>CM033741.1:25782877-26412136 GCA_019671005.1 Hibiscus mutabilis
ATATGAGCAGCAAGCAAATAAGGGTCGTAGCGAATTTCCTTTGAGCCAGGGGATTGGGTGTGGCTGCACATGAGGAAAGAAAGGTTCCCGGCTCAACGAAAGTCCAAATTAATGCCTCGGGAGATGGACCATTCCAAATAGTCAAGAAGATCAATGACAATGCCTATCAATTAGATCTTCCAGGTGAGTTTAATGTTAGTGCAACCTTCAATGTTGCTGACCTATCTCCTTATGATGTAGATGACGATTTGGGGACAAATCGCCTTAAAGAGGGAGGGACTGATATGAACGTCAATGGCAAAGACCCAGAGAAGTACCCAGGTGGCCCCATTACTCGAGCAAGGGTCAAGGAGTTCCAAGCAGCCATGGAAAATATGTTTACATCAAGCTTGGGACGTGAGAAAGAAGAAATAATAAGGAGGAACACTTTACTTTG
Organism: Hibiscus mutabilis; assembly: GCA_019671005.1. Taxonomy (NCBI): domain Eukaryota; kingdom Viridiplantae; phylum Streptophyta; class Magnoliopsida; order Malvales; family Malvaceae; genus Hibiscus; species Hibiscus mutabilis. The sequence goes on from CM033741.1 coordinate 25,783,314, forward strand.
CTTATGCATGAATTTGCATGAGTATTTAAAGTTTGCATAACATTCATTGCATTCAATAAACATGTTGTTCATTAAAGCATGCGTTGCATTTAAACATGTAGTTCATTTAGTTATACACTTCATTTAACTAAGTAGTTCATTGATTAAACTAGTTCATTCAAGATTATTAGTTCATTGAATAAAGTTAGTTCATTAATTAAACTAGTTCATTCATCAAACTAGCTCATTTATTAAACTAACTCTTAATTGTTTACATGCATGTTTTCAATTAAAGATTGAATAAAGTTTACCTTTGTATCTAGGTGCATGAGGGAAGATGAACGGTTTTACCAGATGCAAGAATATCAGCAGAATGTCTTCCAATTCTGGATGCGATACAGACGTGTTTGGATCCAGAAATCAATTGGACGTTATTCCTCCATCTCTTAGCTTTCCAATGCCTTTTGAATCACCTCAATCCGATATCGGGAGCTTGAGATACGAATGATTTACTGAAGACAGTGCAGGCTGAAATTTTTATTACGGGAATTTTATGCATGGATGATTTGAATGAATTTGAGCCAAGGAAGAGTTCTTTCATCTTCTACCAAGAGACAAGCAATTGATGGCTATCTTAATTCAGCAAATTCAAGGCATTCAAGGTTGATGTTATCACCATTCAAGTGGGGTTTCAAAATTCATTGAGGAGACATGAAATGAAGGCTGGATGAAACTCACCTTTTATGACATTCAAGTCATATTAATCAGCTTGGAAGATGAAGAGTTGCACTTAAACTGGACAACAAGGATGTCTACATTCATCCTTGTCCACATTCATCCCCTTTCTCTTCATATGATAGCAAAACAAGGCAGCCCAAGAGTCCTTCTTAATTTGGACGAAAATATGACTAAATTCAACCTCAATTTGTCTAAACTAATCAGCTTTGAAGATGAGAAGAAAGGACAAAGCATTCATGTGTATTCAAGTGCATTAAGATGAGCATTCATCTTTCTTGTAACACCTTTTCATATTCTGCCTACTTCTACTATAAATAGGCATCTTTAGGATCATTGTAAGACACACTTTGAATATATAAAACATCTTTGAAAGATTGCTTTCATTCTTGTTCTCTTGTGGAACTTTATCGGCTTCAAGTTAGTCTTGTAGTCTTCATCCATTTCCCTTTTGTTATAGCGTTGGTTCCTAGCTCATCTATAGCTAGTAGGTCACGTTCCATATCCTACCACTTCATTTCCACTTTATTATATTGCTGGTTCCTAACTCTTTATAGTTAGGGGGTCACAATCCATCCTTTGAATTTCTTCATCTTAACGCCAACACCCCATCATCTTCACCTACATTTTCATCTTTTATTTTTTTTTCCTTCCATAATCACAACTATCACTCTTCCTACACCCCTTCTACATATCTTTCATCCCATTATTTCTATTTCTTATTTATCTATTTCTACTTACATTATTGTTTGAGTAATTTCAGAATACATTCAAAGCACTGCAGAGTTCTTACTAGAATCACGATCGGGCATTCACATATATGATTCAAAACTCATAGTCGAGATCATATCAGCAAACCAGCCTTTATCAAGCCTACTTGCCGCCCAAGCAACCAGCATAAGTTAAATTACTTTTTTTCTTATTATTTTAATTAGATTAGGTTTTCCTTATTTTAGTAGAAGTTAAATTACTTTGTCTATCTTTCACCTATAAAAAGGATGAAGCCTCCATCATTGTAAGATAGATTTCTTTGATTTATGAAATATTTAGTGAGTTTGTTTTTGCAAGTGCTAATTACTTGTGCCGTCGAAGTCTTCTTCAACATAAGTTCGACGAGTTCTTGTGAGGGAGATCATCTTCACACTCTTGCTTGCCTAGGTAATTGCATTTAGGATGGTGGGTTAGAGCCGCTTGAGGTTGCTTGCTTAGATAATTACGTCTAAGAGGGTGTCGAGGACAAAACAACATCAAAAATTGCAAAGCCATCTTCAAACTTCACGCCATCTCCACAAACCATAAACAAAGCTAGAAATTTTAGATTTGTTTTATCTATCCTTTTATCAATCTTTTTCTAGTTATTCATCTTCTAATCATTCACTTTGTCATTGTTTCTTTAAATTTCCAGCCTTGAATCTGAAAATTTCAAAGAAAATCCCTTCTCTTTTCTCTTGAATTTTCAGATTTGCCCAAACTTCCTTGATTGAGTTAAGAGCTCCTAGTTCTTGCAACAACTTGATTAAAGGATTCCAAATCCAAGATTGTGCTACTCTATCATTTAGGGTTTTTAGACTTTAGAAATAGCCCTTATCAGCTTATAGGCTGCTTTTCTTTATTATTTCAATTAGGTTTTCCTTGTTCTAGTAGAAGTTAAATTACTTTGGCTATCCTTCACCTATAAAAGGACGAAGCCTCCACCATAGTAAGATAGATTTTCTTTGATATATGAAATATTTAGTGAGTTCGTTTTTTGCAAGTGATGATAACTTGTGCATTAGACGTCTTTTTGATGTGATATCGTCTTGAAATTTACTAAGATGTTTGATTTGCCCGATTGTAAATAAAGTAACTTTGTGTTGTAAGACTTGCAATGGTTTCAGATAGTTTAAATGGTGATGGTGTGTAATGATATAGAAAGTGACGAGAATAAAGATTTTAGAATTTTGGAAGATTAATGTGTATGATGGTGGTGGTAAAATTGGATGATGGAAGATGGAAAGTAGTTTAGGATTTGAGAATTGAACCAACACTAAAAAGTGTGACCTGAACGCTATAACGATGTCTAAACGGAAGAAGGATCTTGACCCACTAGTTAAGTAGAACTAGGAACCAAAGATATCAAAGGTTTTGATTCAACAAGAAGAACTTGAAGGATCGATAAAGTTCTCAAAAGAACAAAAAAGATAAAGACTCTCAAATTTTTAAAATCAAAGTTGTGTCTTGCAATTGAAATATCAACCTCTATATTATAGGATAATGAATTAAAAAAACACCTTGAAATGAGTGCCTTTGCCACCCAATGTAATCATAAGCAAGCATGTCAATTTCAATGTGAATGTAAGCAAGTAGGTCACATGCAAGCATCTCTAAAGTTGCCGTCCAATTGTGAATGTAAGCAAGCATGACAAATTCAATGTGAACATAAGCAAGCAGGTCATATGCAAGCACCTCCAAAGCCAAGCAAGCATCTCTAGAAAACACATCTTAAGCCAAGCAAGCACCGCCAAAGCCAAGCAAGCATCTCTCCAATAATCACAATTCCCTAGTGATGTGTCTATTCATTGCCCTTGCATAACACTTGTAAATATGAGAAATATGATAAGAAATAAACAATGTAATATGATGCATGCGAAATGTAGTAAATATATATTATATGATTCAACGTACTCTAATGCTGCTAAAATAAACAACGAACAACATAATAGAAAACATGAACACACTAAAATAATAATAATATAATGGAACGTATGCATCAGAAATAAACATGCAACACTGATACAATCCTAATCAGCACCAACTTTCTTCATGAATTGATCACACCATTGAAGATCCTCAACGCTGATTCTAAGGGAGTTTTACATTAATCCATCTTTTATTATCTTCTTTATGCGTTATACATTGTTATAAGCATGCTTTTGCATATTAGGGAATACTTGAAGATCATATGTTATCATTTATTTGCATAATATATGATATTGATGCAAAACCTGTGATCCACGTCTTTATACTTAGTTTCAAATCAATTAAGTATGTTTGCATTGCATTACATTTTTATACTTAAGCACGCACAAATTTTAGCTTTATTTTAGCTTACACATTGTTTTTTGTTCTCTTTAGGTACTAAGGTTAAAGGCGCAAACTCAAAGCAGCTCAAAGATCTTGCAACAAGCTCGGATTAGCTCCAGGACATTCAAGGCAGCTCGAATTAGCTCTAGGAGTCCAATAGAAGCTTGGATCAGCTCAAAACTTAAGGAGAACATTCTAAAGGAGCTCACAAGCATGAAGGACTAGCTAACCTAGCTAATGGAAGCATAAAATAGCTCGAAGATTAAGCTACCTCATTCAGCTAGCTCAGCTCAATCCAGCTCAACTCAAGCTCAACCAGCTCACTTCAGCTCCACCTACACATGCCAGCTCACCACCCCAAGGGTCATGTCCCCTCCTAAGGAACATTTGCCCAGCTAATTGGAGGGAAACTTGAAAATGGGCAGTAAACACATGGAGGGAAAAAGCATGAGTGCGCTAAAATGAAGAGTTCCAACCAAATCACTCTTCATTGGGCAGATTCATCACCAAAAACGTCAGTCAGATTGTTTGCCATTTTCGAGCAGTATACAAGCATAACTGGGTCAAGAAGTCTTCATGAAACTTGTTCTCTTATCTCGTAGCTTTCCAACGCATGTTGAATCGCGTCAATCCAATATCGGGAGCTCGAGATATGTCCAAATTACCAAAGGCAGTGCAGGCAGGAATTTCATACGAGAAATTACAACTTTTCAAATGTTTGTGCGCCAAAACCATTTGGAGGGAGACACAAAGATGGCCTAATCATTACCAGCCCTTTGGAGGGAGTCACGACCAGCCCTTTTGAGGGAGTCACGACCAGCCTTTAGAGGGAGGCACCTACCTATTCGGCCACCCCTTCACCTATGTAATGCCTTTTCGGCTACACCCCTAGAAAACTATGAATAGGGCCTTTCATTTCATTCGTAAAACATCTCATCTCATTCATATCAATTAAATTACCTTTGTGAGAATTTTCTCTCTTTTAGTTCTTTTTAGAACTTTATCGACTTATCAAGTACTTTGTACTTGTGGCGTCAACCTTTTTTTCCACCTTTGATACTTTGGGTTCTTGGTTCTTTATAACCAACGGGTCCAAGTCCTTTCTACCATCCCTTAAAGACATCTATAAGGTTCGGGGTTAGGCTCTCTATAGCATAGTTTCTTCCTTGATTCTTTAAGATGCTACCTTCACCTTTCCATCCATTTTCGTCACCATTTCCATCCATTTCTATCACCATTTCTATACACCATTCTTACAATCTTCCGCAGCCACCATTCACACACCTTTCATTCTTTCAAGCTATCTTAATTTGCAGGAATCACTTGATTGCCTTCCTAGATCCTACAATCAAAGGTTGTCTCCAACAACAACGAGGATGGAAGTATATCATTTGGTAATCAGAGCTTTTGGTGGAAGAAGCAAGTGCATCAAAGTGAAACCCGATTGATATGATCTCGACTATGAGTTTTGAATCATATATGTGAATGCCCGATCGTGATTCTAGTAAGAACTCTGCAGTGCTTTGAATGTATTCTGAAATTACTCAAACAACAATGTAAGTAGAAATAGATAAATAAGAAATAGAAATAATGGGACGAAAGATATGTAGAAGGGGTGTAGGAAGAGTGATAGTTGTGATTATGGAAGAAAAAAAAATAAAAGATGAAAATGTAGGTGAAGATGATGGGGTGTTGGCGTTAAGATGAAGAAATTCAAAGGATGGATTGTGACCCCCTAACTATAAAGAGTTAGGAACCAGCAATATAATAAAGTGGAAATGAAGTGGTAGGATATGGAACGTGACCCACTAGCTATAGATGAGCTAGGAACCAACGCTATAACAAAAGGGAAATGGATGAAGACTACAAGACTAACTTGAAGCCGATAAAGTTCCACAAGAGAACAAGAATGAAAGCAATCTTTCAAAGATGTTTTATATATTCAAAAAGTGTCTTACAATGATCCTAAAGATGTCTATTTATAGTAGAAGTAGGCAGAATATGAAAAGGTGTTACAAGAAAGATGAATGCTCATCTTAATGCACTTGAATACACATGAATGCTTTGTCCTTTCTTCTCATCTTCAAAGCTGATTAGTTTAGACAAATTGAGGTTGAATTTAGTCATATTTTCGTCCAAATTAAGAAGGACTCTTGGGCTGCCTTGTTTTGCTATCATATGAAGAGAAAGGGGATGAATGTGGACAAGGATGAATGTAGACATCCTTGCTGTCCAGCTTAAGTGCAACTCTTCATCTTCCAAGCTGATTAATATGACTTGAATGTCATAAAAGGTGAGTTTCATCCAGCCTTCATTTCATGTCTCCTCAATGAATTTTGAAACCCCACTTGAATGGTGATAACATCAACCTTGAATGCCTTGAATTTGCTGAATTAAGATGGCCATCAATTGCTTGTCTCTTGGTAGAAGATGAAAGAACTCTTCCTTGGCTCAAATTCATTCAAATCATCCATGCATAAAATTCCCGTAATAAAAATTTCAGCCTGCACTGTCTTCAGTAAATCATTCGTATCTCAAGCTCCCGATATCGGATTGAGGTGATTCAAAAGGCATTGGAAAGCTAAGAGATGGAGGAATAACGTCCAATTGATTTCTGGATCCAAACACGTCTGTATCGCATCCAGAATTGGAAGACATTCTGCTGATATTCTTGCATCTGGTAAAACCGTTCATCTTCCCTCATGCACCTAGACACAAAGGTAAACTTTATTCAATCTTTAATTGAAAACATGCATGTAAACAATTAAGAGTTAGTTTAATAAATGAGCTAGTTTGATGAATGAACTAGTTTAATTAATGAACTAACTTTATTCAATGAACTAATAATCTTGAATGAACTAGTTTAATCAATGAACTACTTAGTTAAATGAAGTGTATAACTAAATGAACTACATGTTTAAATGCAACGCATGCTTTAATGAACAACATGTTTATTGAATGCAATGAATGTTATGCAAACTTTAAATACTCATGCAAATTCATGCATAAGCAAAGTAAAGTGTTCCTCCCTTATTATTTCTTCTTTCTCACGTCCCAAGCTTGATGTAAACATATTTTCCATGGCTGCTTGGAACTCCTTGGCCCTTGCTCGAGTAATGGGGCCACCTGGGTACTTCTCTGGGTCTTTGCCATTGACGTTCATATCACCGATTCAAGCAAACAAAAAGAAATTGTAAGTGACTTTCCTTTGTCATTTCAATTTGAAAAAAAGATAGAAAAATAGTTTTGAAAAGTGAGTAAAAAAAAGAAAAGAAAAAGTTGGATAGAACAAGTTCAAGGGTGAAGAGCACAACAACAACATCATCTTCAACTTCAAGCCTGAAGCCATCTTCTTCAAGACTTCGATTGTTGGTCAAGGAAGGTTGTAAGTTTTCTTGCCAAGTAAGTAACCTTTTTCTTCTTTCTTTTCCTATTCTAAACTTACCTTTACACCATATTCTTTTCATTTTTCTTTAAAACTAACCATTTCTGCCGACGCACAAGATACAATACTTGCCTAAGTGATACATGTATGGAGGGCTAGAATGATGCATTGTAGCCAAAGAGTTGAAGCTGTTTTATAAGTCTGGAATTTCAGCTGACTTGCATCGAATTTTCAGATGGGATCTGGGCACTTCTGAGTCTACATGTCTTCTTCAAACATATTCGCATGTCTCTTAGCTTTCCAACGCATCTTGAAACGCATCAATCCGACGTCGGGAGCTCAAGTTATGTCCGTTTTAGTGAAGACTATGCGAGCAGAAATCTCTATACGGATTTATTACGGGAAATATTATTTATTACGAATTTTCAATAATTTTATTGATTATTTGTACTTAAATTTAATCTAGGATTCTTTATGAAGATATTTAGATGATTTAGGATTAGATTTGTTATTTATTTATTAGTTTTATAGGTTAGATAAAATATGTTTATTTATTTTATTATTATCTTTACTTTTCCTAATTTAAGTTGAACTCTTCATTTGTAGCCTATTTAAAGGCATATTTGCTTCACTAATAAGAACAACATCATGAATTTATGAGTTGCAAAAACCTTTGGCCATGGGCCATTTTATTTTCAAGGTTGATAGATTTGCCTTGTTATTTTTCGTATAAGAAGTCTTCTTCAACGTAAGTTCGTCAAGTTCTTGTAATGGAGATCATCTTCACATTCTTGCTTGCCTAGGTAATTGCATCTAGGAGGGTGGGTTAGAGTCGCTTGAGGTTGCTTGCTTAGATAATTGCGTCTAAGAGGGTGCCGGGGACAAAATATCCTACAACATCTATCTCGTCATCATCCATTCATCGGAGAGATTCGTGCCGTTTGCAGGTGTTTGCCTATTCAATTGCGATTAGGAGGGTGCCAAGGACAAATCTATCCAACACCGCCACCATCAAATTCATCCTATCTCGTTTTCTACATCAAGATCATGCTTTATTATCGATTTGCTGAACGTGGAGTTTGGGGTTTTCTCGGATCATATTAGTGAGTTTGCTAGACTAATTGTGATCTGAGGGTTCCTAGATTTTGAGGTAATTCTTGGATCCTAGCTTCCGTATCAATTGGTAATCACAGCCTTGGTTTAGGTGTTTGAAACAATTATCTTTTACTGTTGTTTTAGTAGTTGAGAAAAAAGAAAAAATATATAATTCTCTATATAGATCCTAGTGTTAATATTTCATTCTAGGAGACATCTCAAGAGACTTGAAGGCTGTGATCAACAAATCTTAAGATTCGGGATGAATCGTTTTCAACAGGGGGAGAATGATACATGTATGGAGGGCTAGAATGATGCATTGTAGCCAAAGAGTTGAAGCTGTTTTATAAGTCTGGAATTTCAGCCGACTTGCATCGAATTTTCGGATGGGATTTGGGCACTTCTGAGTCTACATGTCTCCTTCAAACATATTCTCATGTCTCTTAGCTTTCCAACGCATCTTGAAACGCATCAATCCGACGTTGGGAGCTCAAGTTATGTCCGTTTTAGTGAAGACTATGCGAGCAGAAATCTCTATACGGATTTATTACGGGAAATATTATTTATTACGAATTTTCAATAATTTTATTGATTATTTGTACTTAAATTTAATCTAGGATTCTTTATGAAGATATTTAGATGATTTAGGATTAGATTTGTTATTTATTTATTAGTTTTATAGGTTAGATAAAATATGTTTATTTATTTTATTATTATCTTTACTTTTCCTAATTTAAGTTGAACTCTTCATTTGTATAGCCTATTTAAAGGCATATTTGCTTCACTAATAAGAACAACATCATGAATTTATGAGTTGCAAAAACCTTTGGCCATGGGCCATTTTATTTTCAAGGTTGATAGATTTGCCTTGTTATTTTTCGTATCAAAAGTCTTCTTCAACGTAAGTTCGTCAAGTTCTTGTAATGGAGATCATCTTCACACTCTTGCTTGCCTAGGTAATTGCATCTAGGAGGGTGGGTTAGAGCCGCTTGAGGTTGCTTGCTTAGATAATCGCGTCTAAGAGGGTGCCGAGGACAAAATATCCTACAACATCTATCTCGTTATCATCCATTCATCGGAGAGATTCGTGCCGTTTGCAGGTGTTTGCCTATTCAATTGCGATTAGGAGGGTGTCAAGGATGCATCTATCCAACACCGCCACCATCAAATTCATCCTATCTCGTTTTCTACATCAAGATCATGCTTTATTATTGATTTGCTGAACGTGGAGTTTGGGGTTTTCTCGGATCATATTAGTGAGTTTGCTAGATTAATTGTGATCTGAGGGTTCCTAGATTTTGAGGTAATTCTTGGATCCTAGCTTCCGTATCACTAAGTCTTGACTAAGTTACTTAAAGAACTTTACAAGAGAGAGAGGAGTGGAAAAGGCAATTGAGAGTGTGAGATTAGAAGGGGATAATAAAAGCCAAATAACATCTAGAGTGTAAACACGAGTGTTGAGTGGAGTAAAGTTTCCTTGGAGTGAAAGTGTGAGGCTTTTGTTGAGTGCAATCTGGTAAGGTCTTTTTTTATTTTATTTCACCACTAACAATGGCACAAGATTCTTTTCCATCTACTTCAAATAGGGTTCTTGTTGTTAAAAGAACACTAAGCCTACAAGCTAAGGATGATGACCGGCAAAGGGAGAACATCTTCTACATCCGATGCCATGTGAATGATAACGGAGGAAGTTGCATCAACGTGGCCAGTACTATGATGGTGGAACAACTTGGTTTAAAGACCACTAAACATCCAAGTCCCTACAAATTACAATGGTTGAACGAGAGAGGCAAACTAAAGGTCAACAAGCAAGTACCGATTCCATTTTCAATTGGAAATTACAAGGATGAAGTCTTGTGTGATGTAGTGCCCATGAGTGTGAGCCACCTCTTGTTAGGGCGACCATGGCAATTTGATAAAAGATCCACCCATGACAGATTCTCTAATCGCTACTCTTTCATGTTCAAAGGAAAGAAGTTCATTTTGACACCGTTAAATCCAAGCCAAGTGCATCATGATCAGATCCAACTGAGCAAAAGGATTGATGAGTGGATTAAGAGCAAGAAAGAAGAAAAACTCAAAAAGGATGAAGAAATAAAAAAGAAAACAATAGAAAAATAACATTTTGAAGAACAATTGGAGATTGAGATTGTGGATGTAAAACCAGGTGGAGTTGAAAATGTACAAGTTCAAAAGGAGGATGAAGATGAAAAGAATGAAAATGAGAAAGTGGACATAAGAAAAGATGGAGTTGAAAATAAAAGAGTTAAAAAGGAGTTTGGAGATGAAGAGGAGAAAGAAAAACAAATTTATCTAACCCTACTTTTCTCCTATTCTTTCTTTTGTCATGTAAGATATTCCAAAAGGCGCATCTTTTCAAATTGATGATTCCAGAAACATGTCCTTTGAAGAACCAATGAGCATGACTTTTGGCGATCCACATGCCATGTACCTTGACATTTTAAAGTTTGTGACACTTGAAGTTCCAAAAGATATGATTGTTGACATTCCAAGTACATTGCCGATCTTGAAGAAAATTCAGCGACCAATGCCCATTAAACATCCACCATGGTTTGTTATTTCCATTCATCTTGTTAATAATTTTTTTTATATTCTAAATTTGATTTGTTTTGCAGCAGTTTGTTTCATGGTGGTGTTATCCTACCAAATTATGATGAACAAGTTGATGACTTTTCAAAAGAGGTACCTTTTGAAGGTGTCATTTCCAAAGATGTGTCCTTTGAAGGATTGATTATTCAATATACTTCACCAAGGGAGGTGATCCATGAAGACGTTTTGTCATTTAAGCTTGAAGAGTCGGTTACTCAAAAGGGCAGAAATCTCCCAATGCAGAACCCTCTCGATTTGTGGACAAATCGCCAAAAAGAAGGGGAGGATTATCCAATCCTAATCAGCACCAACTTTCTTCAAGAATTGAACACACCATTGAAGATCTTAAAGGCTGATTCTTAGGGAGTTTTAACATACTTCATCTTTTTATTATCTTCTTTATGCATTATATATTGTTATAAGCATGCTTTTGCATATTAGGGAATACTTGAAGATCATATGTTATCATTTATTTGCATAATATATGATATTCATGCATAACCTATGATCCACATCTTTATACTTAGTTTCAAATCAATTAAGTATGTTTGCATTGCATCTTTATACTTAAGAAGCATGCATCATATTTTAGATTTATTTTAGCTCATACATTATTGTTCTCTTTAGGTACTAAGGTTAAAGGCACAAACTCAAAGCAGCTCAAAGATCTCGGAACAAGCTCAGATTAGCTCCAGGACATTCAAGGCAGCTCGAATTAGCTCGAGGAGTCCAATAGAAGCTCGGATCAGCTCAAAACTTAAGGAGAACATTCTAAAGGAGCTCACAAGCATGAAGGACTAGCTAACCTAGCTAATGGCAGCTAATGGAAGCACAAAATAGCTCGAAGATTAAGCTACCTCATTCAGCTAGCTAGCTCAACTCAACTCAAGCTCACTTTAGGTCCACCTACACATGCCGACTCACCACCCCAAGGGTCATGTCCCCTCCTAAGAAACATTTACCTAGCTAATTGGAGGGAAAGTTGAAAATGGGTGGAAAACACATGGAGGGAAAGCATGAGTGCGCCAAAATGAAGAATTCCAACCAAATCACTCTTCATTGGGCAGATTCATCACCAAAAACGTCAGTCAGATTCTTTGCCATTTTCGAGAAGTATACAAGCATAACTGGGTCAAGAAGTCTTCATGAAACTTGTTCTCCTATCTCTTAGCTTTCCAACGCATGTTGAATCGAGTCAATCCAATATCGGAAGCTCGAGATATGTCCAAATTACCAAAGGCAGTGCAGGCAAGAATTTCATACGAGAAATTACAACTTTTCAAATGTTTGTGCGCCAAAACCATTTGGAGGGAGACACAAAGATGGCCAAATCATTACCAGCCCTTTGGAGGGAGTCACGACCAGCCTTTAGAGGGAGACCCCTACCTATTCGGCCCCCCCTAATAGAGTTGCGCAATCTTGGATTTGGAAGCCTTCAATCAAGTTGTTGCAAGAACTAGGAGCTCTAGACTCAATCAAGGAAGTTTGGGCAGATCTGAAAATTCAAGAGAAAAAAGAAGGGATTTTCTTTGAATTTTTCAGATTCAAGGCTGGAAATTTAAAGAAAGAAAGACGAGATGAAGGATTAGATGATAAGAAATATGAATATAAGTAAAAAGATGAGAAAAGATTAAGAAGAAGATAGGTAAAACAAATCTGAAAATTCCATCTTTGTTTATGGAATTATGGAAGATGGTGTGAAGGTTGAAGATGAAGATGGCTTGTGAATTGTTGATGTTGTTTTGTCCTCGGCACCCTCTTAGACTCAATTATCTAAGCAAGCAACCTCAAGCGGCTCTAACCCACCCTCCTAGATGCAATTACCTAGCAAGCAAGAGTGTGAAGATGATCTCCATTTCAAGAACTTGACGAACTTACGTTGAAGAAGACTTCTGATACGAAAAATAACAAGGCAAATCTATCTACCTAGAAAATAAAATGGCCCATGGCCAAAGGTTTTTGCAACTCATAAATTCATGATGTTGTTCTTATTAATGAAGCAAATATGCCTTTAAATAGGCTACAAATGAAGAGTTCAACATAAATTAGGAAAAGTAAACATAATAATAAAATAAATAAACATATTTTATCTAACCTAAAAAACTAATAAAAAAATAACAAATCTAATCCTAAATCATCTAAATATCTTCATAAAGAATCCTAGATTAAATTTAAGTACAAATAATCAATAAAATTATTGAAAATTCGTAATAAATAATATTGCCCGTGATAAAATCGTATAGAGATTTCTGCTCGCACAGTCGTCAACTCTTTGGCTACAATGCATCATTTTAGCCCCCCATACATGTATCAACCCCTTTCACCTATGTAATGCCTTTTCGGCTACATCCCTAGAAAACTATAATAGGGCCTTTCATTTCATTTGTAAAACATCTCATCTCATTCATATCAATTAAATTACCTTTGAGATAATTTTCTCTCTTTTAGCTCTTTTTAGAACTTTATCGACTTATCAAGTACTTTGTACTTGTGGCGTCAACCTTCCTTTCCACCTTGATACTTCAGGTTCTTGGTTCTTTATAACCAACGAGTCCAAGTCCTTTCTATCATCCCTTAAAGACATCTATAAGGTTCAGGGTTAGCCTAGCTTCTTCCTTGATTCTTTAAGATACTACCTTCACCTTTCCATCCATTTCCATCACCATTTCTATACACCATTCTTACCATCTTCTGCAGCCACCATTCACATACCTTTCATTATTTCAAGCCACCTTACTTTGCACGAATCACTTGCTTGCCTTCCTAGATCCTACAATCAAAGGTCGTCTCTAACAACAACGACGACGTAAGTATATCAAACACGTTGCATGGACTCCCTTTCATGTTGCATGAATCTCCCACGTTGAAGGGCATTGTTTTAATGTTCGTAGCTTCAATAACCTTCCATGCATGAATGCATTTGTTGCTGACTGCATCTCTAAACTTCCTTGCCCTTGCACGATTAATGGGGCCTAAGGGAAATTCCTCTGAGTCCAAGGGTGGTGGTGGGGTGATACCATGATCTCATCATCCTCCCCTTCTTGAGAGCGGTTTATCGTCAAATTATGACCTTGCTCAAAAAGGGATAAGTCTGAAACTTTAAAAGTAGCACTGACACCAAACTCTCCTGGAAGATCTATCTTGTAGGCATTATTATTGATCTTCTCCAATACATGAAATGGCCCATCCCCTCTTGGAGAGAGTTTAGATTTCCTTTGTGCTGGAAATCATTGAAGTGCACCCAAACCCAATCGCCGGGTTCAAAGTTTACTCGCTTTCTCCCTTTATTTGCTTGTTGTTCGTATTGCTTTGTTCTTTTCTCAATATTCTCTCAAACCTTATGATGAAGCTTTTTCACTAATTCAGCCTTGTTTTTCCCGTCAGTGTTTAATGCTTGATCCATGGGCAAAGGTAACAAATCCATAGGAGACAATGGATTAAACCCATATACTACCTCAAATGGTGTGTATTTGGTGGCTGAATGAACTGATCTATTGTGAGAAAATTCAACATGTGGCAAGCTCTCTTCCCACAATTTTAGATTCTTGCTAATCAAAGACCGCAACAAAATTGAACGTACTCAATTTACCACTTCGGTTTGGCCTTTAATTTGAGGATGACAAGTTGTAGAGAACAATAACTTCGTCCCAATCCCGTTCCATAATGAACTCCGAAAATGACTCAAAAACCTTGTATCTTGATCTGAAACGATTGTCTTCGGAAGTCCATGTAAACGCACAATCTCCTTGAAAAAACAGATTAGCAATGTTAGAAGCATTATCTGTTTATGACACATAATAAAGTGCGCCATTTTTGAAAACCTATCAACAACCACGAAAATAGAATCTCTTCCATTCTTTGTTCTAGGAAGTCCTAAAACAAAGTCCATGGAAATGTCATCCCATGGCTCTTTAGGGATTGGTAATAGCATGTATAACCCTTGAGGTTGAAGTTTTGATTTTGCCCTTTTGCAAGTGAAACATCTCTCACAATTTCGTTTCATATCCCTTTTCATTTTTGGCCAAAATAAATGTCCTTGTAGGATGTTTAACGTCTTGTTAACTCTGAAATGTCCCATAATCCCCCCGCTATGGGATTCCTTCACTAAGACCTCACACGCACTACTTTGAGGGATGCAAAGTTTCCTTTCCTTGAATAAGAACCCATCGCGCCTGTAAAACTTGTCAAAAGCAACTTTCTCACATGGTTTAAAGATCTCTCCAAAATCAAGATCAACAGCATAGAGTTCTTTAAGAAATGAAAATCCAATCAATTTAGATTCAAGAGAATTAAGAAGCACATACCTCCGGGATAAGGTATCAATAACAATGTTCTATTTTCCCTTCTTGTACTTGATGACGCATGGGAATGACTCAAGGAACTCCACCCATTTGGCGTGTCTCTTGTTGAGTTTGTGTTGTCCCTTGATGTGTTCCAATGACTCATGGTCTACATGCACAACTAAATCCTTCGACCATAGGTAATGTTGCCATTTTTCCAAGGCCCTGATGTGATCCTAATTAGCACCAACTTTATCCATGACTTGATCACATCATTAAAGATCCCCAAGGCTGATTCTAAGGGAGTTCTTCCTTACTTCATTTTCTATTACCTTATTTATGATGTCATAAGCATGCATTTATATCTTAGGATATGCTTATCATATGTCCCATTTATCATGTCCTATTAATTTATTATTCATATAAGCATATGACCCACATCCTTACTTAGTTATTTCTTATTTTATATTATATGCATACTTATGTGTGTTTGCATCATTTGTAGGGCATACCAGCCACATAAACGAAGGGAGATTGAAGGGCAGCTCACCTAAAGCTCAACTCAAGCTCATTCATTCGGTTCAGCTCATTTTAGCTCCTATTAGCTCCATTCAGCTCCAATGATACATGTATGGGGGGCTAAAATGATAGAGTAGCGCAATCTTGGATTTGGAAGCCTTCAATCAAGTTGTTGCAAGAACTAGGAGCTCTAGACTCAATTAAGAAAAGTATGGGCAGATAAATCTGAAAATTCCAGCTATGATTATGGGATTATGGAAGATGGTGTGAAGGTTGAAGATGAAGATGGCTTGCGAATTGTTGATGTTGTTTTGTCCTCGGCACCCTCTTAGACGCAATTATCTAAGCAAGCAACCTCAAGCGGCTCTAACCCACCCTCCTAGATGCAATTACCTAGGCAAGCAAGAGTGTGAAGATGATCTCCCTCACAAGAACTCGATGATCTTATGTTGAAGATGGCTTCTAGACAAGTTTACCGAACACTTGCAAACTCAAAGAATACTAAAATATCCAAAGAGAACTTTTTATTAATCAATGAAATCTGAATTACAATGTGGGTGAAGCCTCCTTTATATAGGCCATGGAGAAGTTTTAATCCTACTAAACTTAGGAATTAAATACAATAAATAAATGCAAAATCTAATCTCCTAATTAGATAAGTAACTTCTAATAATAAATAAATGCTAAAAATAAAATCCTAATTAAATAAATCTGATCCTAATAGATATTGCAGAATCCTATGTTGATTTAAATTACAAATAATCAAATAAAATCTTGAAAATTCGTAATTATCCAAAAATCCCGTATTAATCCCGTATAGGAATTTCTACATGCGCTGTCTTCGCTAAAATAGACGTATCTTGAGATTCAGATGTCCGATTGAGGCATTTCAAGATGCGTTAGAAAGCTAATTTGCAGCCGGACAATTTTTAAGAAGACATGTTGACCCATAAATGCCTGGATCCCATCCAAAAATGCTTCGCAAGTTGACTGATGTTTCTAACTTGCAAAGCAGTTTCAACTTCTTTTCCAAGATGGATTATTTTGACCCCTCTCATGCTCGTATCATCCAATGAGCTCAAGATATGATATGAATTCGGTTGTGAGAAGGCTGAATAGTTATCCAAGTTTGCCCGATTGTGATTCAAGTAAGATTTTTAAAATCTATTGCAAAATAGTGAAAGAATGGTGTTCAAGATTGTAGTAGAAATGAAAGGAGATGAATGGAAGGTTATAGATAAATGTGGGGTTTGGTTATGAAATAGGATGTAACAAGGGATTGAAAGAAATATGGATGTGGATATAGGGTTGTAAGGGTAATTGGTGTAGAGAACATAAATATAACTAAGGGTGCGGTGTAAAACAAAGGAGGAACCAACACTAAATAGTGAAGACCCGTTCCTTAAGAGTTCTAGCCGTGTATTGGGTTAAAGGGTATATGGATTGTGACCACTAGTTATAGAAACTAGGAACCAGCAATATATTAAAATGAAAGGGGAAGAACGCCACAAGAATATTCTTGTAAGCCAATAAAGTTCAATATGAACTTTGAAAGAGAAACACTCTCAAGTATAATATATGCCAAAAGTTGTTTTAAAATAGAAAATGTCTGCCTATTTATAGGAGCATAGTGAATGAATTGAATAGGCAGCAAAGGATTAAAAGCTATTGATTAAAGGGTTAAAAGCTAATTGAATTGTCGGTTATCCTTTCTTCAAATTTAGCTAAAAAGTTGATGTTGGATGAGGATGAATGTGGACACCCTTTGGAATGAATGTGGACACACATATCGTCCAAGTAAAAGAACCCCTTGATCTACCGTTTGATGAGATTGTGATACATGCATAGGAGGGCTGGAAATATACATTAAAGACAAGAAGTTGACATTGTTTCACATGCCCGATTTTCTTCCCTTTGATACTTTAGATTCGAGGACGAATCCTTTTGAGGAAGGAGAGGATGATACATGCATGGGAGGGCTGGAAAGATGCATTGAAGACAAGAAGATGAAACTATTTTCTAAGTCTGAAAAATAAGTTGACTTGAGGCGACTTTTCGAATGGGATCTGGGCATTTCTGGGTCGAGTTGTCTCTAACAAATTGACCGTTATTCAGTTTGATGACTTGGAAGCAAACCTAGGGCTTTAGACTCGAACAAGGAAGTTAGGCACAAATCTGAAAATTCAAGAGAAACTAGTTGGGGGTTTCTTGAAAATTTTAGAATTAAAGCTGGAAAATTAAAGAAACATGGTGAAGATGATAGATTAGATGATGAATAATAAGAATGAAAAAGATAGAAATAAAGATAGATAAACAAATCTGAAAATTTCCAGCTTTGTTTATGGAGATGGCGACAAAGGAGTTGAAGAATCGTGATGGTTTGATAGATGTCCCGCGAAAACCTCCTAATCGTGATTGACTAGGCAACCTTCGTGATATGGCTCTAATCGACCCTCCTAATCGCAATTGACTAGGCAACCCAGAGTGTGAAGATCAACAACAAATTCCAATGAACTTGAAGAATCGCTTCTAAAACACAAGATAACTTCTTGCAAAAATAACCTCAAAAGAGATTTTTTTTGTATTCCATGAAATCTGAAAAACAAAGAAGAAAGCATCACCTTTTAAAGATGAAGGATGTCTTTAACCTAAAGCTAGTAATGAATAAAATAAACAAAGAAATCTGGTCCATTAAATTGGACTTGATCTAACGGCTTAAGAGAAGGGTGGTGGGTTCCTAAAGTATATAAAACCCTAAAAAAACATAATTTAAATGTTAATAATTAGGTTGGGCTAAGTCTAATTCATCCAAAAAGCTTTATAAATTAGCTTTTGGGCTGAATTTACAAAAAAACCCGTAGTTAGCCAGTATCCAGTTTTCTGCTTGCGCAGTCTTCAGTAAAATGAACGTATCTCGAGCTTCCGATGTCCGATTGACTCGTTTCAAGATGCGTTGGAAAGTTAACTTGAATAACGGTCAATTTGTTACAGACAACTCGACCCAAAAATGCTCGGATCCCATTCAAAAAGTCGCCTCAAGTCAACTGATTTTTCAGACTTAGAAAACAGTTTCATCTTCTTGTCTTCAATGCATCTTTCCAGCCCTCCCATGCATGTATCAGATTGGCATTCATTCCCTTTTAAATTGTGATAAAGAAGCTGATACATGTATGTGGGGCTAAAATGATGCATTGTGGCCAAAGAGTTGAAGCTGTTTTATAAGTTTGGAATTTCAGCCGACTTGCATCAAATTTTCAGATGGGATCCGGGCACTTCTGAGTCTACATGTGATAGAGTAGCGCAAATTCAAATAAAGAGAAAAACCAAACAAACCAAAATAAAGAATAAATCTAAAAATTCAGATTTGCTTATGGTGGTGGTGTCAATGGAGGAAGCTTGAATATGTGGAGATGGCGTGATGAATTGATAGTTGTTTTGTCCTCGGCACCCTCTTAGACGGAATTATCTAAGCAAGCAACCTCAAGCGGCTCTAACCCACCCTCCTAGATGCAATTACCTAGGCAAGCAAGAGTGTGAAGATGACCTCCCTCACAAGAACTCGATGATCTTATGTTGAAGATGGCTTCTAAACAAGTTTACCGAACACTCGCAAACTCAAAGAATACTAAAATCTCCAAAGAGAACTTTTTATTAATCAATGAAATCTGAATTACAATGTGGGTGAAGCCTCCTTTATATAGGCCATGGAGAAGTTTTAATCTTACTAAACTTAGGAATTAAATACAATAAATAAATGCTAAAATCTAATCTCCTAATTAGATAAGTAACTTCTAATAATAAATAAATGCTAAAAACAAAATCCTAATTAAATAAATCTGATCCTAATAGATATTGCAGAATCCTATTTTTATTTAAATTACAAATAATCAAATAAAATCTTGAAAATTCGTAATTATCTAAAAATCCCGTATTAATCTCGTATAGGAATTTCTGCATGCGTTGTCTTCGCTAAAATAGAAGTATCTTGAGATCCGGATGTCCGATTGAGGCGTTTCAAGATTCGTTGGAAAGATAATTTGCAGGCGGACAAGTTTTAAGAAGACATGTTGACCCATAAATGCCTGGATCCCATCCAAAAATTCATCGCAAGTTGGCTGCCTTTCCAGACTTTACAAACAGATTCAATTTCTTGTCCAATATGCATCGTTTTTGACCTCCTATGCGTGCATTGTTTTGGATTTTCTTGTTTGCATCGAACAAATTTAGCTTCTTGTCCAATATTAGTAATTCGACCCCGCTCATGCATGTATCATTCCCCCACTCCTCAAAAGGATTCGTCCTCGAATCTAAATCGGCAATGAGAGAACAATCATCAACTTCAATTGAAAAGGCTTCTTTGTTGTATGTGGAGTGATCTAATTGAGCTCCTCTCAATGGTTCAACAAAATCCTGAAAAAATAAGACAGCACTACTCGAACATTTGTAAGGATTAGTCAAAACGAAATCACTCGTGGCATTCTTTTTCTTGTCTTTTTCTTTTGGGCTTTGTGTGACTTTTATTTACCTCATATGTATTTTCACTCACCAAATTTGGGCCGTTAATTTGACTTTTTTTGACTCTCGGCCTCTTTACTCTCAGTCTTTTGTATCTGACATCCCATATCCGTCTCACAAAAATTATCATCAATGTACAATTTCTGTAGAGGAGAAAGTGTTTCTAACTGAATGATAGGACAATAATCAAATGAAGGGTTAGAATTACACTTACTTTCTTTGTGGGGAGGTGATGAGAGTATAGCAAGTGGACCTACTACTTCACACGAGGGATTATAAGCATTGTCATCTTGTCTAATGTGTTCACTATCACTATCCTTTTGTTTGGGAGATGGTTCTTCTCCAATATCAACATTTGCACAAATGCTAGAAGTAGAAGTACGAAGAGAATCATGTGTACCCTTCTGGTTTTGGGATGTCTTCATGGTTGGTTGCCTTTGTGTGGTCAATTGATTCAGCCTTTTGTGCTTCCAATCTTTTTCGTTTTATCTTCTCACACTGTTTTTTTGCTTTTGCTATTTCTTCATCTACTTTTTCCGGCTCTATTGTAGCAAACGAGAGCTTTTGGCCTTGGTGCACAACCGAGTATCCATTTGTATTGATTCGATGGACAGCGCCCCGATCATTTTTCCAAGGTCTTCCTAATAGCAAGTGGGTGACTTCCATAGGAACCACGTCACACCATACATCATCACAATAGCTTCCAAGAGTAAAAGAGATTAAACAACGTTCGGTTACCTTCATATCCGGTCCGCTATTAAACCCTTGAAGATGATACGGCTTAGGGTGTTCTTGGCATGGTAGATCGAGTGCATCAACAATGAAGCTGCTCACTAAGTTTACACGACTATCACCATCAATAATTAAAGAACATAGATTATCTTGTATCTTACATCGTGACCGAAAAATATTTACTGGTATACGATAACGAGTGTTGAAAAGAGAATAAAACATCCTAATTGCTTTAAGAATCCAAAGAAAAGGTTAGACGCCAATAGAATTATAGTTGCAAGGAGACAGAAGAGTATGCAACTTTTAGTCCTACTAACACAAGGAAACAAGAAGGTGTTAGAAGCAATAAAAGCAAACAAACGAAAACTAATGGCTAAGAATGAAAGAAAATTAGAAAAACCCCGAAAACCCTAGATTTTGCAGCAACTTGATCTACTTCGTTCGAGGTGTTCCCGATGTCAAAAAATTCTGAAATTTTATGTGGTGACTCATCCAAAGGAGTAGATCTGATCTGGAAATTTTCAGCTCAAAATTCGCTCGTTTGAATTTGACAAATTTTCCCAAATTTTCGAGTTTTTCACCCAAAAACGCCAAAATTCTTGTCAAGAATCGTCCCAAATCTGATACCAAATGATAGAGTAGCGCAAATTCAAATAAAGAGAAAAACCAAACAAACCAAAATAAAGAACAAATCTAAAAATTCAGATTTGCTTATGGTGGTGGCTTCAATGGAGGAAGCTTGAATATGTGGAGATGGCGTGATGAATTGATAGTTGTTTTGTCCTCGGCACCCTCTTAGACGCAATTATCTAAGCAAGCAACCTCAAGCGGCTCTAACCCACCCTCCTAGATGTAATTACCTAGGCAAGCAAGAGTGTGAAGATGACCTCCCTCACAAGAACTCGATGATCTTATATTGAAGATGGCTTCTAGACAAGTTTACCGAACACTCGCAAACTCAAAGAATACTAAAATCTCCAAAGAGAACTTTTTATTAATCAATGAAATCTGAATTACAATGTGGGTGAAGCCTCCTTTATATAGGCCATGGAGAAGTTTTAATCCTACTAAACTTAGGAATTAAATACAATAAATAAATGCTAAAATCTAATCTCCTAATTAGATAAGTAACTTCTAATAATAAATAAATGCTAAAAACAAATACTAATTAAATAAATCTGATCCTAATATAGATATCGCAGAATCCTATGTTGATTTAAATTACAAATAATCAAATAAAATCTTGAAAATTCGTAATTATCAAAAAATCCCGTATTAATCTCGTATAGGAATTTCTGCATGCGTTGTCTTCGCTAAAATAGACGTATCTTGAGATCCAGATGTCCGATTGAGGTGTTTCAAGATGCGTTGGAATGCTAATTTGCAGGTGGACAAGTATTAAGAAGACATGTTGACCCATAAATGCCTGGATCCCATCCAAAAATTCGTCGCAAGTTGGCTGCCTTTCCAGACTTTACAAACAGATTCAATTTCTTGTCCAAGATGCATCGTTTTTGACCTCCTATGCGTGCATTGTTTTGGCTTTTATTGTTTGCATCGAACAAATTTAGCTTCTTATCCAATATTAGTAATTTGACCCCGTTCATGAATGTATCAACATGTCTTCTTCAAACATATTCGTATGTCTCTTAGCTTTCCAACGCATCTTGAAACGCATCAATTCGACGTCGGGAGCTCAAGTTATGTCCGTTTTAGTGAAGACTATGCGAGCAGAAATCTCTATACGGATTTATTACGGGAAATATTATTTATTACGAATTTTCAACAATTTTATTGATTATTTGTACTTAAATTTAATCTAGGATTCTTTATGAAGATATTTAGATGATTTAGGATTAGATTTGTTATTTATTTATTAGTTTTTTAGGTTAGATAAAATATGTTTATTTATTTTATTATTATCTTTACTTTTCCTAATTTAAGTTGAACTCTTCATTTGTAGCCTATTTAAAGGCATATTTGCTTCATTAATAAGAACAACATCATGAAGTTTTGAGTTACAAAAAAACCTTTGGCCATGGGCCATTTTATTTTCAAGGTAGATGGATTTGCCTTGTTATTTTTCGTATTAGAAGTCTTCTTCAACATAAGTTCGCAAGTTCTTGTCATGAAGGTCATCTTTACACTCTTGCTTGCCTAGGTAATTGCATCTAGGAGGGTGGGTTAGAGCCGCTTGAGGTTTCTTGCTTAGAAAATTGCGTCTAAGAGGGTGTCGAGGACAAAATATCCTACAACATCTATCTCGTCATCATCCATTCATCGGAGAGATTAATGTCGTTTGTAGGTGTTTTCCTATTCAATTGCGATTAGGAGGGTGCCAAGGACAAATCTATCCAACACCGCCACCGTCAAATTCATCCTATCTCGTTTTCTACATCAAGATCATGCTTTATTATCGGTTTGCTAAACGTGGAGTTTGGGGTTTTCTCGGATCATATTAGTGAGTTTGCTAGATTAATTGTGATCTAGAGGGTTCTTAGATTTTGAGGTAATTCTTGGATCCTAGCTTCCGTATCAATTGGTATCAGAGCTCAAAATCTAGGATCCAATAATTACCTCAAAATCTAGGAACCCTCTAGATCACAATTAATCTAGCAAACTCACTAATATGATCCGAGAAAACCCCAAACTCCACGTTCAACAAACCGATAATAAAGCATGATCTTGATGTAGAAAACGAGATAGGATGAATTTGACGGTGGCGGTGTTGGATAGATTTGTCCTTGGCACCCTCCTAATCGCAATTGAATAGGAAAACACCTACAAACGACATTAATCTCTCTGATGAATGGATTATGACGAGATATATGTTGTAGGATATTTTGTCCTCGGCACCCTCTTAGACACGATTATGTAAGCAAGCAACCTCAAGCGGCTCTAACCCACCCTCCTAGATGCAATTACCTAGGCAAGCAAGAGTATGAAAATGATCTTCATCACAAGAACTTGACGAACTTATGTTGAAGTAGACTTCTAATACGAAAAATAACAAGGCAAATCCATCTACCTTGAAAATAAAATGGCTTATGGCCAAAGGTTTTTTTGTAACTCAAAACTTCATGATGTTGTTCTTATTAACGAAGCAAATATGCCTTTAAAATAGACTACAAATGAAGAGCTCAACTTAAATTAGGAAAAGTAAACATAATAATAAAATAAATAATCATATTTTATCTAACCTAAAAAACTAATAAATAAATAATAAATCTAATCCTAAATCATCTAAATATCTTTATAAAGAATTCTAGATTAAATTTAAGTACAAATAATCAATAAAATTATTGAAAATTCGTATAGAGATTTCTGCTCGCATAGTCTTCACTAAAACGAACATAACTTGAGCTCCCGTGATACGAGCATGAGAGGGGTCAAAATAATCATCTTGGAAAAGAAGTTGAAACTGCTTTGCAAGTTAGAAACATCAGTTAACTTGCGAAGCATTTTTGGATGGGATCTAGGCATTTATGGGTCAACATGTCTTCTTAAAACTTGTCCGGCTGCAAATTAGCTTTCTAACGCATCTTGAAATGCCTTAATCGGACATTTGGATCTCAAGATACGTCTATTTTAGCGAAGACAGCGCATGTAGAAATTCCTATACGGGATTAATACGGGATTTTTGGATAATTACGAATTTTCAAGATTTTATTTGATTATTTGTAATTTAAATCAACATAGGATTCTGCAATATCTATTAGGATCAGATTTATTTAATTAGGATTTTATTTTTAGCATTTATTTATTATTAGAAGTTACTTATCTAATTAGGAGATTAGATTTTAGCATTTATTTATCGTATTTAATTCCTAAGTTTAGTAGGATTAAAACTTCTCCATGGCCTATATAAAGGAGGCTTCACCCACATTATAATTCAGATTTCATTGATTAATAAAAAGTTCTCTTTGGAGATTTTAGTATTCTTTGAGTTTGCAAGTGTTCGGTAAACTTGTCTAGAAGCCATCTTCAACATAAGATCATCGAGTTCTTGTGAGGGAGATCATCTTCACACTCTTGCTTGCCTAGGTAATTGCATCTAGGAGGGTGGGTTAAAGCCGCTTGAGGTTGCTTGCTTAGATAATTGCGTCTAAGAGGGTGCCGAGGACAAAACAACAACAACAATTCGCAAGCCATCTTCATCTTCAACCTTCACACCATCTTCCATAATTCCATAATCATAGCTGGAATTTTCAGATTTATCTGCCCATACTTTTCTTAATTGAGTCTAGAGCTCCTAGTTCTTGCAACAACTTGATTGAAGGCTTCCAAATCCAAGATTGCGCTACTCTATCATTTTAGCCCCCCATACATGTATCATTCTCCTCCTGTTGAAAACGATTCGTCCCGAATCTTAAAATTTGTTGATCACAACCTTCAAATCTCTTGAGATGTCTCCAGGAATAAAATATTAAAACTAGGATCTATAAAGAGAATTATATATTTTTTTCTCAACTACTAAAAAAACAGTAAAACATGTATCATCCCGACGTCGAATTGATGCGTTTCAAGATGCGTTGGAAAGCTAAGAGACATACGAATATGTTTGAAGAAGATATGCAGACTCAGAAGTGCCCGGATCCCATCTGAAAATTCGATGCAAGTCGGCTGAAATTTCAGACTTATAAAACAGCTTCAACTCTTTGGCTACGATGCATCCTTTTAGCCCCCCCATACGTGTATCAGAAGCCTTAAGTGCATGTCTCCCTCCTTGATATCAAAACTGATAAGCTTTTAGAAGGCTTAAAGTAGCTTTTAAGTGGTGTTAAATAGCTCTTTAAGTGGTCGTCTTTAAGGGGCTTCAATGCCTTGCTTCCTTGCTGAAATCAACAGCCTTCAAGTGTTGTAATTGCTCTCTTGAATTGCATTGAAAACTGATCAGCCTTGATGTGCCTTCACAAGTGGTGTAATTATTCTCTTGAATTGCATTGTTAACCGATCAGCCTTGATGTGTCTTCAAGTGCTTTCAATTGGTATTAAGTGCCTTGTCAAAACTTTGAGAAGATGATCAGCCAATTTGCTCCCAAATGAATCTCCTACCCGAAAAGACAAAAACGACCATTAGATAATAACTTATTTATTAAAATAAAAGTGAATGCATGAAACAGATTTAATGAGCTAGTTTAATTTAATGGAACTAGTTTAATTAAGTATCTAACACATCAAATGAACTCACAAACATAAGTAAACTAATGTGCAATAAGTGAACTAACATGCATTAATAAGCTGTCATGTGTTAATTAAACTAACAAACTTAAAAGAACTAACATGCTTGAATGTTCCAAACGAACATAAATGAAACTATATGCTTAAATGAACACCAACCCTTAATTATTCATGCACACAAACTGAAATTAAATTTAAAACTTAATAAAAACTCACGCAAACTCATGCACGAGTAGGAGGCTGCAAGGCTTCATCACAATTGGCGTTTCCTCCTTCAAATTCCAGCCTTGACTAAATAAGTTCTCCATAGCTTCTTGGAACTTCTTGGCCCTAGCATGAGTCATAGGTCCACTAGGAAATTCCTCCGGGTCCTTGCTAGTCGTGATCACATCAGCCCCTCCCTCTTGAAAGTGATTTGTCCCCAAATCATCACCTACATCAAAAGGAGATAAATCAGCCACATTGAAAGTTGCACTGACATTATACTCGCCTGGGAGGTCTAATTGATAGGCATTGTCATTGACACGCTTGATCACTTGGAAAGGGCCATCCCCTCTAGGCATCAATTTTGATTTGCGTTGGGCTAGAAACCTTTCTTTTCTCATGTGCGGCCAATCCCAATCCCCGGGTTCAAAGGTAACTCGTTTTTATCCCTTGTTAGCTTGCTGCGTGTATTGCCTAGTTCTCTTTTCGATATTGTCCCGCACTTGTTGATGGAGCTTCTGACAAATTCAACCTTGTTTCTTCCATCCTTATTCACAATTTGATCAGGGGAAAAGGTAATAAATCCAATGGGGTCAAAGGATTGAACCCATACACAACTTCGAATGGTGACATTTTAGTGGCAGAATGTATGGACCGGTTGTAAGCGAATTCAACATGAGGCAAGCTATCTTCCCAAGTCCTCAAATTCTTTTTGACAATTGTCATCAACAACATGGATAATACCTGGTTCACCACTTCAGTTTGACCATCCGTTTGCGGGTGACAAGTTGTGGAAAACAACAACTTGGTTCCAATCTTGCTCTATAGTGTTCTCCCAAAATGGCTTAAAAACTTCACATCTCGATCGGATACGATAGTCCTTGGAACTCCATGCAATCTCATGATTTCCTTGAAAAACAAATTAGCAACATGTGAAGCATTTTTTTGTCTTATTACAAGGAATAAAATGAACCATTTTAGAAAATTGATCCACAACTACAAAGATGGAGTCTTTGTTGTTCTTTGTACGAGACAATCCAAGTACAAAATCCATGGATATATCCACTCACGGTGCATTTGGAATAGGTAATGGAGTATATGGGCCATGGGGGCATGACTTTCGATTTGGCCCTTTTACATGTGATGCAACGCTCACATAGCCTTTCTACATCTCGTTTCATCTTTGGCCAATACAATTGTTCTTGCAACATGCTCAATGTCTTGGCTACACCAAAATGTCCCATTAGTCCTCCACCATGTGCTTCCTTGATAACCAACTCACGAATGAAATCTTGTGGAATGCAAAGCTTCCCTTCCTTGATAGTAGGCTGCCCGTTGTTGAAGGCTTCCTTTGATTTTTTCGGATCTAGGATAGAAGTAAGAATTCCTACACAGAAATAAGGCTGCAAAAGAAGACGTTTTTGGAAGATAACATGGTGTTTTAGGGGCTGGTTTTTGGACGTTTTGAGGGTATGAATTGGTGTTGAAATTATGGTGTAAGGATGGTTAAAGGTTGCTGGAAATCTGAAGTAAAGTTTGGCGTGTAGGGTGGTGAAGAAGATGATGAAATGTTGCTGGAAATTTGGTGTAAGTTTGGCGTGAGGAATGGATGAAAAGGTTGCTGGAAATTTGGTTTAAAAGTTGAAGAAACAAAGTAAAAGAACAAGGAACAAGGAAGAACCTATGCTATGAAGAGTATAAACCCGAACCTTATACTTCATTGCTCGAAACGGACTTGGACCCATTGATTATCGAATCAAGAACCACAAGTATCTGGTGTAGACGCCACAAGCCTCAAAGCCTGATAAGTCTTGAAAGTTCAATGAAGAACTGAAGTTGAGAGAAATTCTCACAAAGTAAATTTTATTCAACAAAAGCTCGATAATACAATGACTTAGAAAACGATTTATAAGCAAATACAAAGCACATGGTGAAATCAGATTTGAATTAATTTGCACATGCAAAATAATTCAAAAATGAAAAACCTCTCAATCTTATCCACTAAGTGGCGCCATGGGTGATTAAACATGTGGGGAATCTGAATTTGAATTATTTTGCACATGGGAAATAATTCAAATTCAAAAAAAAAGAAACTCTTCTTCCTTATCCATAAGATGGCGCCATGCTTGTGAAGAGCACATATTGAAATCTGATTTTGAATAATTTGCACATGTGAATTATTTAAAATTCAAACTCCTTGGCCTTATCCTCTTCCATGCCGCCTATGCAATCTAATTTGGAGCTTGAGCTAGCTGCACACATAGTGTAGAACACTCCCTTAGGTGTGCATTTGGACTCGTGAGCTGAAGTTGAGCTATGTGAGCTGAAGGTGAGCTGAATGAGCTAAAGATGAGCTAGATTGAGCTGAATCGGGATTGCTTGAGCTGAGTGACAATGTGTTGAGCTGCTTTGAGCTGCACACTCATTGTTGAGCTGGCCTTAGCTTCCTTAAGTTGTCCACACTTGTTATTTCCTAAAAAACAAATAAACACACTTTAACTTAGCATATTTAATACTTATACATTATAAACTAAGTATAAGTTATATATTATGTCACATATCAGCATGTAACACAGTATATAGCTTATTGTCTAAGGCTGAAACATTAAGAAATGAATGGGAAGCTTGAATGCATTTAAGTGAAAGAACTTCCCTGAATAACTTAGCCTTAGAACGAGTGATTGGTCCCGTTGGCAAGATCTCCGGATCAGAAGTAGATGTGCTCACATCATCCCCTTCTTTTAAGCAATTTATCCTCAAATCAGCACTATCTTCAAATGTCAAAAGATCAGAAACATTGAATGTAGCACTTATATTATATTCACCCGATAAATCCAACTTGTAAGCGTTGTCATTCACTTTCTCCAAAACCTAAAATGGACCATCTCCTCGTGGTAACAGCTTAGACCTCCGTTGAGCCGAAAATATTTCCTTCCTGAAATGAACCCAAACCCAATCTCCAAATTCAAAGGTAACACGTTTGAGTCCCTTATTGGCTTGCTGTTCATATTGCTGGGTTCTCTTCTCGATGTTCTCCTTGACTTGCTGATGAAGTCGCTTTACGAATTCAGCCTTATTTTTGTCATCTTTATTCACAACCTGTTTAAGAGGCAAAGGCAAAAGATATATAGGAGTCAAGGGATTAAATCCATATACCACTTCAAACTGTGAATGCTTGGTTGTCAAATGGATAGAATGATTGTAGGCAAATTCGACGTGAGGCAAACATTCTTCCTAAGTCTTGATGTTCTTGCGGATAATGGATCTTAGTAGTATGGACAGAACACGGTTCACAACTTCTGTTTGGCCATCAGTTTGTGGATGGCAAGTTGTAGAAAACATCAGCTTCGTTCCTATCTTGCCCCAAAGAGTCCTCCATAAGTGGCTTAGAAACTTAACATCTCGATCAGAAACAATCGTCCTTGGAACTCCATTTAGTCTAACCACTTCCTTGAAAAACAAATTGGCCACATTGGTTGCATCGTCCGTCTTGTGGCAAGCAATGAAATGTGCCATCTTGGAAAACCTGTCCACAACAACAAATATGCTATTTCGCCAAGTCTTCTTTCTTAGAAGGGCTAGCACAAAATCCATAGAAATATCTACCCATGGTTCACTCGAAATAGGCAAAGGCATATACATACCATGTGGCAGAACTTTGGACTTAGCCTTCTTGCAAGTAACACAACGTTCACATATCCGTTTAACGTCTCTTCTCATCTTAGGCCAAAAGATATGTTCCTTTAGAATATGCAAGGTCTTGGTGACCCAAAAATGTCCCATAAGTCCACCTTCGTGTGCTTCTCTAACAAGAACTTCTCGAATGGATCCTGGAGGAATGCAGATTCGTCCTTCCTTGAAAAGGTATCCATCATGTCGGTAATACTTCTCATCTACACCTTTTTCACACAAACTAAACTTTTTGCTAAAGTCAAGGTCAATGGCATAAAGGTCTTTAATAAAAGAAAACCCAATTAATGAAGAATTCAAAGAATTAAGACTTACATACCTTCAGGACAAAGCATCAGCCGCGACGTTATCCTTGCCTTTCTTGTAACGTATAACATAATGAAAGTATTCCATAAACTTTACCCACTTGGCATGTCACCTATTCAACTTGTGTTTGACGGTAATATGTGTCAATGCTTCATGGTCGGTGTGGATGACAAACTCCTTTGGCAAAAGGTAGTGCTGCCATGTCTTAAGGGCATGAATAAGTGCATACATTTCTTTATCATATGTGGGATAATTCAACACAGCACCACTTAACTTCTCACTGAAGTATGCAATGGTCACTTTTCTTGTGTTAAAACAACTCCAATTCCAACGCCTGATGCATCACACTCAACCTCGAAATCTTGTCAAAATTTGGCAAGGCTAATAAAGGTGCCTTGGTCAAAAACATTCCTTAATCTTGAGAAAGGCATCTTCTTGTTCCTTATCCCAATTAAAGATGGAATTCTTCTTAATAATCTCGTTTAGCACAAACCGTCGATAAAAACTTGCAAGCCCATGGAAACTTCGCACTTGGCTTACGGATGTCGGTCTTGGCCATTCTTGAATTGCCTTAATCTTTTCATGATCGACTTCCAATCCCTGTGAACTAACAATAAAGCCTAAGAAAGTAAGCTTGTTAGTACAAAAAACACATTTTTGTAGATTACCGAAAAGTCATTCATTTCTCAAAGTACCAAGAACATTTGATATGATCTCGACTATGAGTTTTGAATCATATATGTGAATGCCCGATCGTGATTCTAGTAAGAACTCTGCAGTGCTTTGAATGTATTCTGAAATTACTCAAACAACAATGTAAGTAGAAATAGATAAATAAGAAATAGAAATAATGGGACGAAAGATATGTAGAAGGGGTGTAGGAAGAGTGATAGTTGTGATTATGGAAGAAAAAAAAATAAAAGATGAAAATGTAGGTGAAGATGATGGGGTGTTGGCGTTAAGATGAAGAAATTCAAAGGATGGATTGTGACCCCCTAACTATAAAGAGTTAGGAACCAGCAATATAATAAAGTGGAAATGAAGTGGTAGGATATGGAACGTGACCCACTAGCTATAGATGAGCTAGGAACCAACGCTATAACAAAAGGGAAATGGATGAAGACTACAAGACTAACTTGAAGCCGATAAAGTTCCACAAGAGAACAAGAATGAAAGCAATCTTTCAAAGATGTTTTATATATTCAAAAGTGTCTTGCAATGATCCTAAAGATGCCTATTTATAGTAGAAGTAGGCAGAATATGAAAAGGTGTTACAAGAAAGATGAATGCTCATCTTAATGCACTTGAATACACATGAATGCTTTGTCCTTTCTTCTCATCTTCAAAGCTGATTAGTTTAGACAAATTGAGGTTGAATTTAGTCATATTTTCGTCCAAATTAAGAAGGACTCTTGGGCTGCCTTGTTTTGCTATCATATGAAGAGAAAGGGGATGAATGTGGACAAGGATGAATGAAGACATCCTTGCTGTCCAGCTTAAGTGCAACTCTTCATCTTCCAAGCTGATTAATATGACTTGAATGTCATAAAAAGGTGAGTTTCATCCAGCCTTCATTTCATGTCTCCTCAATGAATTTTGAAACCCCCACTTGAATGGTGATAACATCAACCTTGAATGCCTTGAATTTGCTGAATTAAGATGGCCATCAATTGCTTGTCTCTTGGTAGAAGATGAAAGAACTCTTCCTTGGCTCAAATTCATTCAAATCATCCATGCATAAAATTCCCGTAATAAAAATTTCAGCCTGCACTGTCTTCAGTAAATCATTCGTACCTCAAGCTCCCGATATCGGATTGAGGTGATTCAAAAGGCATTGGAAAGCTAAGAGATGGAGGAATAACGTCAATTGATTTCTGGATCCAAACACGTCTGTATCGCATCCAGAATTGGAAGACATTCTGCTGATATTCTTGCATCTGGTAAAACCGTTCATCTTCCCTCATGCACCTAGACACAAAGGTAAACTTTATTCAATCTTTAATTGAAAACATGCATGTAAACAATTAAGAGTTAGTTTAATAAATGAGCTAGTTTGATGAATGAACTAGTTTAATTAATGAACTAACTTTATTCAATGAACTAATAATCTTGAATGAACTAGTTTAATCAATGAACTACTTAGTTAAATGAAGTGTATAACTAAATGAACTACATGTTTAAATGCAACGCATGCTTTAATGAACAACATGTTTATTGAATGCAATGAATGTTATGCAAACTTTAAATACTCATGCAAATTCATGCATAAGCAAAGTAAAGTGTTCCTCCCTTATTATTTCTTCTTTCTCACGTCCCAAGCTTGATGTAAACATATTTTCCATGGCTGCTTGGAACTCCTTGGCCCTTGCTCGAGTAATGGGGCCACCTGGGTACTTGATGTAAACATATTTTCCATGGCTGCTTGGAACTCCTTGGCCCTTGCTCGAGTAATGGGGCCACCTGGGTACTTCTCTGGGTCTTTGCCATTGACGTCCATATCAGTCCCTCCCTCTTTAAGGCGATTTGTCCCCAAATCGTCATCTACATCATAAGGAGATAGGTCAGCAACATTGAAGGTTGCACTAACATTAAACTCACCTGGAAGATCTAATTGATAGGCATTGTCATTGATCTTCTTGACTATTTGGAATGGTCCATCTCCCCGAGGCATTAATTTGGACTTTCGTTGAGCCGGGAACCTTTCTTTCCTCATGTGCAGCCACACCCAATCCCCTGGCTCAAAGGAAATTCGCTTACGACCCTTATTTGCTTGCTGCTCATATTGCTTGGTTCGTTTTTCAATGTTCTCCCGACTTGTTGATGAAGCTTCTTAACAAATTCAGCTTTATTAAGTCCATCTTTATTCACAATTTGATCAGCGGGTAATGGTAACAAGTCTATCGGTGTTAATGGATTGAATCCATACACCACTTCAAAAGGCGTGCGCCCTGTAGTACTATGGATCGAACGATTGTATGCAAACTCCACATGTGGTAAACTCTCCTCCCATGTTTTCAAATTCTTCCTAATGATGGATCGAAGTAACATAGAAAGTACTCGGTTCACCACTTCAGTTTGGCCATCCGTTTGAGGGTGGCAAGTGGTGGAGAATAGTAACTTAGTACCAATCTTACTCCATAGGGCTCTCCAAAAGTGACTTAAGAACTTCACATCCCGATCAGACACAATAGTTCTTGGTATGCCATGTAACCTTAAGATTTCCATGAAAAACAAAGTAGCAATATGTGAGGCATCATTAGTTTTGTTACAGGGAATGAAATGAGCCATTTTGGAGAATCTATCCACTATAAGTCTTTAATAAAAACAAAACCCAATAACTTAGATTCCAAAGTGTTTAAAAGAATATACCTCCGTGACAATGCATCGGCAACTATATTCTCCTTACCTTTCTTGTACTTGATAACATATGGGAAAGTTTCAAGAAACTCCACCCATTTGGCATGCCTTTTGTTGAGTTTATGCTGCCCCGGATATGTTTCAATGCCTCATGATCAGTGTGAATGATGAACTCCTTAGGCCAAAGGTAATGTTGCCATGTTTCCATTGCCCTCACAAGAGCATACATCTCCTTGTCATAGGTAGGGTAATTAAGCGTAGCTCCACTTAATTTTTCACTGAAATAGGCTATAGGACGTCCACCTTGAGACAAAACTGCTCCAATTCCTACACCTGATGCATCACATTCAATTTCAAAAGTTAGATTAAAATCAGGTAGAGCAAGTAAAGGGGCATGTATTAAACAATCTTTAATGCTATTAAAGGACTTCTCTTGATCTTCCCCCAAAAGAATTTAGAATTCTTCTTAATAACACTTGTTAGTGGGGCGGCTATGGTGCTGAAGTTGGGGACAATCTTGATAAAAACTTGCAAGTCCATGGAAGCTCCTAACTTGAGAAATGCTTGCTGGTCGTGGCCACTCTTCAATGGCTTTAACCTTCTCTTTGTCCACCTCCAAGCCTTCAGAACTCACAACGAAACCTAGGAAAACAACCCTGTCAGTACAAAATGTACATTTTTGTAAGTTAGCAAACAGTTTTTCCTTCCTCAAAACTAGCAAAACTGACCTTAAATGTTGAACATGTTCTTCCATGGTTTTACTATAGATTAGAATGTCATCAAAGTAAACCACACAAAACTTACCCAAGAATGGCCTAAGAACATGATTCATTAACCTCATAAACGTGCTTGGAGCATTAGTTAAGCCAAAAGGCATAACCAACCACTCATAAAGGCCTTGCTTAGTTTTGAATGCTGTTTTCCACTCATCACCTTCCCGCATTCGTATTTGGTGGTAACCACTTTTAAGATCAATCTTGGAAAAGAGGTTAGAACCACTAAGCTCATCTAACATGTCATCTAAGCGAGGAATAGGGTGACGATACTTTACCGTAATTTTTTTTACCGCTCGGCAGTCCACACACATGCGCCAAGTTCCATCCTTCTTTGGCACAAGTAGAACCGCACGGGCACATGGGCTAAGGCTTTCCCTCACGTAGCCTTTTGACATCAACTCAGATACTTGCCTTTGCAACTCCTTAGTTTCTTCGGGGTTGCTTCAGTACGCTGGTCGGTTTGGAATGACGGCTCCGGGAACAAAGTCTATTTGATGTTCTATGCCACGAATAGGTGGCAGCCCACTTGGTATTTCCTCCGGAAATAGGTCATCAAACTCCTGCAATAAAGACACAACAAAAGCAGGCAAATTTTGATCAAGGTAGTTAGTATTCAAGAAATTTTCCTTGTACATGAGCACAAGTGCTTCCTTTGCTGTCATTAAACTCTTTTCAACTCTCTCTTTTAGAAAGAATGCTGATTTTCCTTCCCTCATTTTGATCACACTCCTTTGCTTTTACCTCCATTTTGGTCTCTCTCTCTCTTGGCTTTTTCAATTTTTCCTCTCAATAAAATTTGGTCTTCATGTATTTGTTTTGGAGAAAGTGGGGCTAAAGTGATCTTCTTTGCTTCATGGGTGAACGATACCGGTTGGTATACCCGTCATGGATCACTCGCCTATCAAATTGCCAAGGCCTTCCAAGTAATAAATGGCTTGCGTGCATTGGAACGACATCGCATAATACCTCGTCTTTGTACTTCCCAATAGAGAAAACAATTCGAACTTGTTTGGTCACCTTGAGTTCTCCTCCATCGTTGAGCCATTGTAGCTTATAAGGTTGTGGATGCTTTGTTGTTGCCAAGCCAAGTGTATCTACCATTAAGGTACTAGCAACATTAGTGCAACTACCACCATCAATAATAACAAAGCATACCTTTCCTCCAACATGGCAACGAGTATGGAAGATATTTTCTCGTTGTTCATTTCCTCCAACGGATTGTACGTTTAGGCTTCTTTTGACAACAAGAACCTCTCCTTCCACGCCATACTCTAATTCTTCTTCTTCGATGGCAACATCTTCATTCTCATCCTCTTCTTGTTCCGATTCAACTTCTCCATCATCTTGAAGAAGCATGGTGTTGCGGTTCGGACATTGGCTTGCAATGTGTCCACGCCCCAAACACTTAAAACATTGTATGTCACGGAACGATTTGGAGTAGCGGTAGTCTTACCCTTGCTGGTTTCGGCAATGGGCTTACTTCCTTTCGGTGGTCCTCATTTTTCGTGGGACGGTATTGGAGGAGTCTTCTTGTATGAACTTTGCCCCCATTTTGATGTTGAACTCCCATAAGATCGTGGCACCCTTTCTTTTGAGCTGTTTTTCCACTTTCATGGCCATATGCACCATGTCTTCCATCTCCACATAATGTTGCAACTTTCGACCACGTTCGCAATGTCCGGATTTAGTCCCGCTAGGAATCTTGCCATTGTGGCTTCTCGATCCTCGTTGATGTTGGCTCGAATCATGGACACCTCCATCTCTTTGTAGTAATCTTCAACACTTGATTTACCTTGTGAAAGATTTTGAAGACGGTTGAATAACTCTCGATGGTAGTGGGTTGGAATGAATCGCCTTCGCATTACCGCTTTCATTTCATCCCATGTAGTGATAGGATGTTCTCCATTGCGTCTCCTACTTGATGTCAATTGATCCCACCATATTAGTGCATAATCCGTAAACTCAATGGCAGCGAGTTTTACCTTTTTAAGCTCTGAATAGTTATGGCACTCAAAAATGTGCTCAACCTTCTTTTCCCATGCAAGATAGGTTTCAGGATCCGCTCTTCCTTGAAAAGGAGGAATGGTAATCTTGATGTTGCTGAGATTATCGTCTACTCGTGGTCAAGCTCTCTGGCCTTGTTGTACCATGCTATGTTGGGATACTTGATCTTGCACATCATCTACTTCAACTTCTTCAGGATACTCCTCATTACCCTGATTAGCTTGTGAAATTTCAAGCTGGTCTATTCGTTCAATTAGGGGCTCCAATTGCTCTTGGATCATTTTGGCCATTGCTTGAAGCATAGCCTGATTTTGCAAATTGGGAACTCCTTCACCACTATGACCAGATCTTTGTGACATGTTAGATAAAGAAACAAAAGAAATTAAACCTTACTAACACAAAATCTCACCTTTCCACTCCAAAGAAAATGCACTCACACTCGTGTTTCACTCTCAACCTAGGCTTTTCCCCTTAATGCACACTCATGCCTTTTACCACTCGTGCTTTATTTTCAAGTCCTTTTGGGAACTTCCTCAAGGCTTACAAGTGTCTCGTGGACTTCGGCTGAAACAATTCTAGCTTGGTAGGAGAATGATGAATAATAAAAGGATAATGGCTTCAAAAAGAAAGAATTACTAAGAATAGGTAAAGGAATTTGTAATTCAGCAATAAGAAATGATGTATTGTAATTTTTTTAAACAAGAATAGATTGCTCCCTCCTCTTTAAGATTTTTTTGATTTTTTTTTTTTTTTTTTACTAACCCGGGAGAGAGAAAAAATAATACGCTTTACTGAATCGTCTAAGCTCGATACCAAATGATATGATCTCGACTATGAGTTTTGAATCATATATGTGAATGCCCGATCGTGATTCTAGTAAGAACTCTGCAGTGCTTTTGAATGTATTCTGAAATTACTCAAACAACAATGTAAGTAGAAATAGATAAATAAGAAATAGAAATAATGGGACGAAAGATATGTAGAAGGGTGTAGGAAGAGTGATAGTTGTGATTATGGAAGAAAAAAAATAAAAGATGAAAATGTAGGTGAAGATGATGGGGTGTTGGCGTTAAGATGAAGAAATTCAAAGGATGGATTGTGACCCCCTAACTATAAAGAGTTAGGAACCAGCAATATAATAAAGTGGAAATGAAGTGGTAGGATATGGAACGTGACCCACTAGCTATAGATGAGCTAGGAACCAACGCTATAACAAAAGGGAAATGGATGAAGACTACAAGACTAACTTGAAGCCGATAAAGTTCCACAAGAGAACAAGAATGAAAGCAATCTTTCAAAGATGTTTTATATATTCAAAAGTGTCTTACAATGATCCTAAAGATGCCTATTTATAGTAGAAGTAGGCAGAATATGAAAAGGTGTTACAAGAAAGATGAATGCTCATCTTAATGCACTTGAATACACATGAATGCTTTGTCCTTTCTTCTCATCTTCAAAGCTGATTAGTTTAGACAAATTGAGGTTGAATTTAGTCATATTTTCGTCCAAATTAAGAAGGACTCTTGGGCTGCCTTGTTTTGCTATCATATGAAGAGAAAGGGGATGAATGTGGACAAGGATGAATGAAGACATCCTTGCTGTCCAGCTTAAGTGCAACTCTTCATCTTCCAAGCTGATTAATATGACTTGAATGTCATAAAAGGTGAGTTTCATCCAGCCTTCATTTCATGTCTCCTCAATGAATTTTGAAACCCCCACTTGAATGGTGATAACATCAACCTTGAATGCCTTGAATTTGCTGAATTAAGATGGCCATCAATTGCTTGTCTCTTGGTAGAAGATGAAAGAACTCTTCCTTGGCTCAAATTCATTCAAATCATCCATGCATAAAATTCCCGTAATAAAAATTTCAGCCTGCACTGTCTTCAGTAAATCATTCGTATCTCAAGCTCCCGATATCGGATTGAGGTGATTCAAAAGGCATTGGAAAGCTAAGAGATGGAGGAATAACGTCCAATTGATTTCTGGATCCAAACACGTCTGTATCGCATCCAGAATTGGAAGACATTCTGCTGATATTCTTGCATCTGGTAAAACCGTTCATCTTCCCTCATGCACCTAGACACAAAGGTAAACTTTATTCAATCTTTAATTGAAAACATGCATGTAAACAATTAAGAGTTAGTTTAATAAATGAGCTAGTTTGATGAATGAACTAGTTTAATTAATGAACTAACTTTATTCAATGAACTAATAATCTTGAATGAACTAGTTTAATCAATGAACTACTTAGTTAAATGAAGTGTATAACTAAATGAACTACATGTTTAAATGCAACGCATGCTTTAATGAACAACATGTTTATTGAATGCAATGAATGTTATGCAAACTTTAAATACTCATGCAAATTCATGCATAAGCAAAGTAAAGTGTTCCTCCCTTATTATTTCTTCTTTCTCACGTCCCAAGCTTGATGTAAACATATTTTCCATGGCTGCTTGGAACTCCTTGGCCCTTGCTCGAGTAATGGGGCCACCTGGGTATGATGTAAACATATTTTCCATGGCTGCTTGGAACTCCTTGGCCCTTGCTCGAGTAATGGGGCCACCTGGGTACTTCTCTGGGTCTTTGCCATTGACGTCCATATCAGTCCCTCCCTCTTTAAGGCGATTTGTCCCAAATCGTCATCTACATCATAAGGAGATAGGTCAGCAACATTGAAGGTTGCACTAACATTAAACTCACCTGGAAGATCTAATTGATAGGCATTGTCATTGATCTTCTTGACTATTTGGAATGGTCCATCTCCCGAGGCATTAATTTGGACTTTCGTTGAGCCGGAACCTTTCTTTCCTCATGTGCAGCCACACCCAATCCCTGGCTCAAAGGAAATTCGCTTCGACCCTTATTTGCTTGCTGCTCATATTGCTTGGTTCGTTTTTCAATGTTCTCCCGCACTTGTTGATGAAGCTTCTTAACAAATTCAGCTTTATTAAGTCCATCTTTATTCACAATTTGATCAGCGGGTAATGGTAACAAGTCTATCGGTGTTAATGGATTGAATCCATACACCACTTCAAAAGCGTCGCGCCTGTAGTACTATGGATCGAACGATTGTATGCAAACTCCACATGTGGTAAACTCTCCTCCCATGTTTTCAAATTCTTCCTAATGATGGATCGAGTAACATAGAAAGTACTCGGTTCACCACTTCAGTTTGGCCATCCGTTTGAGGGTGGCAAGTGGTGGAGAATAGTAACTTAGTACCAATCTTACTCCATAGGGCTCTCCAAAAGTGACTTAAGAACTTCACATCCCGATCAGACACAATAGTTCTTGGTATGCCATGTAACCTTAAGATTTCCATGAAAAACAAAGTAGCAATATGTGAGGCATCATTAGTTTTGTTACAGGGAATGAAATGAGCCATTTTGGAGAATCTATCCACTATAAGTCTTTAATAAAAACAAAACCCAATAACTTAGATTCCAAAGTGTTTAAAAGAATATACCTCCGTGACAATGCATCGGCAACTATATTCTCCTTACCTTTCTTGTACTTGATAACATATGGGAAAGTTTCAAGAAACTCCACCCATTTGGCATGCCTTTTGTTGAGTTTATGCTGCCCCCGGATATGTTTCAATGCCTCATGATCAGTGTGAATGATGAACTCCTTAGGCCAAAGGTAATGTTGCCATGTTTCCATTGCCCTCACAAGAGCATACATCTCCTTGTCATAGGTAGGGTAATTAAGCGTAGCTCCACTTAATTTTTCACTGAAATAGGCTATAGGACGTCCACCTTGAGACAAAACTGCTCCAATTCCTACACCTGATGCATCACATTCAATTTCAAAAGTTAGATTAAAATCAGGTAGAGCAAGTAAAGGGGCATGTATTAAACAATCTTTAATGCTATTAAAGGACTTCTCTTGATCTTCCCCCAAAAGAATTTAGAATTCTTCTTAATAACACTTGTTAGTGGGGCGGCTATGGTGCTGAAGTTGGGGACGAATCTTGATAAAAACTTGCAAGTCCATGGAAGCTCCTAACTTGAGAAATGCTTGCTGGTCGTGGCCACTCTTCAATGGCTTTAACCTTCTCTTTGTCCACCTCCAAGCCTTCAGAACTCACAACGAAACCTAGGAAAACAACCCTGTCAGTACAAAATGTACATTTTTGTAAGTTAGCAAACAGTTTTTCCTTCCTCAAAACTAGCAAAACTGACCTTAAATGTTGAACATGTTCTTCCATGGTTTTACTATAGATTAGAATGTCATCAAAGTAAACCACACAAAACTTACCCAAGAATGGCCTAAGAACATGATTCATTAACCTCATAAACGTGCTTGGAGCATTAGTTAAGCCAAAAGGCATAACCAACCACTCATAAAGGCCTTGCTTAGTTTTGAATGCTGTTTTCCACTCATCACCTTCCCGCATTCGTATTTGGTGGTAACCACTTTTAAGATCAATCTTGGAAAAGAGGTTAGAACCACTAAGCTCATCTAACATGTCATCTAAGCGAGGAATAGGGTGACGATACTTTACCGTAATTTTGTTTACCGCTCGGCAGTCCACACACATGCGCCAAGTTCCATCCTTCTTTGGCACAAGTAGAACCGGCACGGCACATGGGCTAAGGCTTTCCCTCACGTAGCCTTTGACATCAACTCAGATACTTGCCTTTGCAACTCCTTAGTTTCTTCGGGGTTGCTTCGGTACGCTGGTCGGTTTGGAATGACGGCTCCGGGAACAAAGTCTATTTGATGTTCTATGCCACGAATAGGTGGCAGCCCACTTGGTATTTCCTCCGGAAATAGGTCATCAAACTCCTGCAATAAAGACACAACAAAAGCAGGCAAATTTTGATCAAGGTAGTTAGTATTCAAGAAATTTTCCTTGTACATGAGCACAAGTGCTTCCTTTGCTGTCATTAAACTCTTTTCAACTCTCTCTCTTTAGAAAGAATGCTGATTTTCCTTCCCTCATTTTGATCACACTCCTTTGCTTTTACCTCCATTTTGGTCTCTCTCTCTTTGGCTTTTTCAATTTTTCCTCTCAATAAAATTTGGTCTTCATGTATTTGTTTTGGAGAAAGTGGGGCTAAAGTGATCTTCTTTGCTTCATGGGTGAACGTATACCGGTTGGTATACCCGTCATGGATCACTCGCCTATCAAATTGCCAAGGCCTTCCAAGTAATAAATGGCTTGCGTGCATTGGAACGACATCGCATAATACCTCGTCTTTGTACTTCCCAATAGAGAAAACAATTCGAACTTGTTTGGTCACCTTGAGTTCTCCTCCATCGTTGAGCCATTGTAGCTTATAAGGTTGTGGATGCTTTGTTGTTGCCAAGCCAAGTGTATCTACCATTAAGGTACTAGCAACATTAGTGCAACTACCACCATCAATAATAACAAAGCATACCTTTCCTCCAACATGGCAACGAGTATGGAAGATATTTTCTCGTTGTTCATTTCCTCCAACGGATTGTACGTTTAGGCTTCTTTTGACAACAAGAACCTCTCCTTCCACGCCATACTCTAATTCTTCTTCTTCGATGGCAACATCTTCATTCTCATCCTCTTCTTGTTCCGATTCAACTTCTCCATCATCTTGAAGAAGCATGGTGTTGCGGTTCGGACATTGGCTTGCAATGTGTCCACGCCCCAAACACTTAAAACATTGTATGTCACGGGAACGATTTGGAGTAGCGGTAGTCTTACCCTTGCTGGTTTCGCAATGGGCTTACTTCCTTTCGGTGGTCCTCATTTTTCGTGGGACGGTATTGGAGGAGTCTTCTTGTATGAACTTTGCCCCCATTTTGATGTTGAACTCCCATAAGATCGTGGGCACCCTTTCTTTTGAGCTGTTTTTCCACTTTCATGGCCATATGCACCATGTCTTCCATCTCCACATAATGTTGCAACTCGACCACGTTCGCAATGTCCGGATTTAGTCCCGCTAGGAATCTTGCCATTGTGGCTTCTCGATCCTCGTTGATGTTGGCTCGAATCATGGACACCTCCATCTCTTTGTAGTAATCTTCAACACTTGGGTTACCTTGTGAAAGATTTTGAAGACGGTTGAATAACTCTCGATGGTAGTGGGTTGGAATGAATCGCCTTCGCATTACCGCTTTCATTTCATCCCATGTAGTGATAGGATGTTCTCCATTGCGTCTCCTACTTGATGTCAATTGATCCCACCATATTAGTGCATAATCCGTAAACTCAATGGCAGCGAGTTTTACCTTTTAAGCTCTGAATAGTTATGGCACTCAAAAATGTGCTCAACCTTCTTTTCCCATGCAAGATAGGTTTCAGGATCCGCTCTTCCTTG
This sequence comes from Hibiscus mutabilis, assembly GCA_019671005.1. Lineage (NCBI taxonomy): Eukaryota > Viridiplantae > Streptophyta > Magnoliopsida > Malvales > Malvaceae > Hibiscus > Hibiscus mutabilis. The sequence continues at coordinate 25,826,053 of CM033741.1, forward strand.
AAAAGGAGGAATGGTAATCTTGATGTTGCTGAGATTATCGCCTACTACTGGTGGTCAAGCTCTCTGGCCTTGTTGTACCATGCTATGTTGGGATACTTGATCTTGCACATCATCTACTTCAACTTCTTCAGGATACTCCTCATTACCCTGATTAGCTTGTGAAATTTCAAGCTGGTCTATTCGTTCAATTAGGGCTCCAATTGCTCTTGGATCATTTTGGCCATTGCTTGAAGCATAGCCTGATTTTGCAAATTGGGAACTCCTTCACCACTATGACCAGATCTTTGTGACATGTTAGATAAAGAAACAAAAGAAATTAAACCTTACTAACACAAAATCTCACCTTTCCACTCCAAAGAAAATGCACTCACACTCGTGTTTCACTCGGGTTAGGCTTTTCCCCTTAATGCACACTCATGCCTTTTACCACTCGTGCTTTATTTTCAAGTCCTTTTGGGAACTTCCTCAAGGCTTACAAGTGTCTCGTGGACTTCGGCTGAAACAATTCTAGCTTGGTAGGAGAATGATGAATAATAAAAGGATAATGGCTTCAAAAAGAAAGAATTACTAAGAATAGGTAAAGGAATTTGTAATTCAGCAATAAGAAATGATGTATTGTAATTTTTTTAAACAAGAATAGATTGCTCCCTCCCTCTTTAAGATTTTTTTTTTTTTTTTTTTGATTTTTTTTACTAACCCGGGAGAGAGAAAAATAATACGCTTACTGAATCGTCTAAGCTCTGATACCAAATGATATGATCTCGACTATGAGTTTTGAATCATATATGTGAATGCCCGATCGTGATTCTAGTAAGAACTCTGCAGTGCTTTGAATGTATTCTGAAATTACTCAAACAACAATGTAAGTAGAAATAGATAAATAAGAAATAGAAATAATGGGACGAAAGATATGTAGAAGGGGTGTAGGAAGAGTGATAGTTGTGATTATGGAAGAAAAAAAAATAAAAGATGAAAATGTAGGTGAAGATGATGGGGTGTTGGCGTTAAGATGAAGAAATTCAAAGGATGGATTGTGACCCCTAACTATAAAGAGTTAGGAACCAGCAATATAATAAAGTGGAAATGAAGTGGTAGGATATGGAACGTGACCCACTAGCTATAGATGAGCTAGGAACCAACGCTATAACAAAAGGGAAATGGATGAAGACTACAAGACTAACTTGAAGCCGATAAAGTTCCACAAGAGAACAAGAATGAAAGCAATCTTTCAAAGATGTTTTATATATTCAAAAGTGTCTTACAATGATCCTAAAGATGCCTATTTATAGTAGAAGTAGGCAGAATATGAAAAGGTGTTACAAGAAAGATGAATGCTCATCTTAATGCACTTGAATACACATGAATGCTTTGTCCTTTCTTCTCATCTTCAAAGCTGATTAGTTTAGACAAATTGAGGTTGAATTTAGTCATATTTTCGTCCAAATTAAGAAGGACTCTTGGGCTGCCTTGTTTTGCTATCATATGAAGAGAAAGGGGATGAATGTGGACAAGGATGAATGTAGACATCCTTGCTGTCCAGCTTAAGTGCAACTCTTCATCTTCCAAGCTGATTAATATGACTTGAATGTCATAAAAAGGTGAGTTTCATCCAGCCTTCATTTCATGTCTCCTCAATGAATTTTGAAACCCCACTTGAATGGTGATAACATCAACCTTGAATGCCTTGAATTTGCTGAATTAAGATGGCCATCAATTGCTTGTCTCTTGGTAGAAGATGAAAGAACTCTTCCTTGGCTCAAATTCATTCAAATCATCCATGCATAAAATTCCCGTAATAAAAATTTCAGCCTGCACTGTCTTCAGTAAATCATTCGTATCTCAAGCTCCCGATATCGGATTGAGGTGATTCAAAAGGCATTGGAAAGCTAAGAGATGGAGGAATAACGTCCAATTGATTTCTGGATCCAAACACGTCTGTATCGCATCCAGAATTGGAAGACATTCTGCTGATATTCTTGCATCTGGTAAAACCGTTCATCTTCCCTCATGCACCTAGACACAAAGGTAAACTTTATTCAATCTTTAATTGAAAACATGCATGTAAACAATTAAGAGTTAGTTTAATAAATGAGCTAGTTTGATGAATGAACTAGTTTAATTAATGAACTAACTTTATTCAATGAACTAATAATCTTGAATGAACTAGTTTAATCAATGAACTACTTAGTTAAATGATGTGTATAACTAAATGAACTACATGTTTAAATGCAACGCATGCTTTAATGAACAACATGTTTATTGAATGCAATGAATGTTATGCAAACTTTAAATACTCATGCAAATTCATGCATAAGCAAAGTAAAGTGTTCCTCCCTTATTATTTCTTCTTTCTCACGTCCCAAGCTTGATGTAAACATATTTTCCATGGCTGCTTGGAACTCCTTGGCCCTTGCTCGAGTAATGGGGCCACCTGGGTACTTCTCTGGGTCTTTGCCATTGACGTTCATATCAACATTTCTCAGATGTTGTTCATGTTCTTCCATCGTCTTGCTGTAAATTAAAATATTATCAAAATAAACCACACAATACTTATCAATGTAGGGTCGAAGCACGTGATTCATCAATCTCATGAATGTACTAGGAGCATTGGTTAAGCCAAAAGGCATTACCAACCATTCGTACAAACCTTGTTTAGTTTTGAATGCTGTTGATAGAGTGGCGCAATTGTGGATTTGGAAGCCTTCAATCAAGTTGATGCAAGAACTAGGAGCTCTAGACTCAATCAAGAAAGCTATGGGCAGATCTGAAAATTCAAGAGAAAAGAGAAGGGATTTTCTTGAAATTTTCAGATTCAAGGTTGGAAATCCAAAGAAACGAAGATAAGAAGAAAGATTAGAAGATGATTGATAAGAATAAAAATAAAAAGATTGAAAAAGATTAAGATAAGGATAGATAAAACAAATCTAAAATTTCCAACTTTGTTTATGGTTTTTGGAGATGGCGTCAATGTTGAAGATGAAGATGGCTTGCGATTTGTTGATGTTGTTTTGTCCTCGGCACCCTCTTAGACGTAATTATCTAAGCAAGCAACCTCAAGCGGCTCTAACCCACCCTCCTAGATGCAATTACCTAGGCAAGCAAGAGTGTGAATATGATCCCCCTCACAAGAACTCGATGATCTTATGTTGAAGATGGCTTCTAGATAAGTTTACCGAACACTTGTAAACTCAAAGAATAGTAAAATCTCCAAAGAGAACTTTTTATTAATCAATGAAATCTGAAAAACTAAGAAGAAGACATCATCCTTTTATAGATGAAGGATGGCTTTAACCTAAAGCTAAGAATGAATAAAATAAACAAAGAAATATGGTCCATTAAATAGGACTTGATCTAACGGCTTGGGAGAAGGGTGGCTGGTTCCTAAAGTATATAAAGCCCTAAAGACATCATTTTAAATGATAATAAATACATTGAGTTAAGTTTAATTCGTCCAAAGCCTTATATGTTAGCTTTTGGGCTGAATTTTACAAAATCCCGTAATAATCTTGTATCCAGTTTTCTGCATGCGCAGTCTTTAGTAAATTGGACGTATCTTGAGTTCTCGATGTCCGATTGACGCGTTTCAAGATGCGTTGGAAATGTAACTGGATGACGGTCAATTTGTTAGTAGACAAATCGACCCAAAAATGCATGGATCCCATTCGAAAATTCGTCTCAATTCGACTAGATGCTCCACCTTTGCAAAACAGTTTCAGTTTATCATTTAAAAAGCATCTCTTCACACCTCCTACGCATGGATCACTTTGGACCTTGTTGTTTGCATCGAACAGCTTCAACTTCTTGTCCCATATGAGTAACTTGACCGCGCTCATGCATGTGTCATCCTCGCCTTCCTCAAAAGGATTCGTCCTCGAATCTGAAGTATCAAAAGGAAAAAGATCGGGCATGTGAAACGGTTTCAACTTCTTGTCTTCAATGCATCGTTCTAGCCCTTCTATGCATATGCATGTATCATTTGTCTTCCACTCGTCTCCTTCCTTCATACGAATCTGATGATATCCACTCTTTAAATTAACTTTGGAGAAAATACTAGCTCCACACAACCCATCCAACATGTCATCGAGGCGAGGAATGTGATGTCGGTACTTGATAGTGATCTGGTTCACTGTTCGACAATCAACGCACATTCTCCAAGTTCCATCCTTTTAGGCACTAACAAGACACTGGTACGGCACAAGGACTCAAGCTTTCATAGATGTAATCCTCCTCCAACAACTCGTTGATTTGCCTTTGAAGTTCCTTCGTGATACATGTATGGGGCGGTTAAATGATGCATTGTAGCGAAAGAGTTGAAGCTGTTTTATAAGTCTGAAATTTCAGCCGACTTGCATCGAATTTTCGGATGGGATTTGGGCACTTCTGAGTCTACATGTCTTCTTCAAACATATTCTTCTGTCTCTTAACTTTCCAACGCATCTTGAAACGCATCAATCCGACATCAGGACCTCAAGTTATGTCCATTTTAGTGATGATTGTGCGAGCAGAAATCTCTATACGATTTTATCACGGGAAATATTATTTATTACGAATTTTCAACAATTTTATTGATTATTTGTACTTAAATTTAATCTAGGATTCTTTATGAAGATATTTAGATGATTTAGGATTAGATTTGTTATTTATTTATTAGTTTTTTAGGTTAGATAAAATATGTTTATTTATTTTATTATTATCTTTACTTTTCCTAATTTAAGTTGAACACTTCATTTGTAGCCTATTTAAAGGCATATTTGCTTCACTAATAAGAACAACATCATGAAGTTTTGAGTTACAAAAAACCTTTGGCCATGGGCCATTTTATTTTCAAGGTAGATAGATTTGCCTTGTTATTTTTCGTATTAGAAGTCTTCTTCAACGTAAGTTCGTCAAGTTCTTGTAATGGAGATCATCTTCACACTCTTGCTTGCCTAGGTAATTGCATCTAGGAGGGTGGGTTAGAGCCGCTTGAGGTTGCTTGCTTAAATAATCGCGTCTAAGAGGGTGCCGAGGACAAAATATCCTACAACATCTATCTCGTCATCATCCATTCATCGGAGAGATTCGTGCCGTTTGCAGGTGTTTGCCTATTCAATTGCAATTAGGAGGGTGCCAAGGACAAATCTATCCAACACCGCCACCGTCAAATTCATCCTATCTCGTTTTCTACATCAAGATCATGCTTTATTATCGGTTTGCTGAGTGTGGAGTTTGGGGTTTTCTCGGATCATATTAGTGAGTTTGCTAGATTAGTTGTGATCTAGAGGGTTCCTAGATTTTGAGGTAATTCTTGGATCCTGGCTTTCGTATCACTTCGTCTCTTCAGGGTTACTTCTGTAGGCTGGTCGATTTGGAATGGTGGCTCCCGGAGTAAAGTCAATTTGGTGTTCAATGCCACGAATTGGTGGCAACCCACTTGGTGTTTCTTCCGGAAAGACATCTTCAAAATTCTGCAAAAGAGTAGAAATAGAAGTTGGTAAGTCTTCGGGAGGGTTAGTCATAAGCAAATTCTCTTTGTACATTAAAATAAGTAAAGTTTGCTGAGATAAAAGATGCTTTCTGATTTCTTTTCCACTAGCAAATATGTTCTTCTTTTTATTCTCTTTCAGTGTATCCTCCTCCATTTTGTTCTTCCCCTTCATTGCTTCTACTTTTCTTCATTCACTTGGCTTGGTGTCAAAGGTGCCAAAGTGATCTTTCTACCTCCATGCAAGAAAGAGTATTGGTTGGTATATCCATCATGTATCGCTCGCTTATCGAATTGCCACGGCTGTCCAAGTAACAAATGACTTGCATCCATGGACACCACATCACAAAGGACCTCATCCTTGTATTTTTCAATGGAGAATGGAATAATCACTTGTTTGGTGTCTTTTAACTCTCTTCCATCATTCAACCACTGTAATTTGTAAGGATTGGGGTGCTTCGTCATTTTTCAAACCTAATCTGTGAACCATAAGAGTCTTGCAACATTAGTGCAACTACCACCATCATTATAACAACACATACCTTATCATTCACATGACATCTCGTATGAAAGATGTTTTCATGTTGCTGATCGTTTTGTGTCATTTAGACATTTAGACTTCGTTTGACAACGAGGATCTCACCATCCGCTGGCATTTCAATCTCCTCTTCTTCTTCCTCACAAACTTCTGGTTCGTCTTCTCTGTGATCTAATTCTATCTCACCATTATATCTAACAGAAGCATCGTGTTCCGGTTTGGGCATTGGCTCGCGATGTGACCTCGTCCAAGGCACTTGAAACATTTGATGTCCCTCGTGCGCTCATGAGAGGCCGCTTGCTTTCCTTTGCCAATTTCCACAATGGGTTGCTTTGTTTTGCTGGATTCAGCCTTCTCTTTAATTTGAAGAGGCGTAGACTTCCTGAAACTGTGTTGATTGAAACGAGGGTTAGAAACATTACTGAAAGCATTATTACCTTGGGAAGTAGACTTCTTCCTTTGTTAACGTTCAACTTTGATCGCCATATGCACCATCTCGTCGAATTCAACATAATGTTGTAATTCTACAACCATTGGCAATCTCTTGGTTAAAACCGGCTAAGAAACGTGCCATTGTTGCTTCTCGATCTTCTTCAATGTTTGCACGAGGATCATGGCCATCTCCATTTCTTTAAAATAATCTTCAACGCTTCTATTGCCTTGTTTTAAATTCTGCAACTTCTGGAACAAGTCTCGATGGTACAAATCTCTGCCCCATGATTCTTTTCATTCCAAGCCATGTTGTGAATGGCCCTTCGTCTGTTCTTCTTCGTGTACTAATTAATTGGTCCCACCAAATTAATGCATAATCCACGAACTCCATTGCTGCCAATCGCACTTTCTTTTGTTCAAAATAGTTGTAACAATCGAACACATGTTCTACCTTGCTTTCCCATGCTAGATAGGCATCTGGATCTATTTTTCCTTGAAAATGAGGTATGGTAACTCGAATGTTGTCAAATTGTCATCAAGTTGTGCACGCCCTCCATGGTGTCTCAGGGTATTATGTCTTGATGATCGGTCCATCTCGTCATCATCATTGTTGTCAGCATACTCTTCATTGTGTTCGTCATCTCTAGGCTGATTTTGCCTTTATGGGCCTTGGGTTGCTCGAGTGTTGCCTTGTGACCCTTCAAGTATGTCTTCTTCCATGTAAAGCCCTCAACATTTTCTGCAATTCTCGAATCATGGCCTGCATTTGCAGATTCGGTTGTCCTCCATCTTGATTCATTTCACTAGAACCTGTCATTGTTAGCAAAATAAAAATAAAACCTCACTTGCACACTCACAAAAGCCTCACAATTCTCTCCAAGGAAAGTAGATATGGCACTCCACTCTACGCTCGTGTTTCACTCAGGAAATATGGCTTTTACTTTCCCCTTATGTTTTCACATGCTCAATATGCCTTTTTCCACTCCTCTCGCGTTTAGTTCTTTAAGGAACTAACTTAAGACTTTGTCAAACCTGTTCAAGTGTGTCGGCTAAATAACAACAACGGTTAGTAAACAAAAAGAAATAAGGTAAATGTAGGCTTAGAATTAGAAAGAAAAGAAGAAAAATGGATTACTTACTACAAAGAAATGCTTACAACTTTCCTCACTGAACAATCAAAGTTCTTCAGGCTCGGTTGATGTTGTAGTGCGCATTGCCATTGTCATTTTTTGCATACTTTCAATTCTAGAAATTTCTTCTTTTTTGTTGAATATTCGAATCTGGAAATTTTGAATATTCGAATCTGTTTTTTTCTATTTTTTGGCATTCACAATGGATGTCTTACTTTAATCCAACCTAAGCTCTGTTTACCATATGATAGTAGGCTGCCCGTTGTTGAAGGCTTCCATTGATTGTTTCGGATCTAGGATAGAAGTAAGAATTCCTAAACAGAAGTAAGGCTGCAAAAGAAGACGTTTTTGGAAGATAACATGGTGTTTTAGGGGCTGGTTTTTGGACATTTTGAGGGTATGAATTGGTGTTGAAATGATGGTGTAAGGATGGGTTTAAGATGGTAAAAGGTTGCTGGAAATCTGGACTAAAGTTTGGCGTGTAGGGTTGATACGAGCATGAGAGGGGTCATCAAAATAATCATCTTGGAAAAGAAGTTGACACTGCTTTTTGCAAGTCAGAAACATCTGTCAAATTGCGAAGCATTTTTGGATGGGATCCAGGCATTTATAGGTCAACATATCTCCTAAGACTTGTCCGGCTGTCAATTAGCTTTCCAACGCATCTTGAAACGCCTCAATTGGACATCTGGATCTCAAGATACGTCTATTTTAGCGAAGACAGCGCATGCAGAAATTCCTATACGGGATTAATACGGGATTTTTAGATAATTACGAATTTTCAAGATTTTATTTGATTATTTGTAATTTAAATCAATATAGAATTCTGCAATATCTATTAGGATCAGATTTATTTAATTAGGATTTTATTTTTAGCATTTATTTATTATTAGAAGTTACTTATCTAACTAGGAGATTAGATTTTAGCATTTATTTATTGTATTTAATTCCTAAGTTTAGTAGGATTAGAACTTCCCCATGGCCTATATAAAAGAGGCTTCACCCACATTGTAATGGAGATTTGAATGATTAAATAAAATTCTCTTTTGAGTTCCAACTTGCAGGAACATTATCTTGTGCTTTAGAAGCAAATCGATTTTCAAGTTCTCCGGGATTTGTTGTTGAGGATCTTCACACTCCTGCTTGCCCATACAAAAGCGTTTGGGAGGGTGGGTTAGAGCCACTTGAGGTTGCTTGCTTAGATTATTGCGTCTTAAGAGGGTGCCGAGGACAAAACAACAACTATCAATTCATCACGCCATCTCCACATATTCAAGCTTCCTCCATTGACGCCACCACCATAAGCAAATCTGAATTTTTAGATTTGTTCTTTATTTTGATTTGTTTTGTTTTCCTCTTTATTCTAATTTACGCTACTCTATCATTGGAAAAGAAAGGTAGACAAGTCTAATTAGGATTTTATTTTTCTCCTAGCGCAAATTCGAATAAAGAGAAAAAAAAACCAAAATAAAGAACAAATCTAAAAATTCATATTTGCTTATGGTGGTGGCGTCAATGGAGGAAGCTTGAACATGTGGAGATGGCCTGATGAATTGATAGTTGTTTGTTTTGTCCTCGGACCCTCTTAGACGCAATTATCTAAGCAAGCAACCTCAAGCGGCTCTAACCCACCCTCCCAAACGCTTTTGTATGGGCAAGCAGGAGTGTGAAGATCCTCAACAACAAATCCCGGAGAACTTGAAAATCAATTTGCTTCTAAAACACAAGATAATGTTCTTGAAAGTTGGAACTCAAAAGAGAATTTTATTTAATCATTCAAATCTCCATTACAATGTGGGTGAAGCCTCTTTTATATAGGCCATGGGGAAGTTCTAATCCTACTAAACTTAGGAATTAAATACAATAAATAAATGCTAAAATCTAATCTCCTAGTTAGATAAGTAACTTCTAATAATAAATAAATGCTAAAAATAAAATCCTAATTAAATAAATCTGATCCTAATAGACATTTTAGAATCCTATATTGATTTAAATTACAAATAATCAAATAAAATCTTGAAAAATCGTAATTATCTAAAAATCCCGTAATAATCCCGTATAGGAATTTCTGCATGCGCTGTCTTCGCTAAAATAGACGTATCTTGAGATCCAGATGTCCAATTGAGGTGTTTCAAGATGCGTTGGAAAAATAATTGACAGCCGGACAAGTCTTAAGGAGACATGCTGACCCATAAATGCCTGGATCCCATCCAAAAATGCTTCGCAAGTTGACTGATGTTTCTGACTTGCAAAGCAGTGTCAACTTCTTTTCCAAGATGATTATTTTGACCCCTCTCATGCTCGTATCAAGGGTGGTGAAGAAGATGATGAAATGTTGCTGGAAATTTGGTGTAAGTTTGGCGTGAGGAATGAATGAAAAGGTTGCTAGAAATTTGGTTTAAAAGTTGAAGAAACAAAGTAAAAGAACAAGGAACAAGGAAGATCCTATACTATAAAGAGTATAAACCCGAACCTTATACGTTCATTGCTCGAAACAGACTTGGACCCATTGATTATCGAAACAAGATCCACAAGTATCTGGTGTAGACGCCACAAGCAACAAAGCCTGATAAGTCTTGAAAGTTCAATGAACTGAAGTAGAGAGAAATTCTCACAAAGTAAATTTTATTCATCAAAAGCTCGATAATACAATGACTTAGAAGACTATTTATAAGCAAATACAAAGCACATGCTGAAATTAGATTTGAATTAATTTGCACATGCAAAATAATTCAAAAATGAAAAACCTCTCAATCTTATCCACTAAGTGGAGCCATGGGTGATTAAACATGTGGGGAAATCTGAATTTGAATTATTTTGCACATGGGAAATAATTCAAATTTAAAAAAAGAAACTCCTCTTCCTTATCCATAAGATGGCGCCATGCTTGTAAGGAGCACATGTTGAAATCTGATTTTGAATAATGAATAATTTGCACATGTGAATTATTCAAAATTCAAACTCCTTGAACTTATCCTCTTCCATGCCGCCTATGCAATCTGATTTGGAGCTTGAGCTAGCTGCACACATAGTGTAGGACACTCTCTTAGGTGTAGGCACATGTCCCGGAACCTTTGAGCTGCATTTGGACTCGTGAGCTGAAGGTGAGTTGAGTGAGCTAAAGGTGAGTTGGATTGAGCTGAATCGTGATTGCTTGAGCTGAGTGACAATGTGTTGAGCTTCTTTGAGCTGCACACTCATTGTTGAACTGCATTTGAGCTGGCCTTAGCTTCCTTAAGTTGTCCACACTTGTTATTTCCTGAAAAACAAATAAACACACAAGTAACACACTTTAACTTAGCATATTCAATACTTATATATATAAACTAAGTATAAGTTATATATTATGTCACATATCAGCAAGTAACACAGTATATAGCTTATTGTCTAAGGCTAAAACATTAAGAAATGAATGGGAAGCTTGAATGCATTTAAGTGAAAATAACTTAGCCTCAGAACGAGTGATTAGTCCCGTTGGCAAGATCTCCGGATCATAAGTAGATGTGCTCACATCATTCCTTGAATAGGTATCCATCATCTCTACAGAACTTATCATGTGCACCATTCTCACAAATTTTGTAAACTTCACCAAAATCATGGTCAGATTCATACAACTCTTTAATGAAAGCAAAACCCAACAAGTTAGAGTCTAAGGTGTTAAGAAGGGCATACATGCGTTATAGTGCATCCGCAACAATGTTTTCCTTACCCTTTTTACACTTGATCACGTAGTAAGGCTTCAAGAAACTCAACCCATTTGGCGTGTCTCTTGTTTAGCTTATGTTGTCCACGAATATGCTTTAACGCCTCATGATCAGTATGGATGATGAATTCTTTTGACCAAAGGTAGTGCTGCCATGTTTCTAAGGCCTGAAGTAGTGCATACATCTCTTTATCATAGGTCGGATAATTTAGTGTAGCTCCACTCAACTTCTCACTGAAGTAGGCTATAGAGAGTCCTTGAGATAAAATCGCTCCAATTCCAAAACCTGATGCATCACATTCAATCTCAAAAACCTTGTTAAAATCAGGAAAAGTTAACAATGGTGCATTAATTAAATGATCTTTAATCAATTTAAAGGATTCCACTTTTTCTTCCCCTATTAGAAATTAGAATTCTTCTTAATAACTCCTATCAAAAGGGGAGGCTAAAGTGCAGATATTGGGCACAAACCGACGGTAGAAGCTTGCTAATCCATGGAAGCTTATAACTTGGCTAATGCTTGCTGGTCTAGGCCATTCCTCAAATGCCTTAACCTTTTCTCTATCAACCTCCAAATCATCTGCACTCACAACAAAACTTAGGAAAACAACTTTGTTAGTGCAAAATATACATTTTTGAAGATTAGCATAAAGTTTTTCTTTTATCAAAACATCTAACACTAACCTTAGATGCTGAACATGGTCATTCAAACTCTTTCTATAGATAAGAATATCATCAAAATACACTACACAAAACTTACCCAAGAATTATCTAAGGATATGATTCATTAACCTCATGAAAGTGCTAGGTGTGTTAGTTAGGCCAAATGGCATAACCAACCACTCATATAACCCTTGCTTAGTCTTGAATGCGGTTTTCCACTCATCCCCTTCTCGCATGTGAATTTGGTGATAACCACTTTTAAGATCAATCTTAGAAAAGACATTATAACCACTAGCTCATCTAACATATCATCTAAACGTGGAATGGGGTGACAATACTTTACCGTTATTTTGTTCATCGCACGGTAGTCCACACACATGCGCCATGTACCATCTTTCTTAGGCATTAAAATAATCGGTACTGCACAAGGACTAAGACTCTCCCTCATATAACCCTTTTCCATCAAATCCTAAACTTGATCTCCTCACATATCATCAAATCCTTGGTCTCCTCAAGATTACTACGGTAAGCTGGTCGGTTAGGAATGATAGCACCAGGAACAAAGTCAATTTGGAGCTCTATTCCACGAATTAGAGGCAGCCCACTTGGAATCTCCTCCGAAAATAGGTCTTCATATTCCTGCAACAATGAAACAATAAAAGGTGGCAAATTTGGGTCAAGATCATTAGTACTTAATAAACTTTCCTTGTACATGAGTACAAGATCCATCTTTTCAGACAATAAGCACTTTCTGATTTCTTTTTCTCTCGCAAAGATGCTTACTCTTTTTCTCTCTTCTTTTTCATTTTCTTTTGATTTTCTCTCGGGTGCTACCTCACTCTCTTTTGCTTTTCTCTAAGATTTTTTGTCACTCTTTGGCTTTTTCAAGACTTTCTCTCAAATGTATTTGATCTTTGTGAACTTGCTTTGGTGAAAGCGGGGCTAGGGTGATCTTCTTGGCTTCATGGGCGAGGGTATACCGATTGGTATAACCATCATGTATGACTCTCCTATTGAACTACCATGGTCTCCCTAACAAGATATGACCTGCATGCATTGGCACGACATCACATAGCACCTCATCTTTATACTTGCCAATGGAAAAAGCCACAATGACTTGCTTGGTAACTTTGAGTTCCCCACCATCATTAAGCCATTGTAGCTTGTAGGGGTGTGGATGCTTTGTTGTTGCTAGGCTGAGCTTATCTACCATCAAAGTACTAGCAACATTAGTGCAACTACAACCATTTATAATGACAAAGCATACCTTTTCATTAAAGTGACAACGAATATGGAAGATGCTCTCGCGTTACTGATCTCCCCCAATTGCTTGCATGCTTAGGCTCCTTTTAACAACAATGACCTCTCCATCTACAACATGTTCTAACTCCTCTTCCTCTTCAAATTCTTTTTCAACATCTTCTTCCTCCTCTTGATTAGTTTCGAACTCTCCATCATCTCGGATGAACATTATGTTGTGGTTAGGGCATTGGCTAGCAATCTGTCCTCTCCCCAAACACTTGAAGCATTGGATATCAAAGGATCGAATTGCCATGGTTGTGCTATTTCCCTTGCTAGTTTAGCAATGGGCTTGGCATTCTTTGATGGTCTACTTTGGTCATTAGGAGTAAAAGATGGCTTCGGTTTGTAGGTCCCTTGCCCCCATTTAGAGGTAGCACTTCCATGGGCTCATGTGGTGCCTTTCTTTTGAGTTGTCTCTCCATTTTCATGGCCATATGTACCATGTCTTTGATCTCCACTTAATGTTGTAACTCAACAATGGCCGTAATGTTAGGATCAAGGCCTGGTAGAAACCTTGCCATGGTGGCTTTGCGATCCTCATCAATGTTGTCTCGGATCATGGCTAATCCATCTCTTTATAGTAATCTTCAATACTATGGTTGCCTTGTGTAAGGTTTTGAAGCTTGTTGAACAACACCCTATGGTAGTGAGTTGGAATGAACCTCTTATGCACAACGTCTTTCATCTCATTCCAAGTAGAGATAGGATGTTCAATATTGGGTCTCCTGCTAGATGTCAACTTATCCCACCATATTAGTGCATAATCCGTAAATTCAATGGCTGCAAGTTTTACCTTCTTAAGCTCTGAGTAGTTATGGCACTAAAAAATGTGCTCAACCTTCTTTTCCCATGCAAGATAGGCTTCAGGATCTGTTCTTCCTTGAAAAGGAGGAATGATAATCTAAATGTTGCCGAGATTATCATCTACTCATGGTTGAGCTCTTTGGCCTTGTTGTGTCATGCTATGATGGGATACTTGATCTTGCATATCATCTACGTCTTCAGGATTCTCCTCATGTTCCTGATTGGCTTGTGACATTTCTAGGATTCTATTCGTTCCAACAATGGTTCCAATTGATCTTGAATCATCTTGGCCATTGCTTGAAGCAAAGCCTAGCTTTGCAAATTAGAAGCTGCATCTCCACTATGCTTAGATCTTTGAGACATGATTAGTTAACACAATAATAAAGAAATAAATTAAACTCACTAACACAAATCCTCACCTTTCCACTCCAAAGAAAATGCACTCACACTCGGGTTAGGTTTTTCCCCTTAATGCACACTCTTGCCTTTTACCACTCTTGCTCTTTTTCTAAGTCCTTAGAGAACTTACTCAAGGCTCAACAAGTGTTCTTTGTGAATTCGATTGCAAAGAAGTGATTAGGAAAGGAAAACAAGAAATATGTATAAATGAGGTAGGTTAAGAAGATAAGGATGAGATAACAATCTGAATTATGTATTAACATAAGAAAAATCAATCCTTTTTTTTTTTTTTTTTGCAGAACATAGAAGAATATCCCTCCCTCAAACTTTTCTTCCATTGATTTTTTTTTTATTTTTCAATTTTTTTAATTTTTTTGAATAACCAGGGAGATAATTCGAACAACTTACTGAAGCCAACGCTCTAATACCAATTGATATGAATTTGGTTGTGAGAATGCCGAATTGTTATCCAAGTTTGCCTGATCGTGATTCAAGTAAGAGCTTTAAAATCTGTTGCAAAATAGTGAAAGAATGGTGTTCAAGATTGAACTTAGTAGAAATGAAAGGAGATGAAGGGAAGGTTATAGATGAATGTGGGATTTGGTTATGAAATAGGATGTAACAAGGGATTGAAAGAAATATGGATATGGATATAGGGTTGTAAGAGTAATTGGTGATACATAAACGATTTCAACTTCTTGTCTTCAATACATCGTTCTAGCCCTCATATGCATATGCATGTATCAATTGGTGTAGAGAACATAAATATAACTAAGGGTGCGGTGTAAAACAAAGGAGGAACTAACACTAAATAGTGAAGTCCGCTCCTTAAGAGTTCTAGCCGTGTATTGGGTTGAAGGGTATATAGATTGTGACCCACTAGTTATAGAAACTAGGAACTAGCAATATATTAAAATGAAAGGGGAAGAATGCCCCAATAATATTCTTGTAAGCCGATAAAGTTCAATATGAACTTTGAAAGAGAAACACTATCAAGTACAATATATGCCGAAAGTTGTTTTACAATAGAAAATGGCTGCCTATTTATTGGAGCATAGTGACTGAATTGAATAGGTAACAAAGGATTAAAAGATATTGATTAAGGGTTAAAAGCTAATTGAATTGTCGGTTATCCTTTCTTCAAATTTAGCTAAAAAGTTGATGTTGGATGAGGATGAATGTGGACATCCTTTGGAATGAATGTGGAAACGCATATCGTCCACGTAAAAGAAGCCCTTGATCTTCCGTTTGATGAGATTTAAATTGTGATAAAGAAGCCTTAATTGCATGTCTCCCTCCTTGATATCAGAATTGATCAGCTTCTAGAAGGCTTAAAGTAGCTTTTAAGTGGTGTTAAATAGCTCTTTAAGTGGTCGTCTTTAAGGGGCTTCAATGCCTTGCTTCCTTACTGAAATCAACAGCCTTCAAGTGTTGTAATTGCTCTCTTGAATTGCATTGAAAACTGACCAGCCTTGATGTGCCTTCAAGTGGTGTAATTATTCTCTTGAATTGCATTGTAACTGATCAGCCATGATGTGTCTTCAAGTGCTTTCAATTGGTGGTAAATGCCTTGTCAAAACTTTGAGAAGATGATCAGCCAATTTGCTCCCAAATGAATGTCCTACCCAAAAAGACAAAAACAACCATTAGATAATAACTTATTTATTAAAATAAAAGTGAATGCATGAAACAGATTGAATGAGCTAGTTTAATTTAATGGAACTAGTTACATTGAACGAACTAGTTTAATTAAGTATCTAACACATCAAATGAACTCACAAACATAAGTAAACTAATGTGCAGTAAGTGAACTAACATGCATTAATAAACTGTCATGCATTAATTAAACTAACAAACTTAAAGGAACTAACATGCTTAAATGTTCCAAACAAACATAACTGAAACTACATGCTTAAATGAGCACCAAGCCTTAATTATTCATGCACACAAACTGAAATTAAATTTAAAACTTAATAAAAACTCATGAAAACTCATGCACGAGTAGGAGGCTGTAAGGCTTCATCACATTTGGCGTTCCTCCTTCAAATTCCAGCCTTGACTAAATAAGTTCTCCATAGCTTCTTGGAACTTCTTGGCCCTAGCATGAGTCATAGGTCCACTAGGAAATTCCTCCGGGTCCTTGCTGGTCGTGATCACATCAAGATATCTTAAGGACACTCATGAAGAAGCTCACCTAGCTAAAGGGCAGCTCATAAAGCTCATTCAAATCCAAACAAGCTCTTTCACTTGAGCAAGCATAAGTAAGCTCTGAAACAACTCCATTCAGCACCAGATTATGCATGGAAGCTCAAGGACACTAGAAGAGGAGTTCACCTAGCTAAGGGTAGCTTATAATAGCTTAAATCAGCTCAAAGCTCAGCTTAACTCAGCTCCCCCAGCTCACTTCAGTTCAAGCTACCTATGTCATCTCACTACCCCAAGGTCACCATTTCAAGGGACATATCCCCACATAAGAAGCACACCCCTAGACCTTTGGAGGGAAACCAGAATGGCGGCAAAGCAATGGAGGGAAAGCTAAATGGTGCCAAAACCATTGGAGGGAGACACAACCATTGTCGAACGGACACAAGCAATTTGGGTGGCAAAACCAACCTTGGAGGGAGATTTGGGCGTCACATTTTGGAGGGAGGCATGACTTAAACTAAATGGTTATTTGAATAGATAGAGGCCTTTTCGGCCATGCCCTTTTGTGAACTATAAATAGGGCCATTCGGCCACCCTTGTAAACAACTCATACACAACTTTCTTTGAATATATTTATCCTTTGTGAGGTTTTCTCTCAAACTTGTTCTTTTAAGAACTTTATCAACTTATCAAGCTTCGCTTGTGGCGTCTCAGATGCATATGCATAAGAGAGCTAGAACGATGAACTGAAGACAAGAAGTTGAAATCGTCTCACATGCCCGATCTTTAGCTGGCATGTGTATGTGGAGCTGAAGTGAGCTAGTTGAGCTTGGAGTAGGCTGAATTGAGCTAAGCTAGCTAGTTGAAAGAGCTAGCTCAATCTTCAAGCTGGTTTGAGCTATTTTAGCTGATTTTAGCTAGGTGAGCCTATTCTTCAATCTTGTGAGCTCCTTTAGAATGTTCTCCTTAAGTTTTGAGCTAATCCAAGCTTTTATTAGACTCCTTGAGCTAATCTGAGCTGCCTTGAATGTCCTAGAGCTAATCCGAGCTTGTCGCGAGGTCCTTGAGCTGTTTTGAGCTTGTGCCTTCATCCTCAGTACCTAAAGAGAACAACAAACAATGTGTGAGCTGAAATAAAGCTAAAATTTGATGCATACTTAAGTTTAAAGATGCAATGCAATGCAAACATACTTAAATGACCTGATAGAGTAGCGCAATCTTGGATTTGGAAGCCTTCAATCAAGTTGTTGCAAGAACTAGGAGCTCTAGACTAAATCAAGGAAGTTTGAGCAGATTCGAGGCTGGAAAATTAAAGAAAGAAAGACAAGATGAAGGATTAGATGATAAGAAATAAGAATATAAATAAAAAGATGAAAAAAGATTAAGAAGAAGATAGGTAAAACAAATCTGGAAATTCCAGCTTTGTTTATGGAATTATGGAAGATGGTGTGAAGGTTGAAGATGAAGATGGCTTGCGAATTGTTGATTTTGTTTTGTCCTCGGCACCCTCTTAGACTCAATTATCTAAGCAAGCAACCTCAAGCGGCTCTAACCCACCCTCCTAGATGCAATTACCTAGGCAAGCAAGAGTGTGAAGATGATCTCTCTCACAAGAACTCGATGATCTTATGTTGAAGATGGCTTCTAGACAAGTTTACCGAACACTTGCAAACTCAAAGAATACTAAAATCTCCAAAGATAAATTTTTATTAATCAATGAAATCTGAATTACAAAGTGGGTGAAGCCTCTTTTATATAGGCCATGGAGAAGTTTTAATCCTACTAAACTTAGGAATTAAATACAATAAATAAATGTTAAAATATAATCTCCTAATTAGATAAGTAACTTCTAATAATAAATAAATGCTAAAAATAAAATCTTAATTAAATAAATCCGATCCTAATAGATATTGCAGAATCCTATGTTGATTTAAATTACAAATAATCAAATAAAATCTTGAAAATTCGTAATTATCCAAAAATCCCTTATTAATCCCGTATAGGAATTTCTGCATGCGCTGTCTTCGCTAAAATAGACGTATCTTGACATCCAGATGTCCAATTGAGGCGTTTCAAGATGCGTTGGAAAGATAATTTGCAGCCGAAGAAGTTTTAAGAAGACATGTTGACCCATAAATGCCTGGTCCCATCCAAAAATTCGTCGCAAGTTAGCTGACTTTCCTGACTTCACAAACAGATTCGGTTTCTGTCCAAGATGCATCGTTTTTGACCTCCTATGCGTGCATTGTTTTGGCCATTATTGTTTGCATCGAAAAAATTCAGCTTCTTGTCCAATATGAGTAATTTAACCCCGAACATGCATGTATCATTCCCCCATTCCTCAAAAGGATTCGTCCTCAAATCTAAATCGGCAATGAGAGAACAATCATCAACTTCAATTGAAAAGGCTTCTTTGTTGTATGTGGAGTGATCTAATTGAGATCCTCTCAATGGTTCAACAAAATCCTGAAAAAATAAGACAACACTACTCGAACAATTGTAATGACTAGTCAAAACAAAATCACTCGTCGCGTTCTTTTTCTTGTCTTTTTCTTTTGGGCTTTGTGTGACTTTTACCTCATATGTATTTTCACTCACCAAATTTTGACCATTAATTTGACTTTTTTCACTCTCGGCCTCTTCACTCTCAGTCTTTTGTATCTCACATCCCATGTCCCTCTCATAAAATTTATCATCAATGTACAATTTCTGTAGAGGAGAAAGTGTTTCTAACGGAATGATAGGACAAGAATCAAATGAAGGGTTAGAATTACACTTACTTTCTTTGTGGGGAGGTGATGAGAGTATAGCAAGTGGACCTACTACTTCACATGAGGGATTAGAAGCATTGTCATCTTGTCTAACATGTTCACTATCACTATCCTTTTGTTTGGGAGATGGTTCTTCTCCAATATCAACATTTTCACAAATGCTAGAAGTAGAAGTACGGAGAGAATCATGTGTACCTTCTGGTTTTGGGATGTCTTCATGGTTGGTTTCCTTTGTGTGGTCAATTGATTCAGCCTTTTGCGATTCCAATCTTTTTCGTTTTATCCTCTCACACTGTTTTTTTGCTTTTGCTACTTCTTCATCTACTTTTTCCGGCTCTATTGTAGTAAACGAGAGCTTCTGGCCTTGGTCCTCTCACACTGTTTTTTTGTTTTTTTTGCTTTTGCTATTTCTTCATCTACTTTTTTCCGGCTTTATAGTAATCTTCAACACTATGGTTGCCTTGTGTAAGGTTTTGAAGCTTGTTGAACAACTCCCTATGGTAGTGAGTTGGAATGAACCTCTTACGCACAACGTCTTTCATCTCATTCCAAGTAGAGATAGGATGTTCACCATTGGGTCTCCTGCTAGATGTCAACTTATCCCACCATATTAGTGCATAATCCGTAAATTTAATGGCTGCAAGTTTTACCTTCTTAAGCTCTGAGTAGTTATGGCACTCAAAAATGTGCTCAACCTTCTTTTCCCATGCAAGATAGGCTTCAGGATCCGTTCTTCACTGAAAAGGAGGAATGATAATCTAAATGTTACCGAGATTATCATCTACTCATGGTTGAGCTCTTTGGCCTTGTTGTGTCATGCTATGTTGGGATACTTGATCTTGCATATCATCTACGTCTTCAGGATTCTCCTCATGTTCCTGATTGGCTTGTGACATTTCTAGGATTCTATTCGTTCCAACAATGGTTCCAATTGATCTTGAATCATCTTGGCCATTGCTTGAAGCAAAGCCTAGCTTTGCAAATTAGAAGCTGCATCTCCACTATGCTTAGGTCTTTGAGACATGATTAGTTAACACAATAATAAAGAAATAAATTAAACTCACTAACACAAATCCTCAAATTTCCACTCCAAAGAAAATGCACTCACACTCGGGTTAGGTTTTTCCCCTTAATGAACACTCTTGCCTTTTACCACTCTTGCTCTTTTTCTAAGTCCTTAGAGAACTTACTCAAGGCTCAACAAGTGTTCTTTGTGGAATTCGATTGCAAAGAAGTGATTAGGAAAGGAAAACAAGAAATATGTATAAATGAGGTAGGTTAACAAGATAAGGATGAGATAACAATCTGAATTATGTATTAACAAAAGAAAAATCAATCCTCTTTTTTTTTTCTTTTTTTGCAGAACATAGAAGAATATCCCTCCCTCTAACTTTTCTTCCATTGATTTTTTTTTATTTTTTTCAATTTTTTTAATTTTTTTGAATAACCAGGGAGATAATTCGAACAACTTACTGAAGCCAACGCTCTAATACCAATTGATATGAATTTGGTTGTGAGAATGCCAAATTGTTATCCAAGTTTGCCTGATCGTGATTCAAGTAAGAGCTTTAAAATCTGTTGCAAAATAGTGAAAGAATGGTGTTCAAGATTGAACTTAGTAGAAATGAAAGGAGATGAAGGGAAGGTTATAGATGAATGTGGGATTTGGTTATGAAATAGGATGTAACAAGGGATTGAAAGAAATATGGATATGGATATAGGGTTGTAAGAGTAATTGGTGATACATAAACGATTTCAACTTCTTGTCTTCAATACATCGTTCTAGCCCTCCTATGCATATGCATGTATCAATTGGTGTAGAGAACATAAATATAACTAAGGGTGCGGTGTAAAACAAAGGAGGAACTAACACTAAATAGTGAAGACTGATCCTTAAGAGTTCTAGCCGTGTATTGGGTTGAAGGGTATATAGATTGTGACCCACTAGTTATAGAAAATAGGAACTAGCAATATATTAAAATGAAAGGGGAAGAATGCCACAAGAATATTCTTGTAAGCCGATAAAGTTCAATATGAACTTTGAAAGAGAAACACTCTCAAGTACAATATATGCCGAAAGTTGTTTTACAATAGAAAATGGCTGCCTATTTATAGGAGTATAGTGACTGAATTGAATAGGTAACAAAGGATTAAAAGATATTGATTAAGGGTTAAAAGCTAATTGAATTGTCAGTTATCCTTTCTTCAAATTTAGCTAAAAAGTTGATGTTGGATGAGGATGAATGTGGACAGCCTTTGGAATGAATGTGGAAACACATATCGTCCAAGTAAAAGAACCCCTTGATCTGCCGTTTGATGAGATTTAAATTGTGATAAAGAAGCCTTAATTGCATGTCTCCCTCCTTGATATCAAAATTGATCAGCTTCTAGAAGGCTTAAAGTAGCTTTTAAGTGGTGTTAAATAGCTCTTTAAGTGGTCTTCTTTAAGGGGCTTCAATGCCTTGCTTCCTTACTGAAATCAACAGCCTTCAAGTGTTGTAATTTCTCTCTTGAATTGCATTGAAAACTGACCAGCCTTGATGTGCCTTCAAGTGGTGTAATTATTCTCTTGAATTGCATTGTAACTGATCAGCCATTATGTGTCTTCAAGTGCTTTCAATTGGTGGTAAATGCCTTGTCAAAACTTTGAGAAGATGATCAGCCAATTTGCTCCCAAATGAATGTCCTACCCAAAAAGACAAAAACAACCATTAGATAATAACTTATTTATTAAAATAAAAGTGAATGCATGAAACAGATTGAATTTGCTAGTTTAATTTAATGGAACTAGTTACATTGAACGAACTAGTTTAATTAAGTATCTAACACATCAAATGAACTCACAAACATAAGTAAACTTCTTGGCCCTAGCATGAGTCATAGGTCCACTAGGAAATTCCTTCGGGTCCTTGCTGGTCGTGATCACATCAAGATATCTTAAGGACACTCATGAAGAAGCTCACCTAGCTAAAGGGCAGCTCATAAAGCTCATTCAAGTCCAAACAAGCTCTTTCACTTGAGCAAGCATAAGTAAGCTCCGAAACAACTCCATTCAGCACCAGATCATGCATGGAAGCTCAAAAACACTAGAAGAGGAGTTCACCTAGCTAAGGGTAGCTTATAATAGCTTAAATCAGCTCAAAGCTCAGCTTAACTCAGCTCCCCCAGCTCACTTCAGTTCAAGCTACCTATGTCATCTCACTACCCCAAGGTCACCATTTCAAGGGACATGTCCCCACATAAGAAGCACACCCCTAGACCTTTGGAGGGAAACCAGAATGGCGGCAAAGCAATGGAGGGAAAGCTAAATGGTGCCAAAACCATTGGAGGGAGACACCAACCATTGTCGAACGGACACAAGCAATTTGGTGGCAAAACCAACCTTGGAGGGAGATTTGGACGTCACATTTTGGAGGGAGGCATGACTTAAACTAAATGGTTATTTGAATAGATAGAGGCCTTTTCGGCCATGCCCTTTTGTGAACTATAAATAGGGCCATTCGGCCACCCTTGTAAACAACTCATACACAACTTTCTTTGAATATATTTATCCTTTGTGAGGTTTTCTCTCAAACTTGTTCTTTTAAGAACTTTATCAACTTATCAAGCTTTGCTTGTGGCGTCTCAGATGCATATGCATAAGAGAGCTAGAACGATGAACTGAAGACAAGAAGTTGAAATCGTCTCACATGCCCGATCTTTAGCTGGCATGTGTATGTGGAGCTGAAGTGAGCTAGTTGAGCTTGGAGTAGGCTGAATTGAGCTAAGCTAGCTAGCTGAAAGAGCTAGTTGAGCTTGAAGGAAGTTCACACTTAACATCCTTCAAGAATAATTGGGTCACAAAAACTCAACTTGCTGCACCTTTGGAGATGGATATCCATGAGCATTTAGATGTCCATTAATTAGCCATTTTTATTTTAATTAGACCCAATACTTGTTACTATAAAAGATTGGGTCAGATTTTTATTTTTAGTCCAGATTAGGATTTACAAGTGTTTTTAGGCCTAGTTAGCGTTTAAAACAGCCCACGCATGCCTCCTTGCCCAAGAACCAATTTCTTATAATCTAAACCAGCCCAAATACCCTTAAATTCGTCCAAATAAAGGCCCTATCAACTTTTACTTGATGCCCAATCAAAGCAACTCTTATCAGCTCATTACTTGATGCCCAAGCAAACCAGTCTTCATCAAGCTTACTTGCTGCCCAAGCAACCAGCCCTTATCAGCTTATCACTTGCCTTATCACCTTATCCCTTGCCACGCAAGCACAAGGAGTTTAAAGGCTGTTATTTTATTATTATTTTTAATTAGATTAGGTTTTCCTTACTTTAGTAGAAGTTAAATTACTTTGTCTATCCTTCACCTATAAAAGGATGAAGCCTCCATCATTGTAAGACAGATTTTCTTTGATTTATGAAATATTTAGTGAGTTTGTTTTTTTAAGTGCTGATTACTTGTGCCTTCGAAGTCTTCTTCAACATAAGTTCGACGAGTTCTTGTGAGGAAGATCATCTTCACACTCTTGCTTGCCTAGGTAATTGCGTCTAGGAGGGTGAGTTAGAGCCGCTTCAGGTTGCTTGCTTAGATAATTGAGTCTAAGAGGGTGCCGAGGACAAAACAACATCAACAATTTGCAAGTCATCTTCATCTTCAACCTTCACACCATCTTCCATAATTCCATAAACAAAGCTGGAATTTTCAGATTTGTTTTACTTATCATTTTCTTAATATTTTTTTCATCTTTTTATTTATATTCTTATTTCTTATCATCTAATCCTTCATCTTGTCTTTTTTTTCTTTAAATTTCCAGCCTCGAATCTAAAATTTTCAAGAAAATCCCTTCTCTTTTCTCTTGAATTTTCAGATCTACCCATACTTTTCTTGATTGAGTCTAGAGCTCCTAGTTCTTGCAACAACTTGATTGAAGGCTTCCAAATCCAATATTGCGCTACTCTATCACACGTATTCAAAGAATATTAAAATCTCAAAAGAGAACTTTTTATTAATCAATGAAAATCTGAAAAACAAAGAAGAAAGCATCATCCTTTTATAGATGAAGGATGGCTTTAACCTAAAGCTAATAATGAACAAAATAAACAAAGAAATCTGGTTCATTAAATTGGACTTGATCTTAACGGCTTAAGAGAAGGGTGGCTGGTTCCTAAAGTATATAAAACCCTAAAAACATAATTTAAATGTTAATAATTAGGTTGGGTTAAGTCAATTCGTCAAAAAGCTTTATAAATTAGCTTTTTGGGCTGAATTTATAAAATCCCGTAGGTAGCCCGTATCCAGTTTTCTGCTTGGCAATCTTCAGTAAAATGAACGTATCTTGAGCTTCCAATGTCCGAATGACGTGTTTCAAGATGCGTTGGAAAGGTAACTGAATGAAGGTCAATTTGTTAGAAGACAACTCAACCCAAAAATGTCCGTATCCCATTCGAAAAGTCGCCTCAAGTCATCTAATTTTTCAGACTTAGAAAACAGTTTCATCTTCTTGTCTTCAATGCATCTTTCTAACCCTCCCATGCATGTATCAACATCGGATACTTTGGATTTCCCAAGTGGTTCCTATGACCACTTCGCATACATCTTCGAATTGGAGCAAAGAAACAATTACCCACCTCAACAGTTATGATGTATAAATCTACCAGCGGAAGAAAACGAAACCTTTAACCACCTCGACCGTTGCGGTTCTCATGGTGGAGCCAACGAAACATTTATCCACCTCGACACACATGAGGCGACTTATTATAGTGCACTTTAAACCATATGGCTAGCCAACTATATCCGATAATATTTAAATCTCAGACACTTGCCAATATATTCAATAAATCAACATTACCTCATTGTTTTACATATGCATCAAATCAATCCAACATCAAATACATTAAACCATTAATTTTAGTATTCTCAAAAATACTTTCACAAACCATGTTTCATTCTCAAAAATCATCATGTGTGATCATTTGCAACATCTTTCATTTCTAAAACATGCATAATACAGTGAATAATCAAAACCATAAACACGTGCAGGAGGTTTCATTTTGCAAAATCGAAAATGAGAGAGAGCTCTTAACCAATACTTATGAGCTTATATAAGTGTTTCATTTTGCAAATTCGTGTTTCCACTCACCGACAACTAAACGATCCACTTGCCACTATGCGATCAAGCTTCTGAAGCTTTCGCGCTCTCTCTAAAAGCTAAAGGATTCAACTCCCTGCTTTAGCCAATCAAAAACAAAGGATTAAAACACATCCCTTCATATCAAATCTCCAACAACCATCAAACACCCTTCTAAAACAACCGAAAACATCACCAAAACTTATCTAAAGAAAGCCCAGCCAAAACCTATTGATTCTAACCTCTTAACATCATAAATTAACATCCAAAAACATCTTAAATACGTCCTTATACCTCCAGCATCTCTACAGCACCAAGATCACACCAAAATCTAACTATATACAACCTAGAAAACTAGCAATTCACATAGTTTCGGGATTCCTTTAATTAAACACTTCTTTCAACATTAAAACACATCTTGATAAAGATCTAAATCAATTAGATTCACCACATAACAGATTCAAATCAACATTTATCCAATTTCCACATTAAACTCTATTTAATCACCAAATCCATGTTTAAATCATAATTCCATAACATAAATCAATTGTAAAGGATCAAGAACTTGGGAATTTCAATAAAGAACCTTTAATTAGAGGAGAGAAATGAAAATAACCTCTAATTGCTGATTTCACCCTTAATTGGCAAAGCTTGATTGAAATCCAAGTAGATTTTGCAATAGGAATTATAGAAATCAATTAGGAAACAAAAATGAAATCATTAAGAATTGATTTTTGAGAATTTTGGAGTGAAAATCTTAGTTTGGCTGCTGAGAAAGTTCAGAGAAAAAGGTTGGAAGAAAAATAGTTACGTAAGAAAGTGATTTTGTAAAACTAAAATCCTTTTATTAAATCTATTTTCTTTTAATATTAAAAACCAATTAAAACACTTTAAAATGGTCTAAATTAAGGGGAAAATCTGATGAAAAAGTTTGGTCAAATAACTCCTTAAAGATTCTAAGTGATCCTTTTATGATTTAGTCACCAAGAATAGTTTTGAAAACTTTTCATTTTAGTCACTAGACCCTAATGTCTCAAAATTAGATTTAATTTATTCAAATTGAATTTACCAAAATACTTAAAATATTAATTAAGTATTTCCAGCATTTTTTCACATTTTATTTTAGCCAAAAACAATTTATTAGAACATAATATATTATCTCGTTGCTAATTGAGCTTGTCCTTAAGTGTCCTTGAGCTGTCTCGAGCTATTTGGAGCTTGTTTGGAGCTGAATGTGCTTGTGTAAGCTTGAACCAAATTGCATGAACTGGTTTGAGCTTGACTTGAGCTGAAGGAGCTTTAGGTGAGCTGCCCTTCAATCCTCCCCTTTGTATGTGGATGATAATTCCTACAAACAAGAAGAAAACACATAACGAATACTTATATTATAAAGTAACATAAAGCGAAAAGTAAAGATGTGGTTATGCATGCATGATAACACTACTTAATGTGCAAAGTGTAGGGTATACTGTACGGAAAGATGTCATGGTACCCTAAAACACTAAGCATGATGTTAAACATAAATAAAATGTAAACATAGATGATAACTATATGTGCATGCATAACTAGTAGCATCAAAATTATATAACTAAGAATAATGTGAAAAAGGTAAGTAAAAATTCCTTGACTTTCATCATTGTAAAACAAGTTGAAAGTATAGTGAAAATGAGTATTGTGTGAAACAAGATTATATCATCCCCCCTTCTTTAAAGCGATTTGTCCTCAAATCGAAGCTTCTCATATTTGGACAATCCTTTGCTGTTGGGACAACCAAATCCTTGTTTGCTTTTCTTCACGGTTTGCCTTTAGGTTCATGATCCTGCACAACAAAAGAAAAGGAAATTTCTTGTGGGGTGTTAGAAAAATCAACTTTGATCATTGGGCGTGTCAAAAGACATTACCTAATCATCTCTTTGTCAGTGTATGCACTCGTCTTCTTTGGTTCCTCCTATTTTGGTTTGTTTTTGGTCCATTCATTCTTCCAAGCTTCTATGCTCTTCTTCATCAAATTCTGGTCATTTTGCACTTGTTTTGGCGTTATTGGTGCAAGAACAACCTTATTTCCTTCGTGCTTGAAAGAGTAGCGATTGGTGAAGCAATCATGAATGGTCCTCTTCTCATATTGCCACGGCCTTCCAAGGAGTATATGGCTAGCATGTATAGGCACAACGTCACATAGAGCTTCATCTTTAAAATTGCCAATTGAGAAGGGAATTAGAACCTTTTTGGTGACTTTTAATTCGCCTCCATAATTTAACCATTGAAGCTTGTACGGTGCAAGATGTTTCAACATTTTGAAACCCAGCTTGTCCACCATGATTGTACTTGCAACGTTCGTGCAACTTCCACCATCTATAATCATGAAACAAACCTTGTTGTTCACATGGCAACGTGTGTGAAATATATTCTCTCGTTGCTGTCCTTCCTCGGATATTTTTGCATTCATAAGACGTTTAACCACTAGAAGTTCTCCATCTACGGCCGGTTCAATTTCTTCTTTCTCTAGCTCAGATTCCTCCTAAATTTCATCTTCATGGTCTGATGTGACATCACCATTATCCAAATGCAGCATAGTATTGCGTTTTGGACATTGATTAGCTATATGGCCTCGTCCCAAACATTTAAAGCATTTAATATCACTAGTGCATTCCTTGTTCTCCACTTGCTTGTCTCGGACTGTTTCCACCACGGCTGGCTTGGGTTTTAGAGTCTCGACTGATTCTCGAATCTATAAAGGAGGGTCGGCTTGGTTCCACTTGGGGTCAGTGGTATTAGTAGTGATGCGAGCATGCCTCCAATAGATCCAGAAGTCATGCACCAGGACCTATTACCCGCTCTAAGGCTAAACAACTCAGGGAAGTATTTGCTCATAAATGTATTTTAGCCTTTGGAGGACAAATGATCCTAGAAAAGAAACTGTGTGATACGAAAGCCAAGATCCAAGAATTACCTCAAAATCTAGGAACCCACTAGATCACAATTAATCTAGCAAACTCACTAATATGATCCGAGAAAACCCCAAACTCCACGTTTAGCAAACCGATAATAAAGCATGATCTTGATGTAGAAAACGAGATAGGATGAATTTGATGGTGGCGATGTTGGATAGATTTCTCCTTGGCACCATCCTAATCGTAATTAAATAGGCAAACACGTGCAAACGGCACGAATCTCTCCGATGAATGTATGATGACGAGATAGATGTTGTTAGGATATTTTATCCTTGGCACCCTCTTAGACGCGATTATCTAAGCAAGCAACCTCAAGCGGCTCTAACCCACCCTCCTAGATGCAATTACCTAGGAAAGCAAGAGTGTGAAGATGATCTCCATTACAAGAACTTGATGAACTTACGTTGAAGAAGACTTCTGATACGAAAAATAACAAGGCAAATCTATCTACCTTGAAAATAAAATGGCCCATGGCCAAAGGTTTTTGCAACTCATAAATTCATGATGTTGTTCTTATTAGTGAAGCAAATATGCCTTTAAATAGGCTACAAATGAAGAGTTCAACTTAAATTAGGAAAAGTAAAGATAATAATAAAATAAATAAACATATTTTATCTAACCTAAAAACCTAATAAATAAATAACAAATCTAATCCTAAATCATTTAATATCTTCATAAAGAATCCTAGATTAAATTTAAGTACAAATAATCAATAAAATTATTGCAAATTCGTAATAAATAATATTTCCCGTGATAAAACCGTATAGAGATTTCTGCTCGCACAGTCTTCACTAAAATGGACATAACTTGAGCTCCCAATGTCGGATTGATGCTTTTCAAGATGCGTTGGAAAGCTAAGAGACAGATGAATATGTTTGAAGAAGACATGTAGACTCAAAAGTGCCCGGATC
Source organism: Hibiscus mutabilis (assembly GCA_019671005.1). Taxonomy (NCBI): domain Eukaryota; kingdom Viridiplantae; phylum Streptophyta; class Magnoliopsida; order Malvales; family Malvaceae; genus Hibiscus; species Hibiscus mutabilis. The sequence continues at coordinate 25,855,389 of CM033741.1, forward strand.
CCATCCGAAAATTCGATGCAAGTCGGCTGAAATTCCAGACTTATAAAACAGCTTCAACTCTTTGGGTACAATGCATCATTTTAGCCCCGCATACATGTATCATTCTCCCCCTGTTGAAAACGATTCATCCCGAATCTTAAGAGTTGTTGATCACAACCTTCAAGTCTCTTGAGATGTCTCCAGGAATGAAATATTAAAACTAGGATCTATATAGAGAATTATATATTTTTTTCTTTTTTCTCAACTACTAAAACAACAGTAAAAGATAATTGTTTCAAACACCTAAACCAAGGCTATGATACCAATTGATACGGAAGCTAGGATCCAAGAATTACCTCAAAATCTAGGAACCCTCTAGATCATAATTAATCTAGCAAACTCCCTAATATGATCCGAGAAAACCCCAAACTCTACGTTCAGCAAACCGATAATAAAGCATGATCTTGATGTAGAAAATGAGATAGGATGAATTTGATGGTGGCGGTGTTGGATAGATTTGTCCTTGGCACCCTCTTAATCGCAATTGAATAGAAAAACACCTGCAAACGACACGAATCTCTCCGATGAATGGATGATGACGAGATAGATGTTGTAGGATATTTTGTCCTCGGCACCCTCTTAGACGCGATTATCTAAGCAAGCAACCTCAAGCGGCTCTACCCCACCCTCCTAGATGCAATTACCTAGGAAAGCAAGAGTGTAAAGATGATCTCCACTACAAGAACTTGACGAACTTACGTTGAAGAAGACTTCTGATACGAAAAATAACAAGGCAAAACTATCTACCTTGAAAATAAAATGGCCCATGGCCAAAGGTTTTTGCAACTCATAAATTCATGATGTTGTTCTTATTAGTGAAGCAAATATGCCTTTAAATATGCTACAAATGAAGAGTTCAACTTAAATTAGGAAAAGTAAAGATAATAATAAAATAAATAAACATATTTTATCTAACCTAAAAAACTAATAAATAAATAACAAATCTAATCCTAAATCATCTAGATATCTTCATAAAGAATCCTAGATTAAATTTAAGTACAAATAATCAATAAAATTATTGAAAATTCGTAATAAATAATATTTCCCGTGATAAATCTGTATAGAGATTTATGCTTGCACAGTCTTCACTAAAATGGAAATAACTTGAGCTCCCGATGTTAGATTGATGTGTTTCAAGATGCGTTGGAAAGCTAAGAGACAGACGAATATGTTTGAAGAAGACATGTAGACTCAGAAGTGCCCGGATCCCATCCGAAAGTTCGATGCAATTCGGATGAAATTCCAGACTTATAAAACAACTTCAACTTTTTGGCTACAATGCATCATTTTAGCCCCCCATACATGTATCACTGTGTAATGTATTACATGTTGACGTGTAATACATTAGACCACACCACATTGTTACTTAAAGTTTTAAGTCACTTATTTTTTGTTCGTAATCATTCACATATTTAATCGCATCTACTTATATTATTTTGTGTTTCTTGTAGGGCATATAATTTACACAAGCAAGGGAATGTAATGGCAGCTCATCTCTAGCTCGTTCAGCTCCAAAATAGCTCAAACAGCTCACTCAAATTCGGCCAAGGGAAATCAGCTCCTAAACAGCTCTACTAATTGACTCGAGATAGCTAAAGAACTCCTAAAGACAAGCTCACCCAGCTCAAGGGCAGCTCATGGAAGCTCAAACGAATGAGTGCAAGTTTGGTCAGCTTAAACCAGCTTAATTCAGCTCAAGACTAGCTTGACCAGCTCATCTCAGCTCGAACCAACTATGGCAGCTCAACACCCCAAGGGACATGTTCCCTCCTAAAAGACATGCCCCTTAACTTTGGAGGGAAACTAAAATGGCGCCAAAACAGCCTTGGAGGGAAGGAGAATGGGCGACAAATGCTTGGAGGGAGACACAAACCCAGTCGAAGCATCACCAGCCCCTAGCCGAACCAGCACCACCCTTTTACATGCCATTTCGGCCAACTTTTCACCCTTGTAACGTGCCCATTCGGCCAGCCCTTAGAAAACTATAAATAGGGTTGATTATTTCGTTTGTACACACACCTTTGAATTATATAAAATTTACTTTGTGAGTTTATCTCTCAAACTTGTTCTTTTTAGAACTATCCGACTTATCAGGCTTCATTGCTTGTGGCGTCACTTCCTTTCCACCATACTTCAGGTTCTTGGTTTTCTATAACCAGCGGGTCTAAGCCCTTCACCACCCTCAAAGATATTCTCTTAAAGATTGGGTATATGTTCTTATAACATAGGTTCTTCTTTTGAATCCTTTGAATACTATCACCATCTTCCATTTCATTTCATCACTTCCTTTCATCACTTCCATCACCCTATCCAAATCTACCATTAAACACTTCCATTACCTATACTATCTTTTCACTTCATACACTCTTCCGCACCCATTCACCATATTTCCTTCATCATTTTATCCCTAAAGCATACGAATTACAAGGCTTGCTTGCATTCAAGATCGGGACAATCAAAGCTTCTCTCAACAAAGCTTGAATATGTGGAGATGGCGTGATGAATTGATAGTTGTCCTCGGCACCCTCTTAGACGCAATTATCTAAGCAAGCAACCTCAAGCGGCTCTAACCCACCCTCCCCAACGTGTTTGTATGGGCAAGCAGGAGTGTGAAGATCCTCAACAACAAATCCCGGAGAACTTGAAAATCGATTTGCTTCTAAAACACAAGAATATGTTCTTGCAAGTTGGAACTCAAAAGAGAATTTTATTTAATCATTCAAATCTGAATTACAATGTGGGTGAAGCATCCTTTATATAGGCCATGGAGAAGTTCTAATCCTACTAAACTTAGGAATTAAATACAATAAATAAATGCTAAAATCTAATCTCCTAATTAAATAAGTAACTTCTAATAATAAATAAATGCTAAAAATAAAATCCTAATTAAATAAATCTGATCCTAATAGATATTGCATAATTTTATATTGATTTAAATTACAAATAATCAAATAAAATCTTGAAAGTTCGTAATTATCCAAAAATCCCGTATTAATCCCGTATAGGAATTTCTGCATGCGTTGTCTTCGTTAAAATAGACGTATCTTGAGATCCAGATGTCCGATTGAGGCGTTTCAAGATGTGATGGAAAGCTAATTGACAGCTGGACAAGTTTTAAGAAGACATGTTAACCCATAAATGCCTGGATCCCACCCAAAAATGCTTCGCAAGTTGACTGATGTTTCTGACTTGCAAAGCAGTTTCAACTTCTTTTCCAAGATGATTATTTTGACCCCTCTCATGCTCGTATCAGTATGCACTTATTCGAGCACTCGAAACATGGCAGCATTATCTTTGGCATAAGGAATTTGTCATCATACTGATCATGAGGCCTTGAAGCATATCAAAGGTTAGCACAAGCTTAACAAGCAACATGCAAAATGGGTGGAATTTCTTGAATCTTTTCCTTATGTCATCCACTACCAGAAGGGTAAAGACAACGTTGTGACAGATGCCTTGTCAAGAAGGTACGCTCTCCTTAATACCCTAAGTTCTAAAATTCTTAGTTTTTCTTTCATTAAAGATCTTTATGCTACTGATCTTGATTTTCGAGAAAGGTATGAATCTTGTGAAAAGTTTGCAGAAGGAAAATACTACAAGCAAGATGGATACCTCTTGAAGGAAGGACGAATATGTATTCCCCAAGGATCCATTCGAAAGGTATTAGTGAAAGAAGCACATGAAGGGGGCTTAACGGGACATTTCGGGATTAGTAGAACATTGAGCACCTTGAAGGAACATTTCTTCTGGCCAAAGATGAAACGGGACGTTGAAAGAATGTGTGAACAATGAATGCATTGTCTGCAAAAGGCAAAATCAAAAGTCATGCCTCATGGATTGTACATGCCTCTACCTATTCCAACCGAACCGTGGGTAGACATTTCAATGGATTTTGTGCTTGGATTACCAAAAACCAAGACAAGACGGGATTCCATTTTTGTGATAGTGGATCGATTTTCTAAAATGGCCCATTTTCTTCCATGCCATAAGACCGATGACGCAACACATGTGGCTAACCTATTCTTCAAAGAGGTAGTAAGACTACATGGAATTCCAAGAACTATCATTTCAGATCGACATGTCAAATTCTTGAGCCATTTTTGGAGAACACTTTGGAGCAAGATTGGTACGAAATTACTCTTCTCCGCCACATGTCATCCTCAAACCGATGGGCAAACAAAAGTAGTGAACCGAGTGCTATCCACCCTCTTGAGATCTATTGTCTAGAAAAACATCAAAACATGGGAGGAGTGTTTACCACATGTGAAGTTTGCATATAACCACTCAGTTCATTCGGCAACAAAATGCTCACCTTTTGAAGTGGTATATGGTTTTAATCCCCTAACTCCTTTGGATCTTTTACCTTTGCCTCATGAACAGGTTGTGAACAAAGATGGCAAGGCCAAGGCAGATTTTGCAAAGAAGCTACATCAGCAGGTCAGGGAGAATATAGAGAGAAGAACCTGCCAATATGAACAAAAGGCTAACAAAGGACGTAAGTACCTTACCTTTGAAATTGGAGACTAGGTTTGGGTTCATTTTTGGAAGGAGGGATTTCCAAATCAAAGGAAATCCAAGTTACTACCAAGAGGAGACGGTCCTTTCCAAGTGGTTAAGAAAATGACAACGCCTACAAATTGGACCTACCAGGAGAATATAGTGTAAGTGCAACCTTTAATGTTTCAGACCTCTCTCCATTTGAAGATAGTGACAATTTGTCCTCCAATCGCCTTAAAGAAGGGGGATGATGCAAGCACGTCTCCAATAGATCCAGAAGTCATGCCACCAGGACCTATTACCCGCTCTAAGGCTAAACAACTCAGGGAAGTATTTGCTCATAAATGTATTTTAGCCTTTGGAGGACAAATGATCCTAGAAAAGAAATTGTGTAATGTATTACATGTTGACGTGTAATACATTAGACCACACCACATTGTTACTTAAAGTTTTAAGTCACTTATTTCTTTGTTCGTAGTCATTCACATAATATTTAATCGCATCTACTTGTATTATTTTGTGTTTCTTGTAGGGCATATAATTCACACAAGTAAGGGAGTGTAATGGCAGCTCATCTCTAGCTCGTTCAGCTCCAAAATAGCTCAAACAACTCACTCAAATTTGGCCAAGGGAAATTAGCTCCTAAATAGCTCTAATTAACTGGAGATAGCTAAAGAACTCCTAAAGATAAGCTCAAGGGTAGCTCATGAAAGCTCAAGAAGCTCAAACGAAGGAGTGCAAGTTTGGTCAGCTCAAACCAGCTCATCTCAGCTCGAACCAACTATGGCAGCTCAACACCCCAAGGGACATGTTCCCTCCCAAGAGACATGACCCTTAACTTTGAAGGGAAACTAAAATGGCGCCAAAACAGTCTTGGAGGGAAGGAGAATGGGCGGAAAATGCTTGGAGGGAGACACAAACCCAGCCGAAGCATCACCAGCCCCTAGCCGAACCAACACCACCCTTTTACATGCCATTTTGGCCAACTTTTCACCCTTGTAATGTGCCCATTTAGCCAGCCCTTAGAAAACTATAAATAGGGCTGATTATTTCATTTGTACACACACCTTTGAATTATATAAAATTTACTTTGTGAGTTTATTTCTCAAACTTGTTCTTTTAGAACTATCCGACTTATCAGGCTTCATTGCTTGTTGTGTCACTTCCTTTCCACCATACTTTAGGTTATTGGTTTTCTATAACCAACGGGTCTAAGTCCTTCACCACCCTCAAAGATATTCTCTTAAAGATTGAGTCTATGTTCTTATAACATAGGTTCTTCTTTTGAATCCTTTGAATACTATCACCATCTTCCATTTCATTCCATCACTTCCTTTCATCACTTCCACCACCCTATCCAAATCTTCCATTAAACACTTCCATTATCTTTACTATCTTTTCACTTCATACACCACTTTATACTCTTCTGCACCCATTCACCATCTTTCCTTCATCATTTCATTCCTAAAGCGTACGGGTTACAAGGCTTGCTTGCATTCAAGATCGAGACAATCCAAGCTTCTCTCAACAAAGCCATTTGGAGAGTTGGAGCGCATCAAGTAGCCCTTGCGGTAACCTTTCTCCGTTATTGCCGCTCAACCTTTATGACCATGTGCACCATCTCATCAATCTCAATGTAGTGTTGTAACTCCACCACATCAGCAATTTCTCTATTGAGTCCTGCTAAGAATCTGGCCATGGTTGCTTCTCTATCCTCATCAACATTGGCTCAGATCATTACAACCTCCATTTCTTTGTAATAATCTTCTACACTTTAGTTATCTTGCTTAAGATTTTGCAACTTTTGAAACAAATCACGGTGATAATGAACATGTATGAATCTTCTTCTCATGATACCTTTTATTTCATGCCAAGTACTAATTGACATTTCACCATTGCGTCTTCTTGTGCTTGTCAATTGATCCCACCACACCAAAGCGTAGTCAATGAACTCCGCGGTGGCTAATCGAACCTTTTTCTGCTCTAAATAGTTATGGCACTAAAATATATGCTCTCCCAATCTAGATATGCCTCTGGATTGGTTTTGCCTTGAAAAGGTGGAATTGTAATTCAGATGTTGCAGAGGTTGCCATCAATTTGGGCCTGCCCTCCTTGATATGTTGGAGAAGTTCTATGTGATTGATAGAGTAGCGCAATCTTGGATTTGGAAGCCTTCAATCAAGTTGTTGCAAGAACTAGGAGCTCTAGACTCAATCAAGGAAGTTTGGGCAGATCTGAAAATTTAAGAGAAAAGGGAAGGGATTTTCTTGAAATTTTCAGATTCAAGGCTGGAAATTTAAAGAAAGAAAGACAAGATGAAGGATTATATGATAAGAAATAAGAATATGAAAAAGATTAAAAAAGATTGAGAAAGAGATAAGTAAAACAAATATGAAAATTCCAGCTTTGTTTATGGAAAATTATAGAAGATGGTGTGAAGGTCGAAGATGAAGATGGCTTGCGAATTGTTGATGTTGTTTTGTCCTCGGCACCCTCTTAGACTCAATTATCTAAGCAAGCAACCTCAAGCGGCTCTAACCCACCCTCCTAGACGCGATTATCTAGGCAAGCAAGAGTGTGAAGATGATCTCCCTCACAAGAACTCGTCGAACTTATGTTGAAGAAGACTTCGAAGGCACAAGTAATCAGCACTCGCAAAAACAAACTCACTAAATATTTCATAAATCAAAGAAAATCTGTCTTACAATGATGGAGGCTTCATCCTTTTATAGGTGAAGGATAGATAAAGTAATTTAACTTCTACTAAAACAAGGAAAACCTAATCTAATTAAAAATAATAATAAAATAACAACCTTTAATGATACATGTATGGGGGGCTAAAATGATGCATTGTAGCCAAAGAGTTGAAGCTGTTTTATAAGTCTGGAATTTCAGCCGACTTCCATTGAATTTTCGGATGGGATCCGGGCACTTCTGAGTCTACATGTCTTCTTCAAACATATTCGTATGTCTCTTAGCTTTCCAACGCATCAATTCGACGTCGGGAGCTCAAGTTATGTCCGTTTTAGTGAAGACTATGCGAGCATAAATCTCTATACGGATTTATTACGGGAAATATTATTTATTACGATTTTTTAATAATTTTATTGATTATTTGTACTTCAATTTAATCTAGGATTCTTTATGAAGATATTTAGATGATTTAGGATTAGATTTGTTATTTATTTATTTATTAGTTTTTTAGGTTAGATAAAATATGTTTATTTATTTTATTATTATGTTTACTTTTCCTAATTTAAGTTGAACTTTTCATTTGTAGCCTATTTAAAGGCATATTTGCTTCATTAATAAGAACAACATCATGAATTTATGAGTTGCAAAAACCTTTGGCTATGGGCTATTTTATTTTCAAGGTAGATGGATTTGCCTTGTTATTTTTCGTATCAGAAGTCTTCTTCAACGTAAGTTCGTCAAGTTCTTGTAATGGAGATCATCTTCACACTCTTGATTGCCTAGGTAATTGCATCTAGGAGGGTGGGTTAGAGACGTTTGAGGTTGCTTGCTTAGATAATCGCGTCTAAGAGGGTGCCGAGGACAAAATATCCTACAACATCTATCTCGTCATCATCCATTCATCGGAGATATTCGTGCCGTTTGCAGGTGTTTGCCTATTCAATTGCGATTAGGAGGGTGCCAAGTACAAATCTATCCAACACCGCCACCGTCAAATTCATCCTATCTCGTTTTCTACATCAAGATCATGCTTTATTATCGGTTTGCTGAACGTGGAGTTTGGGTTTTCTCGGACCATATTAGTGAGTTTGCTAGATTAGTTGTGATCTAGAGGATTCCTAGATTTTGAGGTAATTCTTGGATCCAAGCTTCCGTATCAATTGGTAATCAGAGCATTAGTTTAGGTGTTTAAAACAACTATCTTTTACTGTTTTTTTAGTAGTTGAGAAAAAAATATAATTCTCTATATAGATCCTAGTTTTAATATTTTATTCCTGGAGACATCTCAAGAGACTTGAAGGTTGCGATCAACAAATTTTAAGATTCGGGACGAATCGTTTTCAACAGGGGGAGAATGATACATGTATGGGGGGCTAAAATGATGCATTGTAGCCAAAGAGTTGAAGCTGTTTTATAAGTCTGGAATTTTAGCCGACTTCCATTGAATTTTCGGATGGGATCCGGGCACTTCTGAGTCTACATGTCTTCTTCAAACATATTCGTATGTCTCTTAGCTTTCCAACGCATCTTGAAACGCATAAATTCGACGTCAGAAGCTCAAGTTATGTCCGTTTTAGTGAAGACTATGCGAGCAGAAATCTCTATACGGATTTATTAGGGGAAATATTATTTATTACGATTTTTTAATAATTTTATTGATTATTTGTACTTAAATTTAATCTAGGATTCTTTATGAAGATATTTAGATGATTTAGGATTAGATTTGTTATTTATTTATTACTTTTTTAGGTTAGATAAAATATGTTTATTTATTTTATTATTATGTTTACTTTTCCTAATTTAAGTTGAACTTTTCATTTGTAGCCTATTTAAAGGCATATTTGCTTCATTAATAAGAACAACATCATGAATTTATGAGTTGCAAAAACCTTTGGCTATGTGCCATTTTATTTTCAAGGTAGATAGATTTGCCTTGTTATTTTTCGTATCAGAAGTCTTCTTCAACGTAAGTTCGTCAAGTTCTTGTAATGGAGATCATCTTCACACTCTTGCTTGCCTAGGTAATTGCATCTAGGAGGGTGGGTTAGAGCCGCTAGAGGTTGCTTACTTAGATAATCGCGTCTAAGAGGGTGCCGAGGACAAAATATCCTACAACATTTATCTCGTCATCATCCATTCATCGGAGAGATTCGTGCCGTTTGCAGGTGTTTGCCTATTCAATTGCGATTAGGAGGGTGCCAAGTACAAATCTATCCAACACCGCCACCGTCAAATTCATCCTATCTCGTTTTCTACATCAAGATCATGCTTTATTATCGGTTTGCTGAACGTGGAGTTTGGGTTTTCTCGGACCATATTAGTGAGTTTGCTAGATTAGTTGTGATCTAGAGGATTCCTAGATTTTGAGGTAATTCTTGGATCCCGGCTTCCGTATCATTTAAACTCCTTGTGCTTGTGTGGCAAGGGATAGGGTGATAAGGCAAGTGATAAGCTGATAAGGGCTGGTTGCTTGGGCAGCAAGTAAGCTTGATGAAGGCTGATTTGCTTGGGCATCAAGTAATGGGCTGATAAGAGCTGTTTTGATTGGGCAGCAAGTAAAAGTTGATAGGGCCTTTATTTGGACGAATTTTAAGGGTATTTGGGCCGGTTTAGATGATAAGAAATTGGTTCTTGGCCAAGGAGGCATGTGTGGGCTGTTTTAAAAGCTAACTAGGCCTAAAAACACTTGTAAATCCTAATTTGGGCTAAAAATAAAAAACTGACCCAATCTTTTATAGTAACAAGTATTGGGTCTAATTACAATAAAAATGGCTAACTAATGGACATCTAAAGGCTCAAGGATATCCATCTCCAAAGGTGCAGCAAGTTGAGTTTTTGTGATCCAATTATTCTTGAAGGATGTTAAGTGTGAACTTCCTTCACGAAATTCTTCTTTCTTCATGGCAGCTTGTAATCCTTTGCTCACGAATCCTTGGACGGTCGAATTCAGCTTGTCCTTGATTAGCTTAGACTTGGCTTGGGTTATTGGGCCAAGTGGAAAAGTAAGTCCATCTTGTCCTTGGAATTGCCTTGTGGTACATGTATCATCCCCTCCCTCCTCAAAAGGATTCATCCACGAATCTGAAACATCAAAGGGAGAAAGATCAGAAACATTAAAAGTTGTACTCACATTATACTCACCTAGTAGATCAATTCGGTATGCATTGTTGTTGATCCTTTCAAGGACATGGAATGGTCCATCTCCTCGTGGATCCAATTTGGATTTCCTATGGTTCGGAAATCTTTCTTTACGCATGTGCAACCAAACCCAAACTCCTGGTTCAAAGACAACTTGGCATCGGCCTTTGTTGACTTTGGCAGCAACGTTTTCATATGTTTTCTCCATTCTTTGCTTTGCCTTAGTGTGAATGGATTTAACTAACTCCGCTTTCTTTTCACCATCTAAGCTACTAATATTATCAATAGGTAAAGGAACAAGGTCTATTGTAGTTAAGGGGTTAAACCATAAACTACTTCAAATGGAGAATAACCAGTGGATGAATAAATAGAACGGTTGTAGGCAAACTCTACAAAAGGTAGATATTCTTCCCAAGTTTTTGTGTTCTAACCGACAACAGTTCTGAGTAATGCACCTAAGATCCGATTTATTACCTTAGTTTGTCCATCCATCTGTGGGTGACAAGTAGTAGAATAAAGAAGTTTGGTACCTATTTTCCCCACAAAACCTTCCAAAAATGGCTTATGAACTTTACATCTCTATCGGAAACGATGGTGCGTGGAATTCCATGAAGTCGTACTACTTCTCTAAAGAAGAGATCGACTACATGTGTTGCATCATCAGTTTTATGGCATGGTATAAAGTGAGCCATCTCTAAAAACCTGTCGACCACAACAAAAATACTATCTCGACCCTTTTTGGTACGAGGTAATCCAAGAATAAAGTCCATAGATAAATCGACCCAAGGGAAAGATGGGATAGGAAGGGGTGTATATAAACCGTTAGGACTTACATTGGATTTTGCTTGTTTACATACGATGCAAGATGTGCATACCTTTTCCACGGTTTTCCTCATATGTTGCAAAAAAAATGCTCCATTACCATTCTAACGTTTTGGAGATGCCAAAATGCCCCATTAAGCCTCCGGAGTGTGATTCATGGACTAGCAATTCTCTAATGGAACCTTGTGGTATACACAACCTGTTTATTCAGAAAAGAAGCCCATCTACAAGATAAAACTTGTTAAAAGCACCTTTTAAACAATGAGTATAAATTTCCTTAAAATCTGGATCATTAGGATACAATTGCTTTATATGTTTGAATCCCACTATAGTAGCATGCATTTGAGTAATTAGGGTATACCTTCTAGATAGTGCATCTGCTACTACATTATCCTTACTTTTTTTGTACTTGATCACATAAGGGAATGTTTCAATAAACTCCACCCACCGAGCATGTCTCTTGCTCAAATTACCTTAGCCGTTTAGCCACTTCAATGATTCGTGGTTAGTGTGTATGATGAACTCCTTTGGAAGAAGGTAGTGTTGCCAAACTTCAAGTACACAAACTAATGCAAGGAGCTCTTTATCATAAGTTGAGTAGTTCAAATGTGCTCCTTTTAACTTCTCGCTAAAGTAAGCGATTGGTTGTTTTTCCTGTAAAAGAACTGCGCCTATGCCTATACCAGAGGCATCACATTCTAACTCAAAAGTGTTAGAAAAATCGGGAAGATGAAGAATTGGGGCAGTACAAAGTTTACCTTTTAGTGTTTGGAAGGCTTGTTCTTGTGCCTCACCCCAATGAAAACCTACCGTTTTTTGATGATATCTGCCAATGGTGCGGCAATGGTAGAGAAATCCTTGACAAAGCGACGATAGAAGCTTGCTAGGCCATTGAAGGATCTCACCTCGGTTATGGATGATGGCGTGGGCCATTCTTGAATTGCTTTGACTTTTTCATTGTCAACATGGATACCCTGTGCACTTACTATAAAGCCTAGAGAAAACTAAGACTTTCACTACAAAACACGTACTTTTCCATGTTAGCATATAATTGTTCTCTTCGGAGAACTTTGAAGACCGATCTCACATGAAAGATATGTAAATCAAAAGAAGAAGAGTAGATAAGAATATCATCAAAATAAACAACAAACTTACCTTTAAACTCCCGAAGGACATGGTTCATCAATCTCATGAATGTGCTAGGGGCATTGGTCAAACCAAATGGCATAACTGTCCATTCATATAAACCGAACTTGGTCTTGAAATCGGTTTTCCATTCATCTCCTTCTTTCATTCGAATTTGATGATAACCACTCTTCAAATCAATCATGGTGAAGATGCATGCGCCGTAGAGTTCATCAAGCATGTCATCTAATCGTGGAATAGGATGCCTATACTTGATTGTTATTCGGTTGATCGGTCGACAATCGACACACATTCTATATGAACCATCTTTCTTTGGCACCAAAAGTACTGGAATGACACAAGGGCTTAAACTCTCACGAATTTAGCCTTTGTTGAGTAGTTCTTCCACTTGCCTTTCTAACTCCTTGGTTTCGACAGGATTACATCTATATGCTGGTCTATTTGGAATAGAAGAACCCGTAATTAGGTCAATTTGATGTTCAATTCCTCTTACGGCTGGCAAACCGTCAGGTGGATCACCTAAAACATCATTGAAGTCCTGCAAAAGAGAAACAAACACACTAGGCAAACTTTTTTTATTGTTAGTGATAGAAAAAAATTGTTCCCTAAAGCGGATGAGGATGCAAGGCTGTTTAAGGAAGGGGGATTGCCTCACTTCTTTTTCTATCGCATAAATATTTTGAGACACTCTTTTTTTCTCACATTTAGGATCACTCACCACCCCTGGGCCTATACTTATTTGGCTTTTATCACTACTGGTCTCTTTTGTATTTGCCTTTTGTTTTTCATTCTTTTTTTCTTTTTCATATTTTTTTATTCCCAGCTCCTCACAAAATGATACATGTATGGGGGGCTAAAATGATGCATTGTAGCCAAAGAGTTGAAGCTGTTTTATAAGTCTGGAATTTCAGCCGACTTGCATCGAATTTTCGGATGGGATCCGGGCACTTCAGTGTCTACATGTCTTCTTCAAACATATTCCTCTGTCTCTTAGCTTTCCAACGCATCAATCCGACATCGGAATCTCAAGTTATGTCCATTTTAGTGAAGACTGTGCGAGCAGAAATCTCTATACGATTTTATCACGGGAAATATTATTTCTTCTTAATCTTCAACCTTCACACCATCTTCCATAATTCCATCAACAAAGCTGGAATTTTCAGATTTGTTTTACCTATCTTCTTCTTAATCTTCTCATCTTTTTACTTATACTCTTATTTCTTATCATCTAATCCTTCATCTCGTCTTTCTTTCTTTAAATTTTCAGCCTTGAATCTGAAAAATTCAAGAAAATCCCTTCTCTTTTCTCTTGAATTTTTAGATCTGCCCAAACTTCCTTGATTGAGTCTAGAGCTCCTAGTTCTTGCAAAAACTTGATTGAAGGATTCCAAATCCAAGATTGCGCTACTCTATCATTTGGTATCAAAGCCTTGGTTTAGGTGTTTTAAACAATTATCTTTTACTGTTGTTTTAGTAGTTGAGAAAAAAGAAAAAATATATAATTCTCTATATAGATCCTAGTTTTAATATTTCATTCCTGGAGACATCTCAAGAGACTTGAAGGTTGTGATCAACAACTCTTAAGATTCGGGACGAATCGTTTTCAACAGGGGGAGAATGATACATGTATGGGGGCTAAAATGATGCATTGTAGCCAAAGAGTTGAAGCTGTTTTATAAGTCTGGAATTTCAGCCGACTTGCATCGAATTTTAGTGAAGACTGTGCGAGCAGAAATCTCTATACGATTTTATCACGGGAAATATTATTTATTACGAATTTTCAATAATTTTATTGATTATTGTGCTTAAATTTAATCTAGGATTCTTTATGAAGATATTTAGATGATTTAGGATTATATTTGTTAATTATTTATTAGTTTTTTAGGTTAGATAAAATATGTTTATTTATTTTATTATTATATTTACTCTTCCTAATTTAAGTTGAACTCTTCATTTGTAGCCTATTTAAAGGCATATTTGCTTCACATTAGAACATAACTTGAGATTCCGATGCCGGATTGATGCGTTTCAAGATGCGTTGGAAAGCTAAGAGACAGAGGAATATGTTTGAAGAAGACATGTAGACTCAGAAGTGCCCGGATCCCATCCAAAAATTCGATGCAAGTCGGCTGAAATTCCAGACTTATAAAACAGCTTCAACTCTTTGGCTAGAATGCATCATTTTAGCCTCCCATACATGTATCACAAAACTTCTTCATTCACATCTGATCTTTGTACACCTCTTTTGGATCAAGTGGAGCCAAGATATACTTTTTGCCATGGTATACAAAGGAATACTTATTTAACTTACCATGGTGAGTCACATCACGGTCATACTGCCACGGTCGTCCTAAAAGTAAGTGAGATGCTTGCATAGGGATAACATCACACCAAACATAATCGCAATATTTACCCATAGTAAAAGTGATTAAGGCACGTTTGTTTACCTTTAATTTTGACCCTTCATGAAGCCATTAGAGATAATATGGCTTTGGATGGCATTGACAAGGTAGGTCAAGTGCATCAACTAGATAGCTGCTCACCACATTCGCTATCAATGATGAAAGAATATAGTTTGCCTTTGATCAAACATCGTGTGTGGAAAATATTTGTTCTTTGCATCTCCGTATCATCGATTGCTTGGATATTAAGTGAACGTTGAATCACCAAGCTTTAGGATCAGGTTCATCACTAGAGTAACCACCGGCGATGAATTCATTGTCGGACAATTCCTCCTCCGACTCGGATGAGTAGCTCCTATCTTCTCGAATAAGAAAGAGTCTTGTATTTGGGCAGTCTCTTTTATAGTGTCCATGACCGTTGCACTTGAAGCATACAATCTCTCGAGTTTGAGCGTTTGTGTGTTTTTCGCCAACATGGGGGGTTTTTGTCTTTGTTTTGTCCAATGACTTGGATGTTTCAATTTTCTTCTTTGGTCTACTTGAGTCGAGCAAAGGTTTAGAAGAATTAGAATGGGATAAAGGTTGAGTGGTACCTTTGTCATAGTGATAATTCTTTTGTCGATATCGTTGTCAATCTTTGATGCGCTTTTCAATTATCATGGCGAATTGGAATGCCTCTTGAAGGGTGTAGTAGGTTTTGAGTTCAAGTACCTCAAGAATGTTGTCATTGAGTCCGAAAACAAACCTAGTCATTGTATCCTCTTCATCCTCTTGGATATCGGCTCTTTGCATCAATGATTCCATCTCTTTGAGATACTCTTCAACAGTCATGTAGCCTTGTCGGATTCTTTGTAACTTTTTTTTGATCTCTCGCCGATATAATGGGGGAACGAATCATTCTTGCATGACTTCTTTAAGTTCTCCCCATAAGGTTATCTTGGCTTCTCCATTGAGACACCGATTGCGAACCAATTGGGACCACCAAATGGATGCGTATTCAGTGAATTCGAGAGTCAACAGTGGAACTAGATCCTCTTCGGGGCATTGATAATACTCGAATAGAAGATCAACTCAATTTTCCCAGTCACAATAAGCATCAGGGTCATACCTTCCTTGAAAAGGTGGTACAATGATTTTTGGTTTGGCTAAGGTGTTTGTTGCTCGTTTCAGCTCTATGCGAGGATTATGCCCATGTAGGGGGTTTTGGCGTCTGATATGATCTCGACTATGAGTTTTGAATCATATATGTGAATGCCCGATCGTGATTCTAGTAAGAACTCTGCAGTGCTTTGAATGTATTCTGAAATTACTCAAACAACAATGTAAGTAGAAATAGATAAATAAGAAATAGAAATAATGGGATGAAAGATATGTAGAAGGGGTGTAGGAAGAGTGATAGTTGTGATTATGGAAGAAAAAAAATAAAAGATGAAAATGTAGGTGAAGATGATGGGGTGTTGGCGTTAAGATGAAGAAATTCAAAGGATGGATTGTGACCCCCTAACTATAAAGAGTTAGGAACCAGCAATATAATAAAGTGGAAATGAAGTGGTAGGATATGGAACGTGACCCACTAGCTATAGATGAGCTAGGAACCAACGCTATAACAAAAGGGAAATGGATGAAGACTACAAGACTAACTTGAAGCCGATAAAGTTCCACAAGAGAACAAGAATGAAAGCAATCTTTCAAAGATGTTTTATATATTCAAAAGTGTGTCTTACAATGATCCTAAAGATGCCTATTTATAGTAGAAGTAGGCAGAATATGAAAAGGTGTTACAAGAAAGATGAATGCTCATCTTAATGCACTTGAATACACATGAATGCTTTGTCCTTTCTTCTCATCTTCAAAGCTGATTAGTTTAGACAAATTGAGGTTGAATTTAGTCATATTTTCGTCCAAATTAAGAAGGACTCTTGGGCTGCCTTGTTTTGCTATCATATGAAGAGAAAGGGGATGAATGTGGACAAGGATGAATGTAGACATCCTTGCTGTCCAGCTTAAGTGCAACTCTTCATCTTCCAAGCTGATTAATATGACTTGAATGTCATTAAAAGGTGAGTTTCATCCAGCCTTCATTTCATGTCTCCTCAATGAATTTTGAAACCCCACTTGAATGGTGATAACATCAACCTTGAATGCCTTGAATTTGCTGAATTAAGATGGCCATCAATTGCTTGTCTCTTGGTAGAAGATGAAAGAACTCTTCCTTGGCTCAAATTCATTCAAATCATCCATGCATAAAATTCCCGTAATAAAAATTTCAGCCTGCACTGTCTTCAGTAAATCATTCGTATCTCAAGCTCCCGATATCGGATTGAGGTGATTCAAAAGGCATTGGAAAGCTAAGAGATGGAGGAATAACGTCAATTGATTTCTGGATCCAAACACGTCTGTATCGCATCCAGAATTGGAAGACATTCTGCTGATATTCTTGCATCTGGTAAAACCGTTCATCTTCCCTCATGCACCTAGACACAAAGGTAAACTTTATTCAATCTTTAATTGAAAACATGCATGTAAACAATTAAGAGTTAGTTTAATAAATGAGCTAGTTTGATGAATGAACTAGTTTAATTAATGAACTAACTTTATTCAATGAACTAATAATCTTGAATGAACTAGTTTAATCAATGAACTACTTAGTTAAATGAAGTGTATAACTAAATGAACTACATGTTTAAATGCAACGCATGCTTTAATGAACAACATGTTTATTGAATGCAATGAATGTTATGCAAACTTTAAATACTCATGCAAATTCATGCATAAGCAAAGTAAAGTGTTCCTCCCTTATTATTTCTTCTTTCTCACGTCCCAAGCTTGATGTAAACATATTTTCCATGGCTGCTTGGAACTCCTTGGCCCTTGCTCGAGTAATGGGGCCACCTGGGTACTTCTCTGGGTCTTTGCCATTGACGTTCATATCAGTCCCTCCCTCTTTAAGGCGATTTGTCCCCAAATCGTCATCTACATCATAAGGAGATAGGTCAGCAACATTGAAGGTTGCACTAACATTAAACTCACCTGGAAGATCTAATTGATAGGCATTGTCATTGATCTTCTTGACTATTTGGAATGGTCCATCTCCCGAGGCATTAATTTGGACTTTCATGAGCCGGAACCTTTCTTTCCTCATGTGCAGCCACACCCAATCCCCTGGCTCAAAGGAAATTCGCTTACGACCCTTTATTTGCTTGCTGCTCATATTGCTTGGTTCGTTTTTCAATGTTCTCCCGCACTTGTTGATGAAGCTTCTTAACAAATTCAGCTTTATTAAGTCCATCTTTATTCACAATTTGATCAGCGGGTAATGGTAACAAGTCTATCGGTGTTAATGGATTGAATCCATACACCACTTCAAAAGGCGTCGCCCTGTAGTACTATGGATCGAACGGTTGTATGCAAACTCCACATGTGGTAAACTCTCCTCCCATGTTTTCAAATTCTTCCTAATGATGGATCAAGTAACATAGAAAGTACTCGGTTCACCACTTCAGTTTGGCCATCCGTTTGAGGGTGGCAAGTGGTGGAGAATAGTAACTTAGTACCAATCTTACTCCATAGGGCTCTCCAAAAGTGACTTAAGAACTTCACATCCCAATCAGACACAATAGTTCTTGGTATGCCATGTAACCTTAAGATTTCCCTGAAAAACAAAGTAGCAATATGTGAGGCATCATTAGTTTTGTTACAGGGAATGAAATGAGCCATTTTGGAGAATCTATCCACAACTACAAAGATGGAATCTTTGTTATTCTTGGTACGTGGAAGCCCTAGCACAAAATCCATTGAAATATCCATCCATGGTGCTTCCGGTATGGGTAGTGGTGTGTAAAGTCCATGTGGCATGACTTTAGATTTGGCCTTCCTGCAAGTGATGCATCGCTCACACAACCTCTCCACATCTCGTTTCATTTAGGCCAATATAGGTGCTCTTGAAGTATAGCCAAAGTCTTTGCTATCCCAAAATGTCCCATTAATCCTCCTCCATGAGCTTCCTTAGTTAGCAATTCACGCATGGAACCTTGAGGGATGCATAGTCTTCCTTCCTTAAATAGGAAACCATCATGCTTATAGTATTTTTCAATTGACCCTTTCTCACAAGCTTTGTAAATCTCTCCAAAATCAGAGTCAGAGACATATAAGTCTTTAATAAAAACAAAACCCAATAACTTAGATTCCAAAGTGTTTAAAAGAATATACCTCCGTGACAATGCATCGGCAACTATATTCTCCTTACCTTTCTTGTACTTGATAACATATGGGAAAGTTTCAAGAAACTCCACCCATTTGGCATGCCTTTTGTTGAGTTTATGCTGCCCCGGATATGTTTCAATGCCTCATGATCAGTGTGAATGATGAACTCCTTAGGCCAAAGGTAATGTTGCCATGTTTCCATTGCCCTCACAAGAGCATACATCTCCTTGTCATAGGTAGGGTAATTAAGCGTAGCTCCACTTAATTTTTCACTAAAATAGGCTATAGGACGTCCACCTTGAGACAAAACTGCTCCAATTCCTACACCTGATGCATCACATTCAATTTCAAAAGTTAGATTAAAATCAGGTAGAGCAAGTAAAGGGGCATGTATTAAACAATCTTTAATGCTATTAAAGGACTTCTCTTGATCTTCCCCCCAAAAGAATTTAGAATTCTTCTTAATAACACTTGTTAGTGGGGCGGCTATGGTGCTGAAGTTGGGGACGAATCTTGATAAAAACTTGCAAGTCCATGGAAGCTCCTAACTTGAGAAATGCTTGCTGGTCGTGGCCACTCTTCAATGGCTTTAACCTTCTCTTTGTCCACCTCCAAGCCTTCAGAACTCACAACGAAACCTAGGAAAACAACCCTGTCAAGACAAAATGTACATTTTTGTAAGTTAGCAAACAGTTTTTCCTTCCTCAAAACTAGCAAAACTGACCTTAAATGTTGAACATGTTCTTCCATGGTTTTACTATAGATTAGAATGTCATCAAAGTAAACCACACAAAACTTACCCAAGAATGGCCTAAGAACATGATTCATTAAGCTCATAAACGTGCTTGGAGCATTAGTTAAGCCAAAAGGCATAACCAACCACTCATAAAGGCCTTGCTTAGTTTTGAATGCTGTTTTCCACTCATCACCTTCCCGCATTCGTATTTGGTGGTAAACCACTTTTAAGATCAATCTTGGAAAAGAGGTTAGAACCACTAAGCTCATCTAACATGTCATCTAAGCGAGGAATAGGGTGACGATACTTTACCGTAATTTTGTTTACCGCTCGGCAGTCCACACACATGCGCCAAGTTCCATCCTTCTTTGGCACAAGTAGAACCGCACGGCACATGGGCTAAGGCTTTCCCTCACGTAGCCTTTTGACATCAACTCAGATACTTGCCTTTGCAACTCCTTAGTTTCTTCGGGGTTGCTTGATGCGCTGGTCGGTTTGGAATGACGGCTCCGGGAACAAAGTCTATTTGATGTTCTATGCCACGAATAGGTGGCAGCCCACTTGGTATTTCCTCCGAAAATAGGTCATCAAACTCCTGCAATAAAGACACAACAAAAGCAGGCAAATTTTGATCAAGGTAGTTAGTATTCAAGAAATTTTCCTTGTACATGAGCACAAGTGCTTCCTTTGCTGTCATTAAACTCTTTTTCAACTCTCTCTTTTAGAAAGAATGCTGATTTTCCTTCCCTCATTTTGATCACACTCCTTTGCTTTTACCTCCATTTTGGTCTCTCTCTCTTTGGCTTTTTCAATTTTTTCTCTCAATAAAATTTGGTCTTCATGTATTTGTTTTGGAGAAAGTGGGGCTAAAGTGATCTTCTTTGCTTCATGGGTGAACGTATACCGGTTGGTATACCCGTCATGGATCACTCGCCTATCAAATTGCCAAGGCCTTCCAAGTAATAAATGGCTTGCGTGCATTGGAACGACATCGCATAATACCTCGTCTTTGTACTTCCCAATAGAGAAAACAATTCGAACTTGTTTGGTCACCTTGAGTTCTCCTCCATCGTTGAGCCATTGTAGCTTATAAGGTTGTGGATGCTTTGTTGTTGCCAAGCCAAGTGTATCTACCATTAAGGTACTAGCAACATTAGTGCAACTACCACCATCAATAATAACAAAGCATACCTTTCCTCCAACATGGCAACGAGTATGGAAGATATTTTCTCGTTGTTCATTTCCTCCAACGGATTGTACGTTTAGGCTTCTTTTGACAACAAGAACCTCTCCTTCCACGCCATACTCTAATTCTTCTTCTTCGATGGCAACATCTTCATTCTCATCCTCTTCTTGTTCCGATTCAACTTCTCCATCATCTTGAAGAAGCATGGTGTTGCGGTTCGGACATTGGCTTGCAATGTGTCCACGCCCCAAACACTTAAAACATTGTATGTCACGGGAACGATTTGGAGTAGCGGTAAGTCTTACCCTTGCTGGTTTCGCAATGGGCTGGGCTTACTTCCTTTCGATGGTCCTCCTTTTTCATGGGACGGTATTGGAGGAGTCTTCTTGTATGAACTTTGCCCCCATTTTGATGTTGAACTCCCATAAGATCGTGTGGCACCCTTTCTTTTGAGCTGTTTTTCCACTTTCATGGCCATATGCACCATGTCTTCCATCTCCACATAATGTTGCAACTCGACCACGTTACAATGTCCGGATTTAGTCCCGCTAGGAATCTTGCCATTGTGGCTTCTCGATCCTCGTCGATGTTGGCTCGAATCATGGACACCTCTATCTCTTTGTAGTAATCTTCAACACTTCGGTTACCTTGTGAAAGATTTTGAAGACGGTTGAATAACTCTCGATGGTAGTGGGTCGGAATGAATCGCCTTCGCATCACCGCTTTCATTTCATCCCATGTAGTGATAGGATGTTCTCCATTGCGTCTCCTACTTGATGTCAATTGATCCCACCATATTAGTGCATAATCCGTAAACTCAATGGCAGCGAGTTTTACCTTTTTAAGCTCTGAATAGTTATGGCACTCAAAAATGTGCTCAACCTTCTTTTCCCATGCAAGATAGGTTTCAGGATCCGTTCTTCCTTGAAAAGGAGGAATGGTAATCTTGATGTTGCTGAGATTATCGTCTACTCGTGGTCGAGCTCTCTGGCCTTGTTGTACCATGCTATGTTGGGATACTTGATCTTGCACATCATCTACTTCAACTTCTTCAGGATACTCCTCATTACCCTGATTAGCTTGTGAAATTTCAAGCTGGTCTATTCGCTTCAATTAGGGGCTCCAATTGCTCTTGGATCATTTTGGCCATTGCTTGAAGCATAGCCTGATTTTGCAAATTGGGAACTCCTTCACCACTATGACCAGATCTTTGTGACATGTTAGATAAAGAAACAAAAGAAATTAAACCTTACTAACACAAAATCTCACCTTTCCACTCCAAAGAAAATGCACTCACACTGTGTTTCACTCGGGTTAGGCTTTTCCCCTTAATGCACACTCATGCCTTTTACCACTCGTGCTTTATTTTCAAGTCCTTTTGGGAACTTCCTCAAGGCTTACAAGTGTCTCGTGGACTTCGGCTGAAACAATTCTAGCTTGGTAGGAGAATGATGAATAATAAAAGGATAATGGCTTCAAAAAGAAAGAATTACTAAGAATAGGTAAAGGAATTTGTAATTCAGCAATAAGAAATGATGTATTGTAATTTTTTTAAACAAGAATAGACTGCTCCCTCCTCTTTTAAGATTTTTTTTTTTTTTTGATTTTTTTACTAACCCGAGAGAGAAAAATAATACGCTTACTGAATCGTCTAGGCTCTGATACCAAATGATATGATCTCGACTATGAGTTTTGAATCATATATGTGAATGCCCGATCGTGATTCTAGTAAGAACTCTGCAGTGCTTTGAATGTATTCTGAAATTACTCAAACAACAATGTAAGTAGAAATAGATAAATAAGAAATAGAAATAATGGGATGAAAGATATGTAGAAGGGGTGTAGGAAGAGTGATAGTTGTGATTATGGAAGAAAAAAAAAAATAAAGATGAAAATGTAGGTGAAGATGATGGGGTGTTGGCGTTAAGATGAAGAAATTCAAAGGATGGATTGTGACCCCTAACTATAAAGAGTTAGGAACCAGCAATATAATAAAGTGGAAATGAAGTGGTAGGATATGGAACGTGACCCACTAGCTATAGATGAGCTAGGAACCAACGCTATAACAAAAGGGAAATGGATGAAGACTACAAGACTAACTTGAAGCCGATAAAGTTCCACAAGAGAACAAGAATGAAAGCAATCTTTCAAAGATGTTTTATATATTCAAAAGTGTGTCTTACAATGATCCTAAAGATGCCTATTTATAGTAGAAGTAGGCAGAATATGAAAAGGTGTTACAAGAAAGATGATTGCTCATCTTAATGCACTTGAATACACACACATGAATGCTTTGTCCTTTCTTCTCATCTTCAAAGCTGATTAGTTTAGACAAATTGAGGTTGAATTTAGTCATATTTTCGTCCAAATTAAGAAGGACTCTTGGGCTGCCTTGTTTTGCTATCATATGAAGAGAAAGGGGATGAATGTGGACAAGGATGAATGTAGACATCCTTGCTGTCCAGTTTAAGTGCAACTCTTCATCTTCCAAGCTGATTAATATGACTTGAATGTCATAAAAAGGTGAGTTTCATCCAGCCTTCATTTCATGTCTCCTCAATGAATTTTGAAACCCCCACTTGAATGGTGATAACATCAACCTTGAATGCCTTGAATTTGCTGAATTAAGATGGCCATCAATTGCTTGTCTCTTGGTAGAAGATGAAAGAACTCTTCCTTGGCTCAAATTCATTCAAATCATCCATGCATAAAATTCCCGTAATAAAAATTTCAGCCTGCACTGTCTTCAGTAAATCATTCGTATCTCAAGCTCCCGATATCGGATTGAGGTGATTCAAAAGGCATTGGAAAGCTAAGAGATGGAGGAATAACGTCCAATTGATTTCTGGATCCAAACACGTCTGTATCGCATCCAGAATTGGAAGACATTCTGCTGATATTCTTGCATCTGGTAAAACCGTTCATCTTCCCTCATGCACCTAGACACAAAGGTAAACTTTATTCAATCTTTAATTGAAAACATGCATGTAAACAATTAAGAGTTAGTTTAATAAATGAGCTAGTTTGATGAATGAACTAGTTTAATTAATGAACTAACTTTATTCAATGAACTAATAATCTTGAATGAACTAGTTTAATCAATGAACTACTTAGTTAAATGAAGTGTATAACTAAATGAACTACATGTTTAAATGCAACGCATGCTTTAATGAACAACATGTTTATTGAATGCAATGAATGTTATGCAAACTTTAAATACTCATGCAAATTCATGCATAAGCAAAGTAAAGTGTTCCTCCCTTATTATTTCTTCTTTCTCACGTCCCAAGCTTGATGTAAACATATTTTCCATGGCTGCTTGGAACTCCTTGGCCCTTGCTCGAGTAATGGGGCCACCTGGGTACTTCTCTGGGTCTTTGCCATTGACGTTCATATCAGCGTCTATTCTGAATGGGAACAAGATTTGGACGCCTAGGCTCTTCAGTATCGCTTGCAATAGCAATGGTTTCTAATCTCCCAATGGTTTGAGTGATTGCGGTTACGACTGTATCGGTGTGCTCAAGCTTGGCTGCCAAAGAGGTTACAGTCCGTTCAAGTTTATTGAGAGTATCCGAAACTTCTTGAAGAGTCACTTCATGTGGTTCTTCATCGTTACTCGTTTCTGACATCCTGAAACACTCATATTTAAAAAGGTGAAAAGCAAAGGAAAACTCGAAATCTCACTAAACATTCCAAGGAATAAATATTTATCGAGGCAAGTAAACCGATCTCGTGCTCTTTAAAGACCTTCCTGCCACAAGTCAACAAGTTACAATCAGAGTTTAATCCTAACAATGAGTCCTAATTGTACTAGGAGTCCAATGAAAGGCTTGACACCAATTGAATATAGTTGCAAGAAAGAAGGATTGTAATGCAACTTTTAGTCCTACTCACACCAGAAAAGAGAAGGTGTTAAATTGCGTAATAGAAGAAAAAAAAAGCAAAACAAAGGAACTTAAGAAACTAAGAGTAGAAAAAAATTAGTAGAGAAAGATTATAACCCCAAAACCCAGAAACAACTTGAAGGAAGAAATCCAATGTTGAATCCACTTCAATGTGATGCTTGTGGTGGTTGATGATGGTGATCTTGATGATTCTTGATGGTGGTTGGTGGCTAGGTATGAGCTTTCTCACTTTCCTTTCTTTTTTTCTTTTTTTTCTCTTTTTTTCTTTTTACAAGGTAAATTAACTGAAAATAACTAAGATCGGAGAAAAAATAATGAAAATAGGGTTAAAGTAGGGGGAGAACCCTAATTTTGCTGAAACTTTATCCACTTCGTTCGAGGTGTTCCCGAAGTCTAAAAATTCTGAAATTTTGTGTGGTGACTCCTCCAATGGTGTAAATCTGATCTGGAAATTTTCAGCTCAAAATTTACTCGTTTGGTTTTGACGAATTTTCCCTAAAATGCCAAAATTCTTGCCAAGAATCGTCCCAAATCTGATACCAAATGATAGAGTAGCACAATCTTGGATTTGGAAGCCTTCAATCAAGTTGTTCCAAGAACTAGGAGCTCTAGACTCAATCAAGGAAGTTTGGGCAGATCTGAAAATTCTAGAGAAAAGGGAAGGGATTTTCTTGAAAATTTCAGATTCAAGGCTGGAAATTTAAAGAAAGAAAGACAAGATGAAGGATTATATGATAAGAAATAAGAATATAAAAAAAGATTGAGAAAGAGATAAGTAAAACAAATCTGAAAATTCCAGCTTTGTTTATGGAAAATTATGGAAGATGGTGTGAAGGTTGAAGATGAAGTTGGCTTGCGAATTGTTGATGTTGTTTTTTGTCCTCGGCACCCTTGTAGACTCAATTATCTAAGCAAGCAACCTCAAGCGGCTCTAACCCACCCTTCTAGACGCGATTATCTAGGCAAGCAAGAGTGTGAAGATGATCTCCCTCACAAGAACTCGTCGAACTTATGTTGAAGAAGACTTCGAAGGCACAAGTAATCAGCACTTGCAAAAAAACTCACTCACTAAATATTTCATAAATCAAAGAAAATCGGTCTTACAACGATGGAGGTTTCATCCTTTTATAGGTGAAGGATAGACAAAGTAATTTAACTTCTACTAAAACAAGGAAAACCTAATCTAATTAAAAATAATAATAAAATAACAGCCTTTAAACTCCTTGTGCTTGTGTGGCAAGGGATAGGGTGATAAAGCAAGTGATAAGCTGATAAGGGCTGGTTGGTTGGGCAGCAAGTAAGCTTGATGAAGGCTGGTT
This sequence comes from Hibiscus mutabilis, assembly GCA_019671005.1. Classification (NCBI taxonomy): domain Eukaryota; kingdom Viridiplantae; phylum Streptophyta; class Magnoliopsida; order Malvales; family Malvaceae; genus Hibiscus; species Hibiscus mutabilis. Next base: position 25,881,476 of record CM033741.1, read on the forward strand.
TGCTTGGGCCATCAAGTAAGGGATGATAAGAGCTGTTTTGATTGGGCAGCAAGTAAAAGTTGATAGGGCCTTTATTTGGATGAATTTTAAGGGTATTTGGGCCGGTTTAGATGATAAGAAATTGGTTCTTGGGCAAGGAGGCATGTGTGGGCTGTTTTAAAAGCTAACCAGACCTAAAAACACTTGTAAATCCTAGTTTGGGCTAAAAATAAAAATCTGACCCAATCTTTTATAGTAACAAGTATTGGGTCTAATTACAATAAAAATGGCTAATTAATGGACATCTAAAGGCTCATGGATATCCATCTCCAAAGGTTTAGCAAGTTGAGTTTTTGTGACCCAATTATTCTTCAAGGATGTTAAGTGTGGACTTCCTTCAAGAAATTCTTCTTTCTTCATGGCAGCTTGTAATCCTTTGCTCACGAATCCTTGGACGGATTCAGCTTGTCCTTGATTAGCTTAGTCTTGGCTCGGGTTATTGGGCCAAGTGGAAAAGTAAGTCCATCTTGTCCTTGGAATTTCCTTGTGGTATATGTATCAATGATGCTTGCTTAACCTATTCCTCCTCACTATCATCCACAAACTCGTTTGGTTGTTGATGTTGTCTCCTAACGCCTCGAACATTGTCTTGTGATTCTTCCATCCGATCCATTCTCTCGTGAATCAATGCTTGAGTTTGGAGGTTTGGGGGTTGTTGTCTTCCTCCTCGATTTGAAGATTCAGAATACTGTGACATGGTTAGTAAAGACAATAAAGAAAGTAATTAATTAAAACCTCACCAAATAAAAAACCTCTCGGTCACTCCAAGGAAAAGTAAATGTCACTCAATCACTCAGCACTCGTGTTTCACTCTTGGGAATTAGGCTTTTACTTACCCTTCTGAATTCACCACTCTCTTGCCTTCTATCGCTTGATTCTCTCGTCACAAGTTCTTGAAAGAACTTACTCAAAACCTGTCAAAACTTTCAACTAATGGTGTTGGGCTGCAAATAAGGTTAGGCTAAAAAACGGATAAAGAAAATGAAAATAAGGAATGGAAAGAAAAATGAAAAAGGTAGGTTATAAGCAGAATAGAAATGAAATGAAATAGGAGATAAAACAAACATACCACAAAACTCACTTACAACTCGATCGAGAAATAATCAATCTTGATGTATTTCTTCGAGCATGTTGTTTGTTTGCTTTGCTTTGACTTAACCACCTTCGTGTTTCACTATTCTTTTTTTCTTTTTTATACTTATTCGAATTCCTTAAGAAGATGAGAAGGAATTAGGATTTTTGCTTTCATTTTTTGTACTTTTTCTTCTTTTTTTGATCAAAATGAAATCACAAAAGATAGGGCTTACTTGATTCTTCCAAAGCTCTGATTACCATATGATATACTCCAACTCTCCAATTGATGTTGTTGAGAGAAGCTGGATTGTTCCCGACCGTGAATGCAAGTAAGGCTTGCAATTCGAATGCTTTGATGATGAAATGAAGATGGAAAGATGTTGAAGTGTTGGTTGCGAAAGCTTGATGCATGGTGTTTTAAGGGAATGGATGAAAGGATGAAAATGGTTAAGTGTTTAGGTTAGGTTCAGATAGGTGAATGGAAATGGAAAGAAAGGATGGTGAAATGGAATGAAAAGGGATGATAGTATTCAAAGGATTCAATAAAAGAAACTATACTAAAAGGTATAATCCCGTTTCTTAAGAGAATGACTTTGAGGGTGGTAGATAGGACAAGGGTGGTCGAATGACCTTATATATAGTTTACTAAGGGGTGTGGCCGAAAGGGTAGGTGTCTAATTCAGCTAGGGTGAAAACTCCCTCCTAATTCGTTCGTGTCTCCCTCTACAAGCCTTGCAACCATTCGGCCGAATGGTGTCTCCCTCCATGTGTTTCCCTCTAACTTTGTGGTACCAAACTCAAGTTCCCTCCAATGGTGGCCGAACATGTCTCTTGGGAGGGGTCGTGCCCTTTGGGTGTTGAGCTGAAGGTAGTAGCTTGAGCTGAGTTGAGCTGATCGAGCTAGGAGTGAGCTGGCTTGAGTTGAGCTAGCTAGATGAGTGAGCTACACTTAGTGTTTGAGCTGCTACGAGCTGTCCTTAGCTAAGTGAGCTTGTCCTTAAGTGTCCTTGAGCTATCTCGAGCTATTTAGAGCTTGTTTGGAGTTGAATGTGCTTGTGTAAGCTTGAACCAAATTGTATGAGCTGGTTTGAGCTTTATAGTTGAGCTGCCCTTCAATCCTCCCCTTTGTATGTGGATGATAAGTCCTACGAACAAGAAGAAAACACATAATGAATATTTATATTATAAACTAATATAAAGCGAAAAGTAAAGATGTGGTTATACATGCATGATAACACTACTTAATGTGCAAAGTGTAGGGTATACTGTATGGAAAGATGTCATGGTACCCTAAAACACTAAGCATGATGTTAAACATAAATGAAATGCAAACATAGATGATAACTATACGTGCATGTATAACTAGTAGCATCAAAATTATATAACTAAGAATAATGTGAAAAAGTTAAGTAAAAACTCCCTTGACTTTCATCCTTGTAAAATAAGTTGAAAGTATAGTGAAAACAAGTATTGTGCGAAACAGGATCACATCAGAAGGCTTCCAAATCCACGATTGCGCTACTCTATCACATGCCTATTGATGATGTGGATGATTGAGTTAGACTTGTTAGGATTACTTAAAATATTGGTATGTTAATGTTAAGCATGCTTTTGATATTATATGATATTTAGATATGCATTGGATGTGTTTAGAATGAGCCAAAGTGTCATATGTTGGACCTAGAGGTCATTATAAGCCTCAGCATACTGGTACAGGCTCCCTGTGTCGGTATGTGGGGTTTGGGAAGGCTCAATTCAATAAAATTTAACAAAGGGTATCGGTAGCCTAGCCACCATATGGTCTGCCTTGAGGAATTTTTGTACGAGTGTTGATACACGGGCTCCTATACCGATATGCACTCTAGCTACTAGAATCTAATTTTCAAAAATAAACTATATGGGATCAGTCGAGGGTGAACCGTATCGGTACGGGCTTACTTGGCATACCGTATCGATATAGAGCTTAGTGTATCAGTACATAGAGCCATTTATTTGGTTGAACCGTATCGATATAGGGTTAGCTCGTATCGATACACAGTGTACAGTTTTATGCTTTTGTCTGATGTGGTTTGGAAGTTGTGTAATTTGGTCATTGAATGTTATGTATGAAATTAATTGAGCTTGGATGATCGTTTTGAGCTGGAATTTAATCTATGACCATGAAATTAGATTAATGAAGGATTGGTAAACTAGATTTTTAATTAAGTCCCTATAATTTGTGGGAATTATATTTTGGTCCTCAATGTACGAGTTTGAGCAATTTAACTCTGGTTTGCAATCTAATTTCAACATAACATATCCGCTGATGCATGGTCACCTTAGGATTTAAATTAATGCATTTAGACAAGATAAAAGAAAAAATTGGACCCAGTTTAGGTTATTAGCTCAGGTTTGCTTCTACAAACCTAATATGATCCTTTTAGCTCGATTTCGACTAGATAGGGTTAAGGGGGTTATATTTGTTGGTATCAGAGATAGGTTTACAAAAAATTGGGATGTTGTTGATGATTGTTCAATGTTGCCTCCTATGCACGGTGATTGTTTATATGTATGGTGATTGACATATGCCATGTTGGGTATTTTGGGGACATATTACCTTATTACTATAGTTATAAGATAATTTTGGTTTGAAATGTAAGTCTTGGACCCTTGCTTGAAGTTGACTTGATTGTTTTTATTTTGGTGTAATTATCATGCCTTAGATACATTTTTATACGATGCCATCGAGGAGAGAATTGCGACCGAGCATGAATGCTGCTGCCAGAGGGCAGGAAGTAGAGGATGAGATAGTGAATCTTGAGGGATTTCCACCTCCTCCTCCTAATCCTCCTGAAGGAGTGAAGTAAGTACCATCTACACCACCTAGTCTGGTGTACGGTGATATGATGCCTTTGGTATAGGCGATAACTGGAGCATTTCAAGCTGCGATGGTTGCAGTACATGTACCTACACCGGCATTGACTGTTGCTACTGATCCAGGGTTGTTGTTAGAGCGTCTGAACAGTCTTAGAGGAGTTAAGTTTTGAAGGTTGGCACCCAAGGCATTCGAAGAGTGGTTTGCTAGTACATATTAGATTTTGGATCATATAGGGTGTAGTGACATCCGTAAGTTGGGATGTGCGATATCCCTATTATAGGGTGATGCATACAGTTGGTGGACTACTGTGATCACATGCATGGAACCCAATGATGTGATGTGGGAGTTCTTCCAAGCTGCCTTCAGGAAGAAGTATATGGGAGTTAGATACTTGGATGAGAAGAAATATGAGTTTATGACTTTGGTTCAGGGCAGTATGTCAGTATCTAAGTATGATGTACAGTTTGTAAGGATAAGTTAGTATGTGACTGAGTTGGTGCCAAACGAGAGGCATTGCTATGACTGATTCTTTACGGATTGGAGCAGGATGTTAAGACATACATGTTGGCCACTGATTATACGGATTTAAACATGTTGGTTACACAAACGAAGGACATCAAGCAAAGTTTGGGTTTATCTCTTCGTCTAAAAGGTTCTGGCTCAGGGAAGAGAGCTACGGATTTTGGTTTCGATGGTGGTCAGTCTAAGAAACACCGTGATAGGAGGTATCACCCTAAGCAGAGATAGGGTAGAGGTAATGCTGGGCGTGGGTTGCAGGGCCAGGGTACCCAGGTTAGAGCATTATACAATGTCTGTTGGATATGTGGATCGTGGGATAACATGAGGTGAGACAATCCATGCTTGGCTAGGGAAGGACAAACCCCGTCAACTATTGTTGCTAATTCTTGTTGGAGTTATGGGTCTGTGGAACTTATGAGACGTGATTGTCCGTTGCTTATTAGGGGTAGGTAGACACCTGCACCTATTGTTACACCGTAGCGAGGCAGTGGGCGCGGTCAAGGTAATTTTCAGAGAAAAGAGGAAGGATAGAGGACTGTGGTGCATACAGTGGCAGTTCGACCCGAGGGTGGTAGACCGGCGAGGATCTACACATTAATATATTTTTCATGAGCATACGCAATTGCTTGATATATCAGTAAAAATGTTAGATGTGGGTATGCAAGTAAAAAGTTCTTTTGGAGAGTTGTTACAAGGAGGTTGTATAGGAGATGTATTTTGATTGTTCAAGGTCACGTGTTTACGGCTGATTTGATGGAGCGCTCTTTCATGGTTTTGATGTGATCTTGGGTATGAATTGGTTGAACAAGCATGGGGCTGTGGTCGAATTTGTAACCAAGTGAGTTTCGTTAAAATTTGCTGGTGATTATGAAGTGGTAGTTGTGGGTAAGAATGTCAAGTTCTTATCCAATGTGGTTTCAGCCTTGGAAGCACAAAAGTTGCTAGAATGTGCGTGCCAAGCATATTTGGCTTATATTATGAACCCGAATATAGAAGAATTGTGGACTAAGGATATTTGTACTATTTATGATTTTCAGGGTGTTTTTGGAGGAGTTGCATGGATCGCCACCAGATAGAGAGGTGGAGTTTTGTATTGAGACGCATGCTAATACGGCTTTGGTGTTGATCGCACCGTATCGCATGGCACCGAAACAGTTGAAGGAGTTAAAGACTCAACCCCAAGAGTTGTTGGACCGTGGTTTCATTTGACCTAGTGTTTCACCGTGGGGAGCACCATTTGTGGAAAAGAAGGATGGCACCTTGAGGATATGCATTGATTATTGGCAATTGAACAAGTTGATGATTAAGAATAAGTATCCTTTACCTCAAATTGGTGACTTGTTCGATCAATTCTGGGGTTCTACGGTGTTTTCCAAGATCGATTTGAGATTTGGATATTATCAGTTGAAGGTTAAGGATAAGGATGTGCCAAACACTATTTTTCGTACGAGGTATGGGCATTATGAGTTTCTGGTGATGTTGTTTGGGTTGACAAATGTGCCTACAACATTCATGGACATGATGAATCGAGCATTTCATGAATTCTTGGATAAATTTGTAGTAATGTTCATTGATGATATTCTTGTGTACTCTTGTACCAAGGAGGATCATGATCGACACTTGCGGAGTGTGTTACAAACCTTGTTGGATAATCAGCTTTACGCCAAATTGAGCAAGTGCGAGTTTTGGATTAAGGAAGTGGTCTTTCTTGGCCATGTTGTTTTGGCGGAAGGTATCCGGGTGGATTCGCAAAAGGTTGAGGCAGTTGTGAATTAGAAGTAACCTAAGTCGGTGATTGAGGTCCGTAGTTTCTTGGGGTTGGCAGGTTATTATCGTCTCTTTATGGATGGGTTCTCTAAGGTTGTTGCTTCGTTGACCAAGTTGTTGTAGAAAGATGTAAGCTTCGTTGACCAAGAAGTTGAAGGAAGCTTTAACACAATCTCCAATCTCGATTCAACCTGAATTAGGAAAAGAGTTTGTGGTTTATAGCGACGTGTCCTATGTTGGTTTAGGGTGTGTGTTGATGCACGATGGTAATGTTGTAGTTTATGCATCTAGGCAGTTGAAGGTACATGAGTGCAATTATCCTACTCATTATATAGAGCTTGCTGCGGTAGTGTTTGCGTTGAAGATCTAGAGGCATTACCTTTATTGCGAGAAGTGTATTGTGTACATGGATCATAAGAGTTTGAAGTATTTGATGTCCCCAAAAGAGTTGAATCTTAGGCAACGTAGATGGTTGGAGTTGCTCAAGGATTATGATTTGATGGTCGAGTATCATCCGGGCAAGGTGAGTGTTGTGGCCGATGCCTTGAGTAGAAAAGCTGTTGTGGAGTTGAGGGCCATGTTTGCGAGGTTTAGTGTGATGCGTGATGGAGGTTTGTTGGCCGAGTTACAAGTGAAGCCATCCTTGTCGTAGTTGATTAAGGAAAAGCAATCTTATGATAAAGCGTTGGTACCACATGTTAAGGATATCATGGATGGAAATCCTACGGATTTTCACTTTAATAGTGATGTGGTGTTGTGTTTAAAGGTCAGATAGTGGTGCCTAGTAATGATGAGTTGAGGCGAACTATTTTGACCGAGGAACATGCTAGTCATTTTGCTATGCATCTCGGTAGTACCAAGATGTATCACGATCTAAAGGAAGAGTATTTGATATGAGTGCTTGCCATGAATGTGGAATCACGAATCAAGTTGCTTGGTAGCAATCCTATGCGCTAGACTCGATCAAACAAGGTATGGAAATTTTCTTGAATTTCAAGGGAAACTAATTAGGCTTTTCTTTAAAATTCTGAAATTAAGATTCCAAAATCAAAGAAAAAAGGGAGATGGTTAATTAGCTGATAGATAAGAAGGAAAACTATAAAAGATTAATAAAAAAAAGTAAAAGGATAGAGAATTCAAATATGAAAATTTCAAATTTGAATTGATGGTGATGGCGACAATGGAGTTGAGTTGAAGAAGATAATGGTGGATTATGGAATAGATGATATGCCTGTGGAACCCTCCTAGTCACGATTAACTAGGCAACCTTCGCGATATGGTTTAAAACCGACCCTCCTACCCGCAATTAGATAGGCAACCCGGAGTGTGAAGATCAAAAACAATCAACCCAATTGATACGTTGAAGATGGCTTCTAGACAAGTTTATCAAACACTTGCAAACACGTATTCAAAGAATACTAGAATCTCAAAAGAGAACTAATACAATCCAGCCTTGGCATCTATTCATCATCATCCTTTCATCTCTAATCCTCAAGATGAAAGAGGAGGGAGCTTTTAAAACCCTTACACATTTTTTACTTATATATATTATTCATGGCACACTTAATTTATTTTGGTTGCATAACATACCTTATAATGACATTTACATAGTTTATATTATGCATATTATTTTAGAGGTTGTGCTTATGCACATAGGTCTTATATTACCTAAGTTTGCCTAAATAATATCTTAATCCACATCTTTACTTAGTTTATACTTATTTAAGTATGTTTGCATTGCATTGCATCTATATACTTAAGCATGCATCTTATTATAGCTTTATTTCAGCTCACACATTGTTTAATGTTCTTTTAGGTACTATGGATGAAGGCATAAGCTCGAGATAACTCAAAGACCCCCTAAAGAGCTTGAATTAGCTCAAGGAGTTTAAGGGTAGCTTGGAACAGCTCAAGGACTTCACTAGGAGCTCGGATTAGCTCAAAGCCACAAGGAGTGCTCGGATCAGCTCAAAGACAAAGGAGAGCATTTTAAGGGTAGCTTGGAACAGCTCAAGGACTTCACTAGGAGCTCGGATTAGCTCAAAGCCACAATGAGTGCTCGGATCAGCTCAAAGACAAAGGAGAGCATTTTAAGGGAGCTCACAAGCTTAAAGGACTAGCTCACCTAGCTAAGGGCAGCTCAAAGAAGCTCAAAACAACTCAAAGATCTAGCTCGTTCAGCTAAGTAGCTTAGCTCAATCCAACTTGCACCAAGCTCAACCAGCTCACTTTGGCTCCACATACACATGCCAGCTCAGCACCTCAAGGGTCATGTCCCCTCCTAAGGAACATGTCCCTACACTTTGGAGGGAACTTGAATGGGCGATAAACTACATGGAGGGTAAATTGAATTTTGCGCCACAATCCCTTTGGAGGGAGACACCAACTTGGCTGGATGGTTAAAGTTTCTTTGGAGGGAGACACCATCACTAGCCGAATAGTTAAGGGCCTTTTCGGCCATGCCCTTTCATCCACTATAAATATAAGTTGTATTTTCATTTTGTAAACATCTCATTCATATTATAAAATTTCCATTGTGAGAATTTCTCTCTTCTAGTTTTTAATTGAACTTCATCGGCTTGTCAAGTACTTTGTATTTGTAGCGTCAAACCTCCTATCCACCTTGATACTTTGGGTTCTTGGTTCTTTATAACCAACGGGTCCAAGTCCTTTCTACCATCCCTTAAAGACATCTATAAGGTTCGGGGTTAGGCTCTCTATAGCCTAGTTTCTTCCTTGATTCTTTAAGATACTATCTTCACCTTTTCCATCCCTAAACCACCACCATATTCGAAACATCCCTTACCTTTTCATTCCTTCCATTTCCAACTTCATTTTCCTTCAACTCATCCTACATCACTTCCGCACATCACCATACCAATAAAACCTTTCTTTGCAGCCATCTTACTTTACAGGAATCACTTGCTTGCCTTCTTAGATCCTAAAATCAAAGGTCGTCTCCAACATCATCAAGGACGGAGTATATCAAGAACTTCTTATTAATCAATGAAAATCTGAAAAACAAAGAAGAAAGCATCATCCTTTTATAGATGAAGGATGGCTTTAACCTAAAGCTAAGAATGAATGAAATAAACAAAGAAATCTGGTTCATTAAATTGGACTTGATCTAACGGCTTGAGAGAAGGGTGGCTGGTTTCTAAAGTATATAAAACTCTAAAAACATCAATTTAAATGATAATAAATACATTGGGTTATGTTTAATTCATCTAAAGCCTTATATGTTAGCTTTTGGGTCAAATTTTACAAAATCCCGTAATAATCCCGTATCCAGTTTTCTGCATGCATAGTCTTCAGTAAAATGGACTTATCTTGAGTTCTAATCATCGAAATGATATGTTTCAAGATGCATTTGAAAGGTAACTGAATGAAGGTCAATTATTCAGAAGACAACTTGACCTAGAAATGCCCGAATCCTATTCCAAAAGTCACCTCAAGTCAACTGATTTTCCAGACTTAGAAAATAGTTTCAACTTGATGAGATCCTATTTCGCACCGTACTCATTTTCACTATACTTTCAACTTGTTTTACAAGGATGAAAGTCAAAGGAGTTTTTACTTACTTTCTTCACATCTATTACAACTATATAATAATATTACTTCTAATCATGCATGCACTTTTACTTCTTATTCATGTTTACCTCATGTTCATGTTTAATACAATGCTTAGTGTATTTGGGTACCATAACATCTTTCCCTACATCATACTCTACACTTGGCATATTAAGTAATGTTTCATGCACGCATACTTAAGTAGAACCATATCATTACTTAGCACATTATCTTAATTCTTATTATAAGCATTACTTATATTTGTTTACTTTGATTATAGGTCATCACAACTCAAGGTACAAGGGATGCATTAAAAGGGCAAGCTCATCTTTGATCATGCAGTTCATGGTTAGCTCAACTAGCTCAAATTAGCTCCTCACAGCTCACTCATTTTAGCTAAAGGAATGCAAGCTACTTTCAGCTCCAATAGCTTGAGGCAAGCTCAAGGACACTAGAGGATAAGCTCACCTAGCTAAGAGTAGCTCATAGTAGCTCAAACTAGCTAAGAAACTAAGTGAAGCTCTCTCAGCTAGCTATCTTAGCTCAAGCCAGCTCACTCCTAGCTCGATCAACTCAACTTAGCTCAAGCTACCACCTTCAGCTCAACCTCAGAGGGACATGTCTCCTCCCCAAGGGGCACAACTGACCAGCCTTGGAGGGAACATGCTTGGTGCCAACTTTTGGAGGGAAAATGGGTGGCATTTGCTTGGAGGAAGACACCATTCAAGCCGAAACACCACCAGCCCTTTGCCGAACCAACACCAGGCCCCTACATGCCTATTCGGCCACCTTTTCACCCTTGTACATGCCTATTCGGCCACCTTTTCACCCTTGTACATGCCTATTCGGCCACCCCTTTGAAAACTATAAATAGGGGTTCAATTTGCACTTTGTAACACACAACTTTCTTTGAATACATTTTATCCTTTGTGAGGTTTTCTCTCAAACATGTTCTTTTAAGAACTTTATCGACTTATCAAGCTTTGCTTGTGGCATCTCCTATCCTTCCATCTATACTTCGGGTTCTAGGTTCATCTAACATACAGGTCCAAGTCCCTTACCACCCTCAAAGTCATTCTCTTAAGAAATGGGATTACACTTTTTAGTATAGTTTCATTCTTTGAAGCATTTGAATACTATCACCCTTTTTTTCATTCCACTTCACTATCTTTCTTTACCATTTCCTTCACCATATCCTGCCCTTCACTTAACCATTTCCTTTCTTTCACCCTTTTCCTTACACAACACGCATCAAATTCTTCCGCACCCTAAACTATTATCATCTTTCCGACTTCATTTCACTTCAAAGCATTCAGATTACAAGGCTTACTTGCATTCATGGTCAGGAACAATCAAGCTTCTCTCAACAACATCAATTGGAGAGTTGGAGCGTATCATATGGTATTAGTGCTTTTGGAAGAATCAAGTAAGCCCCCATCCTTTTGTGATTTCATTTTTGTTATAAAAAAAGAAAAAAAAGTACAAAGAAAAAAAAAAGAAAGCAAAATCAGAATTCCTTCTCATCTTGTTAAGGAATTTGAATTAGTACAAAAAAGAGAAAAAGGAAAAAAATAATAGTGAAACACAAAGGTGGTGAAGGCAAAGAAAAGTAAACAAACAGCAGGCTCGAAGAAGTACATCAAGATTGATTGTTTCTCGATCGAATTGTAAGTGAGTTTTGTGGTACGTTTGTTTTACTTTCTTCTATTTCATTTCATTTCTATTATCCTACCCTTTCCTTCTTTTCTTTCATTTTTTCATTATTCCTTTCTTTTCTAGCCTAACCTTATTTGCAGCCCAAACACCATATAGTTTAAAGTTTTGACAGGTTTTGAGTAAGTTCTTTCAAGAACTTGTGATGAGAGAATCGAGCGATAAAAGGCAAGGGAGTTGTAAGCACAGAAAGGGGAAGTAAAAGCCATATTCCCAATAGTGAAACACGAGTGTTTGAGTGGAGTGACATCAATTTTTCTTGGAGTGACCGAGAGATTTCTTTCTTTGGTGAGGTTTTAAGTTCTTCATTCCTTTCTTACTAACCATGTCACATTATTCTGAATCTTCAAACCGAGGAGGAAGACAACACCCCAAAACCTCCAAACTCAAGTATTGATTCAAGAAATGCAAAGGCTATATTACGCGTCGAACTTGAACCCATTCATGAAAGGATGGATCGGTTGGAAGAGTCACAAGGCAATGTTTGAGGCATTAGGAGGCAACATCAACTAAGCGAGTTTGTGGAAGATATTGAGGAGGACAAAATTGAACAAGCATCACAGAGAATTGCTCTAAGATATCAAGGAGGACGTGCCTAAATTGATGATAATCTCAACAACATCCAAGTCACTATTCCACCGTTCCAAGGCAAAATTGATCTGAGGCATATTTGGATTAGGAAAGCAAAGTGGATCATGTTTTTAAATGCCAAAATTACTCAGAGCAGAAAAAGGTACAATTAGCTGCCATGGAATTTATAGATTATGCTCTTATTTGGTGAGACCAATTAACCTTGTCTAAGAGACGTAATGAGGAAATACCAATTACAAATTGACATGACATGAAAAGCATCATGCGGAGAAGGTTCATTCCAACCCGTTATCATCAGGACCTTTTTCACAAGTTGCAAACTTTAAAGCAAGGCAACCGGAGTGTAGAAGATTATTACAAAGAAATGGAGGTTGCAATGATCCGAGCCAATGTTGTTGAGGATAGAGAAGCAACCATGGCCAGATTCTTAGTAGGGCTCAATAGAGAAATTGCCGATGTGATGGAGCTACAACACTACATTGAGATTGATGAGATGGTGCACATGGCCATGAGGGTTGAGTGGTAATAACGGAGAAAGATCACCACAAGAGGAACTAATACCAATGGTCCCAATAAAACCAAACCAACACTCAGAAGGCTACACCTTTGCAGATCCGGGAACCAGTCGAGACTCCAAAACCAAAGCCAGACATGATGGAAACGGGCAGAGGCAAGCAAGTGGAGAACAAAGAACGCACTAGTGACATTAAATGCTTGAAATGTTTGGGACAAGGCCATATAGCTAATCAATGTCCAAATTGTAATACTATGCTGCTTTTGGATAATGGCGATGTCGCATCAGACCATGAAGATAAAGATCAGGAGGAATCCGAGCCTCAGGTAGAAGAAATTAAACCAGCCGTGGATGGAGAACTTCTAATGGTTAAACAAATTCTGAATGCACAAATGGCTGAAGAAGAAGAACAACGAGAGAATATATTTCACAGACGTTGCCATGTGAACAAGGTTTGTTTCATGATCATAGATAGTGGAAGTTGCATGAACATGGCAAGTACAATCATGGTGGAGAAGCTGGGATTGAAAACATTGAAACATCCTATACCATACAAGCTTCAATGGTTGAATGATGGAGGCGAATTAAAAGTCACTAAACAGGTTCTAATTCCATTCTCTATTGGCAAATATAAAGAAAAAATTATGTGCGACGTTGTGCCTATGCATGCCAGCCATATACTCCTTGGAAGACCATGGCAATATGATAAGAGAACCATTCATGATTGTTTCACCAATCGCTACTCTTTCAAGCACAAGGGAAAGAAGATTGTTCTTACACCACTTACTCCAAAGCAAGTGCAGAATGATCAGAATCTGATGAAAAATAGTGTGGAAGATTGGAAGAATAAACGGGCCAAACAAAAACCCAAGGAGGAGGAAACAAAGAATATCAGTGCTTATATTAGCATTGAAACAAAAAGGGAATGTATTTTGACACGCCCTTTGATTGAGACAGATTTTTCTAACCCTCCACAAGAAAATTTGTTTTCTTATAATTTTCAAGTTAGCAATAAAGGATGCAATTCGGAGAAGGATTTATACAAGGATTCGATTATCCCAATGTCAAAAGGTGGTCCAAAGATGAGAGGCTTCGATTTGAGGACAAATCACCTAAAAGAAGGGGGGATGATGCGATCTATTTCACACCATACTAATTTTCACTATACTTTCAACTTGTTTTACTGGGGTGAAAGTGATAGAGTAGCGCAAATTCGAATAAAGAGAAAAACAAAACAAACCAAAATAAAGAACAAATCTAAAAATTCAGATTTGCTTATGGTGGTGGCGTCAATGGAGGAAGCTTGAATATGTGGAGATGACGTGATGAATTGATAGTTGTTGTTTTGTCCTTGGCACCCTCTTAGACGCAATTATCTAAGCAAGCAACCTCAAGCGGCTCTAACCCACCCTCCTATATGCAATTACCTAAGCAAGCTAGAGTGTGAAGATGATCTCCATTACAAGAACTTGACGAACTTACATTGAAAAAGACTTCTGATACGAAAAATAACAAGGCAAATCTATCTACCTTGAAAATAAAATGGCCCATGCCAAAGGTTTTTGCAACTCATAAATTCATGATGTTCTTATTAGTGAAGCAAATATGCCTTTAAATAGGCTACAAATGAAGAGTTCAACTTAAATTAGGAAAAGTAAAGATAATAATAAAATAAATAAACATATTTTATCTAACCTAAAAAACTAATAAATGAATAACAAATCTAATCCTAAATCATCTAAATATCTTCATAAAGAATCCTAGATTAAATTTAAGTACAAATAATCAATAAAATTATTGAAAATTCGTAATAAATAATATTTCCCGTGATAAAAACGTATAGAGATTTCTGCTCGCACAGTCTTCACTAAAATGAACATAACTTGAGATCCCGATGTAATATTGATGCGTTTCAAGATGCGTTGGAAAGCTAAGAGACAGACGAATATGTTTGAAGAAGACATGTAGACTCAGAAGTGCTCGGATCCCATCCGAAAATTCGATGCAAGTCGGCTGAAATTCCAGACTTATAAAACAACTTCAACTCTTTGGCTACAATGCATCATTTTAGTCCCCCATACATGTATCATTCTCCCCCTGTTGAAAATGATTCGTCCCGAATCTTAAGAGTTGTTGATCACAACCTTCAAGTCTCTTGAGATGTCTCCAGGAATGAAATATTAAAACTAGGATCTATATAGAGAATTATATATTTTTTTCTTTTTTCTCAACTACTAAAACAACAGTAAAAGATAATTGTTTGAAACACCTAAACCAAGGCTCTGATTACCAATTGATATGGAAGCTAGGATCCAAGAATTAGCTCAAAATCTAAGAACCCTCTAGATCACAATTAATCTAGCAAACTCACTAATAGGATCCGAGAAAACCCCAAACTCCACATTCAGCAAACTGATAATAAAGCATGATCTTGACGTAGAAAATGAGATAGGATGAATTTGACGGTAGCGGTGTTGGATAGATTTATCCTTGGCACCCTCCTAATCGCAATTGAATAGGCAAACACCTGCAAACGGCATGAATCTCTCCGATGAATGGATGATGACGAGATAGATGTTGTAGGATATTTTGTCCTCGGCACCCTCTTAGACGCGATTATCTAAGTAAGCAACCTCAAGCGGCTCTAACCCACCCTCCTAGATGCAATTACCTAGGCAAGCAAGAGTGTGAAGATGATCTCCATTACAAGAACTTGACGAACTTACGTTGAAGAAGACTTCGATACGAAAAAATAACAAGGCAAATCTATCTACCTTGAAAATAAAATGGCCCATGGCCAAAGGTTTTTGCAACTCATAAATTCATGGTGTTATTCTTATTAGTGAAGCAAATATGCCTTTAAATAGGCTACAAATGAAGAGTTCAACTTAAATTAGGATTGTAAAGATAATAATAAAATAAATAAACATATTTTATCTAACCTAAAAACTAATAAATAAATAACAAATCTAATCCTAAATCATCTAAATATCTTCATAAAGAATCCTAGATTAAATTTAAGTACAAATAATCAATAAAATTATTGAAAATTCGTAATAAATAATATTTCCCGTGATAAAAACGTATAGAGATTTCTGCTCGCACAGTCTTCACTAAAATGAACATAACTTGAGATCCCGATGTAATATTGATGCGTTTCAAGATGCGTTGGAAAGCTAAGAGACAGACGAATATGTTTGAAGAAGACATGTAGACTCAGAAGTGCTCGGATCCCATCCGAAAATTCGATGCAAGTCGGCTGAAATTCCAGACTTATAAAACAACTTCAACTCTTTGGCTACAATGCATCATTTTAGTCCCCCATACATGTATCATTCTCCCCCTGTTGAAAATGATTCGTCCCGAATCTTAAGAGTTGTTGATCACAACCTTCAAGTCTCTTGAGATGTCTCCAGGAATGAAATATTAAAACTAGGATCTATATAGAGAATTATATATTTTTTTCTTTTTTCTCAACTACTAAAACAACAAAGAAAGATAATTGTTTGAAACACCTAAACCAAGGCTCTGATTACCAATTGATATGGAAGCTAGGATCCAAGAATTAGCTCAAAATCTAAGAACCCTCTAGATCACAATTAATCTAGCAAACTCACTAATAGGATCCGAGAAAACCCCAAACTCCACATTCAGCAAACTGATAATAAAGCATGATCTTGACGTAGAAAATGAGATAGGATGAATTTGACGGTAGCGGTGTTGGATAGATTTATCCTTGGCACCCTCCTAATCGCAATTGAATAGGCAAACACCTGCAAACGGCATGAATCTCTCCGATGAATGGATGATGACGAGATAGATGTTGTAGGATATTTTGTCCTCGGCACCCTCTTAGACGCGATTATCTAAGTAAGCAACCTCAAGCGGCTCTAACCCACCCTCCTAGATGCAATTACCTAGGCAAGCAAGAGTGTGAAGATGATCTCCATTACAAGAACTTGACGAACTTACGTTGAAGAAGACTTCTGATACGAAAAATAACAAGGCAAATCTATCTACCTTGAAAATAAAATGGCCCATGGCCAAAGGTTTTTGCAACTCATAAATTCATGGTGTTATTCTTATTAGTGAAGCAAATATGCCTTTAAATAGGCTACAAATGAAGAGTTCAACTTAAATTAGGATTGTAAAGATAATAATAAAATAAATAAACATATTTTATCTAACCTAAAAACTAATAAATAAATAACAAATCTAATCCTAAATCATCTAAATATCTTCATAAAGAATCCTAGATTAAATTTAAGTACAAATAATCAATAAAATTATTGAAAATTCGTAATAAATAATATTTCCCGTGATAAAAACGTATA
The DNA here is from genome assembly GCA_019671005.1 of Hibiscus mutabilis. NCBI lineage: Eukaryota > Viridiplantae > Streptophyta > Magnoliopsida > Malvales > Malvaceae > Hibiscus > Hibiscus mutabilis. The sequence continues at coordinate 25,898,454 of CM033741.1, forward strand.
GAGATTTCTGCTCGCACAGTCTTCACTAAAATGAACATAACTTGAGATCCCGATGTAATATTGATGCGTTTCAAGATGCGTTGGAAAGCTAAGAGACAGACGAATATGTTTGAAGAAGACATGTAGACTCAGAAGTGCTCGGATCCCATCCGAAAATTCGATGCAAGTCGGCTGAAATTCCAGACTTATAAAACAACTTCAACTCTTTGGCTACAATGCATCATTTTAGTCCCCATACATGTATCATTCTCCCCTGTTGAAAATGATTCGTCCCGAATCTTAAGAGTTGTTGATCACAACCTTCAAGTCTCTTGAGATGTCTCCAGAATGAAATATTAAAACTAGGATCTATATAGAGAATTATATATTTTTTTTTTTTTCTCAACTACTAAAACAACAAAGAAAAGATAATTGTTTGAAACACCTAAACCAAGGCTCGATTACCAATTGATATGGAAGCTAGGATCCAAGAATTAGCTCAAAATCTAAGAACCCTCTAGATCACAATTAATCTAGCAAACTCACTAATAGGATCCGAGAAAACCCCAAACTCCACATTCAGCAAACTGATAATAAAGCATGATCTTGACGTAGAAAATGAGATAGGATGAATTTGACGGTAGCGGTGTTGGATAGATTTATCCTTGGCACCCTCCTAATCGCAATTGAATAGGCAAACACCTGCAAACGGCATGAATCTCTCCGATGAATGGATGATGACGAGATAGATGTTGTAGGATATTTTGTCCTCGGCACCCTCTTAGACGCGATTATCTAAGTAAGCAACCTCAAGCGGCTCTAACCCACCCTCCTAGATGCAATTACCTAGGCAAGCAAGAGTGTGAAGATGATCTCCATTACAAGAACTTGACGAACTTACGTTGAAGAAGACTTACGACACGAAAAATAACAAGGCAAATCTATCTACCTTGAAAATAAAATGGCCCATGGCCAAAGGTTTTTGCAACTCATAAATTCATGGTGTTATTCTTATTAGTGAAGCAAATATGCCTTTAAATAGGCTACAAATGAAGAGTTCAACTTAAATTAGGATTGTAAAGATAATAATAATAAAATAAATAAACATATTTTATCTAACCTAAAAACTAATAAATAAATAACAAATCTAATCCTAAATCATCTAAATATCTTCATAAAGAATCCTAGATTAAATTTAAGTACAAATAATCAATAAAATTATTGAAAATTCGTAATAAATAATATTTCCCGTGATAAAAACGTATAGAGATTTCTGCTCGCACAGTCTTCACTAAAATGAACATAACTTGAGATCCCGATGTAATATTGATGCGTTTCAAGATGCGTTGGAAAGCTAAGAGACAGACGAATATGTTTGAAGAAGACATGTAGACTCAGAAGTGCTCGGATCCCATCCGAAAATTCGATGCAAGTCGGCTGAAATTCCAGACTTATAAAACAACTTCAACTCTTTGGCTACAATGCATCATTTTAGTCCCCATACATGTATCATTCTCCCCTGTTGAAAATGATTCGTCCCGAATCTTAAGAGTTGTTGATCACAACCTTCAAGTCTCTTGAGATGTCTCCAGGAATGAAATATTAAAACTAGGATCTATATAGAGAATTATATATTTTTTTCTTTTTTCTCAACTACTAAAACAACAGTAAAAGATAATTGTTTGAAACACCTAAACCAAGGCTCTGATTACCAATTGATATGGAAGCTAGGATCCAAGAATTAGCTCAAAATCTAAGAACCCTCTAGATCACAATTAATCTAGCAAACTCACTAATAGGATCCGAGAAAACCCCAAACTCCACATTCAGCAAACTGATAATAAAGCATGATCTTGACGTAGAAAATGAGATAGGATGAATTTGACGGTAGCGGTGTTGGATAGATTTATCCTTGGCACCCTCCTAATCGCAATTGAATAGGCAAACACCTGCAAACGGCATGAATCTCTCCGATGAATGGATGATGACGAGATAGATGTTGTAGGATATTTTGTCCTCGGCACCCTCTTAGACGCGATTATCTAAGTAAGCAACCTCAAGCGGCTCTAACCCACCCTCCTAGATGCAATTACCTAGGCAAGCAAGAGTGTGAAGATGATCTCCATTACAAGAACTTGACGAACTTACGTTGAAGAAGACTTCTGATACGAAAAATAACAAGGCAAATCTATCTACCTTGAAAATAAAATGGCCCATGGCCAAAGGTTTTTGCAACTCATAAATTCATGGTGTTATTCTTATTAGTGAAGCAAATATGCCTTTAAATAGGCTACAAATGAAGAGTTCAACTTAAATTAGGATTGTAAAGATAATAATAAAATAAATAAACATATTTTATCTAACCTAAAAACTAATAAATAAATAACAAATCTAATCCTAAATCATCTAAATATCTTCATAAAGAATCCTAGATTAAATTTAAGTACAAATAATCAATAAAATTATTGAAAATTCGTAATAAATAATATTTCCCGTGATAAAATCGTATAGAGATTTCTGCTCGCACAGTCTTCACTAAAATGGACATAACTTAAGATCCCGATGTCGGATTGATGCGTTTCAAGATGCGTTGGAAAGCTAAGAGACAGAAAAATATGTTTGAAGAAGACATGTAGACTCAGAAGTGCTCGGATCCCATCCAAAAATTCGATGCAAGTCGGCTGAAATTCCAGACTTATAAAACAGCTTCAACTCTTTGGCTACAATGCATCATTTTAGCCCCCCATACATGTATCAGTGAAGATGATCTCCCTTACAAGAACTCGATGATCTTATGTTGAAGATGGCTTCTAGACAAGTTTACCGAACACTTGCAAACTCAAAGAATACTAAAATCTCCAAAGAGAACTTTTTACTAATAATGAAATCTGAATTACAATGTGGGTGAAGCCTCCTATAAATAGGCCATGGAGAAGTTTTAATCCTACTAAACTTAGGAATTAAATACAATAAATAAATGCTAAAATCTAATCTCCTAATTAGATAAGTAACTTCTAATAATAAATAAATGCTAAAAATAAAATCCTAATTAAATAAATCTGATCCTAATGTATATTGCAGAATCATATGTTGATTTAAATTACAAATAATCAAATAAAATCTTGAAAATTCGTAATTATCCAAAAATCCCGTATTAATCCCGTATAGGAATTTTTGCATGCGTTGTCTTTGCTAATTTGCAGCCGGACAAGTTTTAAGCAGACATGTTGACCCATAAATGCCTGGATCCCATCCAAAAATGCTTCGCAAGTTGACTAATGTTTCTAACTTGCAAAGCAGTTTCAACTTCTTTTCCAAGTTTCATGAGGACTTCTCAACCCAGTTATGAGGACTTCTCAACCCAGTTATGCTTGGATCCTGCTCAAAAATGGCAAACAATCTGACTGACGTTTTTGGTGATGAATCTGCCCAATGAAGAGTGATTTGGTTGGAACTCTTCTTTTTGGTGCACTCATGCTTTCCCTCCATGTGTTTGCCGCCCATTTTCAAGTTTCCTACCAATTAGCTAAGGACATGTTCCTTAGGAAGGGACATGACCCTTGAGGTGGTGAGCTGGCATGTGTAGGTGGAGCTGAAGTGAGTTGGTTGAGCTTGGTGTGAGCTGAGCTAGCTTAATCCTCGAGCTGTTTTGAGCATCCATGAGCTGCCTTTAGCTAGGTGAGCTAGTCCTTAAAGCTTTGAACTTCCTTAAAATGCTTTCCTTTGTCCTCGAGCTGCCATGAGCTACCATTGGACTCCTTGAGCTATTCCAAGCTGTCCTTTAACTCCTTGAACTAATCTGAGCTCCTTGTGAAGTCTTTGAGCTATCACGAGCTTATGCCTTAATTGTCGAACTGTTTTGAGCTTCCATGAGCTGCCTTTAGCTAGGTGAGCTAGTCCTTAAAGCTTTGAATTTCCTTAAAATGCTTTCCTTTGTCCTCGAGCTGCCATGAGCTACCATTGGACTCTTTGAGCTAATTTGAGCTGCTTTGAATGTCCTTGAGCTATTCCAAGCGCTGTCCTTTAACTCCTTGAACTAATCTGAGCTCCTTGTGAAGTCTTTGAGCTATCACGAGCTTATGCCTTCATCCTTAGTATCTAAAGAAAACAATAAATAATGTGTGAGCTAAAATAAAGCTAAAATAAGATGCATACTTAAGCAAACAATGCAATGTAATGCAAACATTGGTTAAATGACTTAAAACTGAATATAAAGATGTGTTATAATGGATTATATGCATGAACATCATATAACAGGCCATTCATAATAAATAATGAATGGAAACATGTAATAATAATATCCCAAGAAGTGATATGCAATCATGGCATATATATTAATGATATGGATGCCATGATATTCTAAGCTATGATAAGATATGAATGCATAGGTAGGAATAAATAGAATGCATAAATGATATAAAATAAAGTAAGGAATGAAGAAACTCCCTTAGAATCCTTTATGGAAAATGTCCAGGGTATGAGAAGTGTATGGGAAATGTTAGGGCCGGTCTGATTACATCATCCTCCCCTTCTTTGAAATGATTTGTCCTCAAATCAAGAGCATTATTCAATGGACACCTCTTTGTTGTTAGGGTGGACAAATGCTCACTTCTTTTCCTAAGTGAAATAATCAATCTTCCTGGTTCATTCTTCTTCAAATAGGCACGATCTCTTTGGAATCCTCCTTTAGAAATGCCACACCTTTTGGGAATAAAACTCATCATTTGAATCACTACTTGGTCTAAAACATCATCACCTTTGGTGAAGGTACGTATCTTTTCAACTTCTCTCTTTGATCCATCATGATGGTTAGCAAAATCATGATCTTTCACATTGCTTCAAATATTTTCACGAACAAATCCTTATGATATATGCCAACTTTCCTTGCCCTTGTACCTCTTCGAATGATTTCTTGGAATATGTGGATAGTTCCTGCTTTACATCCTTGAGTTGATCGTTCTTTGGCAGAATGAAGGATTGAAGTTTAGTCTTGAATTTGACACTGCAACCAATCTCAAAGTGGCAAAGAAACTTGTCATCACCAATTGGTAGCGTTACTCCATGTAGGTGAATCATTTTGTTGCAAAACAAACCAAGGTTAAAGAAAGAGAAATTTATAACAAAATGGAAAGAAATTGCAAACCATGGAGGATGTTTGACAATCTTGATGGGCGTGGGTTGCTTGATGATGAGGGACTTTTTGACTCATATTTTGGGATTTTCTCATCAATAGCATCATTAACACATTGAGGATGCTAGATTATCTTCATGATTGGCAACATATTTGGGACATCCTTTGGAGTTATCCTTTCACCAACCTATAAAAATGAAAAATCAAGAATAGAAGGAAAAGAAGTGTTAGATAAAATCTGCTTCTCATTCTCTTTTTCTTCTCCACCTTCCTTCTTTTCATTTTCAACTCCAACTCATTTTTCATCCACAATCTCAATCTCCAATTGTTCTTCAAAATGTTCTTTTTCTATTGCTTTCTCTTTGATTTCTTCCTCTTTTTAGAGTTATTCTTTCGTGCTCTTAATCCACTCATCGATCCTTTTTCTCAGTTGGATCTGGTCATGATGTACTTGCCTCGGAGTTAGAGGGACCAAGATAAATTTTTTCCCTTTGTGAGAGAATGAGTACCTATTGGTGTACCCATCATGTGTGGCTCATTTGTCGAACTACCGTGGTTGCCCCAACAGCATATGACTTCCATTCATAGGAAGCATGATAGAGTAGCACAAATTCGAATAAAGAGAAAAACAAAACAAACCAGAATAAAGAACAAATCAAAAAATTCAGATTTGCTTATGGTGGTGGCGTCAACGGAGGAAGCTTGAATGCGTGGAGATGGCGTGATGAATTGATAGTTGTTGTTTTGTCCTTGGCACCCTCTTAGACGCAATTATCTAAGCGAGCAACCCAAGTGGCTCTAACCCACCCTCCTAGATGTAATTACCTAGGCAAGTAAGAGTGTGAAGATGATCTCCCTCACAAGAAGTCGATGATTTTATATTGAAGATGATACGGAAGCTAGGATCCAAGAATTACCTCAAAATCTAGGAACCCTCTAGATCACAATTAATCTAGCAAACTCACTAATATGATTCGAGAAAACCCCAAATTCTACGTTCAGCAAACCGATAATAAAGCATGATCTTGATGTAGAAAACGAGATAGGATGAATTTGATGGTGGCGGTGTTGGATAGATTTGTCCTTGGCACCCTCCTAATCACAATTGAATAGGCAAACACCTACAAACGGCACGAATCTCTCCGATGAATGGATGATGACGAGATAGATGTTGTAGGATATTTTGTCCTCGGCACCCTCTTAGACGCGATTATCTAAGCAAACAACCTCAAGCGGCTCTATCTAACCCACCCTCCTAGATGCAATTACCTAGGCAAGCAAGAGTGTGAAGATGATCTCCATTACAAGAACTTGACGAACTTACGTTGAAGAAGACTTCTGATACGAAAAATAACAAGGCAAATCTATCTACCTTGAAAATAAAATGGCCCATGGCCAAAGGTTTTTGCAACTCATAAATTCATGATGTTGATCTTATTAGTGAAGCAAATATGCCTTTAAATAGGCTACAAATGAAAAGTTCAACTTAAATTAGGAAAAGTGAAGATAATAATAAAATAAATAAACATATTTTATCTAACCTAAAAAACTAATAAATAAATAACAAATCTAATCCTAAATCATCTAAATATCTTCATAAAGAATCCTAGATTAAATTTAAGTACAAATAATCAATAAAATTATTGAAAATTCGTAATAAATAATATTTCCCGTGATAAAATCGTATAGAGATTTCTGCTGCTTACGCCTTCTTCACTAAAATGGACATAGCTTGAGATCCCGATGTCGGATTGATGCGTTTCAAGATGCGTTGGAAAGCTAAGAGACAGACGAATATGTTTGAAGAGACATGTAGACTCAGAAGTGTCCAGATCCCATCTGAAAATTCGATGCAAGTCGGCTGAAATTCCAGACTTATAAAACAGCTTCAACTCTTTGGCTACAATGCATCATTTTAGCCCCCCATACATGTATCAGAAGATGGCTTCTAGACAAGTTTACCGAACACTTGAAAACTCAAAGAATACTAAAATCTCCAAAGAGAACTTTTTATTAATCAATGAAATCTGAATTACAATGTGGGTGAAGCCTCCTTTATATAGGCCATGGAGAAGTTCTAATCCTATTAAACTTAGGAATCAAATACAATAAATAAATGCTAAAATCTAATCTCCTAATTAGATAAGTAACTTCTAATAATAAATAAATGCTAAAAATAAAATCCTAATTAAATAAATCTGATCCTAATAGATATTGCAGAATCCTATATTGATTTAAATTATAAATAATCAAATAAAATCTTGAAAATTCTTAATTATCCAAAAATCCCGTATTAATCCCGTATAAGAACTTCTACATGCGCTGTCTTCGCTAAAATAGACGTATCTTGAGATCCAGATGTCCGATTGAGGCGTTTCAAGATGCGTTGGAAAGCTAATTTGCAGCAGGACAAGTTTTAAGAGACATGTTGACCCATAAATGCCTGGATCCTACCCAAAAATGCTTCGCAAGTTGACTGATGTTTCTGACTTGCAAAGCAGTTTCAACTTCTTTTCCAAGATGATTATTTCGACCCCTCTCATGCTCGTATCATTCCCCCACTCCTCAAAAAGATTCTCCCTCGAATCTAGATCGGTAAATGGACGAAGTTCATCAAAGTACCATGGAAGAGAAGATGTCTTGAAGGATCCTTTTGCAGAGTCTTTTTTTGCAATGTAATTTACAGGTTCCTTCTCATTGGGATCATCACGATTGTTATTTTGGTCGCAAAGTAACTCATTCTCATCTTCAAAATTGTTATTAATGCTAAAAGAGGAATAAGCATAAATAGAATTCTGAAAACATTCAATGATACCTTTTGATTGTAAGGTACCTTCGTTGGTGTTTGTCGTTTGATGATTATCTTGAATCGAAATAGTAGGTTCGTCACTGGAAACAAACACACTACTTATAATTTCTTCCTCATCAATAGGCAAGGTTAAAATCTCGATGGTATCGTCTTCCTCATGTTCTTTAGAAGAACAAATTTCTTGATCATGCTCCGGATCACAGATTTCAATATCATTAGAAGACATGAATTCAAATAACATATCTCTCAAATTTTTTTTCTTGAAAATAAAACTTATCTGGACAATCATACCCTGAATGATCTAGTCGACAACAATAATGACATCGAGTCCCGAAAAGGGTAAAATCCAATACGTTGCTCAATGACATCCTCAAGAACGACCTGAATCTGATACCAAATGATAGAGTAGGGCAAATTTGAATAAAGAGAAAAACAAAACAAACCAAAATAAAGAACAAATCTAAAAATTCAAATTTGCTTATGGTGGTGGCGTCAATGGAGGAAGCTTGAATATGTGGAGATGGCGTGATAAATTGATAGTTGTTGTTTTGTCCTCGGCACCCTCTTAGACGCAATTATCTAAGCAAGCAACCCCAAGCGGCTCTAACCCACCCTCCTAGATGTAATTACCTAGGAAAGTAAGAGTGTGAAGATGATCTCCCTCACAAGAACTCGATGGTCTTATGTTGAAGATGGCTTCTAGACAAGTTTACCGAACACTTGCAAACTCAAAGAATACTAAAATCTCCAAAGAGAACTTTGTATTAATCAATGAAATCTGAATTACAATGTGGGTGAAGCCAGCTTTATATAGGCCATGGAGAAGTTCTAATCTACTAAACTTAGGAATTAAATATAATAAATAAATGCTAAAAATAAAATCCTAATTAAATAAATCTAATCCTAATAGATATTGCAGAATCCTATATTGATTTAAATTATAAATAATCAAATAAAATCTTGAAAATTCGTAATTATCCAAAAATCCCGTATTAATCCCGTATAGGAATTTCTGCATTCGCTGTCTTCGCTAAATAGATGTATTTTGAGATCCAGATGTCCGATTGAGGCGTTTCAAGATGCGTTGGAAAGGTAATTTGCAGCCGGACATGTTTTAAGAAGACATGTTGACCCATAAATGCCTGGATCCCATCCAAAAATCTTCGCAAGTTGACTGATGTTTCTGACTTGCAAAGCAGTTTCAACTTCTTTTCCAATATGATTATTTTGACCCCTCTCATGCTCGTATCAAAGCACATCATATAAGACTTCATCTTTGTAATTTCAGATGGTGAATGGAATGAGTACTTGCTTAGTGACTTTTAATTCGCCTCCCTCGTTCAGCCATTGCAACTTGTAAGGGCTCAAGTGCTTTGATGTCTTCAATCCAAGTTTGTCCACCATTGGGGTACTTGCCACGTTGGTGCAACATTCTCCATCGATAATCATGGAGCATATTTTTTCATTCACATGGCATCAGGTGTAGAAGATGTTCTCCCTTTGCCGGTCATCTTCCTTAGCTTGTAAGCTTAATGTTCTTTTAACAACAAGAACCGTGCTGGAAGTAGATGGAAAAGATTCTTGTGCCATTTGTTAGTGATAAAATAAGAAAAATGAAAAGACCTTACCAGATTGCACTCAACAAAAACCACACAGTATACTCCAAAGAAAAATTCACTCCACTCAACGCTCATGTTTGCACTCTGGGATGTTATTTGGCTTTTATTATCTCTTTTTGATCTCACACTCTCAATTTGCCTTTTTCGACTCCTTTCTCTCTTGTGAAGTTCTTTAAGGAACTTACTCAAGACTTAGGCAAGTATTGTATCTTGTGTGTCGGCTAAAATGTTAGTTTAAAAAGGAAGAAAATATGGTGTATAGGTAAGTTTAGAATAGAAAAGGAAAAAGAAGAAATGGTTACTTACTTGGCAAGAAACTCACAACCTTTCTTGACCAACAATCAAAGTCTTGAAGAATATGACTTCAGGCTTGATGATGAAGATGATGTTGTTGTGCTTTTCACCCTTGAACTTGTGCTATCCAAACTTTTCTTTCTTTTTTTTGTACTTTTTCGAATCTGATTTTTTTTCTTTTTTTGTACTTTTCCAATCTGTTTCCTTTTTTTTCAACAAAATGAAATGACAAAAGGATAGTCACTTACAAATTCTTGAATCGGGCTTCACTTGATGCACTTGCTTCTTCCACCAAAACCTCTGATACCAAATGATAGAGTAGCTCAATCTTGAATTTGGAAGCCTTCAATCAAGTTGTTGCAAGAACTAGGAGCTCTAGACTCAATCAAGAAAACTATGGGTAGATTTGAAAATTCAAGAGAAAAGAGAAGGGATTTTCTTGAAATTTTCAGATTCAAGGCTGGAAATTTAAAGAAACAATGACAAAGTGAATGACTAGAAGATGAATAACTAGAATAAAGTTAAAAAGATTGATAAAAGGATAGATAAAACAAATATGAAATTTTCAGCTTTGTTTATGGATTGTGGAAGATGGCGTGAAGGTTGAAGATGAAGATGGCTTGCAATTTGTTGATGTTGTTTTGTCTTTGGCACCCTCTTAGATGCAATTATCTAAGTAAAGAAACTTCAAGCGACTCTAACCAATCATCCTAGATGCAATTACCTAGGAAAGCAAGAGTGTGAAAATTATCTCCCTCACAAGAACTCATCGAACTTATGTTGAAGAAGACTTCGAAGGCACGAGTAATCAGCACTTGCAAAAACAAACTCACTAAATATTTCATAAATCAAATAAATTTGTCTTACAATGATGGAGGTTTCATTCTTTTATAGGTGAAGGATAGAGAAAGTAATTTAACTTCTACTAAAATAAGGAAAACCTAATCTAATTAAAAAAAAATAACAGCCTTTAAACTCCTTGTGCTTGTGTGGCAAGGGATAGGGTGATAAGGCAAGTGATAAGCTGATAAGGGCTGGTTGCTTGGGCAGCAAGTAAGCTTGATGAAGGCTGGTTTGCTTGGGCGTCAAGTAATGGGCTGATAAGAGCTGTTTTGATTGGGCAGCAAGTAAGAGTTGATAAGGGCCTTTATTTGGACGATTTTTTAAGGGTATTTGGGCTGGTTTAGATGAAAAGAAATTGGTTCTTGGGCAAGGAGGCATGTGTGGGCTGTTTTAAAAGCTAACTAGGCCTAAAAACACTTGTAAATCCTAATTTGGGCTAAAAATAAACATCTGACCCAATCTTTTATATTAACAAGTATTGGGTCTAATTACAATAAAAAGGCTACTTAATGGACATCTAAAGGCTCACGGATATCCATCTCCAAAGGTGTAGTAAGTTGAGTTTTTGTGATAGAGTAACGCAAATTCGAATAAAGAGAAAAACAAAACAAACCAAAATAAAGAACAAATCTAAAAATTCAGGTTTGCTTATGGTGGTGGCGTCAATGGAGGAAGCTTGAATATGTGGAGATGGCGTGATGAATTGATAGTTGTTGTTTTGTCCTCGGCACCCTCTTAGACTCAATTATCTAAGCAAGCAACCTCAAGCGGCTCTAACCCACCCTCTTAGACGCGATTATCTAGGCAAGCAAGAGTGTGAAGATGATCTCCCTCAAAAGAACTCGTCAAACTTATGTTGAAGAAGACTTCGAAGGCACAAGTAATCAGCACTTGCAAAAGCAAACTCACTAAATATTTCATAAATCAAAGAAAATCTATTTTACAATGATGGAGGCTTCATCCTTTTATAGGTGAAGGATAGACAAAGTAATTTAACTTTTACTAAAACAAGGAAAACCTAATCCAATTAAAAATATAAAAAATAACAGCCTTTAAACTCCTTGTGCTTGTGTGGCAAGGAATAGGGTGATAAGGCAAGTGATAAGCTGATAAGGGCTGGGTGGCTGGTTCCTAAAAAGTATATAAAACCCTAAAAACATCAATTTAAATGATAATAAATATATTGGGCTAAGTTTAATTCGTCCAAAGCCTTATATGTTAGCTTTTGGGCTGAATTTTTCAAAATCCCGTAATAATCCTGTATCCAGTTTTCTGCATGCGCAGTCTTCAGTAAATTGGACGTATCTTGAGTTTATGATGTCCGATTGATGCGTTTCAAGATGCGTTGGAAAGGTAACTGAATGGCGGACAATTTGTTAGAAGACAACTTGACTTAGAAATGCCCGGATCCCATCTAAAAACTCGTCGTAAGTTGGCTTTTATTGTCCAAGATGCATCGTTTTTGACCTCCTATGCTTGCACTGTTTTGGCTTTTATTGGTTGCATCGAACAAATTCAGCTTCTTGTCCAATATTAGTAATTTGACCCCGCTCATGCATGCATCATTCCCCCACTCCTCAAAAGGATTCATCCTCGAATCTAAATCGGCAAAGTGAGAACAATCATCAACTTCAATTGAAAAGGCTTCTTTGTTGTATGTGGATTGATCTAATTGAGCTCCTCTCAATGGTTCAACAAAATCCTGAAAAAATAAGACAACACTACTCGAACATTTGTAAGGATTAGTAAAAAAAAATCACTCGTCGCGTTCTTTTTCTTGTCTTTTTCTTTTGGGCTTTGTGTGACTTTTACCTCATATGTATTTTCACTCACCAAATTTGGGCCGTTAATTTGACTTTTTTCACTCTCGGCCTCTTTACTCTCAGTCTTTTGTTTCTCACATCCCATATCCCTCTCACAAAATTTATCATCAATGTACAATTTCTGTAGAGGAGAAAGTGTTTCTAACAGAATGTTAGGACAAGAATCAAATAAAGAGTTAGAATTACACTTACTTTCTTTATAGGGAAGTGATGAGAGTATAGGAAGTGGACCTACTACTTCACATGAGGGATTAGAAGCATTGTCATCTTGTCTAATGTGTTCATTATCACTATCCTCTTGTTTGAGTATTTGTGTGTTTTCCGTCAACATGAGGATTTTTGTCTTGGTTTTATCCAGTGACTTGGATGTTTCAATTATATGCTTTGGTCAACTTGAGTCGAGCAAAGGTTTAGAAGAAGTAGAATGAGATAAAGGTTGAGTGGTACCTCTGTCATAGTGATAATTCTTTTGTCGATATCTTTGTCGATCTTTGATGCGCTTTTCGATTGTCATGGCGAATTGGAATGCCTCTTGAAGGGTGTAGTAGGTTTTCAGTTCAAGTACCTCAAGAATGTTGTCATTGAGTCCGATAACAAACCTAGTCACTGTATCCTCTTCATCCTCTTGTATGTCGGCTCTTTTCATCAATGATTCCATCTCTTTGAGATACTCATCAACAGTTCTGTAGCCTTGTCGAATCCTTAGTAACTTTTGTTTGATCTCCCGTTGATATAATGGGGGAACGAATCGTTCTCGCATGACTTTTTTAAGTTCTCCGCATGAGGTTATCTTGGCTTCTCAATTGAGACGCCGATTGCGGACCAATTGGGACCACCAAATGGCTGCATATTCAGTGAATTCGAGAGTTAACAGTGGAACTTGATCCTCTTTGGGACATTGATAATGCTCGAATAGAAGATCAACTCGATTTTCCGAGTCACAATAAGCATCAGGGTCGTACCTTCCTTGAAAAGGTGGTATAGTGATCTTTGGTTTGGCTAATGTGTTTGTTGCTCGTCTCGGCTCTATGCGAGGATTGTGCCAATGTAGGGGGTTTTGGCGTCTATTCTGAATGGGAACAAGATTTGGACGTTTAGGCTCTTCAGTATCGCTTGCAATTGTAGTGGTTTCTAATCTCCCAATGGTTTGAGTGATTGCGGTTACGATTGTATCGGTGTGCTCAAGCTTGGCTGCCAAAGAGGTTACAGTCCGTTCAAGTTTATTGAGAGTATCTGAAACTTCTTGAAGAGTCACTTCATGTGGTTCTTCGTCGTTACTCATTTCTGACATCCTGAAACACTCAGATTTAAAAAGGTGAAAAGCAAAAGAAAACTAGAAATCTCACTAAACACTCCAAGGAATAAATATTTAGCGAGGCAAGTAAACCGATCTCGTGCTCTTTAAAGACCTTCCTGCCACAAGTCAACAAGTTACAATCGGAGTTTAATCCTAACAATGAGTCCTAATTGTACTAGGAGTCCAATGAAAGGCTTGACACCAATTGAATATAGTTGCAAGAAAGAAGGATTGTAATGCAACTTTTAGTCCTACTCGCACCAGAAAAGAGGTGTTAAATTGTGTAATAGAAGAAAGAAAAACCACAACAAAGGAACTTAAGAAACTAAGAGTAGAAAAAAATTAGTAGAGAAAGATGATAACCCCAAAACCCAAAAATAACTTGAAGGAAGAAATTCAATGTTGAATCCACTTCAATGTGATGCTTGTGGTGGTTGATGATGGTGATCTTGATGATTCTTGATGGTGGTTGGTGGCTAGGTATAAGCTTTCTCACTTTTCTTTCTTTTCTTTTTTTCTTTTTTTCTCTTTTTTTCTTTATACACGGTAAATAAACTGAAAATAACCAAAATTGAAGAAAAAACAATGAAAATAGGGTTAAAGAAGGAGGAAAACCCTAATTTGGCTGAAACTTTATCCACTTCGTTCGAGGTGTTCCCGAACTCCAAAAATTCTGAAATTTTGTGTGGTGACTCCACCAATGGTGTAGATCTGGTATGGAAAGTTTCAGCTCAAAATTCACTCGTTTGGTTTTGACGAATTTTCCCTAATTTTCGAGTTTTTTTCCCAAAAACGCCAAAATTCTTGCCAAGAATCGTCCCAGATCTGATACCAAATGATAGAGTATGCTTTGGCTCGTGGTAACCTTCAATTTGATGGCTTGGAAGCAAACCTAGGGCTTTAGACTCGAACAAGGAAGTTAGGCGCAAATCTGAAAATTTAAGAGAAACTAGTTGGGGGTTTCTTGAAAATTTCAGATTTAATGCTGGAAATTCAAGAAACAAAGATAAGAGGGAAGATAAGATGGTGATTAATAAGAATAAAAACAAAAGATTGAAAAAGACTAAGATAAGCAGATACGTAAAACAAATCTGGAAATTCCAGCTTTGTTTATGGAATAATGGAAGATGGTGTGGAGGAAGATGAAGATGGCTTGTCCTCGGCACCCTCTTAGACTCAATTATCTAAGCAAGCAACCTCAAGCGGCTCTAACCCACCCTTCTAGACACGATTATCTAGGCAAGCAAGAGTGTGAAGATGATCTCCCTCACAAGAACTCGTCGAACTTATGTTGAAGAAGACTTCGAAGGCACAAGTAATCAGCACTTGCAAAAACAAACTCACTAAATATTTCATAAATCAAAGAAAATCGGTCTTACAACGATGGAGGTTTCATCCTTTTATAGGTGAAGGATAGACAAAGTAATTTAACTTCTACTAAAACAAGGAAAACCTAATCTAATTAAAAATAATAATAAAATAACAGCCTTTAAACTCGTCGCAAGTTGGAAAGGTAACTGAATGGCGGATAGTTTGTTAGAAGACAACTTGACATGGAAATGCCGGATCCCATCTAAAAACTCGTCGCAAGTTGGCTGACTTTCCAGACTTTACAAACAGATTCAATTTCTTGTCCAAGATGCATCGTTTTTGACCTCCTATGCTTGCATTGTTTTGGCTTTTATTGTTTGCATCGAACAAATTCAGCTTCTTGTCCAATATTAGTAATTTGACCCTGCTCATGCATGTATCATTTTGTGACCCAATTATTCTTGAAGGATGTTAAGTGTGGACTTCCTTCAAGAAATTCTTTCTTCATGGCAGCTTGCAATCCTTAGCTCACGAATCCTTGGATGGTCGAATTCAGCTTGTCCTTGATTAGCTTGGACTTGGCTCGGGTTATTGGGACAAGTGGAAAAGTAAGTCCATCTCGTCCTTCGAATTACCTTGTGGTACATGCATCATCCCTTCCCTCAAAAGGATACGTCCACGAATTTGAAACGTCAAAGGGAGAAAGATCAGAAACATTGAAAGTTGTACTCACATTATACTCACCTTGTAAAATTCGGTATGAGTTGTTGTTGATCCTTTCAAGGACTTGGAATGGTCCATCTCCTCTTGGATCCAATTTGGATTTCCTATGGTTCAAAAATCTTTCTTTACGCATGTGCAACCAAACCCAATCTCCTGGTTCAAAGACAAATTAGGGTCGGCCTTTGTTGACTTTGGCAGCAACGTTTTCATATGTTTTCTCCATTCTTTGCTTTGCCTTAGTGTGTATGGATTTAACCAACTTCACTTTCTTTTCACCATCTAAGCTGCTAATATTATCAATAGGTAAAGGCTACAAGGTCTAATGTAGTTAAGGGGTTAAAACCATAAACTACTTCAAATGGAGAATAATCGATGGATGAATGAATAGAACGGTTGTAGGCAAACTCTACAAAAGGTAGATATTCTTCCCAAGTTTTTGTGTTCTTACCGACAACGATTCTGGGTAATGCACCTAAGATCCAGTTGAGTACCTCGGTTTTTCCATCCATCTGTGGGTGACAAGTAGTAGAATAAAGAAGTTTGGTACCTATCTTTCCCCACAAAACCTTCCAAAATGGCACTAATGCACGAACTTCAAGTGCACGAACTAATGCAAGGAGCTATTTATCATAAGTTGAGTAGTTCAAATGTGCTCCTTTTAACTTCTCGCTAAAGTAAGCGATTGGTTGTTTTTCCTGTAAAAGAACTGCACCTATGCCTATACCGGAGGCATCACATTCTAACTCAAAAGTGTTAGAAAAATCGGGAAGACAAAGAATTGGGGAAGTACAAAGTTTACCTTTTAGTGTTTGGAAGGCTTGTTCTTGTGCTCACCCCAATGAAAACCTACTGTTTTTTTTATGATATCTGTCAATGGTGCGTCAATGGTAGATAAATCCTTGACAAAGCGAGGTAGAAGCTTGCTAGGCCATGGAAGGATCTCACCTCGGTTATGGATGATGGCGTGGGCCATTCTTGAATTGCTTTGACTTTTTCATTGTCGACATGGATACCCTGTGCACTTACTATAAATCCTAGAAAATTAAGACTTTCACTACAAAACACGCACTTTTCCATGTTAGCATATAATTGTTCTCTTCAGAGAACTTCGAAGATCGATCTCACATGAAAGAGGTGTAATTCAAAAGAAGAGTAGATAAGAATATCATCAAAATAAACAACAACAAACTTACCTCTAAACTCTTGAAAGACATGGTTCATCAATCTCATGAATGTGCTAGGGGCATTGGTCAAACCAAATGGCATGACTGTCCATTCATATAAACCGAACTTGGTCTTGAAAGTGGTTTTCCATTCATCTCCTTCCTTTATTCGAATTTGATGATAACCACTCTTCAAATCAATCTTGGTGAAGATGTATGCACCGTATAGTTCATCAAGCATTTCATCTAATGGTGGAATATGGTGTCTATACTTGATTGTTATTCGGTTGATTGATCGACAATCGACACACATTCTATATGAACCATCTTTCTTTGGCACCAAAAGTATTGGAACGACACAAGGGCTTAAACTCTCACTAATGTAGCCTTTATTGAGTAGTTCTTCCACTTGCTTTTCTAACTCCTTGGTTTCGTCGGGATTGTATCTATATGCTGGTCTACTTGGAATAGATGAACTTGGAATTAGGTCAATTTGATGTTCAATTCCTCTTAAGGGTGGCAAACCGTCAGGTGGATCACCTAAAACATCATTGAAGTCCTGCAAAAGAGAAACAAACACACTAGGAAAACTTTTGTTATTGTTAGTGATAAAAAAATATTCTTTAAAGCAGATGAGGATGCAAGGCTGTTTATAAGGAAAGGGGCTTGTCTCACTTCTTTTTCTCTTGCATAAATATTTTGAGACACTCTTTTTTCTCACATTTAGGATCACTCACCACCCCTGGGCCTTTACTTATTTGGCTTTTATCACTACTAGCCTCTTTTGTCTTTGCCTTTTGTTTTTCATTCTTTTTTCGTTTACATCTTTTTTAATTCCCACTTCACAAAACTTCTTCATTCGCATCTAATCTTTGTACACCTTTTTGGATCGAGTGGAGCCAAGGTATACTTTTTGCCATGGTATACAAAGGAATACTTATTTTTAATTTACCATGGTGAGTCACATCACGGTCATACTGCCAAGGTCGTCCTTGAAGTAAGTGAGATGCTTGCATAGGGATAACATCACACCAAGTGTCATCATAATATTTGCCCATAGTAAAAGTGATTAGGGCACATTTGTTTACCTTTAATTCTGACCCTTCATGAAGCCATTGGAGATAATATGGCTTTGGATGACGTTGACAAGGTAGGTCAAATGCATCAACTAGATAGCTGCTCACCACATTCACACAACTTCTGCTATCAATGATGACAGAATACAGTTTACCTCTAATCAAACACCGTGTGTGGAAAATATTTGTTCGTTGCATCTCCGTATCGTCAAATGCTTGGATACTACTAAGTGAACGTTGAATCACTAAGCTTGTAGGATTAGGTTCATCACTGGAGTAATCATTGGAGATGAATTCATTGTTGGACAATTCCTCATCTGACTCGGATGAGTCGCTCCTATCTTCTCGAATAAGAAAGAGTCTTGTGTTTGGGCAGTCTCTTTTATAGTGTCCATGACCATTGCACTTGAAGCATACAATCTCTCGAGTTTGTTTGTGCGTCTGTGTGTTTTTCACCAACATGAGGATTTTTGTCTTGGTTTTGTCCAGTGACTTGGATGTTTCAATTTTCTGCTTTGGTCTACTTGAGTCGAGCAAAGTTTTAGAAGAATTAGAATGAGATATAGGTTGAGTGGTACCTCTGTCATAGTTATAATTCTTCTGTCGATATCGTTGTCGATCTTTGATGTGCTTTTCAATTGTCATGGTGAATTGGAATGCCTTTTGAAGGGTGTAGTAGGTTTTGAGTCCAAGTAGCTCAAGAATGTTGTCATTAAGTCCGACAACAAACCTAGTCATTGTATCCTCTTCATCCTCTTGGATATCGGCTCTTTGCAACAATGATTCCATCTCTTTGAGATACTCATCAACAGTCCTGTAGCCTTGTCGGATCCTTAGTAACTTTTGTTTGATCTCTCATCGATATAATGGGGGAACAAATTGTTCTTGCATGACTTCTTTAAGTTCTCCCCATGAGGTTATCTTGGCTTCTCCATTGAGACGTCGATTGCGGACCAATTGGGACCACCAAATGGATGCGTATTCAGTGAATTCGAGAGTCAACAGTGGAACTTGATCCTCTTCGGGATATTGATAATACTCGAACAGAAGATCAACTCGATTTTCCAGTCACAATAAGTATCAGGGTCATACCTTCCTTGAAAAGGTGGTATAGTGATCTTTGGCTTGGCTAAGGTGTTTGCTGCTCGTCTCAGCTCTGTGCGATGATTGTGCCTATGTAGGGGGTTTTGGCATCTATTCTAAATGGGAATAAGATTTGGACGCTTAGGCTCATCAGTATCGCTTGCGATAGCAATGGTTTCTAATCTCCCAATGGTTTGAGTGATTGCGGTCACAACTGTATTAGTGTGCTCAAGCTTGGTTGCCAATGAGGTTACAGCCCGTTCAAGTTTACTGAGAGTATCTGAAACTTCTTGAAGAGTCACCTCATGTAGTTCTTCGTTGTTACTCCTTTCTGACATCCTGAAACACTTAAATTTAAAAGGTGAAAAGCAAAAGAAAACTAGAAATCTCACTAAACACTCCAAGGAATAAATATTTAGCGAGTCAAGTAAACCGATCTTGTGCTCTATAAAGACCTTCCTGCCCCAAGTCAACAAGATACAATCGGAGTTTAATCCAAACAATGAGTCCTAATTGTACTAGGAGTCCAATGAAAGGCTTGACACTAATTGAAAATAGTTGCAAGAAATAAGGATTGTAATGCAACTTTTAGTCTTACTCACACCAGAAAAAAGGTGTTAAATTTGCATAATAGAAGAAAAGAAAAAGCAAAACAAAGGAACTTAAGAAAAACTAAGAGTAGAAAAAAATTAGTCGAGAAAGATGATAACCCACAAAAACCGGAAACAACTTGAAGGAAGAAATCCAATGTTGAATCCACTTCAATGTGATGCTTGTGGTGGTTGATGATGGTGATCTTGATGATTCTTGATGATGGTTGGTGGCTAGGTATGAGCTTTCTCACTTTTCTTCACTTCTATTTCTTTTTCTTTTCTTTCTTTTCTTTTTTTTTCTTTTTACAGGGTAAATAAACTGAAAATAACGAAAATTGAAGAAAAATAATGAAAATAGGGTTAACGTAGGGGAAAACCCTAATTTTGCTAAAACTTGATCCAGTTTGTTCGAGGTGTTCCCGATTTCAAAACATTCTGAAAATTTATGTGGTGACTCCTCCAAAGGTTTAGATATGATCTGGAAATTTTTAGCTCAAAATTCGCTCATTTGAATTTGATGAATTTTCCCTAATTTTCGAGTTTTTCACCCAAAAATGTCAAAATTCTTGCTAAGAATCGTCCCAAATCTTATACCAAATGATAGTGTAGCACAATATTGGATTTGGAAGCCTTCAATCAAGTTGTTGCAAGAACTAGGAGCTCTAGACTCAATCAAGAAAACTATGGGCAGACCTGAAAATTCAAGAGAAAAGAGAAGGGATTTTCTTGAAATTTTCAGATTCAAGGCTGGAAATTTAAAGAAACAATGACAAAGTGAATGATTAGAAGATGAATAACTATAATAAAGTTAAAAAGATTGGAAAAGATCGATAAAAGGATAGATAAAACAAATCTGAAATTTCTAGCTTTGTTTATGGATTGTGGAAGATGGAGTGAAGGTTGAAGATGGCTTGCGATTTGTTGATGTTGTTTTGTCCTCGGCACCCTCTTAGACACAATTATCTAAGCAAGCAACCTCAAGCGGCTCTAACCCACCCTCCTAGATGCAATTACCTAGGCAAACAAGAGTGTGAAAATGATCTCCCTTACAAGAACTCGTCGAACTTATGTTGAAGAAGACTTCGAAGGCACAAGTAATCAGCAGTTGCAAAAACAAACTCACTAAATATTTCATAAATCAAAGAAATCTGTCTTACAATTGATACATGCATATGCATAGGAGGGCTAGAACGATGCATTGAAGACAAGAACATCATGAATTTGTGAGTTACTAAAACCTTTGGCCATGGGCCATTTTATTTTCAAGGTATTGCCTTGTTATTTTTCGTATCAGAAGTCTTCTTCAACATAAGTTTGTCAAGCTCTTATGATGGAGATCATCTTCACACTCTTGCTTGCCTAGGTAATTGCGTCTAGGAGGGTGTGTTAGAGCCACATGAGTTTGCTTGTTTGGTTAATTGTGATCAAGAGGGTGCTGAGGACATCAACTTCTATTTCGCTAAGCCATCTTCATCTACTACCTCCATGCCACAATCCATAAACAAAGCTGGAAATTTCAGATTTGTTTTATCTAGCCTTCTCATAATCTTTTTAATCTCTTACTTTGATTTCTTATTGTTTTCCATTGATTCTATCACATTCATCTATTTTCTTTAACTTTGTTCTTCAATTTCCAGAAAAATCAAGAAACACCCAACTCATTGTTCTTAAATCTCAAGAACAATCTTCAACCATTCTTGATCGAGATTCTTGTCCTATCATTCCGTTAGAAACACTTTCTCCTCTATAGAAATTGTACATTGATGATAAATTTTATGAGAGGGATATGGGATGTGAGATACAAAAGACTGAGAGTAAAGAGGCCGAGAGTGAAAAAAGTCAAATTAATGGCCCAAATTTGGTGAGTGAAAATACATATGAGGTAAAAGTCACACAAAGCCCAAAAGAAAAAGACAAGAAAAAGAACGCGATGAGTGATTTTGTTTTGACTAATCCTTACAAATGTTCGTGTAGTGCTGTTTTATTTTTTCAGGATTTTGTTGAACCATTGAGAGGAGCTCAATTAGATCACTCCACATACAACAAAGAAGCCTTTTCAATTGAAGTTGATGATTGTTCTCTCATTGCCGATTTAGATTCGAGGACGAATCCTTTTGAGGAATGGGGGAATGATACAAGCATTAGTGGGGTCAAATTACTAATATTGGACAAGAAACTGAATTTGTTCGATGCAAACAATAATGGCCAAAACAATGCACGCATAGGAGGTCAAAAACGATGCATCTTGCACAAGAAACTGAATCTGTTTGTGAAGTCTGGAAAGTCAGCTAACTTGAGACGAATATTTGGATGGGATCCAGGCATTTATGGGTCAACATGTCTTCTTAAAACTTGTCCGGCTGCAAATTAGCTTTCCAGCACATCTTGAAACGCCTCAATCGGACATATGGATATCAAGATACGTCTATTTTAGCAAAGACAGCCCATGCAGAAATTCCTATACGGGGGGGATTTTGGATAATTACGAATTTTCAAGATTTTATTTGATTATTTGTAATTTAAATCAATATAGGATTCTGCAATATCTATTAGGATCAGATTTATTTAACTAGGATTTTATTTTTAGCATTTATTTATTATTAGAAGTTACTTATCTAATTATGAGATTAGATTTTAGCATTTATTTATTGTATTTAATTCCTAAGTTTAGTAGGATTAAAACTTCTCCATGGCCTATATAAAGGAGGCTTCACCCACATTGTAATGCAGATTTCATTGATTAATAAAAAGTTCTCTTTGGAGATTTTAATATTCTTTGAGTTTGCAAGTGTTCGGTAAACTTGTCTAGAATCCATCTTCAACATAAGATCATCGAGTTCTTGTGAGGGAGATCATCTTCACACTCTTGCTTGCCTAGGTAATTGCATCTAGGAGGGTGGGTTAGAGCCGCTTGAGGTTGCTTGCTTAGATAATTGCGTCTAAGAGGGTGCCGAGGACAAAACAACAACTATCAATTCATCACGCCATCTCCTCATATTCAAGCTTCCTCCATTGACGCCACCACCATAAGCAAATCTGAATTTTTAGATTTGTTCTTTATTTTGGTTGTTTTGTTTTTCTCTTTATTCGAATTTGCCCTACTCTATCATGAAAGGTTTTGGAATAAACCGGTTTTAAAATACATTGGATGATGTTTTGTGTTTCAGCACTCCTCACTAAGCATTGTGTGTTTACGCTCTCTTTTATCATCAATGCATATTAGTGGCTTGAAGGCAACAAGCAAGCAAGGAAGAATATCCAAGGACTTGGTTACAAAGTATGCTTTGAAACAATATATAGTAGTAATAAGGACAATGTGTCAATTATTGTTTTGGGAGGGTTGTTTGCTAAACTCCATGTTCGTGCAAGTTTTGGAAGTTGTTTTGGACTTGTAAGAGGCCTTAAAATGTTTGATATGTGTTGGGATTTATGTTCTGAATGTTGAGTGGGAAGTATGCATATATATGATGTGGATGATTAGGTTAGACTTTTTAGGATTACTTAAAATGTTGGTATGAGGATGTTAAACATGCTCTTGATGTTATATGATGTTTAAATATGTATTGGATGTGTTTAGAATGAGCCAAAGTGTCATATGTTGGACCTAGAGGTCATTACAGACCTTAGCGTGCCGGTATGGGCTCCCTGGTGTCGGTACGCAGGGTCTGGGAAAGCTCAATTCATTAAAATTTAACAAAGGGTATCGGTACACCTAGCCACCGTATTGGTATGCCTTGAGGAATTTTTGTACTAGTGTCGGTACACGGGCTCCCATATTGGTACTCACTCTAGCTACTAGAGTCTGATTTTCAAAAACAAACCATAAAGGGATCGGTACGAGGGTGAACCGTATCGGTATGGGCTTGCTTGGCATACCGTATCGATACGAAGCTTAGTGTATCAATATGTAGAGCCATTAAGTTGGTTGAACCGTACAGATACGAGGTTAGCTCGTATCGGTACACAGTGTATAGTTTTATGCTTTTGTCTGCTGAGGTTTGCAAGTTGTGCAATTTGGTCCCTGAATGTTATGTATGAAATTAATTGAGCTTGGATGATCAATCTATGAGCATGAAATCAGACTAATGAAGGATTGGTAAACTGGATTTTTAATTAAGTCCCTATAATTTGTGGGAATTACATTTTGGTCCCCAATGTGAGAGTTTGGGCAATTGAACTCTATTTTGCAATTTGATTTCAACGTAACGTATCCGCTGATGTATGTTCATCTTAGGTTTTAAATTAATGCATTTAGACAAGGTAAAAGAAAAAAGGAACCCAGTTTAGGTTATTAGCTCGGGTTTGCTTCGGCAAACCTAATGTGATCTTTTTAGCTCAGTTTTGGCTAGACCGAGTTAATGGGGTTACATTACGATGATTTTAGAGGTTCCAAAGCACGATGAGCAACAAAGCAAAGGAGTCCACTAAAAGCAGAGAGGTTGTAGCACTAAGCCAGGAAAGAGTAGAGGTACTACTTCAAACGAGAGTAGTAATCATTTTGGCCAGGCATAGAGTCTCAATCATAGATGGTCAATCGCTAAGAGCATGCAACACGGTCTCTGGGGCTTGGCGGCAAATAGGGCATAGACCTGGATCAATGTTAGCAGTGCAAAGTCCGCTTCTAGTAGGAAGAGCGTCGTAACTGATACGCCATCTAAAAGTATAAACTTTAGGAATAATCGACAACTTGGCAATGAGTTTCTACATTCGAGAGGGCTGGACCACATGAGGAGGAGGGTGTTGTAAAAACAAATATACTGAAATCATGGTTACCCCAAAGAATAGTGTCACGATGAGAATTCGAGATGGGAGTGCAAAGAATCAGCTCAGCATTCTTTGGTAGGAAGATTTGCCACACTTTTTGCTCATCCCACATAGGTTGTCCACGAATCATAAAATCCTGGCGACGGATTGGGAGCCTCAAAGTTGTTCAAATAAGCCTCTGAGAGAGTGATAACTGTAGAACCACCCCAGTGATCCGCATGCATGTAGACGTTATTATTGATCCCAAGTTTCCACAAGAAACTTGTGTGTAAGTATCGTATAGCGTGGTGGATGCCTTTCCAAGCAAAAGAGGCATACTGATTAAACTCAGCATCCAAGATGTTGCCCGAGGGGAAGTATTTGGCTTAGAAGACACAAAAAATAAGAGATTTCGGTTGGGTGATCATACGCTAGACTTGCTTACCTAAGAAAGCAAGGTTGAAAAGGTTCATATCACAAAAATCGATACTGCCAACATTTTTAAGCATGCAGACGGAGTCCCAAGCAACAAGGGGCCGTCCATGCTTATTACTTCGACCAGACCACCAGTAATGCTATATAAATTTAGCCATATCATCTACAAGATTCTAAGGGATGAGGTAGCAGGACATGACAGATTGAGGCAGCAATTAGGCCACAAACTTAATGAAGACTTCACGTCCACTGAAGGAGAGCAAGTTTTTAGTCCAGCTAGCGACACTGGTCCCCATTTTGTCCCGAACATTAGCAAGGGCCTCATATTTGTTTCATCCCACTAAGAGGGGAATACCTAAGTAGACGCCAGGATCATCAACTTCACAGACCGTATGAGTGTCATGAATAGCCTGCTTGAGATTAAAAGAGGTCTGCGGACTAAAGAAAATCATTGATTTGTCAAAATTAACACGTTGGCTGAAAGAAGAGACATATATTCGAAGAATCTCTTTGAGAGGTGTCTAGCTTCCTCAATATCATTGCGAATGAAGATCATTCTATCATCAATATAAAAGAGATTATTAACATAGGGACCATAATGGTTACTAGCACACAAGCCCTTCAGATGCCTAGCCCGTTGCTCAATCGTGAAGGAGGTCGAAAGGCCTTGAGTGCAAATAAGGAACAAGAAGGGGGAGAGAGGTCCCCCCTTGCCGTAGACCACGTTGGGGAAAGAAAGCCAGAGAAAGAGAGCCATTGACCTAGACAGTGAAGGAGACAGTCGAGATGCATCGTATAATAAGATACACCCACGACGACGTAAAACCCAATTTCAACATGCATTCTGAAGGAAGGGCCATTCAACACGATGAAAGGCCTTCTCCATGTACAATGTAAGAGTAGCACCTCTATTAGCACCAGTTTGCGGGGAGTGAAGGGAGTGCACCAATTCGTGATCCGCAAGAATATTATTAGCTATATTCCTTCCCTGAACAAAGGTCGTTTAGGCACAAGTTTTTTTAGTCCTTAATGGATTGCCTATTTAATATGATTTTCCCCTGGGAAATAAATATTTTATGGGGATCTTGTTTATCTCCATTTTATTTTATGATCTCTTAGTCTTTACTGTTTCATGGTGCATGTTTCATTTCCAAGGCTGATCTATGCATCTCTTGGTATTTCGTTGGTGTCTGCACCAGTTAGAGCATGGTGTGGAACACGAGTGTGACTGGTGACATTCACGCTTGCCTCATTTCCTTCCTTTTACTCTTGCAACAATGGGGTTTATTACTATTTTTCTTTTTTAATTATGCATTCTTCTTTAGTGGTTTATTCTGTGTTTCTTGTTAACTGCTCGATCTTTCATGTCTATCTTTTAACAATTCATATATTTGCCCATGTCTGCAGGTTGTGCGTGCAGCGATAAAACACAGTTTCACAGGCGAAAGTGGAGTTAACAACTTTGTAGTTTTATCCTCACTATTTTTAACTTGTTTTATTTTTTCATATTGCAATGATGTACGACCGTTCTTGATGATGTTGGGTATGGCTACTTTGATTGTTAGATCTAGGAAAGAAGCAAAAAACCTGCAAGCAAGATAGGCTTAAAAGGAAGATGAAGTAAGGTGATAAGGACGTGCGGAAGAATGATGAAGTTGGGCAGATTTGGTGAAGTGTAGTGAGCAGTTTTTTGTAGTGTAATTTGGGCGAGAAGATGGATGAAGGATAGTGATAATGGTAGGGTGAAATATGGGGTGGCCGAATAGGTAGGTATCTCCCTCCATGGATCTTTACAATTGATTGATAAAAATTAGATGAGATCTTTACAATTGATTGATAAAAATGAGATGAGATCTTTACAATTGAAATGAAATACCCTATTTATAGTTTTCTAGGGGTGTGGTCGGTGTCTCCCTCCAAAGACTGGTCGTGCTCCCTCTAAAGGGCTGGCGATGGTTCAGCTATCTTGGTGTCTCCCTCCACTTGATTTTAGTGCAAAGTGGCTTCCCTCCAAATGGTGTTTGCCGCCCACTTGGTTTCCCTCCAAATAGCTAGGGATGTGTTCTTTTAAGATGGGACATGGCCCTTGTGTAGGTGGAGCTGAAGTGAGCTAGTTAAGCTCGAAGTGAGCTGGATTGAGCTAAGCTAGATAGCTGAAAGAGCTAGCTCAATCTTCAAGTTGACTTGAGCTATTTCAAGCTGATTTTAGCTAGGTGAGCTAGTCCTTCAAGCTTGTGAGCTCCTTTAAAATGTCTTTCTTAGGTTTTAAGCTGATCTGAGCACTCTCTTTAGTTGTGAGCTAATCTGAGCTCCTAGTGATGCCTTTGAGCTAAATCAAGTATCCTCGAGCTGCCTTGAGCTAATATCATTCACCCATGTACCTATAAAACATGTAAACATGCATATTAGATATGTATAAACTAAGGTTATGTAGATAGCATATGCACGCCTAATCTAAGTATGCTAAATCATAATTGAAAGATTTGTACCTTATGCTTAAAAGATGTGGAATAATGTAATGATAATTTAAGTAATTTGCATAGTATAAGGACTAAGGTGTATTAATATGTATTCTAGAATGAAATGCATGGCATAGATTATATTAAGGATATGATTATGCATAATAAGATAAGTAGCATATGTATGTAAGTTACTAAATATATAAAGATGTGTGGGATAGATAAAAACTCACTCTTTTTCATCTTTAGTGACAAAGATGAAAGTGAGCTTATGAATGGATGTTGAAACAGGATTGTATCATCCCTCTTCTTTTAAGCGATTTGCCCTCAAATCAAAGTTGCTCTTTGGAGGATACTTCTCTATTGTAGGGATGGTTGATTCCTTCATGTTGCCTTCCTCGGGCTATCCATTTTCCTCGTGACAATCTGCAAGGAAAAAATTAGATCATCTTTGAAAATGGTGTTAGCATATTAGGCATTTTGTCCTTAGGTCATGTCAAGACACACTCCCTGATTATCTCCTTTGTTGAAAAGGCATTGGCCTTTTGAATCCTTTCTTTGGACTCGTTCGAAACATCTTATCCCTTGGTGAAAAGGTGGTGACTTTTTAAATCCTTTCCTAGGTGGTTTGGCATTCACACAATCATTGTTCATGGTCTCGATGCTCCTTTTCATATGCATTTGGCCCTCTCATACTTCTTCTTGAGTTAAAGGGATCAAAACGAACCCTTCATGCTTGAAAGAGTACTGATTGGTATAATAGTCATGGATTGTTCTTTTATCGTACTGCCATGGCCTTCCAAGCAATAAATGACTTGCGTGCATAGGAACAACATCACATAACACCTCATCCTTGTAGTTCCCAATAGAAAATGGCACCATTGCTAGTTTTGTGATGTTCAACTTGCCACCATTATTTAACCACTGTAGCTTGTATGGTTTGGGATGTTTCACCGTCTTTAATCCCAAATTTTCGATCATGATTGTGTTGGTTATGTTAATGCAACTTTTGCCATCAATAATATTGCAACATACCTTCCTGTTGATGTTGCATCTTATATGAAAATTATTCTCCCTTTGTGGCTCCTCGTTGGTGACTTGGGTATTGAGTAGTCTTTTGACCATAAATGCTTATCCTTTGACAGTAGCAGAGAATTCCGGTTCATTCAATTCTTCTTCTTTAGAATCTTGGTATTCTTCTTCCTCATGATCGGATGTGACTTCACCGTTGTCTAATAGGAGCATTTTGTTTTGGTTAGGGCATTGGTTGGCCATATGATCCCACCCAAGGCATTTGAAGCACTTGATTTCGCTCAAGCGTTCTTTGACATCTATTATCTTGCATCGGCTCGCCTCCATCAAGGTTGGCTTTGTTTTCGAGGTCTCAATTGTGATGCGATCCTAATCCACTCAATGTTCATTTTCACCATGCTTTCAACTTATATCGCAAGAATGAAAGACAAGGGAGTTTCTGCTAGCTTTCTTCCTACATATATCATCTATATATTTATATTAGTCATATATATGCATGCATACTTTCATTTAAATTCTAATATTATCTATGCGAAGGTTATGTATGACTTCAAGCATCGTACATTCTTTTATGCATTTCCATACTTTATATTATATGTTATATATATTAAGTAAATTGCATACATGCCTAAGATTAAGTTAAACCACAATGTTACTTAAGTTTAAGTCATTTATTTATCAATGGTAATCATTCACATATTTAATTGCATTATTTTGTGCTTCTTGTAGGACATATAATCCACACAAGTAAAAGGATGGAATGTCAGCTCATCTTTAGCTCGTTCAGCTCCAAAACAGCTCACTCAAATTCGGCCAAGGGAAACCATCTCATAAAGAGCTCCACAATCAACTCCAATTGATTCGAGATAGCTCAAGGACTCCTAAAGACAAGCTCACCTAGCTAAGGATATCTCAAAGCAGCTCAATTCAGCTCCTAAACTAAGTGTAGCTCAACTCAGCTCAAGCCTAGCTCGAGGAGCTCATCTCAGCCCAAGCTACCACTCCCAGTTCAACACTTGAAGGGACATGTCCCTCCCCAAGGGACACAACCGACCAGCCTTGGAGGGAACATGCTTGGCGCCAACATTTGGAGGGAAGAATGGGAGGCAATTGCTTGGAGGGAGGCACAAACCCAGCCGAAGCATCACTAGCCCTAACCGAACCAACACCACCCCCTTTGATACATGCATGAGCGCGGTCAAATTACTCATATTGGACAAGAAGTTGAAGTTGTTTCATGCAAACAACAAGGTCCAAGATGATCCATGCTTAGGAGGTGTGAAGAGATGCATTTTAGATAAGAAACTAAAACTATTTTGCAAAGCTGGAGCATCAGCTGACCTAAGACGAATTTTCGGATGGGATCCAGGCATTTTTGGGTCGAGTTGTCCTCGACCATCATTCAGTTACCTTTCCAACGCATCTTGAAATGCGTCAAACAGACTTCGGAAGCTCAAGATACGTTCATTTTATTGAAGACTGCGCAAGCAGAAAACTGGATACGGGTTTAACTACGGGATTTTGTAAATTCAGCCCAAAAGCTAATTTATAAAGCTTTTGGACGAATTAGACTTAGCCCAACCTAATTATTAACATTTAAATTATGTTTTTAAGGTTTTATATACTTTAGGAACCAGCCACCCTTCTCTTAAGCCGTTAGATCAAATCCAATTTAATGGACCAAATTTCTTTGTTTATTTTATTCATTCTTAGCTTTAGGTTAAAGCCATCCTTCATCTATAAAAGGATGATTCTTTCTTCTTTGTTTTTAAGATTTCATTGATTGATAAAAAGTTCTCTTTTGAGATTTTAGTATTCTTTGAGTACGTGTTTGCAGGTGTTCGGTAAACTTGTCTAGAAGTCATCTTAAACATAAAAGATCGCCTAGTTCTTGTGAGGGAGATCATCTTCACACTCCTACTTTCCTAGGTAATTGCGTCTAGGAGGGTGGGTTAGAGCCGCTTGAGGTTGCTTGCTTGGTTAATTGCGATCAAGATGGTGCCGAGGACATCAACTTCTATTTCGCCAAGCCATCTTCATCTTCAACCTTCACACTATCTTCCATAATTCCATAAACAAAGCTGGAATTTTTAGATTTGTTTTACCTATCTCTTTCTCAATCTTTTTTAATCTTTTTATTTCTTATCATCTAATCCTTCATCTTGTTTTTCTTTCTTTAATTTTCCAGCCTCGAATCTGAAATTTTCAAGAAAAGTCCTCTTTTCTCTTGAATTTTCAGATTTGCGCCTAACTTCCTTGTTCGAGTCTAAAGTCCTAGGTTTGCTTCCAAGCTATCAACTTGAAGGTTCCCACGTCCCTAGACAGCCTCATATCACCCTTTACATGCCTTTTCGGCCAACTTTTCATCATTGTATTGTGCCCATTCGGCCTGCCTTTAGAAACTATAAATAGGGCTGATTCTTTCATTTGTAATCACACCTTTGAATTATATAAAATTATCTTTGTGAGTTTATCTCTCAAACTTGTTCTTTTTAGAACTCTCCGACTTATCAAGCTTCATTGCTTGTGGCGTCACTTGCTTTCCACCATACTTCAAGTTCTTAGTTCTCTATAACCAACGAGTCTAATTCATCTACCACCCTCAAAGATATTCTCCTAAAGATTGGGTCTATGTTCTTATAACATAGGTTCTTCTTTTGAATCCTTTGAATATTATCACCATCTTCCATTTTCATTCCATCACTACTTTCACCACTTCCATTATATCCGAAATTTGCCTTAAACACTTCCATTTCCTTTCTTATCATTTCCCTTCATAAACCACCTTAAACTCTCCCGCGCCTTACCTATTCACTAACCTTTTCTTCATCATTCATCCCTAAAGCATACGGGTTACAAGGCTTGCTTGCATTCAAGATCGGGACAATCAATGCTTCTCTCAACAAAGCCATTTGGTGGAGATTTGGAGCATATCATATGGTATCAGAGCAAAGGGAGAATCAAGTAAGCACACCATTTGTGATTCTTTTCGTTTATTATTTTGATCAAAAAAAAAGAATTCTTGCTTTATTTCTTAAAGAATAGTACAAAAAAATCAGAAACGAAACATAAAGGTGGTGGAACAAACAAATCAGCAAACAACCAACTCCGAGAAATTCCTCAAGTTTGATTGTTCACGATCAGTTTGTGAGTAAGTTCTTGTGGTACGTTATTTTACTTTCTCTTTTTTCATTCCATTCCTATCTTCCTCCTACCATTTCTTTCTTTCCTTCATTTCTCTCTATTTCTTAGTCTAACCTTAATTTCAGCCCAAACACCAACAAGTATTTAAAGATTTGACAGGTTTAATTATTTCTATTAAGAACTTGTGTCAAGAGATTCGAACAGAAAAAGACATAAAGAGTGTGTGAGATCCGAAAGGGGAATTACAAAAGCCAAAAACATATTCCCAAGAGTGAAACACGAGTGATTGAGTAGAGTGACATCTCAATTCCTTGGATTGACCGTGAGATTTCTGCGTGTGTGTGTTTGGTGAGGTCCTATTTTCACTTTACTTTGTCTTTATTCTAACCATGTCACAAGATGCTAGAAATGAGCATGGAGGAGGACAACTAGCCCCGAATCT
Organism: Hibiscus mutabilis; assembly: GCA_019671005.1. Classification (NCBI taxonomy): domain Eukaryota; kingdom Viridiplantae; phylum Streptophyta; class Magnoliopsida; order Malvales; family Malvaceae; genus Hibiscus; species Hibiscus mutabilis. Next base: position 25,930,453 of record CM033741.1, read on the forward strand.
ACAAACACAAGGATTAATCAGGGAAATGCAAAGGTTGCTAGTGAAAGAACTTGAACCTATTCATGAAAGAATGGATCGGTTAGAAGGATCCCAAGGAAATGCACAAGGCCTTGGAAGGCAAAATAGACAACAAAACAAGGGGAAATCATGAACGATAAATGATGAGGACATCGAGCAGCTATCTTAAAGGATAGCCCCGAGATATCACGGTGAGCGTGGCCAATACGATGACAACCTCAACAACATTTGAGTCACTATTCCACCTTTTCAAGGCAAAATGGATCCGGAAGCATATTTAGATTGGGAAAGCAAGGTGGATCATGTTTTCGAGTGCCACAATTACTCGGAACAAAAAAAAGGTACAATTGGCTGCCATGGAATTTATAGACTATGCCTTATTTGGTGGGAGCAATTAACCTTGTCTAGGGGGCATAACGGAGAAAGGCCAATTACGACTTGGCAAGATATGAAGAGCATCATGCGGAGGAGGTTCGTGCCTACACACCATCACCGAGATTTATTCCACAAATTGCAAACCTTAAGGCAAGGCAACTGGAGTGTAGAGGACTACTACAAGGAAATAGAGGTTGCCATGATTCGTGCCAACGTGGATGAAGACCGTGAAGCAACAATGGCCAAATTTCTTACCGGTCTCAACCGAGAAATAGCCGATGTTGTAGAATTACAACACTATGTAGAGATTGAAATGGTACACATGGCTATGAAGGTAGAACGACAGCAAAAGAGGAAGGTCATCCCAAGGGTAAGTAATGCAATCGGCCCTAAATGGAGTAAAGCTCGAAGAAACGTGCCCTTACAAATTAAAGAACATGTTGAGACGTCCAAACCAAAGCCAACAATGATGGAAATCGATTGAGGCAAGCAAATAAAAGGCAAGGAACGCTCGAGGGAGATTAAGTGCTTAGGTCATGGTCATATGGCTAATCAATGTCCAAACTGCAACACCATGTTGCTTATGGACAATGGAGACATCATTTTTGACCATGAAGATAAAGCCAAAGAAGAATCCAAACCCGAAGATGAGGAGATTGAGCCAGCCGTTGATGGAGAGCTATTGGTGGTAAAATGGCTCCTTAATGCCCAAATGGTTGAGGAAGAACAACAATGAGAAAATATATTCCACACACGATGCCATGTGAACAACAAGGTGTGTTTCATGATTATAGATGGTTGCACCAACGTTGCTAGCACTATCATGGTGGAAAAGTTGGGTCTCAAGACTTTAAAGCATCCTACACCATACAAGCTACAATGGTTGAATGAGGAGGTGAGTTGAAGATTACCAAACAGGTTCTGATTCCTTTCTCAGTTGGCAATTATAAGGATGAGGTTATGTGCGATGTAGTACCTATGCAAGCTGGCCACATTCTCCTTGGAAGGCTATGGCAGTTTGACAAAAAAAAATGATTCATGATTGCTACACCAACAAATATTCTTTCAAACATGAAGGGAAAAAGATCACACTCGCGCCATTGACCCCTAAATAGGTTCAAAACGATCAGATGCACATGAGAATGAGTGTTGAAACCTGGAAAAAGGAATGTGAATCTTCCAAAACGATTGAAGGACTTTTTGGAGAAGTTTATGACGATTCCAACAGTTGCAATGATTCCAATGAACATGTTGGTTCAGAACAACCCAAGGGAAAGACAACTTCCCTATCAAGGGACATGATGATTTAAAAAGGTCCAAAGGAAGATGATACATGTATGGGGGGCTAAAATGATGCATTGTAGCCAAAGAGTTGAAGTTGTTTTATAAGTCTGGAATTTCAGCCGACTTGCATCGAATTTTCGGATGGGATCCGGGCACTTCTGAGTCTACATGTCTTCTTCAAACATATTCGTCTGTCTCTTAGCTTTCCAACGCATCTTGAAACGCATCAATCCGACATCGGGAGCTTAAGTTATGTCCTTTTTAGTGAAGACTGTGCGAGCAGAAATCTCTATATAGTTTTATCACGGGTAATATTATTTATTACTAATTTTCAATAATTTTATTGATTATTTATACTTAAATTTGATCTAGGATTCTTTATGAAGATATTTAGATGATTTAGGATTAGATTTGGTATTTATTTATTAGTTTTTTAGGTTAGATAAAATATGTTTATTTATTTTATTATTATCTTTACTTTTCTTAATTTAAGTTGAACTCTTCATTTGTGGCTTAAAGGCATATTTGCTTCATTAATAAGAACAACATCATGAATTTATGAGTTGCAAAAACCTTTGGAAATGGGCTATTTTATTTTCAAGGTAGATAGATTTGCCTTGTTATTTTTCGTATCAGAAGTCTTCTTCAACGTAAGTTTGTCAAGTTCTTGTAATGGAGATCATCTTCACTCTTGCTTGCCTAGGTAATTGCATCTAAAAGGGTGGGTTAGAGCCGCTTGAGGTTGCTTGCTTAGATAATCGCGTCTAAGAGGGTGCCGAGGACAAAATATCCTACAACATCTATCTCGTAATCATCCATTCATCAGAGAGATTCGTGCCGTTTGCAGGTGTTTGCCTATTAAATTGCGATTAGGAGGGTGCCAAGGACAAATCTATCCAACACCGCCACCATCAAATTCATCCTATCTCGTTTTCTACATCAAGATCATGCTTTATTATCGGTTTGTTGAAGGTGGAGTTTGGGGTTTTCTCGGATCATATTAGTGAGTTTGCTAGATTAATTGTGATCTAGAGGGTTCCTAGATTTTGAGGTAATTCTTGGATCCTGGCTTCCGTATTAATTGGTATCAGAGCCTTGGTTTAGTTGTTTGAAACAATTATCTTTTACTGTTGTTTTAGTAGTTGAGAAAAAAGAAAAATATATATAATTCTCTATATAGATCCTAGTTTTAATATTTCATTCCTGGAGACATCTCAAGAGACTTGAAGGTTGTGATCAACAACTCTTAAGATTCGGGACGAATCGTTTTCAACAGGGGGAGAATGATACATGTATGGGGGGCTAAAATGATGCATTGTAGCCAAAGAGTTGAAGTTGTTTTATAAGTCTGGAATTTCAGCCGACTTGCATCGAATTTTCGGATGGGATCCGGGCACTTCTGAGTCTACATTTCTGCTTCAAACATATTCGTCTGTCTCTTAGCTTTCCAACGCATCTTGAAACGCATCAATCCGACATCGGGAGCTCAAGTTATGTCCTTTTAGTGAAGACTGTGCGAGCAGAAATCTCTATACGGTTTTATCACGGGAAATATTATTTATTACGAATTTTCAATAATTTTATTGATTATTTATACTTAAATTTAATCTAGGATTCTTTGTGAAGATATTTAGATGATTTAGGATTAGATTTTTTATTTATTTATTAGTTTTTTAGGTTAGATAAAATATGTTTATTTATTTTATTATTATCTTTACTTTTGTTAATTTAAGTTGAACTCTTCATTTGTAGCCTATTTAAAAGTATATTTGCTTCATTAATAAGAACAACATCATGAATTTATGAGTTGCAAAAACCTTTGGCCATGGGCCATTTTATTTTCAAGGTAGATAGATTTGCCTTGTTATTTTTCGTATTAGAAGTCTTCTTCAACGTAAGTTCGTCAAGTTCTTGTAATGGAGATCATCTTCACTCTTGCTTGCCTAGGTAATTGCAAGTTAGAGACGCTTGAGGTTGCTTGCTTAGATAATCGCGTCTAAGAGGGTGCCGAGGACAAAATATCCTACAACATCTATCTCGTCATCATCCATTCATCGGAGAGATTCGTGCCGTTTGCAGGTGTTTGCCTATTCAATTGCGATTAGGAGGGTGCCAAGGACAAATCTATCCAACACCGCCACCATCAAATTTATCCTATCTCGTATTCTACATCAAGATCAAGCTTTATTATCGGTTTGTTGAACGTGGAGTTTGGGGTTTTCTCGGATCATATTAGTGAGTTTGCTAGATTAATTGTGATCTAGAGGGTTCCTAGATTTTGAGGTAATTCTTGGATCCTGGCTTCCGTATCAATTGGTAATCAGAGCCTTGGTTTAGGTGTTTGAAACAATTATCTTTTACTGTTGTTTTAGTAGTTGAGAAAAAAGAAAAAATATATAATTCTCTATATAGATCCTAGTTTTAATATTTCATTCCTGGAGACATCTCAAGAGACTTGAAGGTTGTGATCAACAACTCTTAAGATTCGGGACGAATCGTTTTCAACAGGGGGAGAATGATATATGTATGGGGGGCTAAAATGATGCATTGTAGCCAAAGAGTTGAAGTTGTTTTATAAGTCTGGAATTTCATCCGACTTGCATCGAATTTTCAGATGGGATCCGAGCACTTCTGAGTCTACATGTCTCTTCAAACATATTCGTCTGTCTCTTAGCTTTCCAACGCATCTTGAAACGCATCAATCTGACATCGGGAGCTCGAGTTATGTCCTTTTTAGCGAAGACTGTGCGAGCAGAAATCTCTATACGGTTTTATCACGGGAAATATTTTTATTACGAATTTTCAATAATTTTATTGATTATTTATACTTAAATTTAATCTAGGATTCTTTATGAAGATATTTAGATGATTTAGGATTAGATTTGTTATTTATTTATTAGTTTTTTAGGTTAGATAAAATATGTTTATTTATTTTATTATTTTCTTTACTTTTCTTAATTTAAGTTGAACTCTTCATTTGTAGCCTGTTTAATGGTATATCTGGTTCATTAATAAGAACAACATCATGATTTTATTAGTTGCAAAAACCTTTGGCCATGGGCCATTTTATTTTCAAGGTAGATAGATTTGCCTTGTTATTTTTCGTATCAGAAGTCTTCTTCAACGTAAGTTCGTCAAGTTCTTGTAATGGAGATCATCTTCACACTTTGCTTGCCTAGGTAATTGCATCTAGGAGGGTGGGTTAGAGCCGCTTGAGTTTGCTTGCTTAGATAATCGCGTCTAAGAGGGTGCCGAGGACAAAATATCGTACAACATCTATCTCGTCATTATCCATTCATTGGAGAGATTCGTTCCGTTTGCAGGTGTTTGCCTATTCAATTGCGATTAGGAGGGTGCCAAGGACAAATCTATCCAACACCGCCACCATCAAATTCATCCTATCTCGTTTTCTACATCAAGATCATGCTTTATTATCGGTTTGTTGAACGTAGAGTTTGGGGTTTTCCCAGATCGTATTAGTGAGTTTGCTAGATTAATTGTGATCTAGAGGGTTCTTAGATTTCGAGGTAATTCTGGGATCCTGGCTTCTGTATCAATTGGTATCAGATTCTTAGTTTAGGTGTTTGAAACAATTATCTTTTACTGTTGTTTTGGTAGTTGAGAAAAAACAAAAAATATATAATTCTCTATATAGATCCTAGTTTTAATATTTCATTCCTGGAGACATCTCAAGAGACTTGAAGGTTGTGATCAACAACTCTTAAGATTCGGGACGAATCGTTTTCAACAGGGGGAGAATGATATATGTATGAGGGGCTAAAATGATGCATTGTAGCCAAAGAGTTGAAGTTGTTTTATAAGTCTGGAATTTCATCCGACTTGCATCGAATTTTCGGATGGGATCCGAGCACTTCTGAGTCTACATGTCTTCTTCAAACATATTCGTCTGTCTCTTAGCTTTCCAACGCATCTTGAAACGCATCAATCCGACATCGGGAGCTCGAGTTATGTTCTTTTTAGTGAAGACTGTGCGAGCAGAAATCTCTATACTGTTTTATCACGGGAAATATTATTTATTACGAATTTTCAATAATTTTATTGATTATTTATACTTAAATTTAATCTAGGATTCTTTGTGAAGATATTTAGATGATTTAGGATTAGATTTGTTATTTATTTATTAGTTTTTTAGGTTAGATAAAATATGTTTATTTATTTTATTATTTTCATTACTTTTCTTAATTTAAGTTCAACTATTCATTTGTAGCCTATTTAAAGGTATATTTGCTTCATTAATAAGAACAACATCATGAATTTATTAGTTGCAAAAACCTTTGGCCATGGGCCATTTTATTTTCAAGGTAGATAGATTTACCTTGTTATTTTTCGTATCAGAAGTCTTCTTCACCGTAAGTTCGTCAAGTTCTTGTAATTGAGATCATCTTCACTCTTGCTTGCCTAGGTAATTGCATCTAAGAGGGTGGGTTAGAGCCGCTTGAGTTTGCTTGCTTAGATAATCGCGTCTAAGAGGGTGCCGAGGACAAAATATCGTACAACATCTATCTCGTCATCATCCATTCATCGGAGAGATTCGTGCCGTTTGCAGGTGTTTGCCTATTCAATTGCAATTAGGAGGGTGCCAAGGACAAATCTATCCAACACCGCCACCATCAAATTCATCCTATCTCGTTTTCTACATCAAGATCATGCTTTATTATCGGTTTGTTGAACGTGGAGTTTGGGGTTTTCCCGGATCATATTAGTGAGTTTGCTAGATTAATTGTGATCTTGATGGTTCTTAGATTTTGAGGTAATTCTTGGATCCTAGCTTCCGTAGCAATTGGTATCAGAGCCTTGGTTTAGGTGTTTGAGACAATTATCTTTTACTGTTGTTTTAGTAGTTGAGAAAAAAGAAAAAATATATAATTCTCTATATAGATCCTAGTTTTAATATTTCATTCCTGGAGACATCTCAAGAGACTTGAAGGTTGTGATCAACAACTCTTAAGATTCGGGACGAATCGTTTTCAACAGGGGGAGAATGATATATGTATGAGGGGCTAAAATGATGCATTGTAGCCAAAGAGTTGAAGTTGTTTTATAAGTCTGGAATTTCATCCGACTTGCATCGAATTTTCGGATGGGATCCGAGCACTTCTGAGTCTACATGTCTTCTTCAAACATATTCGTCTGTCTCTTAGCTTTCCAACGCATCTTGAAACGCATCAATCCGACATCGGGAGCTCGAGTTATGTTCTTTTTAGTGAAGACTGTGCGAGCAGAAATCTCTATACTGTTTTATCACGGGAAATATTATTTATTACGAATTTTCAATAATTTTATTGATTATTTATACTTAAATTTAATCTAGGATTCTTTATGAAGATATTTAGATGATTTAGGATTAGATTTGTTATTTATTTATTAGTTTTTTAGGTTAGATAAAATATGTTTATTTATTTTATTATTATCTTTACTTTTCTTAATTTAAGTTGAACTCTTCATTTGTAGCCTATTTAAAGGCATATTTGCTTCATTAATAAGAATAACATCATGAATTTATGAGTTGCGAAAACCTTTGGCCATGGGCCATTTTATTTTCAAGGTAAATAGATTTGCCTTGTTATTTTTTGTATCAAAAGTCTTCTTCAACGTAAGTTCGTCAAGTTCTTGTAATGGAGATCATCTTCACTCTTGCTTGCCTAGGTAATTGCATGTTAGAGCCGCTTGAGGTTGCTTGCTTAGATAATCGCGTCTAAGAGGGTGCCGAGGACAAAATATCCTACAACATCTATCTCGTCATCATCCATTCATCGGAGAGATTCGTGCCGTTTGCAGGTGTTTGCCTATTCAATTGCGATTAGGAGGGTGCCAAGGACAAATCTATCCAACACCGCCACCATCAAATTTATCCTATCTCGTATTCTACATCAAGATCAAGCTTTATTATCGGTTTGTTGAACGTGGAGTTTGGGGTTTTCTCGGATCATATTAGTGAGTTTGCTAGATTAATTGTGATCTAGAGGGTTCCTAGATTTTGAGGTAATTCTTGGATCCTGGCTTCCGTATCAATTGGTATCAGAGCCTTGGTTTAGGTGTTTGAAACAATTATCTTTTACTGTTGTTTTAGTAGTTGAGAAAAAAGAAAAAATATATAATTCTCTATATAGATCCTAGTTTTAATATTTCATTCTTGGAGACATCTCAAGAGACTTGAAGGTTGTGATCAACAACTCTTAAGATTCGGGACGAATCGTTTTCAACAGGGGGAGAATGATATATGTATGGGGGGGCTAAAATGATGCATTGTAGCCAAAGAGTTGAAGCTGTTTTATAAGTTTGGAATTTCAGCCGACTTGCATCGAATTTTCAGATGAGATCCGGGCACTTCTGAGTCTACATGTCTTCTTCAAACATATTTGTTTGTCTCTTAGCTTTCCAACGCATCTTGAAAATCAATCGACATCGGGAGCTCAAGTTATGTCCTTTTTAGTGAAGACTGTATGCGGCAGAAATCTCTATACGGTTTTATCACGGGAAATATTTTTATTACGAATTTTCAATAATTTTATTGATTATTTATACTTAAATTTAATCTAGGATTCTTTATGAAGATATTTAGATGATTTAGGATTAGATTTGTTATTTATTTATTAGTTTTTTAGGTTAGATAAAATATGTTTATTTATTTTATTATTTTCTTTACTTTTCTTAATTTAAGTTGAACTCTTCATTTGTAGCCTGTTTAATGGTATATCTGGTTCATTAATAAGAACAACATCATGATTTTATTAGTTGCAAAAACCTTTGGCCATGGGCCATTTTATTTTCAAGGTAGATAGATTTGCCTTGTTATTTTTCGTATCAGAAGTCTTCTTCAACGTAAGTTCGTCAAGTTCTTGTAATTGAGATCATCTTCACTCTTGCTTGCCTAGGTAATTGCATCTAGGAGGGTGGGTTAGAGCCGCTTGAGTTTGCTTGCTTAGATAATCGCGTCTAAGAGGGTGCCGAGGACAAAATATCGTACAACATCTATCTCGTCATTATCCATTCATTGGAGAGATTCGTTCCGTTTGCAGGTGTTTGCCTATTCAATTGCGATTAGGAGGGTGCCAAGGACAAATCTATCCAACACCGCCACCATCAAATTCATCCTATCTCGTTTTCTACATCAAGATCATGCTTTATTATCGGTTTGTTGAACGTGGAGTTTGGGGTTTTCCCGGATCATATTAGTGAGTTTGCTAGATTAATTGTGATCTTGATGGTTCTTAGATTTTGAGGTAATTCTTGGATCCTAGCTTCCGTAGCAATTGGTATCAGAGCCTTGGTTTAGGTGTTTGAGACAATTATCTTTTACTGTTGTTTTAGTAGTTGAGAAAAAAGAAAAAATATATAATTCTCTATATAGATCATAGTTTTAATATTTCATTCCTTGAGATATCTCAAGAGACTTGAAGGTTGTGATCAACAACTCTTAAGATTCGGGACGAATCGTTTTCAACAGGGGAGAATGATACATGTATTGGGGGCTAAAATGATGCATTGTAGCCAAAGATTTGAAATTGTTTTATAAGTCTGGAATTTCAGCCGACTTGCATCGAATTTTCGGATGGGATCCGGGCACTTCTGAGTCTACATGTCTTCTTCAAACATATTCGTCTGTCTCTTAGCTTTCCAACGCATCTTGAAACGCATCAATCCGACATCGAGCTCTCAGTTATGTCCTTTTTAGTGAAGACTATGCGAGCAGAAATCTCTATACGATTTTATCACGGGAAATATTATTTATTACGAATTTTCAATAATTTTATTGATTATTTATACTTAAATTTAATCTAGGATTCTTTATGAAGATATTTAGATGATTTAGGATTAGATTTGTTATTTATTTATTAGTTTTTTAGGTTAGATAAAATATGTTTATTTATTTTATTATTATCTTTACTTTTCTTAATTTAAGTTGAACTCTTCATTTGTAGCCTATTTAAAGGCATATTTGCTTCATTAATATGAACAACATCATGAATTTATGAGTTGCAAAAACCTTTGGCCATGGGCCATTTTATTTTCAAGGTAGATAGATTTGCCTTGTTATTTTTTGTATCAAAAGTCTTCTTCAACGTAAGTTCGTCAAGTTCTTGTAATGGAGATCATCTTCACTCTTTTTTGCCTAGGTAATTGCATCTAGGAGGGTGGGTTAGAGCCGCTTGAGGTTGCTTGCTTAGATAATCGCATCTAAGAGGGTGCCGAGGGCAAAATATCCTACAACATCTATCTCGTCATCATCCATTCATCGGATAGATTCGTGCCGTTTGCAGGTGTTTGCCTATTCAATTGCGATTAGGGGGTGCCAAGGATAAACCTATCCAACACCGCCACCATCAAATTCATCCTATCTCGTTTTCTACATCAAGATCATGCTTTATTATCGGTTTGTTGAACGTGGAGTTTGGGGTTTTCTCGGATCATATTAGTGAGTTTGCTAGATTAATTGTGATCTAGAGGGTTCCTAGATTTTGAGGTAATTCTTGGATCCTGGCTTCCGTATCAATTGGTATCAGAGCCTTGGTTTAGGTGTTTGAAACAATTATCTTTTCTTTTTTTGTTTTTAGTAGTTGAGAGAAAATAAAAAATATATAATTCTCTATATAGATCCTAGTTTTAATATTTCATTCTTGGAGACATCTCAAGAGACTTGAAGGTTGTGATCAACAACTCTTAAGATTCGGGACGAATCGTTTTCAACAGGGGGAGAATGATAAATGTATGGGGGGCTAAAATGATGCATTGTAGCCAAAGAGTTGAAGTTGTTTTATAAGTCTGGAATTTCAACCGACTTGCATCGAATTTTCGGATGGGATCCGGGCACTTCTGAGTCTACATGTCTTCTTCAAACATATTTGTTTGTCTCTTAGCTTTCCAACGCAACAATCCGACATCGGGAGCTCAAGTTATGTCCTTTTTATTGAAGACTGTGCGAGCAGAAATCTCTATACGGTTTTATCACGGGAAATATTATTTATTACGAATTTTCAATAATTTTATTGATTATTTATACTTAAATTTAATCTAGGATTCTTTATGAAGATATTTAGATGATTTAGGATTAGATTTGTTATTTATTTATTAGTTTTTTAGGTTAGATAAAATATGTTTATTTATTTTATTATTTTCTTTACTTTTCTTAATTTAAGTTGAACTCTTCATTTGTAGCCTATTTAAAGGTATATTTGCTTCATTAATAAGAACAGCATCATGAATTTATTAGTTGCAAAAACCTTTGGCCATGGGCCATTTTATTTTCAAGGTAGATAGATTTGCCTTGTTATTTTTCGTATCAGAAGTCTTCTTCAACGTAAGTTCGTCAAGTTCTTGTAATTGAGATCATCTTCACTCTTGCTTGCCTAGGTAATTGCATCTAGGAGGGCGGGTTAGAGCCGCTTGAGTTTGTTTGCTTAGATAATCGCGTCTAAGAGGGTGCGGAGGACAAAATATCGTACAACATCTATCTCGTCATCATCCATTCATCGGAGAGATTCGTGCCGTTTCCAGGTGTTTGCCTATTCAATTGCGATTAGGAGGGTGCCAAGGACAAATCTATCCAACACCGCCACCATCAAATTCATCCTATCTCGTTTTCTACATCAAGATCATGTTTTATTATCGGTTTGTTGAACGTGGAGTTTGGGGTTTTCCCGGATCATATTAGTGAGTTTGATAGATTAATTGTTATCTAGAGGGTTCCTAGATTTTGAGGTAATTCTTGGATCCTGGCTTCCGTAGCAATTGGTATCAGAGCCTTGGTTTAGGTGTTTGAGACAATTATCTTTTACTGTTGTTTTAGTAGTTGAGAAAAAAGAAAAAATATATAATTCTCTATATAGATCATAGTTTTAATATTTCATTCCTTGAGATATCTCAAGAGACTTGAAGGTTGTGATCAACAACTCTTAAGATTCGGGACGAATCGTTTTCAACAGGGGAGAATGATACATGTATTAGGGGCTAAAATGATGCATTGTAGCCAAATATTTGAAATTGTTTTATAAGTCTGGAATTTCAGCCGACTTGCATCGAATTTTCGGATGGGATCTGGGCTCTTCTGAGTCTACATGTCTTCTTCAAACATATTCGTCTGTCTCTTAGCTTTCCAACGCATCTTGAAACGCATCAATCTGACATCGGGAGCTCAAGTTATGTCCTTTTTAGTGAAGACTATGCGAGCAGAAATCTCTATACGATTTTATCACGGGAAATATTATTTATTACGAATTTTCAATAATTTTATTGATTATTTATACTTAAATTTAATCTAGGATTCTTTATGAAGATATTTAGATGATTTAGGATTAGATTTGTTATTTATTTATTCGTTTTTTAGGTTAGATAAAATATGTTTATTTATTTTATTATTATCTTTACTTTTCTTAATTTAAGTTGAACTCTTCATTTGTAGCCTATTTAAAGGCATATTTGCTTCATTAATATGAACAACATCATGAATTTATGAGTTGCAAAAACCTTTGGCCATGGGCCATTTTATTTTCAAGGTAGATAGATTTGCCTTGTTATTTTCGTATCAGAAGTCTTCTTCAACGTAAGTTCGTCAAGTTCTTGTAATGGAGATCATCTTCACTCTTGCTTGCCTAGGTAATTGCATCTAGGAGGGTGGGTTAGAGCCGCTTGAGGTTGCTTGCTTAGATAATCGCATCTAAGAGGGTGCCGAGGGCAAAATATCCTACAACATCTATCTCGTCATCATCCATTCATCGGAGAGATTCGTGTCGCTTGTAGGTGTTTGCCTATTCAATTGCGATTAGGGGGTGCCAAGGATAAATCTATCCAACACCGCCACCATCAAATTCATCCTATCTCGTTTTCTACATCAAGATCATGCTTTATTATCGGTTTGTTGAACGTGGAGTTTGGGGTTTTCTCGGATCATATTAGTGAGTTTGCTAGATTAATTGTGATCTAGAGGATTCCTAGATTTTGAGGTAATTCTTGGATCCTGGCTTCCGTATCAATTTGTATCAGAGCCTTGGTTTAGGTGTTTGAAACAATTATCTTTTACTGTTATTTTAGTAGTTGAGAAAAAATAAAAAATATATAATTCTCTATATAGATCCTAGTTTTAATATTTCATTCCTAGAGACATCTCAAGAGAGTTGAAGCTTGTGATCAACAACTCTTAAGATTCGGGACGAATCATTTTCAATAGGGGGAGAATGATACATGTATGGGGGGCTAAAATGATGCATTGTAGCCAAAGAGTTGAAGTTGTTTTATAAGTCTGGAATTTCAGCCGACTTGCATTGAATTTTCGGATAGGATCCGGGCACTTCTGAGTCTACATGTCTTCTTCAAACATATTCGTCTGTCTCTTAGCTTTCCAACGCATCTTGAAACGCATCAATCCGACATCGAGAGATCAAGTTATGTCCTTTTTAGTGAAGACTGTGCGAGCAGAAATCTCTATACGGTTTTATCACGGGAAATATTATTTATTACGAATTTCAATAATTTTATTGATTATTTATACTTAAATTTAATCTAGGATTCTTTATGAAGATATTTAGATGATTTAGGATTAGATTTGTTATTTATTTATTAGTTTTTTAAGTTAGATAAAATATGTTTATTTATTTTATTATTATCTTTACTTTTCTTAATTTAAGTTGAACTCTTCATTTGTAGCCTATTTAAAGGCATATTTGCTTCATTAATAAGAACAACATCATGAATTTATGAGTTGCAAAAACCTTTGGCCATGGACCATTTTATTTTCAAGGTAGATAGATTTGCCTTGGTATTTTTCGTATCAGAAGTCTTCTTCAATGTAAGTTCGTCAAGTTCTTGTAATGGAGATCATCTTCACTCTTGCTTGCCTAGGTAATTGCATCTAGAAGGGTGGGTTAGAGCGGCTTGAGGTTGCTTGATTAGATAATCGCGTCTAAGAGGGTGGCAAGGACAAAATATCCTACAACATCTATCTCGTCATCATTCATTCATCGGAGAGATCCGTGCCGTTTGCAGGTGTTTGCCTATTCAATTGCGATTAGGAGGGTGCCAAGGACAAATCTATCCAACACCGCCACCATCAAATTCATTATATCTCGTTTTCTACATCAAGATCATGCTTTATTATCGGTTTGTTGAACGTGGAGTTTGGGGTTTTCTCGGATCATATTAGTGAGTTTGCTAGATTAATTGTGATCTAGAGGGTTCCTAGATTTTGAGGTAATTCTTGGATCCTGGCTTCCATATCAGAAGAAGTCAATGGATGTGTGCCTATTTGGAGAAAGAAATGAAGTGGGAGTGTCTTTTGACACTGCCCATGATCGGAACACATGATGCTAACCCAATTACCCCAAAATTCTCTGATTTTTTGTGCAAGACGCAAAGGAAGGCATCCACATGGATATAGGAAGCAAGGATTCGGTTATCCCAAAGATCAAGGAACGTCCAATAAATAAAAAGTTTGATTTGAGGACAAATTGCCTTAAAGAAGGGGGGATGATGCAATCCTAATCCACTCAATGTTCATTTTCACCATGCTTTCAACTTATATCGCAAGAATGAAAGACAAGGGAGTTTCTGCTAGCTTTCTTCCTACATATATCATCTATATATTTATATTAGTCATATATATGCATGCATACTTTCATTTAAATTCTAATATTATCTATGTTGAGGTTATGTATGACTTCATGCATCGTACATTCTTTTATGCATTTCCATACTTTATATTATATGTTATATATATTAAGTAAATTGCATATATGCCTAACATTAAGTTAAACCACATTGTTACTTAAGTTTAAGTCATTTATTTATCAATGGTAATCATTCACATATTTAATTGCATTATTTTGTGCTTCTTGTAGGACATATAATCCACAAAAGTAAAGGGATGGATGGCAGCTCATCTTTAGCTCGTTCAGCTCCAAAAAAGCTCACTCAAATTCGGCCAAGGGAAACCAGCTCATAAACAGCTCTAATCAGCTCCAATTGATTCAAGATAGCTCAAGGACTCCTAAAGACAAGCTCACCTAGCTAAGGATATCTCAAAGCAGCTCTATTAAGCTCCTAAACTAAGTGTAGCTCAACTAGCTAGCTAGCTTAGCTCAAGCTTAGCTCGAGGAGCTCATCTCAGCTCAAGCTACGACTCTCAGCTCAACACTTGAAAGGACATGTCCCTCCCTAAGGGACACAACCGACCAGCCTTGGAGGGAACATGCTTAGCATCAACATTTGGATGGAAGAATGGACAACAATTGCTTAGAGGGAGGCACAAACCCAACCGAAGCATCATTAGCCCTAACTGAACCAACACTACCCCCTTTACATGCCTTTTCGGCCAACTTTTCATTATTGTATTGTGACCATTCGGCCAGCCCTTAGAAAACTATAAATAGGGCTGATTATTTCATTTGTAATCACACCTTTGAATTATATAAAATTATCTTTGTGAGTTTATCTCTCAAACTTGTTCTTTTTAGAGCTATTCGACTTATCAAGCTTCATTGCTTGTGGCGTCACTTTCTTTCCACCATACTTCAGGTTCTTGGTTCTCTATAACCAACGGGTCTAAGTCATCTACCACCCTCAAAGATATTCTCCTAAAGATTGGGTCTGTGTTCTTATAACATAGGTTCTTCTTTTGAATACTATCACCATCTTCCATTTTCATTCCAACACTTCTTTCACCACTTCCATCACCATATCCGAAATTTTCCTTAAACACTTCCATTTCCTTTCTTATCATTTCCCTTCATACACCACTCTAAACTCTTCCACACCTTACCTATTCCCTAACCTTTTCTTCATCATTTCATCCCTAAAGTATACAGGTTACAAGGCTTGCTTGCATTCAAGATCGAGGTAATCAAAGCTTCTCTCAACAAATCCATTTAGAGAGTTGGAGCGTATCAAGCTGGTTCTCTAATTTGGAGGGGTGTGTTCCTCTGTACATTTTCCACTTAGGGTCGTTGTTGTTGTTTCTTGGTGTGACCCTTGTTCTTTGCTACCTTTCGACCTTCATCGCCATATGCACCATCTCATCAATTTCCATATAATGGTGCAATTCTACAACATCGGCAATCTCTTTGTTTAATCTGGTGAGAAATCAAGCCATCTTTGCTTCTCTATCTTCCTCCACATTGGCACGTATCATAGCAACCTCTATTTCTTTGTAGTAGTATTCAACACTCTAGTTGCCTTGCCTTAATGTTTGCAATTTGTGAAAAAGGTCTCGGTGATAATGAGTTAGAATGTACCTTCTCCTCATGATGCTTTTCATATCATGCCATGTAGTGATTGGCCTTTCTTCGTTACGCCTCCTAGACAAGGTTAATTGGTCCCACCAAATAAGTGCATAATCAATGAATTCCATGGCTGCCAATTGTACCTTTTTCTGCTTCAGAGTAATTGTGGCACTCAAATATATGATCCATTTTGCTATCCCAATCTAGACATGCTTCCGAATCTGTCTTGCCTTGAAAAGATGATATGGTGACTCGAATATTGTTGAGGTTGTCATCATACTGGCCATGCCCTCCTTGATATCTAGGGTCTGTCCTTTGGGGATAATTGCTCTATGTCCTCGTCCTATTGTCTTCTACGACTTCTTTTTCTTGGTGCACTCAGTTTTGACTTTGGTTCACTCGAACGTTACCTTGAGATCCCTCTGGACGATCCATCCTATCATGAATGGGTTCAAGTTCTTCTCGTAGTAACCTTTACATCTCACGGATCATAGCTTGAAATTGAAGGTTTGGGGCTTGTTGTCCACCCTCCAGACGTGAATTTCTAGAATTCTGAGACATGTTGTTAGTGAAAGTAAAGGAAACAAAATGAAAAGGCCTTACCAATTTGCACTCAACAAAAACCTCACAAATTTACTCCAAGGAAATTTCACTCCACTCAATGTCGTGTTTGCACTCTGGGATGTTACTTGGATTTTATTATCCCCTTCTGATCTCACACTCTCAATTTGCCTTTTCACTCCTTTCTCTCTTGTGAAGTTCTTTAAGGAACTTACTCAAGACTTAGGCAAGTTTTGTCTCTTGTGCGTCGCTGAAATGTTAGTTTAAAAAGGAAAATGAAGAAAATATGGTGTATAGGTAAGTTTAGAATAGAAAAGGAAAAGAAGAAAGGGTTACTTACTTGGTAAGAAACTCACAACCTTCTTGACCAACAATCAAAGTCTTGAAGAAGATGGATTCAGGCTTGATGTTGAAGATGATATTGTTGTGCTTTTTCACCCTTGAACTTGTGCTATCCGAACTTCTTTTCTTTCTTTCTTTCTTTTTTGTACTTTTTGAATATGTTTCTTTTTTTAACAAAATGAAATGACAAAAGAATAGTCACTTACAAATTCTTGAATCGGGCTTCACTTGATGCACTTGCTTCTTCCACCTATAGCTCTGCCTACCAAATGATGTACGGTCTTTCTTGATGATGTTGGGGACGCCTACTTTGATTGTTGGATTTAGGAAGGAAGCAAGAAACCTGCAAGCAAGATAGGCTTAAATGGAAGATGAAATAAGGTGATAAGGATGTGCGGAAGAATGATGAACTAGGGCAGGTTTGGTGAACTGTAGTGGGCAGTTTTTTCTATAGGGTAATTTGGGCGAGAAGATGGATGAAGGATAGTTATAATGGTAAGGTGAAAGATGGGGTGATAGTGTCTTAAAGAATCAAGGAAGAACGTAGGCTATAGAGAGCCTAAACCCAAACCTTATATGATATCTTTAAGTGGTGTTATAAAGGGCTTTGACCCATTATCTATAAAGAGATAGGAACCAAAAGTATCAAGGGAAATAGAAGGGTTGACGCCACAAGCACAAAGACTTGATAAGTCGATAAAGTTATAAAAAGAACTAAAAGAGAGAAAATTCTCACAAGTAATTTGATTGATAAAATTGAGATGAGATCTTTACAAATGAAATGAAATGCCCTATTTATAGTTTTCTAGGAGTGTGGCCGAAAAGGCACTACATGGATGAAGGGGCGGCCGAATAGGTAGGTGTCTCCCACCAAAGGCTGGTTGTGACTCCCTCTAAAGGGCTGGTGATGGTTCGACCATCTTGGTGTCTCCCTCCACTTAATTTTGGCGCAAAATGTCTTCCCTCCAAATGGCGTTTGCCGCCCACTTGGTTTCTCTCTAAATAACTAGGGACGTGTTCCTTTAAGAGGGGACATGACCCTTGGGTGGTGAGCTGGCTTGTGTAGGTGGAGCTGAAGTGAGTTGGTTGAGCTTGGAGTGAGCTGGATTGAGCTGAGCTAGCTAGCTGAAAGAGCTAGCTCAATCTTCAAGCTGACTTGAGTTATTCCGAGCTGATTTTAGCTAGGGGAGCTGGTCCTTCAAGCTTGTGAGCTCCTTTAGAATGTCTTCCTTAGGTTTTGAGCTTATCCGAGCACTCCCTTTAGTTGTGAGCTAATATCATTCACCCATGTACCTATAAAAGGCATAATAGATATGCATAAACTAAGGTTATGTAGATAGCATATGCACGCCAATCTAAGTATAGGGACTAAGATGTATTAATATGTATTCTAGAATGAAATGCATGGCATAGATTATATTAAGGATATGGTTATGCATAATAAGATAAGTAGCATATGTATGTAAGTTACTAAATATATAAAGATGTGTGGGATAGATAAAAACTCCCTTTTCTTTCATCCTTAGTGACAAAGATGAAAGTGAGCTTATGAATGGATGTTGGAACAGGATTGTATCACTGTAAGTTTATTTTTGATGGATTCTATCTATTTATTCTTTCATACTGCTGTTTATTTTTTACAGATGCAGGCTATTCTTTATCTTTACAGTTTGTGATCACAGGGAAATATGTAATTTCTACAGTCCCGCAGTCTGCTTCTCGAAGAGCTTTGCTGGCAGCTACAACTAGAACCGAGACGGGTGCAGTCTCTTATGACTAGGCAAACTCAGATTATCTCTCACAGTTAGTTCTTTCGCAATCTGCCAGTCTAAATATGCAGTTTTGTTTATGCTATTATTTTATTATTATTTAGGCCTGCTCTTTTAATTTTTTTGATATTACTCTTTCGCTTGCCAATATCACTGTCACTTTAATTTTTCTTGTTCCCTAGACTAGTTTTTAGTGTTGTCTGCCGGAACAGTTATAGTGGCGGCGTCGGCGTTGGCCGGTCCTAGGTGGCGCGTGAACCAATGATGAGTATGACCCTTTGGAATTGACAGAAGGTCGTTAATCATTCAAATTTTAAAATCTCTTGTTATTTTATCCAACAAACCTTATCCGATTGTATTTACTTGTTAAACTTTCAATCTCTTTCCATCTTTTTTAGTTTTGATTATGTTTTATTTATTTTAATTTATTCTTATCCTTTTCTCTCTATCCTTTTCAAATTTAAACCTAATTTTGTTGAATTTTATCTCTTATCCCTTTATTCTTTTTTATCTTCTCAAATTTAAAATTATCTCTTACAATTTTTAAGTTTCATATCCACTCCAGTTTGAATTTTCTATCTCTTTCACTATTATTTACTTTTTATTTTATTTTATTTTATTTATCTTAATTTATTTATCTTCTTCTGTTTCAAATTTTAAGTTTATTTTATCCCTTCTTTTATCTTTCTTTATCCCTTTTTTATCTACTCTAACTTAAATTTATCTCTCAAGTTTTTTATGTTTTTTTATCTCTTCCTGTTTGAATTTTAATTCTCTAATCTTATCTTTCTTTCGTCATCTAGTCACTTTTATTCTATCTATAACTCCTATTGGTATTTTAAGAATTACATGCACCATTGAAACCCCAACAAAACGGCCGCAAAATGAGATTAAGTCAAATTTTATGAGTTCAAATATTTGATTATGGGCTTTTGAACATGATTATATGGCTTAACCTCTATTTTAAAACTTTTTACTTAGTTAAAATTCCAACGGGTCCACTTATAAAGCCCATTTAGACATGCACCCTTTAAACACCAACAAAATGGCCGCAAAGTGAGATTAAATAAAATTTTATGAGTTCAAATATTTGATTATGGGCTTTTTAACATGATTACATGGCTTAATCTCAATTTCATAACTTTTAACTCGGTTAAAATTCCAACAGGTCCACTGTGAAGCCTATTTAGATATGCACGCCTTATTTTATATGTTCAGATATTTTCTTATGGTGTTTTGAACATGATTATATGGCTTAACCTCAATTTCAAAACTTTTTACTCGGTTAAAATTCTAACGGGTCCACTCTAAAGCCCATTTAGACATAAACACCTTAAACCCAACAATAAGGCTAAAAAATAAGATTAAATCAAATTTTATGAGTTCAAATATTTTAAAATGGGCTTTGGAACATGATTATACCGCTTAATGATATGCTCCATCTCTCTAATTGATGTTGTTGAGAGAAGCTTGATTGTTCCCAACTGTGAATGCAAGTAAGCCTTGTAATCTGAATACTTGAAGATGATGAAATGATGGAAGATGATGATAGTTTAGGGTGCAAAAGTGTATGATACGAGGTGTTCTACGGAAAGGTTTTGTGTAAGTGAAGGCTCGGGTAATGAAGGAAAGGAAATGGGATGGTTCGGATATAGAAGTGAGGAAAGGATAAGGTGATAGTATTCAAAGTATTCAAAGAAAGAAACTATGCTATAAGAATCATAATCCTAAATCTTAAGAGAATGACTTTGAGGGTGGTAGGAAGGACTTGGACCCTTTGGATATTAAACCAAGAACCGAAAGTATAGATAGGGAAAAGAGACGCCACAAGCAAGAAAGCTTGATAAGTCAAGATAGTTCTAAAAAACAAGTTTGAGAGAATAAACTCACAAATTAAAAGATAATTGTGTATGAGTTGTGTTACAAATGAAATCCAAAGCCCTATTTATAGTTGTTTAAAGGGCATGGCCGAAAAGGCCTCTATCTATTCAGCAAATGGTAAAATCCCTTCATAAAGGCATGTATGTATGAATGGTTACAATGGCATAGCCGAATATTTAAGGAAATGGTTCATTTGGTGCCAAAACATGGAAAGGTATGTGTCTTTCCCTCTATGGCCGAATGGGTGGCTTGGTGACCCTTCATGGTAGCTAAGCTAGTGTCCCTCCAGCTCAATTTCAGCTACCTACACTCCAGTGGTCAGTTATCAGGTCCTCAGCTCATTTCTAGCTAGTTTTAGCTCTTTTAGCTCAACTATACTCCTTAGCTAAGCTATTTATCCTTCAACTCCCTTAAGCTAGGTTCAGCTCCCATTCAGCTCCTTTAGCTATCCTTTCAGCTACTATCTTTGTGCGTTGAACTCCTTTAAGCTAGGTAAGCTATCATTCCTTGTCCTCGAGCTAGTATGAGCTGCCATAGCTTGCATTCTTTGTTTCCGAGGTGCCATAGCTTGCCTAATCATCCCTTGTACCTATATGAATCATGAAAGCAACCAAATTAGCTATGAAAGAGCTAAGAATATGATGACCACATGTGCAAGTGATAGAAAAATATAAATAAAGGATGTGCAACATAGCATATGCATGATTTAGCTAAGTATAAAGATGTGGCTCATATGTTATGCATGAATATCATATAATATGCAGATGAGTGATAACATATGATAATTCAAGCATGCTTATAACATTATATAATGCATAAATAAGTAAATAGAAGATAAAGTAAGGTAGAACTCTCTTAGAATCAGTCTTGATGTCCATTAATGGTGTGAACAATTCATTGAGAAAGTTGGTGTTGATTAGGATCGCATCACTTAACCTTAATTTCATAACTTTTTACTCGGTTAAAATTCCAACTGGTCCGTTGTAAAGCCCATTTAGACATGCACCATTTAAACCCAACAAAATGACCGCAAAATGTGATAAAATCAAATTTTATGAGTTCAAATATTTTCTTATGGGCTTTTGAACATGATTACATGGATTAATCTCAATTTTAGAACTTTTTACTCGGTTAAAATTTCAACAGGTCCACTGTGAAGCCTATTTAGATATGCACGTCTTATTTTATGAGTTCAAATATTTTCTTATGGTGTTTTGAACATGATTATATGGCTTAACCTCAATTTCAGAACTTTTTACTCTGTTAAAATTCTAGCGGGTCCACTGTAAAGCCCATTTAGACAGGCACGCAGGCGTGCCTGTCTAAATAGGCTAAAAATACGATTAAATCAAATTTTATGAGTTCAAATATTTGAAAATGGGCTTTGGAACATGATTATACCTCTTAACCTTAATTTCATAACTTTTTACTCGATTAAAATTCTATCTGGTCCATTATAAAGCCCATTTAGACATGCACCATTTAAACCCCAACAAAACGGTCGCAAAATGAGATAAAATCAAATTTTATGAATTAAAATATTTCTTATGGGATTTTCAACATGATTATATGGCTTAACCTCAATTTCATAGATCTTTACTCAGCTAAAATTCCAATTGGTGCACTGTAAAGTCCATTTAGACATGCGCCATTGAAACCCCAACAAAACACCCGCAAAATAAGATTAAATCAAATTTTATGAGTTCAAATATTTGATTATGGGATTTTGAACATGATTATATGGCTTAACCTCAATTTCATAACTTTTTATTTGGATAAAATTTCAACTGGTCCCATGTAAAGTCCATTTAGACATGCACCATTTATAAACCCCAACAAATCGGCCATAAAATGAGATTGAATCAAATTTTTTGTGTTCAAATATTTGATCGCTTAATCTCAATTTTAGAACTTTCTACTTTGTTAAAATTCTAATGGGTCAACTATGAAAGCCCATTTAGATATGCACGCCATAAACCCCAACAAAACGGCCGTAAAATAAGATTAAATCAAATTTTATGAGTTCAAATATTTTCTTATGGTGTTTTGATCATGATTATATGGCTTAACCTCAATTTTATAACTTTTTACTCAATTAAAATTCTAATGGGTCAACTGTAAAGCCCATTTAGACATGCACGCCTTAAACCCAAACAAAACGGCTAAAAAATAAGATTAAATCAAATTTTATGAGTTCAAATATTTGAAAATGTGCTTTGGAACATGATTATATCACTTAACTTTAATTTTAAACCTTTTTACTCGATTAAAATTCCAATGGGTCCATTGTAAAGTCTATTTAGACATGCACGCCTTAAACCCAACGACTGCAAAATAAGATAAAATCAAATTTTATATGTTCAAATTTCTTATGGGCTTTTTCACATGATTATATGACTTAACCTCAATTTCATAACATTTTACTCGGTTAAAATTCCAATTGGTCCACTGTAAAGTCCATTTAGACATGCACCATTGAAACCCCAACAAAACTGCCACAAAATGATATTAAATCAAATTTTATGAGTTCAAATATTTGATTATGGGCTTTTGAACATGATTATATGGCTTAACCTCAATTTTAGAACTTTTTACTCGGTTAAAAGTCCAACGGGTTCACTATAAAGCTCATTTAGACATGCACCCCTTAAACAACAACAAAACAACCACAAAGTGAGATTAAATAAAATTTTATGAGTTCAAATACTTGATTATGGGCTTTTGAGCAAGATTATATGGCTTAACCTTAATTTCAGTACTTTTTACTCGATTAAAATTTCAACATGTCCACTATAAAGCACATTTAGACATGTATGCCTTAAACCCTAACAAATCAGCCTCAAAATGAGATCAAATCAAATTTTATGAGTTTAAATATTTGATTATAGGCTTTTGAATATGATTACATGGCTTAACATCAATTTTAGAAATTTTTACTCGGTTAAAATTCCAATGGGTCCACTATAAATCCCATTTAGATATGCACACCTTAAACCCTAACAACACGTCCGCAAAATAAGATAAAATCAAATTTTATGAGTTCAAATATTTTTTATGGGCTTTTAACATGATTATAAGGCTTAACTTCAATTTCATAACATTCTATTCGGTTAAAATTTCAACTGGCCCATTGTAAAGACTATTTAGATATGTACTATTGAAACCCCAACAAAACGGTCGCAAAATAAGATTTAATCAAATTTATGAGTTCAAATATTTGATTATGGCATTTGAACATGATTACATGGCTTAACCTCAATTTAAAACTTTTTACTCTGTTAAAATTCCAACAGCTCCACTATAAGGCCCATTTAGACATACACCCTTTAAACACCAACAAAATGGCCGCAAAATAAGATTAAGTAAAAAAATTTCAGTTCAAACATTTGATTATAGGCTTTTGAACATGATTATATGGCTTAACCTCAGTTTTAGAACTTTTTACTCAAATAAAATTCCAACGGGTCCACTATAATGTCCCTTTTAGACATGCACGCTGATGCGAACCAGTTTCACACAATACTCATTTTCACTATACATTCAACTTGTTTTACAACGATGAAAGTCAATGGAGTTTTTGCTTACCTTTTTCACATTATTCTTAGTTATATAATTATGATACTAATAGTTATGCACTTACATATAGTTATCCTCGGCACCCTCTTAGACGCAATTATCTAAGCAAGCAACCTCAAGCGGCTCTAACCCACCGTCCTAGATGCAATTACCTAGGAAAGCAAGAGTGTGAAGATGGTCTCCCTCACAAGAACTCGATGATCTTATGTTGAAGATGGCTTCTAGACAAGTTTACTGAACACTTGCAAACTCAAAGAATACTAAAATCTCCAAAGAGAACTTTTTATTAATCAATGAAATATGAATTACAATGTGGGTGAAGCCTCCTTTATATAGGCCATGGAGAAGTTCTAATCCTACTAAACTTAGGAATTAAATACAATAAATAAATGCTAAAATCTAATCTCCTAATTAGATAAGTAAATTCTAATAATAAATAAATGCTAAAAATAAAATCCTAATTAAATAAATCTGATCCTTATAGATATTGCAGAATCCTATATATTAAGATGAGGATAGATAAAACAAATCTGAAATTTCTAGCTTTGTTTATGGCTTGTGGAGATGGCGTGAAGGTTGAAGATGAAGATGGCTTGCGATTTGTTGTTTTGTCCTCGGCACCCTCTTAGACTCAATTATCTAAGCAAGCAACCTCAAGTGGCTCTAACCCACCCTCCTAGACACGATTATCTAGGCAAGCAAGAGAGTGAAGATGATCTCCCTCACAAGAACTCGTCGAACTTATGTTGAAGAAGACTTCTGATACGAAAAATAACTAGGCAAATCTATCTACCTTGAAAATAAAATGTCTCATGGCCAAAGGTTTTTGCAACTCATAAATTCATGATGATGTTCTTATTAGTGAAGCAAATATGCCTTTAAATAGGCTACAAATGAAGAGTTCAACTTAAATTAGGAAAAGTAAAGATAATAATAAAATAAATAAACATATTTTATCTAACCTAAAAAACTAATAAATAAATAACAAATCTAATCCTAAATCATCTAAATATCTTCATAAAGAATCCTATATTAAATTTAAGTACAAATAATCAATAAAATTATTGAAAATTCGTAATAAATAATATTTCCCGTGATAAAATCGTATAGAGATTTCTGCTCGCACAGTCTTCACTAAAATGGACATAACTTGAGCTCCCGATGTCGGATTGATGCGTTTCAAGATGCGTTGGAAAGCTAAGAGATAGAAGAATATGTTTGAAGAAGACATGTAGACTCGGAAGTGCCCGGATCCCATCCGAAAATTTGATGCAAGTCGGCTGAAATTCCAGACTTATAAAACAACTTCAACTCTTTGGCTACAATGCATCATTTTAGCCCCGCATACATGTATCATTCTCCCCTGTTGAAAACGGTTCGTCCCGAATCTTAAGAGTTGTTGATCACAACTTTCAAGTCTCTTGAGATGTCTCCAAGAATGAAATATTAAAACTAGGATCTATATAGAGAATTATATATTTTTTCTTTTTTCTCAACTACTAAAACAACAGTAAAAGATAATTGTTTCAAACACCTAAACCAAGGCTCTGATTACCAATTGATACAGAAGCTAGGATCCAAGAATTACCTCAAAATCTAGGAACCCTCTAGATCACAATTAATCTAGCAAACTCACTAATATGATCCGAGAAAACCTCAAACTCCACATTCAGCAAACCGATAATAAAGCATGATCTTGATGTAGAAAACGAGATAGGATGAATTTGATGGTGGCGGTGTTGGATAGATTTGTCCTTGGCACCCTCCTAATCGCAATTGAATAGGCAAACACCTGCAAACTGCACGAATCTCTCCAATAAATGGATGATGACGAGATAGATGTTGTAGGATATTTTGTCCTCGACACCCTCTTAGACGCAATTATCTAAGCAAGCAACCTCAAGCGGCTCTAACCCACCCTCTCCTAGATATAATTACCTAGGCAAGCAAGAGTGTGAAGATGATCTCCCTCACAAGAACTCGATGATCTTATGTTGAAGATGGCTTCTAGACAAGTTTACCGAACACTTGCAAACTCAAAGAATACTAAAATCTCCAAAGAGAACTTTTTATGAATCAATGAAATCTGAATTACAATGTGGGTGAATCCTCCTTTATATAGGTCATGGAGAAGTTTTAATCCTACAAAACTTAGGAATTAAATACAATAAATAAATGCTAAAATCTAATCTCCTAATTAGATAAGTAACTTCTAATAATAAATAAATGCTAAAAATAAAATCATAATTAAATAAACCTGATCCTAATAGATATTGCAGAATCCTATGTTGATTTAAATTACAAATAATCAAATAAAATCTTGAAAATTCGTAATTATCCTAAAATCCCGTATTAATCCCGTATAGAAATTTATACATGTGTTGTCTTCGCTAAAATAGACGTATCTTGAGATCCAGATGTCCGATTGAGGCGTTTCAAGATGCGTTGGAAAGCTAATTTGCAACCCGGCAAGTTTTAAGAAGACATGTTGACTCATAAATGCCTGGATCCCATCCGAAAATTCGATACAAGTCGGCTGAAATTCCAGACTTATAAAACAGCTTCAACTCTTTGGCTACAATGCATCATTTTAGCCCCCATTAGGAGATTAAGTTGTTGCAAGAACTAGGAGCTCTAGACTCAATCAAGGAAGTTTGGGCAGATCTGAAAATTCAAGAGAAAAGAGAAGGGATTTTCTTGAATTTTTCAGATTCAAGGCTGGAAATTTAAAGAAAGAAAGACAAGATGAAGGATTATATGATAAGAAATAAGAATATAAATAAAAAGATGAGAAAAGATTAAGAAGAAGATAGGTAAAACAAATCTGAAAATTCCAGCTTTGTTTACGGAATTATGGAAGATGGTGTGAAGGTTGAAGATGAAGATGGCTTGCGAATTGCTGATGTTGTTTTGTCCTCGGCACCCTCTTAGACTCAATTATCTAAGCAAGCAACCTCAAGCGTCTCTAACCCACCCTCCTAGATGGGATTATCTAGGCAAGCAAGAGTGTGAAGATGATCTCCCTCACAAGAACTCGTCGAACTTATGTTGAAGAAGACTTCGAAGGCACAAGTAATCAGCACTTGCAAAAACAAACTCACTAAATATTTCATAAATCAAAGAAAATCTCCCTTACAATGATGGAGGCTTCATCCTTTTATAGGTGAAGGATAGACAAAGCAATGTCACCGTTATCATTTCTGTTTTCTACAAAAACGACCAACTTCTCTAACCATTTTTTTATCAATCGTTGCTTGTTTCAATCAGTTGTTGCTCGTCACCGATCATCATTCCTAGTAAGATCGATACTAAAACGTTCACATTTCACTCCTCTTTTTTCCTCTGGTTGTTTTTCTGCGAAATTCACTCAAAGACGACGAGAATCCATCTAAAATGTGGCCTTCTAATGCTCTGATATCCTTAGACAGTCATCCAACGAGACTAATTTTTAGGTATGTTGTTCGTCTACTCGAAAGAATTCTTTCCACATTTTATATTTTCGAGTAAACACTGAAACTCATCAAATCTAAAGAAAACACAAACTCCAAAATATATTTTTCTGTGTTTAATTTTGTAAGTTTCAAAGAGATTTTGAGAAAATATAAACCTATAAAAGTGAGAGAGGGGATGATGATATGAATTCAGTCACTAAGATGACCACAAAAAGTGCTGAAGAACGACAATTTTCGATGGTGACTAAAATTGGGTGAAAAACCCTAAGTTTCGATAAAGAAGATGATGAGGTGAAAAAAAAGAAAAATATCATGGCATCGGATTGTTAGCAATTTAACGACCCGCTGATAAAAACAATCTGAAAAGTTAGTACCAAAATTGAAATAATTTATAGTTCAATGACCAAAACGAGACAACCCTAAAGTTTAATGATTGGTGGTGTATTTGTCGCGACCATTTTTGAAATCGGGTGTGAAAAATAGCCTGACGATCGATCTTTTGGAAAATTAGGGTTTTTTGGCCACTTTTAATTTAATCTTGAAAATTTAGGGTTTTTGAGAAAATATAAACCTATAAAAGTGAGGGAGGGGATGATGATATGAATTCAGTCACTAGGATGACCACAAAAAGTGCTGAAGAATGACAATTTTCGATGGTGACTGAAATTGGGTGAAAAACCATAAGTTT
This sequence comes from Hibiscus mutabilis, assembly GCA_019671005.1. NCBI lineage: Eukaryota > Viridiplantae > Streptophyta > Magnoliopsida > Malvales > Malvaceae > Hibiscus > Hibiscus mutabilis. The sequence continues at coordinate 25,958,630 of CM033741.1, forward strand.
CGATAAAGAAGATGATGAGGCGAAAAAAAAAGAAAAATATCATGGCATCTGATTGTTAGCAATTTAACGACCCGCTGATAAAAACAATCTGAAAAGTTAGTACCAAAATTGAAATAATTTATAGTTCAATGACCAAAACGAGACAACCCTAAAGTTTAATGATTGGTGGTGTATTTGTCACGACCATTTTTGAAATCGGGTGTGAAAAATAGCCTGACGATCGATCTTTTGGAAAATTAGGGTTTTCTGGCCACTTTTAATTTAATCTTGAAAATTTAGGGTTTTTGAGAAAATATAAACCTATAAAAGTGAGAGAGGGGATGATGATATGAATTCAGTCACTAGGATGACCACAAAAAGTGCTGAAGAACGACAATTTTCGATGGTGACTGAAATTGGGTGAAAAAGCCTAAGTTTCGATAAAGAAGATGATGAGGTGAAAAAAAGAAAAATATCATGGCATCTGATTGTTAGCAATTTAACGACCCGCTGATAAAAACAATCTGAAAAGTTAGTACCAAAATTAAAATAATTTATAGTTCAATGACCAAAACGAGACAACCCTAAAGTTTAATGATTGGTGGTGTATTTGTTGCGACCATTTTTGAAATCGGGTGTGAAAAATAGCCTGACGATCGATCTTTTGGAAAATTAGGGTTTTCTGGTCACTTTTAATTTAATCTTAAAAATTTAGGGTTTTTTGTATTAAATTATATTTTCCTTTATTTATTCTTTAAAAATATTTAGAGTCGCCACCGATCACTTCGAGGTAGACCGGACATCGAAAAAAACAAACCAGAGATTCTATCTTTAAAAATTAGGTTCGGGAGTCGGTTACATGTAGGGATGGATTAGCATCCCTACGAATGCTCGTTATCGGTACCTTTAATTTTACGTGGCATTTTGGCATTTCAAATAATTATTTGAATTTAATTTATTCATAATTATTAATTAAATTTAAATTCCAAATGCAGATATCATTTTATAAGGAAATTCATTTTGTTCGAATACGTGATTAAAAGCACCCCGTTAGGTGGCACCCCTATTCGTATTTAAAAATGAATTTCCAACATAAAAGGTTTTAAATGAATGTCCTTTTATTGTCTTGTTGATTTTAAGTATTAATCCTAATAAGGCTCTAATTAATTAGTTATTTAATACTATGAATACTAATTAATTTAATGACTTTTATGAGAAAATGTCAATTTCTTGAACACCTTCCATATATGTAAAGCCCTTAAATTAATCATATTCCTAATTAATTAATCTTTCTAATTAATTAAAGTTCTAGTCCTAATTTCGTCTCTAACAATTTATTAAATCAATATTATAGGTGAAAATGTATATTAAATACTTACCTTTAAAACTAATGTTGAGATAACACCTCCTTGTAAACAATGGAACATCATCCAAATTTGAATCCCAAAGGTTCAATTTAATATACATTTAATTATCTAAAATGTATCTTAATTAATTATTTAATTTCAATTAAAGAACTAAATGAATATTCAATTATAAGTGTAATTTATATATTAAATATGTTCATTAAATCCATGTTGAGATAACACCCCATTGTTAACAATGGAACATCATACAAATTTGAATTTTAATGTTTATATTTAATATTACATTTAATTACTACAATTATCTACCCTATTTAATTATTGAATCTTAATTAAAGAACCTAAGCTAAAAGCTCGAATAATTAATTAACCTAGGTGATTAAATTTCTAACATGAAAAACTATATGCCCAATTTAAAACATGCATCACACATATATATGAGCAATTAAATTAAAATAATTAAATTAAATTAAATGACTGAATTAGAAGAAATAAAACTTGCAAAATCTGACTTTTATTACAAAATGACTAAATTGAACCATTTACAAAGCCTAATGCCCCTATTACAAAGCCTAAGTGACTCGATTGAAAGAATTGCAAATTCAAAAATTCAATTACAAAGTATGAGGGACTAAATTGGGAGAATTGCATAATATATGGCTCAATTATAGGGGAATAGGGACTAAATTGAGAGAATGCAAAATGTTGGGCAAAAACCAAAGGGTACCCGAAGTGGAACGTGGATCTTAGATCCGACCTGGCCAAAAAGATGCGGATCTTCTTTGACTCGTTCCCTAAAACGACGTCGTAGGGCTTTGGATATAAAAGCCCTTTTTTTCACGTAAAATGCCCTATTTCCTTCATTTTTCAGTTTTACCCTCTCTCTAACGCCTCACTCTCTCTATTTCTCTGGTCATAAACACAATCCAAACCCAGAAAATTCTGGGAATGGATCTAAAACCCTCGTTTTTGGATGAATACTCACAAAGTTCTTCACGAACTCAACGGGGTTCATCTTTTCCAGCACAACTCTGCCACTAGTTCCGCCCTTTGATCTTCAACCACCGCCTACTGGTGACCTTTAGGTGTTCGCCGGCCACCGGGATTCGAATCCCGACCGTCGCAGACGACACCGGCCGCCAAATGGCGATTTTTGGCCATCGTTTGAGCTCCGACGTCGCGGGGCAATTTTCGGCCACCGTAGGGCGATTTTTTGCCACCGTCTGTCGTCGAGGCCGAAACCCTAAAAACCAAAAAAAAAACCAATTTTTGACTCTAGGGACCTAGATCTACCCAAATCCGATAGGATCTACCCTTCTTCCCGACCTAGGCTACCCGTAAACCCCCTCTTCAACTCCGCCGCTGCTCAAACCCTAGACGCCACAATAGGATAAGTTTTGATCCATTTTATTTATTTTTACCACTGTTTTTTGGCTAAACTAACATGATTTAGTGTTTTTTTTTTGCAGGAAACAAAAGACCGGAGGAAAAATTACCTTTCGATGGTGGTTTTGCAATTTTGAATATCATCCCGACGAGTTTTCGGTGACCGACGAACTTCTCGACGGCGAGCGCTCAGCTACCGTGCCGGCTCAACTTTCGAAGTACTCCCTCTCTCCTTCTTTATTATTATATTTATTAGTTTTATTATTTAATAATTTAATTAATGGTTGTCATTATTAAAACTGACACACACACACTCTCTTGGTATTATATATAGGTGGTGCAGACTATGATGTCATCAAAACCATTATCCGAGTGAAATTGGTCTAAGCCAATAAGTGCCTGCCATGTGTCCCCTCAGAATAGAAATTGGGCAGGAAAATGGATATTTGTGTTTGTTTAGCTGATATGTATTAGGGGTGTGCAAAAAAACTGAAAAACCGAAATTGATTCTGAAACCCGAAAAAACTAAACCGAAAAAGTGGTTAACCGAACCAAAAAATTCGGTTTTGGTTCAGGTTTTTATTTAAAAAAAGAATACTGGTTCGGTTACGGTTTACAGTTTTGGGACAAACCGGGTAACCGAATCGACCGGTTATATAATATATATTATTATATTATATGCTATTTTAATATTTTATATTAAAAAAATCATATTTTATTTTATTTTCTCATTCCCCAAAAGTAAAACCATAATTTCATTTTATGAAGTTTAAGTGTTTAACTTGCGAGTATTAAAAAAGATACTAATATCATGTGTCGGTTTTTAAAAGTATATATTTTTTCAAACCTATTATCAAATTTTATATTTTTAATAAACAAAATAAACCCCGTTACCCGAACCGAACCGAATTTTTCGGTTAACCGAATAAACAGTTAACAGGTTGAATGGTTACGGTTTAGGGTCGAGAATTGGGTGACCCGAACTTACTGGTTAACCGAAATAATTTGCTAACGGTTAACCGAACCCGGTTTGGCACACCCGTAATATGTATAGGATTTTGGGAGGGAAACAGATTGTAAATTCTGAACTTGGGCTTTCGGTTTGGGCTTTAAACTTGTAATGGTCATTTGGGCATTTTTGAATGTAATTGGACATTTATTTTTGTAAATGGTCATTTATTTATTTATTTATTTATATTGTTTATTTATCTATTGGCCTTATTTATCAATATATTCGAACTCCGGACAAAATACAAGTATTACAGTATTTTATCCTTATTTTTATAACGAAAGAAGAGGGATTGCATGTCGAATTCGAGGCCAATCTAATTGAATCCATTAAATTGCAAATTATTTATTGAATTTATATTATATTTGTCATACTCATGACTTATAAAAATAAGTAAAAAATCATATTTATAAAAAATATATTTACTAAATAATTTTAAGTTGAGTGATAAAGTATTTATATATAAATTTATATTCGTTATTTAATTAATGATTTTAGAGTTTATCCCAATGATTGTTCACTTTTTAAAATGTTTTCATTTTAGCCAAAAAAATGTCATCTTAATTTAATCACCACCATTAAAAAAGATGCTTGAGTGATAATTTTGCCTATGTAATAATCTCAAATCAAATCGGTAACGTTGTCTTTTTTTTTAATTACATCGACTTAGCTCTTGTAGTCTTCCAAAAGCATTAATATTGCCCCTCCTTTTTAATTTCATCAATTTAGTCCCCAAACTCCTAAATTGCATCAATCTCGCCATTTGACTGTAGTTGACTGAAAGAATCGTTATCACCAAACGTCATTTGTCATGTCATACACTCCATTGTTAAATAATTAGTAACATTTGAGTTGGCATGTCCATATGTCATTTTTTTAATAAATTAATATCTTCCGATAAGATGATGACAAGTCATTTAAAAAAATTATAATTTTATAATAAATAAATAATTCTAAAACTCTCCTTGTACTATAAGTCATCAAAACCTACCGTTATCATCAATATGATAAGACAACTCATTATAACAAATAATATGGAGATAGATAACAACCACATGCACATAATTTAACAGCTCTGTCAGTCAACGACGGTCAAAGGGCAAGACTGATACAATTTAAAAGCTCGAGAGCTAAATTGATAGAATTAAAAAATGACAACATTACTAATTTGAGATTACTACTAGAACAAAATTACCTCTTAAACCTTAAAAAAATTATTCATTTCAATCACCCATAGTGAACTATTTAAAACTATACATTAATACTGTTGAATGTCATATAAACACATACTGTAGGGCTTATGCTAACACAAAAAGAGAATCATAATTACAATTATTTATAGGGATGACAACGAATTAGGGCGGGTATTTGGCCGTTCCAATCTTGATCCAAAATTTAAATTTTCTTACTGGATCCCAAGTTGACACTAGTTAATCAAAACTTTTAGATTTTCCTACTCAATTTTAAATTTTCCTAACTATCAAACAGTCAATAACAAATTTGAAAAATAAAATAAAATAAAATCATAACAATGATTGAAAGGATAAGTAAAAAAATGTAAACAACGAAATGAAACAGGAAAATTTTAAAATACTCATCAATGTTTTAAGAAACTCAAACAATCATTCTGAAAAGAAAAATTCAAACAATCCTTAAAAAACCCATAAAAGATTGCGTGTATAATAAAAATGAGTAATTTCGATCTATACAATTATAAAATTAATAAAAGAATTTAAGAGGAAAAATGAAATGAAATTGAAGAATAAAAGAAAGAAAGAGAAAGAGAAAGTGAAGAGAATAAGAGACTACATCAGTGAAGAACAGAGCAAGAGACGGCAGTCAAGAAATGAAAAATTTATGAAAATTTTGACCTAAAAACCATATATTCAATGGCATTTAAATAAATATAATAAAAATTTGACATAAATCTGAACGTGCCCCGACTCTAACTTTCTCAAAACTCGCCCTGACACGCTCCGAATCTGAAGTTTAAAAGAAAAACTTTCGGGTCAGATCTAGTCACGCCGGATTGAGTCAGGTTCGGGTAATTTTACCATCTCTAATTATTTTACATAAAATTACTTTCAATATTAGTTTTATTCAAACTTGAGACTCATGTTGTGTGTTTTCGGATATCAAATCGGATTCAATTTAAAAATTGAATATTTAAAATTTTTATATTAATTTTTCGAATCAAATATTTAATTTTATTAGTAAACTTAATTTTAAAAAATAAACCAATAATAGTGATAAAATAATTTTAATGGTAAAGAATAATATATATATATGTTAATGAAAATAATGAAGATGATAATAATAAAATAATCATAATAAATATAATAGATTAGAGAAAAACATATTATATAATAATGACAATTATAATAATAAATATATATACTAACTACCAAGAAAATAATAGTGTTGTTTTATAATAATAATAATAAATATACAATGCAATAAATAAAATGTTAAAAAGAAAAGAAAATAAAAATAAATCTGTTGAGGACACAAATTGAATAAAAATAGAACTTGAAAGGGCCAAAATAATAAGTAATTATACAAAATTAAACTACAATCAAAAGAGGAAGAATTGAGATATCAAATAATCCTAATATTGCGAAAAACTCATTATTTATTGAAGTATAATTGAGATATCCAATTACATTCAACTCAACAAAACCAACAAATCATACAATAATTAACCAATATATCACATCTATGTAATTACATCAAAGTCTAATTAACATGCGACTTTCCAAACACGCACTAAAATTTTTTCATCCCCACTTATTTCCATCCATCATTCATACAAAGCGGTTGTTTCTATCCTTAATAACCTCATACTCATAGGTTTGGTGCTCCTATTAAAAAAATTATCAACCAAAGGGAGCCTTAATCCCTTATCAAATTCTAACTGAACATTTCTGGCCATCTTATGAGTTACCTCTCTTGTAGATAAATGAAACTTTGTTCAATGATCAACAAATGTATTTACACGCTTTTATGAAGCAGCAGCAGAAGGAAGAAAACTTACCATGTTGAAGGTCATTGGATTTCCAAATAGGTAGGCTATCGAAAACAAATTTCGCATTCTTCAATGCCTAATCATCGAGTATGAACAGATAAATTAGAAACCAGAAACAAGTATGGTAAATACATCATGATACATACATATTATCAAACAAACATCAAGGATCAACTTATGCTTTAACCATGTATTCTTCGTTTGCACTTGGGACAGGAATATGAAAACTTTAGCTTATGTTACAGAGAGAGAGAAGTTAAATGTAGCTAGATTGTCCCAATAGCAAATCAAGCATGTCATCAGGAGTTAGAAAAATAGTTCCACCAATAATTAATTCGATATCGGGTCTTCCACTTTCTGATAATGCCTCATGTGCTTCTTCTACCTTGCAACAAGGAACAACAAAACAACTAGTCATTTTTATTTGGGTTGAAGGAAAATAACATTTTATATATAAAAAAAAGAAGTTAAAATCTTAAGAATCATCTTGCTAGTCAAGATGTTTATACATGGGACGGGACTACTGATTTGTACCAAAAACACAAGGCTTTAAAAGTTTAAGCAACAGAAAACTTTCCAAAGGAAGAAGATGGGAAAAGAAAAAGTAAAAACTGTAAAAGATGAAAGAAATTCAGACCTCAACACCATTAATGCCTCCAACAACAAAAACCAGAATGACATTTTGGAAAAGTTGTCCACTCTATCGTGCAACTCCACCTTAAGCTGCATGTCTAATTGATCATCATCAAAATCACCGATGTCTAATTGATCTATTGATGTTTCTTTAGTTACATCTGATTTAGTTTTGTTTAATTTTGCCTCAAGTTCTGGTGTTAGACCAAAAAGAAACTTCAACCTTGCCGGAATAAATGATTAACCCATTACTGATTGAGTCCACTTATATATTTTAAAGTTATTTTATTTAATATAATACACACATTACACACGCTAAAGTATGGCCTTCAAGTAAATTAAGAAAAAGACAATTTTGACAAGTGAACATTCTAATCAATTTATGTAAAAAAAAAACATTCTAATCAATTGACAAGATAAGTCATTAATTTGTCGTATGACGTCATTGAACTGTTTAATTTTAGAATATTTAATTTTTTAAAGTGATAACGTGTCACAAAATTCTAAATTATCACATATTAACTGCGTTATAAAAATAGATAAAAAGATGTGACGGAATGAAAATTTCCGTATCAATTTAGAATAAAAAATTAAATGTTAGTGTGGGTTGAGTGCTAAATGTTTAATTAATTTTTTTAAAAAAACTAAATTTTGAGATCTAAAATAAAATTTGTGTATTAGTTTAGTGTAGACACCGTCTCATTGTTTAAAATTATAGGAGGAAACCATAAATCATTATTGTTTTAGTACAATTCTGAATCCAATAAAAATGTGTTCGGGGAATGGCCATAGACTTGAGAGGGCAAGAAACAATCAACCATAAGTTATTATTGTTAACACAATTCTGAATCCTTTGAAAATGCGTTCGAGGAATGGTCACATGCTTGAGATGACAAGAAACAATTAAAGATTTGTACGGTGAAGAGAAATTTAAATTTTTTAAATTTTTATAATTTTTAATAATTATTTATTTTTTTATAATATTTAATAACAATTTTAATATTTTTACAAATACTTTAAAATTTATTTTTTTTGAATTTTTAATATTTTTTAATTTTTAATAAATATTTGATATTTTATAATCTTAAATTTTTTGAATTCTTTTGTTTAAGAGTTAAAAAAAGCATTCAAAATGGTCAAAGATATTGGGTCAGTAATCATTCACATGTAAATTGTTATATTACTATATTTAATTTAATTGTATACAAGCACAATAACACTCAAAGACAGATTTCCTTAGTCACGTAGCTTAAATGATGCAACTTTCGAGTTAACATGTATTTTTTAAAAAATGATTTTTTGGGAAAAAAGTTTAACCACTTATTTAATCTTAGAAGGTTAAATACACATTTGGTACATAATTATACTCAATTTCTTAATTTCATATTATTATTTTTTATTCTTAAATTTATACATGAGTTATTTCGTCGTTAACGAGTTTGCTCATTCCCGTAATAAAATCTGACGTGAACTCCTAAGATCAGTAAAAAAAATTGACATGTGTCATTTTTTTAAATAAAGGTTCCTCATTTATTTAAGTATAATAGCAAGATTAGTCCTCAACTCATTGTTTTTAATTATGTCATTTTTAATAAAAAGTTATATATTTGTTTTGAAATTTACAAAAATATCCAGACCAATATGTAATTAACATGTGGCATAATATTAAAAAAATAAAATCTATTTTTATTTCCCCTCTCATCTCCCCAAATCACGTCTCAGAGTAACACCCCTTTTCGGAATCTTCTTCTCTCCTTCCCTACTCAAGAATTCAAGAAATGTGGAAAGTAATTTTTCAAAATCGAATTATCATGCTTTGCCGATCAATTTGCTTACCAAACTTCACACATTATAATTTCCCATTTTTGAGAAGAGAGAGAAAAGATGAATAACATAGGATTTAGCTATTCCAAGAGACTCTTCTCTAACATCAAAATTTTTGTCACGTTACAGCCAATATGCTTTGCTTCTCTGTAGTTAGGAAATGGTTGAATCTAATTTATATTTGAATAGTTTAAAAGCATGAATATGCACAAATGAGTTGATGCCAAAAACCAGCTAACACCAAACAAGATCGTGGCTAATAGCAAACTATTGTGGTGCTCTCGGGTGGCTCGCCCCTTCTAATTTGGGCAGAGAGCCGCTAGAGATGATGGTTGAAATAAGCGAGGATAAATAAAGGAGAAAGGTCAGAGGGCTTTGGCCTTTTGGCAAAAAGGTATGCAGGGAAAGTGTTGGTTATGTGTTAGCTTTAGCCCCATATCGGTCCTAAAATGGGGTATTTAAGGAGGAGATTTGAAATTCCTGGCCGGCAAATGTCGAGTCTAGGCCTAGCTGATAGATTTCTAGTGACCTTCTAGCTTGACAGAAAGAGTTGTGTGTTAGAAGGTAGACTTAACGGGTGAGGTAGGTAGACTTGATATTGACCTTACTTGGATACTAAATAACCGGATGAGGTAGTCAAGTGGTCTTTGGATGATACTTTATGCACAACCAAAAAGAGATTCGGAGTTTCGGAGGATGGAGAGTATGCTCTTCGGACTCTGGAGGTTTCAGTATTAGAATTAGAGGTTTTTTTTTTTTGTTGAAAGACAGTATTAGAATTAGAGGAAGATTGGTCAGAGAATCCTTATTGCGGAGGTTTGTGTGGCAGATAATAAAGGGGTATAAAAATTGCCCCATTAGTCGAGGGGGTGTTATACAATGACACGATTCAAGACTTTGAGAAATAAGTATTGTCCTTGCCCATCAGTCGTTCTATTTGGAGGGGATATTTTTCGAGAGTTGTAAATGATTGTTTTTTTTATCCCAACTATGTAATGCCCTGAATTAGGGCCTAGAAGTTAGCTAGGTAGATTAGACGGTTTGGGTGAATCGGATTAGGCGGTTTGAAGTTTCGGAAATTAATTCACAATAATTGTTTTATGTGAGTTAAAAATATGGAGAAATGTTGGAAAATGTTTAATTAATATATTAAGGGTTTTGGAAAACTCAATTTAGTGAAATAAGTTCGAATTAAATGACATTTTAGTTTGGTGACTAAAATGTAAAGTTTTTAAAACTATTTTGGTGACTAAATTGTAAAAGGGACAAAACTTAGAATCTTTAAGGAGCTAATCTATCAATATTTTTAATCAGATTTTTTTCCCTTAATTTAAGCTATTTTAAAATGATTTTAAAATGTTTATCAAATAAAAATAAAATAGATTTTATTAAAAAAAATTTAAAAGATAATTTACTTTTCTCACGTAACCACTTTTGCTCTCAACTTTTCTCTCAATTTTCTCAGCAGCCAAACTACCTCTTTTGCTCCAAAATGATCAGGAATCAACTCTTCTTGATCTCATTTTGATTTCTCAATTGATTTCTACATCAAATCTTACTTGTTTTCTTGGAGATTTCATTCAAATCATGCCAATTAAGGGAGAAGCCAACCATTTGAGGTGATTTTCGTTTCTCTCATCTAATCAAAGGTCCTTTACTGAAATTCTCAAGTTCTTGATCTTTTACAATTGATTTTTGATGTGTGTTGATGAATAAATTAATACTAAAAGTTAGTTTTAATAAGGAATTGGTGGATCTTTGTTATAGATCCGATTTGTGGTGGTTTTAATTGATGTAGATCACATCTAAGAAATGTTTTAATGTTATGAGAAGATATTTATAAAAGAAATCCCGAAACTAATTGAATTGCTAATTTTCTAGGTTCTGAATAGTTAGATTTTGAGGTGATTAGGGTGTTAAAAGGTTGCTGGAGGTATAAGCTGAAGTTGAAAGCGTTTTTAGATGTTAATTAACTTTGGTTAGATGTTTAAATCATTGGTTTATGGCTGGGCTTTGTTTAGGTTGTGTTTGGTGGTGTTTTCGGTTGTTTTAAGGAACGTTTTATGGTTTTTGGTGAGGCGATGTTGGGAATTGGTGTTATTGGGATTATGGATGCACAATGATGTAACCCCCTTGACCGGGCCTAGACGCCTAACCGAACCAAGAAGGCTACATTAGGTTTGCCCAGCAAATCAAAGAGATACAACCAAACCCGGTCTAATTTTTTTCTTTTATCTTATCTAGATGCCAATTATTAATCATACATGTTCATACAGACATCAGGTGCAACCCCAACTCAATCAGGCGTCAATTTGACATCCAATTGGTCATATTCGCAAATTAGGGACCAAATTGCAAATACAAAAAATTTCAGGTTGAAAACTCATTTTTAGATTATCAATCTATAATTAGTGAGTTTCCAAACTTCCATCTCAAATTTCAGCTTAAACCGATCATCCTACCATATATAATTGCATCAGCAAGAATTAGGGACTAAAATGCAAAGAGAGCCAAAACTGCCCAAAGGTGACATTCACGTGAGAAACGATCATCCGTATCAAAACGGGTAAGCCCGTATCGATACGGTTTGAAACACACCATTTCGATACACCACCAAGCCGTATCGATACGCCTAACTGAATTACCGAACTTTTGAAATATTTTAAACCGTACCGATACGGTTACTCAAGTGTTTCGATACACGGGTTCAAGTTGCAAAAGTAAATTCCAAAGGCTAAAACTCATATCGAAACGTCCATCCCCGTACCGGTATGCCAGGCCAAATTTGCTTAGGCGTATCGAAATGCACCAGACCCGTATCGATCCCACCAGCCTGAAATTGCCTAGCCGTATCGATACGATCCCCCACGTATCGGTACGCCTGGGCCTGAAATATCACATTTGGCTGATTTTTCATCCCAAAAGCATACTCAAACCACTCCAACATGCTTTAAGTACAATACTAACATGTCAAACATATCTCATGCTAACTAGCAACACATATCTAATGGCACAACAAGGATTCATGCATCAAAGAGGAAATCTATAGGCATGCTTCCTAATATGCATCCAACCAACATACCAAAAGGTAAACTAGCACAAAAAACAATCCTTAAAGACCATTTACAACCCAATAGCAACTAAAGAAACATGCTCAAACAGGGAGTTTCACAAAACATCTGCCAAAACACAACAAGTACCCCATTGTAAATGTTCTTTAAGGATTGTTTTTGGTGCTAGTTTACCTTTTGGTATGTTGTTGTGCTTTTTCACTGATACGAGCACGAGAGGGGTCAAAATAATCATCTTGGAAAAGAAGTTGAAACTGCTTTGCAAGTTAGAAACGTCAGTCAAATTGCAACACATTTTTTGATGGGATCCAGGAATTTATGGGTCGACATGTATTCTTAAAACTTGTCTATCTGTCAATTAGCTTTCCAACGCATCTTGAAACACCTCAATCAGACATCTAGAACTCAAGATACGTCTATTTTAGCGAAGACAACGCATGCATAAATTCCTATACGGGATTAATGAGGGATTTTTGGATAATTATGAATTTTCAAGATTTTATTTGATTATTTATAATTTAAACCAATATAGGATTCTATAATATCTATTAGGATCAAATTTATTTAATTAGGAATTTATTTTTAGCATTTATTTATTATTAGAAGTTACTTATCTAATTAGGAGATTAGATTTTAGCATTTATTTATTGTATTTAATTCCTAAGTTTATTAGGATTAGAACTTCTCCAAGGCCTATATAAAGGAGGCTTCACCCACATTGTAATGGAGATTTTTAATGATTAAATAAAGTTCTCTTTTGAGTTCCAACTTGCAAGAACATTATCTTGTATTTTAGAAGCAAATCGATTTTCAAGTTCTCCGGGTTTTGTTGTTGAGGATCTTCACACTCCTGCTTGCCCATACAATTGCGTTTGGGAAGGTGGGTTAGAGTCGCTTGAGGTTGCTTGCTTAGATAATTGCGTCTAAGAAGGTGCTGAGGACAACTATCAATTCATCACGCCATCTCCACATATTCAAGCTTCCTCCATTGACGCCACCACCATAAGTAAATCTGAATTTTCATATTTGTTCTTTATTTTGGGTTTGTTTTCTTTTATTTATTTATTTAGATATGCGCTACTCAATCATTCACCCTCGAACTTGTGATATCTGAACTTCTTTTCTTTCTTTTTTATATTTTTCGAACTGTTTCTTTTTTTTTTAACAAAATGAAATGACAAAAGGATAGTCACTTACAAATTCTTGATCGGGCTTCACTTGAAGCACTTGCTCCTTCCACCAATAGCTCTAATTACCAAATGATGTACGACCATTCTTGATGATGCTGGGAATGGGTACTCTAATTGTTGGATCTATGAAGGAAGCAAGAAACCTACAAGGAAGATAGGCTTAAATGGAAGATGAAGTAAGGTGATAAGGATATGCAGAAGAATGATGAAGTTGGACATATTTGGTGAAGTGTAGTGGGTGATTTTTTGTAGGGCAATTTAGGCGAGAAGATGGATGAAGGGTAGTGATAATGGTAGGGTGATATATGTGGTGATAATATCTTAAAGAATCAAGAAAGAACCTAGGCTATAGAGAGCCTAAACCCGAACCTTATATGATATCTTTAAGGGGTGGTAGAAAGGACTTTGACCCACTATCTATAAAGAGATAGAAACCAAAGTATCAAGGGAAATAGAAGGGTTGGCACCACAAGCACAAAGACTTGATAAGTCAATAAATTTCTAAAAATAACTAAAAAAGAGAAAATTCTCACAAGTAATTTGATTAATAAAATGAGATGAGATCTTTACAAATGAAATGAAATGCCCTATTTATAGTTTTCTAGAGGTGTGGCCAAAAAGGCACTACATGGATGAAGGGGTGGCCAAATAGGTAGGTGTCTCCCTCCAAAGGCTGGTCATGACTCCCTCCAAAGGGCTGGTGATAGTTCGGCCATCTTGGTGTCTCCCTCCACTTGATTTTAGAGCAAAGTGGCTTCCCTTCAAATGGTGTTTGTCGCCCGCTTGCTTTCCCTCCAAATAGCTAGGGACGTGTTCCTTTAAGAGGGGACATGGCCCTTGGGTGGTGAGCTGGCTTGTGTAGGTGGAGCTGAAGTGAGCTGGTTGAGCTTGGAGTGAGCTGAGCTAGCTAGCTGAAAGAGCTAGTTCAATCTTCAAGCTGACTTGAGCTATTCTGAGATGATTTTAGTTAGGTAAGCTGGTCTTTCAAGCTTGTGAGCTCCTTTAGAATATCTTCCTTAGGTTTTGAGCTAATCTGAGCACTCCCTTTAGTTTTGAGCTAATCCGAGCTCCTAGTGATGCCTTGAGCTAATATCATTCACCCATGTACCTATAAAACACGTAAACATGCTAAAGTTATGTAGATAGCATATGCACGCCTAATCTAAGGATGCTAAATCATAATTAAAAGATGTGTAACTTATGCTTAAAACATGTGGATTAATGTAATGATAATTTAAGTAATTTACGTAGTATAGGGACTAAGGTGTATTAATATGTATTCTAGATTGAAATGCATGGCATAGATTATATTAAGGATATGATTATGCATAATAAGATAAGTAGCATATGTATGTAAGTTACTAAATATATAATGATGTGTAGGATAGGTAAAAACTCCCTTTTCTTTTATCCTTAGTGACAAAGATGAAAGTGAGCTTTTATGAATGGATGTTGAAATAGGATTGAATTAGCATGTTAGTTCACTTAAAGCATGTAAGTTTACTTATAATTGAGAGTTCATTTAGTGTGTTAGTTACTTAATTAAACTAGTTCATTCAATGTAACTAGTTACATTAATTTAAGTAGCTAATTTCAACCAGTTCAGCGTTTACTTTCGCTTTTAATAAACAAGTTGTATCTAATCGATGTTTAATGTGATTTTTTGGTTAGGGAATTGATTTGGGAACAAATGGCTGATTATCTTCTTCAAGAATGACAAAACATTTACCACCAATTGAAGGCACTTGAAGGAGGGCTATCGGTTTCATCCAATTCAAAGCATTCAAAAGAGTCAATTACACATCATGAAGGGTGATCGGTTTCAAGACATTCAAGGGAGTATTGCACCACTTAAAGGCTATCTGTTTCAGCAAGGATACAATTCATTCAAGAGCTCCTAAATACACCACTTTAAGAGCCACTTAAACACCACTTAAGGGCTACTTTAATCCTTCTTAAAGCTGATCGGTTTTGATAACTGATAAGTGTGTAAAAGTACTGCTTTTCCTACATTTTAATCACATTATTATTAGACTTAAAGCTCATTTTAGTTGCATTTGTAGTCATTCATGCATAAGTTCATAGTTTCCTAGTTCAATGTGCTTGACCATGCATCTTATTACTTTTTGTAGAAAAAATGCTGCTTTTTTGCTTGTTTGTGTGCAGGACGAATTGCCAAGCCAATTGCCGAAGTCTGCCATGGTGTTGAAGGGATCAAAGAGGTTAGGATCTCCAACTGCCCAATTCAAATTCAAATACAAATGATAGATCCCCAATATTTATTTATTTATCAGCTACATTATCTTTTACATTTGAAATTCAAAATGGAAGCCTATCTCCACCAAATTCTCATGCAACAAACTCTCCTCCACGCCTATTTAAAGGATCGAAACACATGAAGAAATAGGATTGGATTGGGGAGAGAGAGGAAATTAGGGAAGTCAGATCGAGAGGGAGAGATCAAGGGAAGTTGATCGTGGGAGTGATCGGATTGAGGAGTTCATCTCCTCTCTTCTTTTATTTCTCTAATCACACATCACCCTTCATGTTGGGGAAATATTTCTTTGTATTTTTTTTCACATGACCATGAACTAAACTTAGATGGTTTGGGTTATTAGGTTTTGAGAGGATTTTGTATGGATGATTTGATTTTAGTTTAAAGTTAAATGCACAATGTTGATTCAATTATTGTTCTTGCAATTTGAGTGTTTAGAGATAAACACTTGAGTGAGAATTATTTGTTGAAACTCAAATCCCTAAATTGGTGACAACACAAGGGAGAGCGAGATCAATGAAGGATTTGTGAGAAGGAATTATTCCATTGAAGTGACAACCATTGGAGGTTCCTTAGTCGAGTTGATTTCCAAACATTACGAGAGTTGATGGAGATCAACGGACTAAATTGAATCCGGTTTTCCTAACATTGCGAGAGCTGAAGGAAACCAATTCCCTCTTGAACCAAGTTTCTGGAAAGTGACAAATTGAAAGAGCTTGGCGACAAGGAGAATTTCAAGCGGCTAACAAGAGTTTAAGGAAAGACGTTCATTCTTGGTAAAGTAACGTATGACAGACGTATCACCAAGATTTGCGCAAACGTCAGCCCTTCAAGTTAGAGATAATGTGGTGGCAATGAAGAACACACTGCCGAACATTGGAGTCACAACTGGCTTGCCACGACATCGCACTTGCCACAACAATTAACTTGCCAAGGAAACCATTTGCCGATAAGAGTCATACTCTGACTCAACCACTTGAAATTGCATTTCACTAGTCACGGAGAGTCCTACTTCCAGCAAACTACTTGCCTAGGCAATCACTTACCACGACAATCTACTTGCCTCATCATTTCACTTACCTTCGGCATTCAACTTGCCAAAGCAACTCATCCAGCATACTCTAAATCCTAATAATCCAACCAACTATCTCATTGATTACTTTATTTCCTTTCCAATCTTTAGTTATTTGTATTACTTTTCTATCACCATCTATCATCACAACTATTCTTTTATTTCAGTGCAAGGAGTTAAAAGTCCAAGTCCTTCAGACCAGTCCCTGTGGTGATGATACTCTATATTCATCACTTTATTACTTGTGACGTGTTCGCTTGCACATTTGCGTAGCACTCAAAACACGCAACAAGTTTTTGGCACCGTTGCCAGGGACTGTCAATTGCGACTTTACCTTTAATTTCTTACATTATTTTTTCTTTTTTTATTTTGTTATTTGTTTCAAGTGGCTAACACCCTTTGGTTTTGCATCTGTGTTTAACCGCGGTAAGACCAACAACACAAGACTATCCACTTGAACCTAAGATTGAATATGTACTCCGTAAGAGAAGAAGAGAACTACACACAGTTATGGAAGATCCAATTGCCAATGGCTATAAGAATGCTGTAGCATGAGGCAATGCAGCCGTAGCAGATCAACCAGTTCGAGTACGAAAAAGACCTATTTGAGATCACTTACTACCAGATCTTGGGATCTCAATCCAGGAATTGTTACTCTTGAGATTCAAGCTTCAAAATTTGAATTGAAGCCCGTAATGTTCAATATGCTAAATTCAATTGGGCAATTTGGCGGCTCAACAAACGAAGATGCCAGGCAACATCTAAGATCTTTTTCCCTATTCACTAAGGGATAGGGCAAGAACATGGTTCAACAGCATATCACTAGGCACTCTAGAATCTTGGATAGATCTATGCTAAAGTTTCCTTGTCAGGTACAATTCTACTAGCATGACAGATAAATTGTGTAATGATATCACTTCTTTTCGTCAAGTAGATGACGAATCTATGTATGAGTGTTGGGATCGTAACAAAGAGCTTCTTCGCAAGTGTCCCATGCATGGATTCCGAGAATAGATGCAAGTAGTGATGTTCTATAATGGAGTCAACGCACCAACTAGGATGATGCTAGATGCCTTGACAAATGGAACACTCTTAGATAAATTACTAGAGGAGGCATTTGAGATTCTTGATAGACTTGCCAACAATGACTATCAATTTCCAACCGCTAGGAAGGGACAGGCAAGGCGATATGCCATGGCAATTGAGCTTGATTCAACTGATGCCATCTCAGCACAATTGGCCTTATTAACCAATATGAATCTGCAGCGTCCCAACAATACATAGGAGGTAAAGGTAGTAGATTCATCTTGTGATTTTTGTAATGATAACCATGATTCTTCTGAGTGTCCACAGAACCCAGAAACTAGTTTTTACGTTAGAAACTACAACAAAAGCAACAATCCATATTCCAACACAAGCAACAATCCATATTCCAACACATATAATCCGGGATGGAAGCAGTATCCAAACTTCTCATGGAATAATCAGAAAGGCAACAATAATACATCTCGATAGAATACTAAAGCATCAAGATTCCAACATAACATGCCACAACAATAGAATCAATTACCGTAGGGACAATCAATAGCTAGTTCTTTGGAAATCACTCTCAATGCTTTTATGCTTAAAACTGAATCTTATATGGCTAAAACTAGCAATTTCATGCAAAAGACTAACTCTTTTATAAACAGGACAAAAATTCGGATACAGAGTCAAGAAGCAGCAATTAAGTCTTTAGAAACTCAGGTTGGACAGTTTGCCCAAGCCCTAAGCACGAGGCCACAAGGAACCTTGCCCAGCAATACTGAGGTTGCATGAGGTTCAAGCCATGAGCAGTGTAAAGTAATCACTACCAGAAGCGGAGCAAAGGTGGGTAAAGATCTTATCCAACTTAAGGAGGATGAGCATACGTTGACTAACAAAGAAGAGTCTTCAAAAGTGAATGTCATGATGATTCCATATGCCGCTGCAAGTCTATCTATTACAGCCAATCCAATCGAGATGAGTAAAGATAAAGAGAACAGACCGCCACCACCATTTCCATTTCCACAGAGGTTAAAGAAGAAGAAGAATGAGTACTAGTTTAAGAAGTTCCTTGACATTCTTAAACAAGTCCACATCAACTTACCACTGGTTAAGGCAATCGAGCAGATGTCGAATTATGCCAAGTTCCTTAAAGAAATAGTATCTAAGCGTAAGAGGTTGAGCGAGTTTGAGACAGCTGCCTTCACAGAAAGATGCATGGCTTTGTCACACAACCAATTTCCCCTAAGCTTAAAGATCCAGGCAGTTTCACAATACCATGTTCCATTGGCGAGCATTATATCGAAAAAGCTCTATGTGACCTTGGAGCAAGCATAAATCTTATGCCCAAACGCGTTTCAATGATTAGGAATAGGCACCACTGCTAATTTTATTATTTTAGACTGTGAAGTAGATGAGTTTGCACCTATCATTCTTGGGAGACCATTCTTAGCAACAAGGAGGACTTTGATTGATGTTGAAAGAAGAGAACTCACCATGAGGGTGAATGAGCAGCAAGTCACACTTAGAGTGTTCAAAACGTTCAAGGATGCTGACGATCCAAAAGAATGCCAAGCAATAGAAGCCACGGCAAAGTTCAACTTCGATGCAGAAGCTTAGATTGCTGACTGTTTACCCAGACTTGAAGGAAACAATGACACAGATGACCACTTGGAGACCCATAACACGTTCCTAGATGAACAGCTGCTAATTGTCAAGGCAATTCCCTAGTATACTGATATAGTGAATTTTCTTGTAAGTGGTATTTTACTTCATGATCTTTCTTATTAGGGAAAGAAGCAGTTCCTACATAATGCTAAGCATTATTGTTGGGACGAGCCTCTTTTGTTTAAACAATGTGCAGATCAGGTTATAAGAAGATGCATTCATAAGGAGGAGCAAAAAAAATATACTCCAACAATGTCACTCGTCATCCTATGGAGGTCATTTTGGAGGAACTCGCACAACAACAAAAGTATTACAGTCAGGCTTTGATTACCCTACTCTCTACAATGATGCTCGTGAGTTTTACAAGCAATGTGATCGATGTCAAAGAACCGAGAATATTTCACGATGGCATGATATGCCATTGCAAAACATCCATGAGGTAGAATTGTTTGACGTTTGGGGCATTGATTTTATGGGGCCCTTTCCATTATCATATGGCAACCTTTACATTCTACTCGCTGTAGACTATGTGTCCATGTGGGTTGAAGCAGTTGCAACCCCTAGAAATGACGCAAAGACTGTTCAAAGATTTCTACAACATATTCTCACGGTTTGGAGTGTCAAAGGCAATTATCAATGATGAGGATAAGCATTTTGACAATAAACTTATTGCCAAGGTGTTGCTACGCTTTGGGGTTACCCATAAAATTGCCACGACATATCACCCGTAAACCAATGGGCAAGCCGAGTTCTCTAACCGAGAATTGAAGATTATTTTGGAGAAAGCTATGAATCCTTCACTCAAAGATTGGCCTGAGAGGCTAGATGATACTCTTTAGGCTTGCAAAACTGCATATAAAACACCCTTGGGCACGACTCTATATAGACTCGTCTACGAAAAAACTTGCCACATTCCTATAGAGACCGAGCATAAAGCTTATTGGGCCATCTCAACAATGAATATGGATTGGGAGAAAGCCAGACAGAGGTGTTTGTTGGACCTGAATGAGATTGAAGAGTTGCGCGCATCTGCGTATGACAATGCCAAGCTGTACAAGGAGAAAACAAAACATTGGCATGATAGAAAGATTTTTCCACGGCAATTCTTGTCAGGGAAAATGGTGCTTCTTTATAATTCATGCCTTAAACTCTTTCTAGATAAACTTAAATCACGATGGAGTGGACTATTCGAGGTGGTTAAACCCTACTATTATGGTGCCGTTGTGATTCGATCGATCAAGAATGGATCCGAGTTCAAGATCAGTGAGCAAAGATTAAAGCACTATGTTGGAAGCCATGTTGAGAGAGACAAGCTCACAATCTCCTTGGGAGATGCATGAAAATGCTCTCACTAAGGATTTTTCATTTTATTTTTTAGTTATTTTTGCTTATTTTATTTTATTTTAATTTATTTTGGGTTTTTTCTTATTTATTTTGGTTATTTAAAATTTTGGTTAGTTAGAGTTTTTGGTTTTAAATTTTTTAATTTCTTATTTTCGGTTAGTTAGGTTGTTTATTGTTTTTGAATTTTAA
This sequence comes from Hibiscus mutabilis, assembly GCA_019671005.1. Taxonomy (NCBI): domain Eukaryota; kingdom Viridiplantae; phylum Streptophyta; class Magnoliopsida; order Malvales; family Malvaceae; genus Hibiscus; species Hibiscus mutabilis. Next base: position 25,979,682 of record CM033741.1, read on the forward strand.
ATTTGAATCTTTTCTTTTATCCACACTTTTATTTTTATTTTTATTTTTATTTTATTTTAATCTTTATTGTTTTCTTTTTAGGTCAAGAATTTGAATTGGAGAAGAATTGAAGAAGTGTCGGGAAATTTTTTTAGGAGATATCAAAGGGCCGGTAGGATAATTATAAGTATAAATACCTAATTTTGTTCAAACCCTAGAATTATCTCATTTATTTTTCTACCCTAGCCGCACCACTCTTCCCATTTCCATCATTTTATGCTTTTTCACCCATTGGTGAGACATCATTCACCCTTTCACCTTTCCATCACTCGTCATTCACTTCACCGTTATAACACCAACCTTCCATCTCTTGCATTCATTTACTTTCACATTCACTTCATCTTCTTTCGACCTCATCTTCTCAATTTTTAAAATTTTTAGTTTTTCTTTTTTTTTTCTTCTTCAATCGACATCATGTCTACAAACCTCAAAACCATGAATGGAATTTGTACCTCACACACGCCACAACCATCATACCGTAAGTTCACCATAGCGACCATGCAGAAGCAATTTGAAGAGAAATTTGCAACAAGACGAGTTTGGGAGGAGCAAGGCTTTTTCTATGACATGCCACACCTAAGTTTCGGTCTTGAGGAGTCCATATATGCCACGATCGAGAGTCATAAATGGCCGATATTCTGTGAACAACCGGTTAGAGTAAACCTCTCATGGGTAAGGGGATTTTATCTCATGTTTCTAGTCCAGATAACCTGGTTGTATTTGTACGTGGTAGGGCCATTCTTCTCGACGCTACTACCATCAACGCCTATTATGGCTTGTTTTTCGAAGAAGATGAACACGTAAAGTTCGTGGAGAATGTGACTCGCAAGAAAATGGACCAAGTTTTGAAGGATCTTACCTTAGAAGGAGCGGAATGGAACAAGGGAGAACTCAAGGGAACGGTAAACCACATTATGCTAAAACCTAAAGCTAAGTTGTGGATTAATTTTATTAACACTCATTTAATGCCTACCACACACAACACCACTATTTCATTGTCTCGATTGTTATTGTTGCACTCTATTCTACACAAGCGTGTTATCAATGTTGGGTAAATAATTGTGAATAAAATTTATGCATGCAGTAAAAAGGACATAAGAGCCTTATATTTTCCCAATTTAATAACTATTTTGTTTGAGAAAGAAAAGGTATCAATCGAGCTAACCGATGAACGAATGACAAAGCGGAGTGGGTGGACAAAGGCGCAGTACATGCGAGTAATGCAAGACGGAATGCCACGACCAAAACCAACTGTCCCAATTGCCCAGTAAGTGCACATGCCACGGCAAAAGACACTGCACCAAAAAAGTTTGCATCGGCAAGTTCTCAAGGGGTGGTCGATCTAGTACGCCCTTTGTTGGAGAAGTTAAAGCGCATGGAGGAGCGAGAGATGCAGCTCCTGCGGTATATCAAGGATCGAGATGTTGCACTAGCACAAATTATCTTGGAGAAGTACCCCGATTGCCAAGTACCATTCCCCATGTTCCTTAAGGAGTTACTTGCCATAGCAAGTACGGCTGGCAAGTCTAGCTCAGCTAAGAAGGAAACTACCACAACAACTGATGCTAAGGATAAAGGTAAGAAATTAGTACTGAACCTATGCAAACTAAACCATTTGTTGATCCTGAAGATTCTGAAGATAACATTTCCACACCGTTGATGTCCCCACAATCGGATGAGCTACCACAGAAACCAACGAAGCATAAAGCTTCACCACTTAAGAAAGCTAACACGATGGGTGAGCCGAAGGAAGAGGTATAGGAGACTGAAGCTTCAATCCCTGCACCACCAGCAAGACATCAACCAGTACGCACTGGAAAACGTGTTAAGCACATGGCCATAGGAAACCACAAGCTAGAGGTGATGACCTCTCTGATTGCATTTGCATTCTTATTTTCTTTTTTTTTTGTTTTAATGCATTGAGGACAATGCTTTCCTCAAGTTTGGGGGGTTGTCTTGGTTGTTTCATGTTTAGTTGCATTTGCATTCATTTGTTTTTAGTTAGTGTTACTTGCCATGATAATTTCCTGACTAAACTTGTTAATAACCTACTATGATATCTGATGACGTTTTTTTTCCATGGCATTAGGTTAAGAGAACTTTTGACTTTAGGCTTAGCATGGAAAGTTGCTTAGGATTTCGTTATGAAGCAGCTTCAATAAACACTGTTGTGACATGTTAATTTAGGAGAACCTAGTGAACCTTAGAAAAAAATAATGAAAAATGAACCTTAGCTAGAGGTGCCCGAAACTAGCTCTAGTAGAAAAATAAAAAGAAGAAGAATTACTAGAGGTGCCCGAAACTGGCTCTAGTTAACACGTTTAGGGGTACAATATCAGCCTTAAATATGCCTCTAGGCTTGAAGAAAGCATCGACTGTTTAGGGGTGAAAATGCATGTATACCGTTCGTTTTTATTCTTTTATAATCTTCTTTATAAGCATGTCTAAGAGTACAATTTTTACGTGTTTATAAACTCATTTATAAGCTAGTTCATGAACACGTTCACAAACACTTAAACAAACACGTTCATGGTCACTTAAACGAACATGTTCGTAAACATTGAATAAATGAACACGAACACATTCAAAAATAAAGAAACAAACACAAACATAATTTTAGAAATTTAAACGAACACGAACCGAACATGAACACCTTCAAAAATAAACAAACCCACATTAACATAGTCTTGTTCATTTACACCCCTATAAATAGGCCCCCTCTACATCCTCAAAAACTCACACCTTCAATTTCATAGTAATTCGCTCTATAGTTTTCTGATTCAATTTCATACTAATTATCTCTATATTTATCTTATTTATTTGCATACTAATTCGCTCTATAATGGCTGGAAACGTAGATGATTTCTCATCTATAGGGAGACAATCATGCGACGCTGCTGTCGATAGTGATGATGAACTACAAGTTGGAATAATATTCACGACAAAGAAAATTGTGGAGGATGCAATTAAGAACTACAACATACGCCGGTTAGTTGTGTTGACAGTTAAGAAAACGAATACGACAACTATATTGCAGAATGTGTCCAAAAGGACCACGAATGTAACTGGAGGATTCGTGTATCATGAATGAAAAAGTTGAACAATGTGTGGCAGATAACAAGATACGACAGGCCTCATACATGCTAGTTCTTCCAATGTAATTGGATGATTCATATGTTTTTTAATTACATCTTTTGTGAATGTTAATGGATTGAAAATGTTAGTTCCTACAATGATTTAAATGTCCTTTTCAGAGTTGCCCTCTTATCGAAATAACATTAGACACTATCGTTTTTTGTTATTTATGATGTGATAAAATATATGTAATGTAAGTAAGCAATTTAAATCAGATAGATACACAAAATTATATTAAGAAACATACTACACGATAGTTAATTGAAATAACTAAGCCTAGTTAAAATTGATGGAAGAGGAATTTGATTCACTGTCATCGTAGTCTGTACTTATGTCAGATGTTAAGTTTAGTTCCTCAATTATTTTTTCTTTCTCTTGCTATCTCCTATAATTTCGTGTAGAGATCGCGTATTCGTCTGGACAATGGGGGGCTATTGACGCACTGGTTGATGAGCTGAAGCCTTTATCAAATTTTGCAGTGAGCTTGATGTTTATACCCCCAATACGTTTGTATGACTGAAACATCTTGCACTTATCTTTCTCATTGGATAGTGTTAGCATGTAGTGTTCTTCTGGGTCGGGCTCGTTGACTGGCATTTTAACATGAAAGGTAAAAACAATTTTGCTTGTAGACTCACTAACCCGTGTTGAAATCAACTCAAACAAATCATCTTTTGTGATTATGTCGTTGAAAGAAGTGTAGAAGTAGGTTCCACAAAAGAAAACAGTAGCAGAAAATTGCCATAATTTGTATTTGTAGGTTCGAAAAATAAGTACGTGGATATTGTGGCCGGTGGTGTAAACTTTATTTCGGTGGTATTTATAGCCTAGATCATTTAAATCACGTCTAGATTATAAAGAGTACTGAACTCACGTTTGGCTAAACGCGGGTTTCGCTGACATGTTAAGAATCCTACAAAAGTTGGCCGAACTCGCATTTGGCTAAACACGAGTTCCACTAACATGTCAGAAATCTTGCAAAAAGCTGGCCAAACTCTCGTTTGGCTAAATACGAGTTCCACTGATATATCAGGCATCTCCGACAGACGTAGTTGACACTTCAAGTCATGTCAATTTGATCATACATGAAATTGCTGTTAAATGAAGTAGAAACACAATATTAGTGAAGCAATATTTTGTAACAAATGTTTAGAGAAATTCTTGTGTGAAGAAGATTGACTGTTGTGGTATACTATGATGGTTAAATGATCCCTGATGTAAGTCTCAGTGTTGTATTTTAGTCCCACAACACTGTTACGATAAAGATTCTAAAGCGAGTAACATATAAAAGGCTAAAGGGGACGATCTCGGGGAAAGTTCCATATACTTCTGGGAGGGAATTGAAGTCATTAAATTATCGACTACCTTCATCGTTAGAACCATTGTATTTCACAATATTCGATGTTCGGGATTATGGTGATGTGGGTATAATGATTTATACCCATATTAAGTATTTATTGGGATGACCCTTAGAGCTCCTTGCAACATTTTTTGAAGGTTACGCCAGAGGTCATAATATGGTTCCAAATTGGCTACGAGCATATCTTGACTTCGACCCAAATGCTCATAGTCTAACATCAAGTCTGCGACATGGCTTCAACTTACTAACTACGGGAAATGACCAAGCTTCATCGTCTTCTACTTCAAGGCCAAGGCATTCTTGCATGGCCAGGTTCAACTTCGACCTAAACATGCCGCCAACCCAATAGTCAACGTACAATCTATACTGTACGGGTGTAGGGTCGTCATCATCTATGAGGCCGTTTTACCATGTAGAGTTTAACCTGTTCAATGATTTCTCAACCAGACGACACTCAACTTATATCCCTAGTGAGCAGAACATAGATAATTTCTCATCTATAGGAGACATTCAAGTGCTTCTATTGTCGACCTAGATATTGGATATAGGTGATACATGCATAGGATGACTAAAACGATGCATTGTAGCAAAAAAAAACTAAACCTGTTTTATACGTCTTGAATTTCAGCCAACTTGTATTGAATTTTAGGATGGGATTCGGGCACTTGTGGGTCTACATGTCTTCTTCAAATAAATTTTTCTATCTCTTAGCTTTCCAATGCATCTTGAAACGCATCAATCCGATGTCGGGAGCTCAAGTTATGTCCGTTTTAGCGAAGACTGTGAGAGTAGAAATTTCTATACGGATTTAGTACAAAATTATTATTTATTATGAATTTTAATAATTTTATTTATTTTTTGTACTTAAATTTAATCTAGGATTCTTTATGAATATATTTAGATGATCTTGGATTAGATTTATTATTTATTTATTACTTTTTAAGTTAGGTAAAAATATGCTTATTTATTTTATTATTATCTTTACTTTTCCTAATTTATGTTGAACTCTTCATTTGTAGCCTATTTAAAGGCATATTTGCTTCATTAATAAAAACAACAACAATAAATCCGTAAGTCACCTTCACCTTCAACCTTCACACCATCTTCCATAATTCCATAGACAAAGCTGGAATTTTCAGATTTGTTTTTCCTATCTCTTTCTCAATCTTTTTATTTATATTCTTATTTCTTATCATCTAATCCTTCATCTTGTCTTTCTTTCTTTAATTTTCTAGCCTCAAATCTGAAATTTTCAAGAAAAGCAGTGTTGGATAGATCTGTCCTTGGCATCCTCCTAATCGCAATTGAATAGGCAAACACTTACAAACGACACGAATTTCTCTGATGAATGGATGATGGCGAGATAGATGTTGTTGAAGGATAATTTGGCTTGCGATTGTAGCGACCTTTTCTTTTTCTGGATCTCGCTAAAAAAGGAGTAATTCGATTTTCTTTCGTTTTTTGGGAAAACATTTAAAAAAGGCAGGGAAATCCTTAAAAATCGTATTTTTGAAAACAAAAAGACTTGGAGTCGCCACCGGCCACTAAGGTAGGCCGAGCACTCTAAAACCATAGATTCACTCAAAAATAGGTTTGAGAGTTGGTTAGGCATGGGGGAAGGATTAGCACCCCCATCGCGCCCGAAAATTGGTACCAAAATATATGTTGCTTTCAATTGATGGAAATTATTGAATTTAAATTGACTTTAATTAAACATTTAATTAATAAGGGTGATGATACCCCGGACCATAGATTCAACTGACATTAAATAAGCCTGACTGCTGTGTTAATTTACGGTTCGAACTTCGTTCATCACCTTTATGCATGATGCAAACAATTAAGAATGATGTTATGACTTGTCAAAATTTTATCTCAAATTTGGTCAATATCCAATGAGCCAGGACTGTTACAACACAAATATCAGAATTAATAAATATCTCATTTTCATAATTTAAATTAATTAAACATATGTATGCACATAAAATATTAAAGTTATATGAATGACAATTAAAGTGCATGACAAAGAATTGCATGAAATTAAAGCCTAGGCCCACTAAAGTTCTAACCTAAAAAAACCCACATTATGAAAAGACCAATTAGTTATCTAATTATTAACTAGGTTAGTCTAATATTAACCCTAAACTAATTAATTCCTAAAAACCTAAAAAATCTAATAATTTATGGATTATCTTGAACCATAATAATTAATTCATTAATTTATCTCTTTATGTTTGGATGTGGAGATAATTCAAGTTTTATCCCCTTATCTAAAGATAAGGAGATAATTCAAAAGCCTTATCTTCTTATCCTTATCTGCACACCACTCTTTTAAAAGGAGATAATTCAAAATTACTTCAAAATATTTGCTCTATCCCTCATCTTTATCTACAATAGCTCTTTAATTCAAATCTTGGTAATTATCCAAAGTGTTTGAATTAATTTCTGGAGATAACAACTTTATTGTGACTTGCCAGGGCATCCTTTGGCAAGTGTCTCTACAAGTTCTCAACTTGCCATGGCATCTTTCGACAAGTGGTTAGGCAAATCGTCATGTACAAAATAAAGCAAAAACAGCAACAATTTCTCCACAAAAACTATCAAAACATAAGGCCAAGCCCAATAGACAGAGAAACTACAAAACTATGCATGAATGGCTAAGAATGCAACTAAAATAAGCCTAAGTCTAACAATAATATGAGTAAAAAGGGTAGAAAATATTGTACTTTTACACACTTAATACACGCCAAAACTCGAACTATTGCTTGTCCTCAAGCAATGCAACACTAACAATTACCTGCCAAGGCATTTACCACCAAAAACATGTTTCTCACTTGACTTAAATCTTCAAAACCGTGGCACAAGGAATTGACTTCCTTTCGATCATTGGAAAACACAGAAAATTACTCAAAATTAAACTACAATGCTAATTAAAATGTGTGTGGAGTTTTATACAAGACAATCAATAGGATTTTAGGAAAACTTTAGGTTTCATTATTTAATTTGCTGAGGCAATTAATTCTGCTAGAGCCAATTTAGGCACCTCTAGCAATTTCTTTTCAATTAAATTAGCTAGATCCAGATGGGCACCTCTAACGATTCTCAATACGTGAAACCTAAAGCAAAATGGGCACCTCTAGTAAGAAATTATCTCTATTCATATTTTTTTAGTTTTTTTGGCTAGAGCCAGTTACGCACCTCTAGCATATTTTCCAATTTTAATAACCTATAGTTTACTAGGTCTCCCTTAATCAGCAAGTCACAACAGTGTCAAAATAAGCAGCATTATATTAAAGCTTTAAGCAAACTCCATGCCAATCCTACAATCTAAGATTTTCTCATCTAAGCGCGGTGGCAAAACTCATCATAGGATATCACAGTAAGTGTCAGCAGTTTTATCAGGCAATTGTTATGACAAGTAACATATGCAAACTAACATGAGACAAACAAAATGAATGCAAATGACTACGAGACAAACAAAAAACAATCACCCCAAACTCGAGAGAAGCATTGTCCTTAATGCATGCAAAATAAACAAACGAAAAAGAAAAATGAAATACAAATGAGTTAATTGAAGAGGTCGTCACCTCGAAATTGTAGTATCCTTTGGGCTATTTACTTTAGGCATATTCTGCCCCTCCTTGCTTGTGATGGTAGAGTTGGTGCATGATCACTGTCCGCAATTTCCTCAACCTCCTCAACTGGCTCACCCTCTTTCTCAACTCTGTCCAATGGTAAAGTGTTACGCTTCGATGTTGTCTTTGATGGCACATCTGAAAATGGGGACTTCAATGGTGTAAAGATGGTGCCTTTATAATTTGAAAAATCAGGACAAGAGTTAGTACGTTATGGATCCTGGGTGGTTTTTTACCTTTGTGCGTTGTGGGGGTTGTTGCGACAATATCACCTGGAATTGGCATAGAATTGCCAGCTTTAGTTGCTAGGGCAAGTAACTCGACAGAGAACCTTGAAAAAGGTACACTATAATTAAGATTATCCTCCAATATAACATCCTATAGAGCAATATCTCGATCCTTCACAAAGCACCAGAACAACTGCTGCTTCGCTTCCAATTAATCCAATCGTTGCAACAGTGGATGAACAAGGGTTGCTAGCACCTGAGTAGTTTATGAGGCATGTGCACTTACTGGGGCAGGTTTGGGAACTGTAGCTCCTTTGGCTGCCATGAGCAATTATGTTGGTCCTTCATGCATCATCTTCATGTAATGGCTTTTGGACCAACCTTCTTTCAACTACAACTTTTCGTCTGTTGCACCCGATGGCACAAACACATCTTTGCAAAGTGTCTTGACCAAATTGAGAAAGTAAAACGAGCCCACGTCCGTCTTGTTGCACGTACAAATTTCAACCAATATTAATAATGCGTATATGCAAGATAGAGTGAATCTAAATCAAACAAGAAGAGGAAACGGTAGTGTTAAGCGTAGTTGGCATCAAACGAGTTTTGACGATGTTGTTCTACAACTTTTCTTTGAGTTTTAGCAAAATTCAGTTAACCGTCCCCTTCATGTTCCATGCGACTCCTTCAACTACGATCCGACTCCAGGCATGGATTCTTGGCAATGATGTGAATGTGTCGAACAATAGCGAAACGAAGAAAAATAAGAAAAATCTTAAGAGTTGCAAGAAGATAGTAAAATGGGTGATTAAATAAGATGAAGAAGATAGGTAATTGATGTCTTTAATGGTGGAGTGATGGTTGGTAAGTGAAAGATGGGGTGTGCGGCTAGGGTAAGATTGGGAGGGAGGAAAAAATAAAAAAATGGGATTTTGGTGAAACCACCGATCCTTATCTCCTCTTGGGGATAAAAGTTTTATTTAAATAAAACTTTATCCCTTAAAGCTTAATCTTCAAATCTTCTTGAGACTATTATCCTAAAAAATTAAAAAATAAAAAGATAAATATCAAATAAAGAGATGAAATAAAAAGATAAAACAAAGATAAAAACAAATTTAAACGAGAAATAAAAATAAAAAGATAAATATCAATAAAAAATAAAATAAAACAAAAAATTAAAAGTGACTAGAAGTTGCATTTTCATGCATCTCCTTAATTCACTCCTCTTATTATCACACTCAATGGATGTTGATGTAGTGCCACATGAGTTGATTCTCTGCTTTAATCTACTCCAATCGATTCAGCAGTGAGCTCAAAAGTTATTATGGGATTAGGGCAGTTTCCATGGCATGTTCCTGTGACGTGGCATGTTTTTTTTCATGACAAGTCTGCTTGTCTGGGCTTCTTCCAACATTCTGGCTTTATTAAAATGGAAAACAGAACAACAAATAAAATCAAAATAAACATAAAAGAAAAGAAAAAATTATAGGGAATACGATTGCCCTAAAGAAAGCCTAAGGAGGGTCATTTCCGATACTTCTTATAGTCCATACGCACTCTCCATCGGGTGATAATATTGCCCAAAAAGTGTTGAGCCAATGTGCTTCCAGCTACTCCCCTTTGCGTTACCATGGTGAAGGTGTCTTTCTTTTGTGTTCCCTTGTAGTCCATGCATACCTTCCACCTTGCTACTGTTCTTGAAGGCATGAACAAATTAATAGGAAAAATTATATCAAAACCCAACCATTTAATTACCTCATTCATCATGGTTAGATGTAGCCTTCGTTGTCATGGTAATTACTGCTCCAGCCAATAGTTGTGGCAATCTTTTGCCAAATTTTGGTGTAAGTCAATGTAAGAACCAATTTTATGAAAAGCTTCATGAATCCAACCACTATTTTCTTTAGGCCTCTCAAACATCTCATCAGTAGAGATTTCGATGGCTTCAAATCTACCAGCGTTAGTTCCTCAAGAAATACCTGCAATGATTAAGGTGAGTTTTTAAAGAATTTACGAGGTTCAACCATCACTTGCTCATATTTCATTAGCGGCGTATCACCATCTTGTAGATCCTATATGTGATCGTGCAACTGCCATGGAAAATATGGATAAGAACAATGTACATATTCATGCTTTAGCATTAACGTTGTAACATTTTGGGCATTAGATTCCTCAAAATTTGCTGTAGTAGTACTCTTCTCAGCCTCACTGAGTGTTGTCATGGCATTGCTATATTCAGGCTCCTCAATCTTTGCCGTGGCAATTTGTTGATTAGGATCACCATGTGTTGGGCAGTCTTTATCATCAACATGCTCTCAATTCAAAGGTTCCAGTTGTTCCCCACACATCGGAGAGCTCTCTTTGCGTCGTTCCTCGTCCTCTCTCCTTGGGATTTTAGTATCCCTAGGAATTAATTGTTGGGGCATGTTATCCATGGCATATGTGAATCTCCTCAATTAATATTCCGAATCTCTCAAGAGTACATCCATCCTGGCTATCCTCGCATCCATGGAATTTGATAGCTCTTGAAGGATACCATATTGATATGGCAATTGATTGAATTCGAGAAGATAATCATGTCTAGCCATGAAAGCTTGAAACGTATCCTCTAGGGAATTTGAATGCTATTGATGAGGACTACATTGCATGGCATATTTGTTGCCTAGAAACTTGATTGTTGATAAGGACTACAAAGCCAAGGCATGTCTGTTGCCAAGGCAAAACTGTCATGGTAAAAAAATTGAGCTTTTTGGTCATACCATGAAGGATTTTGCTGCTGGTTCCATATATGGTCCTCCATGTAGCCATATACACCAGGATTGTGAGGGCAATCTTCAAACACATGATGTTCTCCACAACAAGCGGAAGAGTTTTCCACAGTATGGACTATTTACGCTTTTCTTGGTTGGTATAGGTAATCATCGGTAGGTTTAAGAAATTCTTGAGTAGATTAATTCCTATCTTCCCACATCAACTCTCGAATAGATTGACTTTTATTTCTCCACACGTTGATGTCCCTCTACTTTTTACCACACATGCTATTTTATAAAACAAATAAAAAAAGTCAGTAAAAATAATAGAAAAATGCAATAAAAAAAACAACTAACAGCAATTGCCAATCCCCAGCAACGGCACCAAAAACTTGTTGCATGATTTAAGTGCAACGCAAACGGTGCAAGTATACACTTCGCAAGTAATAAAGTGATAGGTATCAAGTATCGTCTCCACAGGGATTGTTTTGGGCCACTTTGCTTAAGTTATTGCACTGTAAAAGAAATAAATTGATAGTGATAAATGGTGATAAATATCAAGTAAAATAAACTAAATAAACAAAGTAAATAGAAAGAGATAATCGATATAAGAGATTTGGTCGGGTTATCGTGAGTAATGGTGCGATTGCCAACTGAATTGCTACGACTAGTAATTGCTGAGGCAAGTAAATTGCTGTGGCAAGTAAATTGCTTTGGCAAGTAGCTTGCTGTGGAAAGTAAATTGCTGAGGCAAGTGAATTGCCGTGGCAACTAGGTTACCTCCTTCAATGTTCGACAAAGTGTTCTTCAATGCCTTCACGTTATCCCTAACCGAAGAACTGATATTTGTGCAAGCCATGGTGATACATCCCTGCGTTAACCTTGGGGGAACAACATCGATCTTTGCACTCTTCTTAGTCGCTAAAATCCTATCATTATTCCTAAGGCGAATTAGTTTCCAGCAACGGTTGTTTAAATGGAAACCGCATCCACTCATTTCTTGAATCTAGCTCTCTTAAGCCTAGATAAATGGATGCAATTCAAGTTCCTTTCCTAATTTCTTTGAATTGAAAATAAAGAACCAAGAATGGATAAACAATGAATTTATTGAATTAAAAATCAACAACTGAACATTCATCTCTACACACCAGTAAAACCCGATAACCCAAGCCAAGTTAATCTAATTCATAGCTGGCTTGAAATAAAACAACAATGAATAAATCCCAAACATGGGTGGATCGCTCGATACAAGATAAAAGAAATGGAGAAGATGAACTTCTTCAATCTGCGATGATGGTTGTGCGCAAATCCCCCTCTTAGATTTGATCTTTCTCTCACGATCGACTCCCCCATTGTTTGATGCTGCGATCACTCTTTATAAGATGGGAGAAACTCCATTAAAATTCAAAAGCTATGGTTTATCTCTTTATCTTTGGCTGTGGATATAATTCAAGCTTTATCCCCTCATCTAAAGATAAGGAGATAATTCAAAAGCCTTATCTTTTTATCTTTATCTACGCATCACTCTTTTAAAATGAGATAATTCATAATTACTTCAAAATATTTGCTATATCCCTCATCTTTATCTGCAGCAGCTCTTTAATTCAAATCTAGGTAATTATCCAAAGTGTTTGAATTAATTCCTGGAGATAACAGCTTTATCGTGACTTGCCAGGGCATCCTTCGGCAAGTGTCTCGGCAATTTCTTAACTTGTCACGGCATCTTTCAGTAAGTGGTTTGGCAAATTATCTTGTACAAAATAAAGCAAAAATAACAACGATTTCTCCACAAAATCTATCAAAACATAAGGCCAAGCCCAATAGACAGAGAAACTACGAAACTATGCATGAATGGCTAAGAATGCAACTAAAATGAGCCTAAGTCTAACAATAATATGAGTAAAAAGGGTAGAAAATATTGTACTTTTACACACTTAACACTAGGCCAAGACTAAAATTTCTAAAATCATGCGTAAATAAATCGTTCTCATTGTTAAGATCTTTTTAAGCATCTCCGTTTGATGAATGCCTTTATATATCATTGCCGACACATTTTTCTGCATGCCACCACATATCTTTGATTTTTTCCTAAACAATCGTTGGATCCTTAATTTTGGTGAAAATAATGTAAGAATTTTATATGATATTCTCTTCTCAATAACTTCCATCTTGATGTTCCACATGTTGGACAACTTTTTCTATATTTAAACTCCCCAAAATAGAACATTATCATATCTACATACATGAATTGGTATGTAACCAAATCTTACATCTCTAAGAGTTTTGATTACCTCACAACATGATGTTGGAATTGTACTAGTGGGAAAAAAGTCTCTCTCAATAGTCCCAATATCATATTTATTGTTTGTTTCTCATTTAAGAATAAATCTCAGTGTACAACAGTTTAACGATAAAATTCAATTTAGACATTCTTGAGTACCCTAGTAATAATGTAACCCCCTCGACCCAGCCTAGTTGCAAGACTGGTCCGAGTAAGCTACATTAGGTTTACCGAAGTAAACCGGGAAGATTAAACCTAAAACACGACCATTTTTTCTTTTATCTTGTCTAGATGCATTAACGCTTTCCTACATGGTCATAATGTTCATAGGTGAGCACTTGTCTCAATCGGGTATCGTAGTGACATCCAATTGGACACAACACAATTCGGGGACCAAATTGTAAAATCAGCAATATAAAAGGGCTTTTCCAATTTTTAAGTTACCAGCCTTTAATTAAGTTCATTCCAAATTTTAGCCTCAAAAAATTATCCATGCTTAAATAATTATCAAAGCAAGATTTAGGGACTAAAACAAAAGAAAACAGAACTAGCTTTCCATGACATTAACGGAAATAACGACATCCGTATCGATACGCTGAGACCTATATCGATACGGTTGTGAACTCATCGTTTCGATACGGTAAGGCCCGTACCGGTACGCTACCTCGAATTTAAAATACGGTTTAAAACCATTTCATACTGTACCAATACGGTATATTGGTGTTTCGGTACGCGGGCTCGTCTCTAAAAAGGTAAAATTCCAGTGACCTCAAGGCGTACCGAAATGCCCTTGCCTGCATTGATACGCTCTGGCTTGATTGCCTATCTGTACCGAAACACCTCTGCCCGTACCGAAACGCCTCGACCTTAATTGCCTAGTTGTACCGATATAGAATTTTAGGGACTAAAACAAAAGAAAACAAAACTAGCTTTCCATGACATTAACAAAAATAACAACATTCATATCGATACGCTGAGACCCGTATCGATACGGTTGTGAACTCATCGTTTCGATACGGTGAGGCCCGTACCGGTACGCTACCTCAAATTTAAAATACGGTTTAAAACATTTCATACTGTACCAATACGGTCTATTGGTATTTCAGTACGCGGGCTCGTCTCCAAAAAGGTAAAATTCCAGTGACCTCAAGGCGTACCGAATCGCCCTTGCCTGTATCGATACGCTCTGGCTTGATTGCCTGTCTATACCGAAACACCTTTGCCTATACCGAAACGCCTCAGCCTTAATTGCCTAGCCATACCGATACGGTCCCTCGCGTATCGGTACGCCTGGGCCTGTAGTGTCAAGATTAGCTGGTTTTCACCCACTTCTAGATGCAATTGACCCCTATCAACTTTCAAACAAGCATATCAACACTACAATATATATAGTCTATCATTTACTTCAAGATTAGGCAAGCAAAACAACATCAAACTTCCAATGGACCTCTCTAGAGGCATGCTTCCTAGACAACTTTGCCAAACATACCAAAATGCACAATTAGGCCATTCTCAGCATAAGCATCTTGCCAACACATATAACATAGCATACCAAACTTGGTCAAACCAACACAACATGGCCATCCACAAGGAAACTCTAGATGCATACCTAAACATCCATTCAACCTCAACTATAGGCAAGTAACAACAACAAGCTTAGCAACATATAACCATCAACAAAAACCAACATAGAAATGCTCCAAGAACTATAATGCAACGGATTTACAATTCCCAAAAACCATGGCGAACACGTTGCCTTATTAACCGGAAACGTAACCGAGTTCATACTCAAAAGTAGTTTGTCTCTTGAATCCTTGTAAACCTTGCCTTTGCTGCCCCGAACTTTAATGCTCTACATCATTAGGAAAAAAGAGCGTAAGTACATATGCTTAGTGAGGATGCTCATAAATAATGATGCACTAAATACCATTTAAAAACCACATGCTTGTTTTTCCCAAAACAAGCTTACAACCTAAGCATTTTTCTTTGATTCCAACCGAATCAAAACATAGTAATCTTTATATAACATCAAATACAATTCATGCTTAAATCCCAAAGCATTTTAAACAAACCATGCTTAAATCCCAAAGCATTACAAACAAGGTTCAACACAAGAACTTTCTCATATATTGGCATTTATAGTGACCCGGATAGACTACCTCTATCCTATACACATATCGGACACACGAATCTCTCATACCATGCCTAGTTGAACCGCATGATATCCCAAACCTTGCCTAGTTAGACTGTAAGATTTGACACCCTCGCCTAGTTAAACCGCCAGATCTCACCCTTACCTAGTTAAACCACAAGTTTATTGACCTTGCCTCGTTAATCCGCAAGATTACCATCAATTTAGGTTGCCTAGTTAAACTGCAAGTCCCAAATGAGGTCCCCAACAGTCCGAGTGGTCTTGTTACACCGCCATATCTCAAGGACCCATGACCATGATTGATTTCATTCATATTTTATCGTGCACTTTCAATCCTATGGCATGCTAACTATATCCGGTTGTTTTCTCACCTTGTCACATAGCCAATATATCATTTACAAAACCATTTACTTATTGTTTTACAATGCATTTCATAAAACACCACATATGCAAATCTCATTGCCAGTGCAATAACACCATTCCCAACCGGAATGAAAACCAATGCTCAATAGCATTTAATATACTTTCAAACCCCTGCATATGTACTCAAAATCATGCATTACCAGTAAGTAAATCATACCATGTTTATTACCAAAACATGCAAACAACATGCTCATATCTAAGCCGATATTTAAGAGCAAAATAAGGGAAACTTACTTCCGAGCTTAGGTAAGTGTCTCACGCTTACCCTAAACTCCCAACAACCTTTACAAACCTTTGTAAAGCATTTAAAACCAGTTTCCACTCACCGATACGCCTCGCCTTCCTTGCTAACACAAATCAAGCTCCTGGCAAGCCACCAAACAACGTCAATCTTCGTCACCTTGACTATCCCCTGTTTTCAACACATAAAACCATAGGATAAATGCATTAAAATGCATTCAAACCATTGCCGAACAGCAATCTCCTGCAACTCCCAAGTTGCCCACTCAAAAACCATCTAAAATATACCGAAATCATCCCCAAACACTTTCGAAACTTAACCCAGCCATAAAACAACAATTCAAGCCATCAACCAACATCTAATAACATCCAAAACCCTTTCCTAACATTCTTTTATCTCCAGCAAAGGTTAAACTCGATTATCTCCACAATACCTCAAAACTAGCAACCTAAATAATTAGAGATTCAAGAGTTTCAGGATTCTATTGATAAAAACAACTTATCAACATCAAAACAATCCAAAATATATATTAAGTCAATCTCAAACACTGGAAATCAGATCTACTTCAAAAATCACCATTTTTCATCAATA
Source organism: Hibiscus mutabilis (assembly GCA_019671005.1). Lineage (NCBI taxonomy): Eukaryota > Viridiplantae > Streptophyta > Magnoliopsida > Malvales > Malvaceae > Hibiscus > Hibiscus mutabilis. Next base: position 25,996,510 of record CM033741.1, read on the forward strand.
TTTCCAAAATAACTCAATTAAACATTGATAAAACATTAAAATCACATTACAACTTATAAATCAATGATCAAATACTTGGGAATATCAATAAAGAACCATTTAACAGATGAGATCACGGACCTTACCCCTGTTATGTGATTTCTCCCTCAATTGGCTTGTTTAAAGCTAAGAAAACATAAAATTCCAATGATATTTTGCAAAACAAAGTTAAGAAATCAAATTAAAATCAATAATCTGAGTGAAAAGAGTTCCTTACCTCTAGATTTGATGAAATTCTGAGTGTTTGGAAGAAAAGAAGTTGAGAGAAAAGGTTTAGGGGAAAAGTTAGGTGAATTTCTTTTAAAAGCTAATAACTAACTTAGATATTTAATCCTTAATAACACCCTTTTAAAACACATGCTTAAAATATTTTAATTGAAGAGAGAAACCACCAGCAAACACTTGGTAGATTAGCTCCTTAAGGATTCTAAGGATTTGACCCTTTTGATTTTAGTCACTTAAAACAGTTTTCCAAAAATTGCATTTTGGTCACTAACCCAAAATGTCATAATTCCAAATTCCTTTTCCTAAAATTTATTCCACCAAAAATCAATATATAATAAAAGATGATTTTTAACTATTTTTCTATATTTTTATCTTACCGAAAAATATACGGTCCCAAATCCAACTCGAATCTCTAACCCGATTCACCGGACCGTCTAATAAACCTCAAAACCTCTAGGTCCAAAACTAGGGTGTTACAAATAACGAGCATTGTGCATCATCCAACAATTTACTAAATCTTTTGGCTTCTTCTTCTTCACCTTCACTGAAATTAAAACTATAATTTGTTGGATCTTCATCTAGTATGAGGAACATATCTCTTAATAAATCATTTAATCCACCATCTAAGAATTCAACATTATGAGTTACTCCCTTATGAGAAGTACCACTCCCAATAGTAAAATCAAATTGTTCAATATGATAAATTTATTTAGTATAACTTTTTAATATACCGTGTAAAACTAAATAAACTCACTCCATTTTGAGATCTAAAACGTACATTTATGCATTCCCTACAAGGACATCAAATTTTACATTCAGATCTCTTATTGCTTCTAGCAAATTTCATGATAGTTGAAACACGTGCAACATAGTTTTTAGAATATTTTGGACTTCATCATCCAACTTTTAACGATGGTGTTATTTATCCTAATAAAATAAAAAATATAAATAGATGTTAAAATTAAAGATCAATTAGCTAAACTAAAAAACCACATGATCAAGTCAAGTTTAAAACAGCATGAGCATGGGTAGAAAATTCCAACAAAAGTTTCAATATTTCAAAACAACATATGCATTTGTAAAAATTTCATAAAATAAAATAAAATCACAATCAATTTTACTTTCATTTAAATATTTTAACGAAAAAAATTATATATTAAGTTATTTTTGGTTTTTGATTTAGCAAATTTAATAAATTTTTAACATTAATTTAATATAATATTGAGATTAAAAATAGATTAAAATAAATACATCAATTAAGAACAATAAATGTATGCATGTCAATCAAATTACCTAATGTACTTCTTAATCATCTATCTTCAGCTTAAAACCATCGCAAGTTTTTTTTTTTTTTTTGCCAACAATTTACAGCTCAAATCCTCATAAAAAGATCAAATTATTTTAAGCTGTAATTCACGCATAATTCCAGGGGAAAAATCTACAAATATATCAAAAAATAAATACTAAAACTTTTCACAAGTTATCATTTTAAGCATTTGTTGCGCACATATATTATATGAAAATAAACTTAAAAGACCATTTAAAATGGGACAAATTCTATATCGTTATCAAGCATATGTAAATAGTTCTATTTTTACTGTTGATAGAGCTTGCTGTCGTATTTGTTCTTCTTTAGTCTTCTGTATTTTTTGAGCTTAGCTCTTACTGTTTTGGTGTGCATTTTGGGACTTGTATTTTGTGGGACTTTGGATCTTAGCCCATCCATTTTAATATATTAACATTTAATTGAGCAAAGAAACATAACAATTTTTATTATCATATTTATATTCTATATGTTAATCACAATAATTTTATCTATGTTTTAGGATGAAGTCAGGCAAAGTTTTTAGAAAAAAGATTCGAACTCAATCAATTTGTAATTTCGTTTTATCACAAAATGGGAAAATAGTTCAAGAACCTCAACTAGTCTTTGACGATTCAAATTAATCCCAAGAACCTAAACTTCAACAAGTATATGGGAATTAAATCCAACCCAAGAACTTGAACTGCAACAAATTTCTCATGCTCCAGATTAAACACATGAGAAAATTGATCTAGATACGACCATTAAAAATTCAAGTAAATGTTATTTCCATTTACTTGAATAAATAAATAGAAATTGAGGAGGTAGTGACAATGCCATAAGAATAAGTTATAATTTGTTTATTTTTATTATTCTAAAATTAATATTTTCATTTTATAGAATCAATTAATCTATTACATAAAAGGGTATGAGGACTAAGTTGAGGTAAGGGACTAGAAACTCTCACTAAATGTAAGAACTGCATGCCCTAGAGAGAGACTTAAAGGGAGTTTAATTACTTTATAATTTCTTATATCTTAGTATTTCATATACTTAATTTATCTAATTATATTTTATTTTATGTTTTAGTAAATGTTTTGGGTGAAATTGGATGATGATTATTTGAAGAATTGTTATGTCAAAATTGTCAAGTGGCATCAGATTTATTTGCACTTTAAAACATTCTCAAACGAATTTTGTTGCACGTCAAAACAAACTGACAAAATATAACTTGACACAAAAAATTGGAAGGAACTATATGATTTTGTTTAGTGATCATAGATATCATGTACGATTGTTACATTTTAATTTCTTTTATAGATAAAATTTTATGTTTTATTTATGTTATAAATAATAAATTACAATTATATGCGTTTATAATTAAAGATGTGTGAAACAAATGCAAAAGTCAGAAAAAATGTTAACACCTAACTAAGAATCTCGAGCTTTTGTCGCTAGTTGATATGCTATGGTAAGTTTTACACTTCTTGAGATTTATTAAAAATATATTTTTTATTTTCAAAGCTAATTATGATTTTTGAAATCATGTAGCGTAAGGATGATCATGAACCAAATAGAATTGATTTTTTAAGGCGACACATTATTCAAAGGACAAAAGATAAAAAAAAATCATCTAAGACACCAACGAACTATGTAAGACCTCGCAAAAAAGTATAAAATGTAAATTTTAATGTAACGCCTCAATTTGAGCCTGGATGTTAGCTAGATTGATTAGACGATTTGGGAGAATCGGATTAGGCAATTCGAGCTAGTTTCGGGAATTAATTCTTCATAAATGGTTTTTGGTCAAAATAAAATATGGAAAAATGCTAGGAAATATTTAATTAATATTCTAAGGGTTTTGGGAAACTCAATTTGAAGGAAAAAATCGGATTTTAGGATATTTTATTCTGGTGACTAAAACGTAAACTTTTCAAAACTGTTTTGGTGACTAAATCGTAAAAGGGTCAAAACTTAGAATCTTTAAAGAGCTAATTTACCAAAGTTTTTAACCAGATTTTTCCTTAATTTAGGATATTTTTAAATAGCTTTTAAAAGGTTATTTAATAAAAATATAATAGATTTGATTAAAAAGATTTTGAAGAGCCGAAATCATTTTCTCTCGTAACTGTTTTCCTCTCAACTTTCTCAGCAGCCAAAATATCAATTTCACTCCAAAATTCTTGGGAATCATTCCTTTTTTATTTCCTTCTGATTTCCTAATTGATTCCTTGGATTTCTACACCAAATCTTCTTCGTTTTCTTGGAGCTTTCATTCAAATCTTACCAATTAAGAGAGAAATCAGCAATTAGAGGTGATTTTTGTTTCTCTCCTCTAATTAAAGGTTCTTTACTGAAATTCCCAAGTTCTTGATCCTTTAGAACGAATTTTTGTTATGTAATTACGATTAAATCATGATTTTAGTGTTTAAATTGAGTTTTGATGAGAAAATTGATGAATCTTGATATGGATCTGGTTTTGTGGTGGTTCTAATTGATTTAGATCATTTATAAGATGTGTTTTAATGTTACGAGAAGAGATTAATAAAAGGAGTCCCAAAACTAAGTGAATTGCTAAATTTCTAGGTTGTTAATAGTTCGATTTTGAAGTGATCTTGGTGTTGAAAGTTGCTGAAGGTATAAGGTTGTTATAAAGATGTTTTTGGATGTTAATTGATGATGTTAAGATGTTAAAATCAATAGGTTTTTGCTGGGTTTTGTTTAGGTTGAATTTGATGATGACTTTGGTTGTTTAAAAGAAGTGTTTGATGTTTTTTAGTGAGGCGAAGTTAAGATTAATGGTTGCTGGAGATTAGAGGTGCATGGAAATGCATTAATCATCTGTTTTTTTTTTTTGGTAAAGCAAGAGAGTTAGATCCTCTAGCTTTTGGAGAGGTCGCAGAAGCTTCGGAAGCTTAATTTTCGCAACAGCTTGAGGGCGTTGTGTTGTTGGTGATTGGAAACGGGATTTACTGCTTTTAAAAGATTTGAAAGAGATTTTGGGAGTTTAGATTAAGTTTGAAACACTTTTCTAAGCTCGAAAGTAAGTATCGGATGTTCTCGTTTTTGATTTTGCAAAATATAATCTCATGCACATGTTTATGATTTTGATTACCTACTGTTATATGCATATTTTAGAAACGAAAGATGCTGTAAATGATCATATATGATGATTATTGAGAATGATAAATGGTTTATGAAAGAATTTTGAGAATACTAGAATACATGGTTTAATGTATTGTAAATTGATTTGATTTGATGCATATGTAAAATAGTGAGGTAATGTGATTTTATTGAGTATATTGGCAAGTGGCTAAGATTAAAAGTTATCGGATATAGTTGGCTAGCCATAGGGTTTAAAGAGCACTATATACTTGATTGAAAACAAAATGACAAAGTTGTAATTGGGAGAGTTGTTTTGAAAACAAAATGGTTTTAAATGCATTGATGAGTGTTTTTGAGATTCCCTCATTAAGCTTATAAGCTTCCGCTCTCATTTCTCATCAATGCGGAGAGATAAGCACTTTCAGATAGCGAGAAAGCAAGGCTCGATCCAAGGACGAAGTAGTTTCAAGTATGGTTTTACAAATACTTAATAGTAATAAGAGGCAATATGACAAAGTTGTAATTGGGAGAGTTGTTTTGAATACTCTCTGGTTTGGACATGTTTCATTTGATATTTTGGACTTGTATGTGGTTTGAATTTATGCTTTAAAGGGGGTTGGGATATGAAATGCATGCTAGGGTAGAGACCGTGCCTATAGTATCTTGATTTGGATGTGATATGGTTTGATTGATCCTCTATCTTGCTTACTTGTTTGTGGAAATGTTGCTAAGCTTATTATAGAATGATTAGATGATGTTTGAGGCATATTATATTGAGTCAAAGTGTCATATGTTCAACCAAGAGATCATTACAGTTTTGGCCGTACCGGTATGGGTCCTTAGGGATCAGTACGCGGGGCTTGTCTCAGCTCAATCTGGGAAAAAATGTATATGCGTATGTTACCTCTCCAAAAGTACTGTTTTTAACGCCAATCTTACAATGCTTTTGCTTGTTTTTAGGTACATTTAGTTGCATTAGGATGTTAGAATCATGCATTTGCATAAGGAGTTTAGAGTTTTGTCTATGCCAGTGTGAAGAGTTGTTTCGTTGGCAATTTTACAGGTTTGGCATAGGATTTGGTCCAGAAAAGCACCACAAGAAGGAATGCCAGAGAGAATACCGAGTGTTGTTGGCACAGATGGACCAGACAATGCCAAGCACCGGATGGCAGAGAAGTGAACTTGATGTCACACCAAGAAGCTGTTGGACCCCGAAAAAATAGGACATGATCAGGCTTCAAAAAAATAGCAATTGGAATAATCTCCGAAAAAATAGCGGATAAAATGGTGCCAAGACTGGTTGGCAGAATCATGCCAAGCTTGGACGCCAGGGCAACGTCGGCAGTATGACGTCAGCCCTAGCCTGGTCAGCTCTCATTCAAATTTGGATAAGAAGATAATCCATTATCCCTTGGGTAGTTGAAATTCAAAATTTAAAGAGATTATCCTATCCCTTCCTTGCACGCCTATTTAAACACCAGTCGAGTAAGAATTTGGGAGATTGAAGAAGATTGGATCGTGATGAGTTGGTGTGTGACGATTGACAACCAGCTGCACCTAGGAAGGGTGGTCCGACCATCTTGGCCGAGAAGCATGGATCTTGAAGGGCTGCATCGAGAGACCCCTTCTAGCCCATTCTCTCTTTCAAGTTATTTATTTTGTTTTTAATGATGATGTATTTCGAAAACGTTTGTGGGTTGTTGGTTATATCCCTCACCATGAACTAATTTAATAGTTGGTGGGGGATGTTTACGTTGAACGCTATTTTTATGTTTTAGTTTTTAATAATAAATCTACCTTGACAATGTTTTCACTATTCAGCATACTTTAATATTTCCTAAATACTATGCCAAGCGAGAGCTGGCACTATTGGCCTATTGCGCCTCAATATCTTAACAGACTTGGGGTGGCAACGAATAAGTTGTTGAATACTGAGGAGAGAAGCTTCGAGAGAAGTCGTTCAAGTAGATGAACTTACTTCGGGAGTGAAATCTACCCCTTAGGAGTATAGATTGGATCTTAATCAAATTGGTTTATTTAAAAACAAGCACTATAGAGATATAGGGGTTTTTGCATGATCAATTTAGGGCAATGACCATCGAGAGAGGCTTTGCTAATTTTGAATCTGCACGGCAAACAATGCCAAGACAGGTTGTTATGAAAAGCTAGCACGGCATAATAGCGTGAAAACCATGCATTCCCTACCAACGCTCATCATTCGTTAAAGCACCTTCATTGCCAACGTCTTTACTTTACTTTCATTCCTTTTCTTTTTAATTGTTTTTAAAACCAACTTAAAATCAAATCACTTTTTCTTAAGGCAAGTAACAATAAAGGCAATTGAATTCCAAGTCAATCTCTGTGGGATCGATACTCAGCTTACCAGCTGTATTACTTGCAGACCGTGTATACTTGCACGCAAAAGACTCATCTTGGCATGTTTTTATACTTTCCCAACATATATATCTTCTGTCCTCCTTTGCCAGCATTCACTTAGAGAGTCTACAAGTTTTTGGCGCCGTTGTCGGGGATTGCAACAGAATTGATTGTTTTTAAAATTTTACTTGTCTTCCTTTTATTTTTACCTTTTATTTTTGTTAGTGTATGACCAGAAGCCATCCTGTGGTGGACGAGTGGCCATACGATCCGGAAAATGAGAAAACCTTGCGGAGGTTAAAAAGAAGATTTCGAGAGATGCAAAACCAAGGTAATGGAGGGAATGGTGTGGTGAACAATGGAGGAAATCCACTTAATAATGAGATACCACCACCACCTATTGTCCCAGTTGTTAATAAGAGACCTATTATAGAAAATTTGGCACCAACCATTGACAATTTGATGCCAGGACTTGTTGGCACAGAGGTAAACGCTGTCAATTTCGAACTTAAGCTGGTAATGATTCAAACTCTTTTGAATGTAGATCAGTTTGATGGAGCACTCACTGGAGATCCGAGGCAGCATCTGAACCAGTTCATGGAGATTTGCCAATTATTCCAACAAAATAGAGTACCTGAAGATACCGTGAAGTTGAAGTTATTTACTTTCTCTTTGAGAGACAGAGCAAAGGCTTGGCTTAACTCCTTGCCACCTGGCTCAGTTACTTCATGGGCAGACCTATGCCAGAAGTTCTTGACAAGATTCCAGCCGCCAACACTCACTGCCAAACTGCTAGGTGAGATTATTACATCCAGGCAGGCTGAGGATGAGACCTTATATGATGGCTGAGGAGGTGTCCTATGCATGGATTCCCGAATTGGACTCAAATCCAAACCTTTTACAATGGATTGAATGCACAAACGAGGACTGTTGTTGATGCTTCAACAGCTGGTTTATTGCTTGACAAAACGTATACAGAGGCTGTTGACATTCTAGAGAGGATTGCAATCAATGATTTTGAATATCCTGTTGCGAGACTTGGGACCAGAACTAAAACCAATGGGAAATTTTAGGTTGATGAACTAACATCCATTCATGCCGAGATTTCCAACCTTACTAGCATGGTAAGAACGTTGCAAAAGAACAATGAGTCCCAAGAAGTCAAAGCATTAGACCCTTTCTGTACAATTTGTGGAGGGAATCATCATGTGGATGAATGCCCTGCCAACCCTGAATCGGTAAATTTTGTTGGCAATGTTAATCGTTACTATAATCCTAACTCCAATACTTATAATGCAGGTTGGAGACAACACCCTAACTTAGCATGGGGAAATCAAGGAGGTAACCAGTACAAAGCCCAGTGCCAGAATAATAATGCCATGCCAGCATTCTATCAGAATGTCATGCCACAGAAAGCCCAAAACATTTTTCAGCAAGGGCAGAGACTCAACCAAGGAGGCACACTCACAGAGTACATGGAAAGGAATGATGCCACAGTCTAGAGTTTGGCAGCATCAATGAGAAATTTGGAAGTCCAGCTTGGGCAGATTGCCAGTGCACTCAGCAATCGGCCCCAGGGAGCATTGACAAGTGACGCAGAAGATGCTCGACACACTGATAATAAGCAGTGTAAAGCCATAACTCTTTAGAGTGGTAAACAGTTCGAGATGGAGAATGATGCTAAGCAGCCAATTAATTGCCAAGTTGAGAAGCCTGTGCCAGCAGGTAATCCCAGAGAAGCAGAGAAAGAGGAAACAAAAGCATATGATGCCAGAATCAATGCCAGACATCACACTGATGCCAGCACCGAGGCCAAACCACTAATGCCAGCATTGCGTTGGCAAAGCCAGCAGAGCAGGCACGTATCTATCTGCCACCACCATTTCCAGCAAGACTTCAAAAGCATAAGCAAGACCAGCAATTCAAGCGCTTCTTGGAGGTTCTTAAGCAATTGCAAATCAACATTCCATTGGTAGAAGCCCTTGAACAAATACCCAACTATATCAAATTTATGAAAGACATTCTTTCCAAAACGAGGAAGTTGAGAGACTTTGAAACTGTTGCTTTAACCGAATGATGCAGTGCCATGATCCTAAACTGATTGCCACCAAAGGTGAAAGATCCAGGAAGTTTCACTATTCCCTACACCATTGGTAACAAATTCATGGGCAAGGCACTGTGTGACCTAGGAGCCAACATCAACTTGATGCCAATATCAGTTTTTCGGAAGCTTGGCATATAAGCAAGACCTACCATAGTGACACTTTAGTTGGTAGGCCAATCCTATGCACATCCCAAGAGTAAGATTGAGGATGTACTGGTAAAGGTAGACAAATTTATTTTTCCAACTGATTTTATCATTTTGGATTATAAGGCTGATATTAATGTCCTGATTATTTTGGGGAGACCTTTTCTTGCAGGGTGAAGGGTTGTTTTGTTGGCAATTTTGCAGGTTTAGCATAGGATTTGGCCCAGAAAAGCACCACAGGAAGAAATGCCAGAGAGAATACCGAGTGCTATTGGCACAGATAGACTAGACAATGCCAACCATCGGATGGTAGAGAAGTGAACTTGATGCCACGCCAAAAAGCTGTTGGACCCAGAAAAAATAGAACATGATCAGGCTTCGAAAAAATAACAATTGGAACAATCTCCGAGAAAATAGCGGATAAGATGGTGCCAAGACTAGTTGGCAGAATCATGCCAAGCTTGGACGCCAGGGCAGTGTCGGCAGTATGACGTCAGCCCTAGCCTGATCAGCTCTCATTCAAATTTGGATAAGAAGATAATCCCTTATCTCTTAGGCAGTTGAAATTCAAAATTTAAAGAGCTTATCATATCCCTTTCCTTGCACGCCTGTTTAAACACCAACCGAGTAAGCATTTGAGAGATTGAAGAAGATTAGATCGTGAGGAGTTGGTGTGTGACGATTGACAACCGGTTGTACCTAGGAATGGTGGTCCGACCAGCTTGGATGAGAAGCCTGGATCTTGAAGGGATGCATCGAGAGATCCCTTCTAGCCTATTCTCTCTTTCAAGTTATTTATTTTGTTTTTAATGATGATGTATTTCGAAAACGTTTGTGGGTTGTTGGTTAAATCCCTCACCATGAACTAATTTAATAGTTGGTGGGGGATGTTTACGTTGAACGCTATTTTTATGTTTTAGTTTTTAATAATAAATCTACCTTGACAATGTTTTCACTATTCAAATACTTTAATATTTCCTAAATACTATGCCAAGCAAGAGCTGGCACTATTGGCCTATTATACCTCAATATCTTAACAGACTTGGGTGGCAACGAATAAGTTGTTGAATACTGAGGAGAGAAGCTTCGAGAGAAGTCGTTCAAGTAGATGAACTTACTTCGGGAGTGAAATCTACCCCTTAGGAGTATAGATTGGATCTTAATCAAATTGGTTTATTTAAAAACAAGCACTATAGAGATATAGGGGTTTTTGCATGATCAATTTAGGACAATGACCATCGAGAGAGGCTTTGCTAATTTTGAATATGCTCGGCAAACAATGCTAAGACAGGTTGTTATTAAAGCTAGCACGGCATGAATAGCGTGAAAACCATGCATTCCCTACCAACGCTCATCATTCATTAAAGCACCTTCATTGCCAACGTCTTTACTTTACTTTCATTCCTTTTCTTTTAATTGTTTTTAAAACCAACTTAAAATCAAATCACTTTTTCTTAAGGCAAGTAACAATAAAGGCAATTGAATTCCAAGTCAATCTCTGTGGATCGATATCACTTACCAAATGTATTACATTTGCAGATCGTGTATACTTGCACGCAAAAAGACTCATCTTGGCATGTTTTTATACTTTCCCAACATATATATCTTCATTCCTCCTTTGCCAAATTCACTTAGAGAGTCTACAAGTTTGGCGCCGTTGTTCGGGGATTGCAAATGTAATTGATTGTTTTTAAAATTTTACTTGTCTTCCTTTTATTTTTACCTTTTATTTTTGTTAGTGTATGACCGAAGCCATCCTGTGGTGGACGAGTGGCCATACGATCCGAAAATGAGAAAACCTTGCGGAGGTTAAAAAGAAGATTTCGAGAGATGCAAAACCAAGGTAATGGAGGGAATGGTGTGGTGAACAATGGAGGAAATCCACTTAATAATGAGATACCACCACCACCTATTGTCCCAGCTTGTTAATAAGAGACCTATTATAGAAAATTTGGCACCAACCATTGACAATTTGATGCCAGACTTGTTGGCACAGAGGTAAACGTCAATTTCGAACTTAAGTGGTAATGATTCAAACTCTTTTGAATGTAGATCAGTTTGATGGAGCACTCACTGGAGATCCGAGGCAGCATCTGAACCAGTTCATGGAGATTTGCCAATTATTCCAACAAAATAGAGTACCTGAAGATACCGTGAAGTTGAAGTTATTTACTTTCTCTTTGAGAGACAGAGCAAAGGCTTGGCTTAACTCCTTGCCACCTGGCTCAGTTACTTCATGGGCAGACCTATGCCAGAAGTTCTTGACAAGATTCCAGCCGCCAACACTCACTGCCAAACTGCTAGGTGAGATTATTACATCCAGGCAGGCTGAGGATGAGACCTTATATGATGGCTGAGGAGGTGTCCTATGCATGGATTCCCGAATTGGACTCAAATCCAAACCTTTTACAATGGATTGAATGCACAAACGAGGACTGTTGTTGATGCTTCAACAGCTGGTTTATTGCTTGACAAAACGTATACAGAGGCTGTTGACATTCTAGAGAGGATTGCAATCAATGATTTTGAATATCCTGTTGCGAGACTTGGGACCAGAACTAAAACCAATGGGAAATTTTAGGTTGATGAACTAACATCCATTCATGCCGAGATTTCCAACCTTACTAGCATGGTAAGAACGTTGCAAAAGAACAATGAGTCCCAAGAAGTCAAAGCATTAGACCCTTTCTGTACAATTTGTGGAGGGAATCATCATGTGGATGAATGCCCTGCCAACCCTGAATCGGTAAATTTTGTTGGCAATGTTAATCGTTACTATAATCCTAACTCCAATACTTATAATGCAGGTTGGAGACAACACCCTAACTTAGCATGGGGAAATCAAGGAGGTAACCAGTACAAAGCCCAGTGCCAGAATAATAATGCCATGCCAGCATTCTATCAGAATGTCATGCCACAGAAAGCCCAAAACATTTTTCAGCAAGGGCAGAGACTCAACCAAGGAGGCACACTCACAGAGTACATGGAAAGGAATGATGCCACAGTCTAGAGTTTGGCAGCATCAATGAGAAATTTGGAAGTCCAGCTTGGGCAGATTGCCAGTGCACTCAGCAATCGGCCCGAGGGAGCATTGACAAGTGACGCAGAAGATGCTCGACACACTGATAATAAGCAGTGTAAAGCCATAACTCTTTAGAGTGGTAAACAGTTCGAGATGGAGAATGATGCTAAGCAGCCAATTAATTGCCAAGTTGAGAAGCCTGTGCCAGCAGGTAATCCCAGAGAAGCAGAGAAAGAGGAAACAAAAGCATATGATGCCAGAATCAATGCCAGACATCACACTGATGCCAAAGACCGAGGCCAAACCACTAATGCCAAGCATTGCGTTGGCAAAGCCAGCAGAAGAGCGAGCACGTATCTATCTGCCACCACCATTTCCAAAGAAGACTTCAAAAGCATAAGCAAGACCAGCAATTCAAGCGCTTCTTGGAGGTTCTTAAGCAATTGCAAATCAACATTCCATTGGTAGAAGCCCTTGAACAAATACCCAACTATATCAAATTTATGAAAGACATTCTTTCCAAAACGAGGAAGTTGAGAGACTTTGAAACTGTTGCTTTAACCGAATGATGCAGTGCCATGATCCTAAACTGATTGCCACCAAAGGTGAAAGATCCAGGAAGTTTCACTATTCCCTACACCATTGGTAACAAATTCATGGGCAAGGCACTGTGTGACCTAGGAGCCAACATCAACTTGATGCCAATATCAGTTTTTCGGAAGCTTGGCATATAAGCAAGACCTACCATAGTGACACTTTAGTTGGTAGGCCAATCCTATGCACATCCCAAGAGTAAGATTGAGGATGTACTGGTAAAGGTAGACAAATTTATTTTTCCAACTGATTTTATCATTTTGGATTATAAGGTCGATATTAATGTCCCGATTATTTTGGGGAGACCTTTTCTTGCAGGGTGAAGGGTTGTTTTGTTGGCAATTTTGCAGGTTTAGCATAGGATTTGGCCCAGAAAAGCACCACAGGAAGAAATGCCAGAGAGAATACCGAGTGCTATTGGCACAGATAGACTAGACAATGCCAACCATCGGATGGTAGAGAAGTGAACTTGATGCCACGCCAAAAAGCTGTTGGACCCAGAAAAAATAGAACATGATCAGGCTTCGAAAAAATAACAATTGGAACAATCTCCGAAAAATAGCGGATAAGATGGTGCCAAGACTAGTTGGCAGAATCATGCCAAGCTTGGACGCCAGGGCAGTGTCGGCAGTATGACGTCAGCCCTAGCCTGATCAGCTCTCATTCAAATTTGGATAAGAAGATAATCCCTTATCTCTTAGGCAGTTGAAATTCAAAATTTAAAGAGCTTATCATATCCCTTTCCTTGCACGCCTGTTTAAACACCAACCGAGTAAGCATTTGAGAGATTGAAGAAGATTAGATCGTGAGGAGTTGGTGTGTGACGATTGACAACCGGTTGTACCTAGGAATGGTGGTCCGACCAGCTTGGATGAGAAGCCTGGATCTTGAAGGGATGCATCGAGAGATCCCTTCTAGCCTATTCTCTCTTTCAAGTTATTTATTTTGTTTTTAATGATGATGTATTTCGAAAACGTTTGTGGGTTGTTGGTTAAATCCCTCACCATGAACTAATTTAATAGTTGGTGGGGGATGTTTGCGTTGAACACTATTTTTATGTTTTAGTTTTTAATAATAAATCTGCCTTGGCAATGTTTTCACTATTCGGCATACTTTAATATTTCCTAAATACTATGCCAAGCAAGAGCTGGCACTGTTGGCCTATTGCGCCTCAATATCTTAACAGACTTGGAGTGGCAACGAATAAGTTGTTGAATACTGAGGAGAGAAGCTTCGAGAGAAGTCGTTCAAGTAGATGAACTTACTTCGGGAGTGAAATCTACCCCTTAGGAGTATAGATTGGATCTTAATCAAATTGGTTTATTTAAAAACAAGCACTATAGAGATATAAGGGTTTTTACATGATCAATTTAGGACAATGACCATCGAGAGAGGCTTTGCTAATTTTGAATATGCTCGGCAAACAATGCTAAAACAGGTTGTTATTAAAAGCTGGCACGGCATGAATAGCGTGAAAACTAGGCATTCCCTGCCAACGCTCATCATTCATTAAAGCACCTTCCTTACCAACGTCTTTACTTTAGTTTCATTCATTTTCTTTTTAATTGTTTTTAAAACCAACTTCAAATCAAATCACTTTTTCTTAAGGCAAGTAACAATCAAGGCAATTGAATTCCAAGTCAATCTCTGTGGGATCGATACTCAGCTTACCAGCTGTATTACTTGCAGACCATGTATACTACCAAAAATAATTTTGTAAAATCAAACTTTTATCAAAGACAATCTAGTTCCCCTATATTTTTTAAAGGCAAAATGGTTAAGGACATTTGGGTCCCCAATGGACTAATTTGTTCAAAGAAAAAGGAAGACATTGAAAAATGGATTCCTAAGGGGACTAAAATTTTTGGGACTAATGCCATTGGATCCAAAGCAATTTGATACCAAAAATTACTTGATTGTCTATTTGTAGGTGTGCTTGAGCCATTGATGATCAAAGTTGAATTTTGGAAGCTCATGACACACAAAGGAGGAAGAACTTGGTTCAAGTGGTACATTTATTTTCATGCAATTTGCTTGATCATGTATTCCATGTCTATTTTTTTCATGTTGATCAAAGCATGTTTGTAAGACTCCATGTTGTACCTAATTGCATATAGTTAGGGGGTCTCAAATTGCATGAGTTACATGTTTTTAGCCTAATATGCTTATATCTATGTTTTTGGCCTTAAACTTGTAGTGTTTGGTTGAATTTGGTGAAATTCATGTTTTGTATGCTTTAAATGTTATGTTTTAAGAAGCATGTGTAGCAATATGGTCAAAATGTTTATCTATGACCTCTCAAGCCTTTGTATGAACTTAAGACTAAGTTGTAAGGCTTATTGGGTTGTTTTTGCTGCATTTTTTTCACCAGTTCGTGCCTTCGGTACTAGTATAGCCCATACCTTACCGATACGGCCTTCAACAAAGTATCGATACGGTCTCCTCTGTACCGGTACGCACAGTCAAAAAGGGTCTTTTTGTCTCTTTTTGTCATGCCTTGTATGTTTATTGGTTTATTTTCATAAATGACATGCTTGATTGAATTTCTTATCTTCATTTGATTTATTTATTTGAAATTCAATTTATTTCTCTTGAATTGTTGGACTAATAACCTTTTTGTTGCTTGAGTAAGGGGAGCCATTTCTAAAAAAAATTTCATGATAATTTTTTTGGTCATTTTTCTCCAATATTATTTTACACCAACAATTGATATTTCCTATCAATTGGTACTTAATTTTCAATGATTGGTTTTAACCTTTTGGTGTTTTGTACTTAAATGTGATTTCAAACTTTATTTTAAAATTATTTTTGATATAAGAAAAAGGGGGAGAGATAGGTTTGAAAAATTCAATTTTAAAAAGAAAAAAGGGGAGCTTTAAATATTTTCTCAAAATATTTTCTTTTTCTAAAATTATTTTTCTAAGGGGGAGTTTTCACAAAAATAATTTTTCAAGTGGTTTCGTTATATCAAAAGGGGGAGATTGTTGAGATATTCGATTTTTATATAACTTAAAGAAAAGTATTTTTGGACTTAAACTAATTTTTAAAAATATTTAAAAAGTCCATAAACTTGAAAAATATGTTTGAAATGTTTTTCAAAGGGTTTTTGGCATGTTTTAAATGATTTTAAATAACCAAAGTGTCAAAAATAGGCCCCGAGTATCGGTACAGTTTGACTTGTACCGATACCTAACGATACGGATTTCCGAGTACCGATATGCTCCTTTGTCCCTTGTTTTGGCAAAATTCTAGTAGCTATTTGGTGCAACGATACGGCCTCAGTCGTACCGATACCCTAGGGTGCGTACTGATACACTTGTATAGAGAAAGTGTTTTTGTTCTTTAATTGTCAATTTTCTTTGTAGAACACACTTGTGAGCTTAATTGTTATATATGCTCAAGTGTTAGGTTTTGGGTGTGAGCTTAGAATTGCAAGCAATCAACCTTGTGAGGTTTTCCCTAGTTTGCTTATTTGTTTCTCTTGTAAGAGAGTGTTTAACAAGACTTTAGGGTATAAGTCTAGTGTTGTAAGAGTTATCTCCTTGAGCCCGGGAAAAAGGAAAGAAATTCAAGAGTGAATTTGAGAAAATTCTTAGTGGGAAGCTAAGCTAGTGGATGTAAACTTTGATTAGAAAGTCGAACCACTATAAATCCTTGTGTCAATTTTTAATTTCCAATTGCTTCCACCACTATCACCCCAAAACCAATTCACCCCCTCCTGGCTCTCTTGGTTGATCATTCTAGCCTCCCAACATATTTGTTAGTCCCTGAAAAAAATCTTGGTAAAATACATTGACTTATGTCAAATAATTTAGCTAAAATTTTGATTTAAAATTTTTAAAATAATTACAATATGTTTATGACTATAAACCATATTTGCTTGTATTGCGGAAATTCGGATCATTACATGCACAACAATTATTCTTTGTGAATACATTATTACAATAGTATAAACTAATTTTAAATTATTATATTGATCGGTGAACTAACATATCTGGGTACTTCCATATACTATAAATTGCATGAGAATTATGAAAAGGGGGGGGGGGGCATGAATTAAACCGAGAGGGACTCGGTGGCTACGGGGAGGAGGCCACGGTTTAGCAAAGGAGACAGTGGAGGGGAACTTGAGTTAGCACCAAGGGGGAGATAGCTATGAATGGGGGATTGGGCACGAATGAACAAAGGGAGATCACTACGGTGAACAAAGGAAGATTATGGCCTCTTGGCCATGGCACCAAATGAGCTCCTCACAGCCATTATTCACCACCTAAAATTGTATTGCCCTTAACCCCAAAGGTCTTCAAACCTCACGCATCACCCAAACACCATCGGCTTCACCATTTCAGCCATCTCCAACACCACCTCTCATACCATCCCAACGCCCATGCTGTTTTGAGCTACTGCCCTTAGCCCAAAATTAAACAAGCTTCACTACATCTTGATCTTGCAACCATCCACCATCATTATCACTCATGATGCTCCACAAGGCCCCATGGCCACAACCCTTGACTGAAAAATTCACCCCGAACCAACAATCAAACAGTAACCAACGAAGAAAAACAAAGAAAAACATAAAAAAAACAAAATAAATGAAGGAAAGGAAAGGAAAGCTTTACCTTCAGGTTTTCGCCAGTAGCGGCTTCGGTCACCGGATAGAGAATCCCAACGGCGGAGAGTTGAGACACATCCAGAAGATCGACATACTAAAAAATGAGGCCGATCCAACAGCAGATCAAGCATATCGACGTGAGAGAAGATGAAGGGTTCTTGGCCTTATTCGTGATGTTTGAGGCCAATTTCCCTGAAATAAACTCTGGATTTAGACTTAGGTCGTTGAGACGAGTTCGCTGGTAAAATTTAGAGTCAAACGGCCTCTATCGACGGTGACTAGCGGTGGCCGAAGTGATGCACGACGGTGTACTGGTTGTGACTGAAACCTACAGATAGCTGGGTGATATTTGAGAGAAATGAAAGGTTCTTAATTTTAATTCCTTTTTTACTCAAATAATAGGAAACAACAGTGTTGGAGGAAAGCAAATATGTGTATTTTTTTACAATGTTAACTGAATTTTATTAAAAAAAATTATGAAAGATATTATAAATACAATACATTTAGAAGAGAGAATAATAACGTACAAAAAATTTAAAAGTGCAAATAAAGTAAATATTTTTATAGAGATTTGCATACCGTTAAAATCCATAAGCCTTCTTGAATTTCTTTGTCTCTGACCAAACAAGACGCATTACAAGATGAAAAATGAGTGGTGAGCGAGCCAAACTATCAGATATATTGCTCCGCTACCCATGACTGATTAAATTTGCAAACAACCATCAACCGAGTAAGATCTATCTTTTTATGACCATCGACATAATCATAATCAGAAACTAGCATCGTTAAGATCTTTGTGCAAGCACCAAACGACCACTAAGGTATGTTAAAATCATACCAAAATGACAGATGAAACGAAACCACAAAAACAATAAAAATGTGCCACAAAGGTAGAGGAAAAACGTGTCACAATAGCAAAGATTCTTATTAAAATAAAAAATTATAAAAAATTAAAAACATAACAAATAAAAGCAAGAGAAATAATGAATACCGACGATCGAAAATCAACATATAGATGATTGACGATTGCCGGCTAACTCAAAAATGAAAAATGATAGCAGGCTGCAGCTATTTTGATAAAAAAAAAAACTAAATCTTTGCATGTTTTTATGTTTTGCGAGTAATTATCCTTTACATTTTGTCATGTTTGCATGTCATTCATTTAGGTCCCAAGTTTAACAAATTAATTTTTAGTTAAGCCTTTAGGTTTAGTTTCATTCTAATTGGGGCATTAATTCATGCTTTTAGGTTTAGAATTAACTCAATTAGATCTTCCTTCATAAATTTGCTTAATTATTAAGCCTTATGATTTGTTCTTTAATTTGATTTGGTCCTTGTATTATGATTTTGCAGTTATTTGGTTTAATATTTGCTTGATTTGTGAATTGACCTTTATTTGAAATTGGTTAGGTCTAATTAGGTCCATAATTTGAACTTAATTAAGAAATTAGAATTAATTTATTAAATTAAGTTTGAATTTTTTTTAATTGTCGAATTGATTAAAATTGAGTTTTTGATTATTTTGCTAATTAATTGTTTTATTCCATGCATTTGCATTTTTTCTCGAGCATGTCTTATGTTTTTTCGGCATAATTATTTTTTATTAGTAGTCCTATTAACCCTTTTTTGGAGATCTATTTTAGAGACAACATAAACCCTTAGGTACCAATGTTGGGCGTAGTGGGGGTGCTATAACCTTCCCCACTCGTAACCGAATCCCAAAACCCGACGACGATCTCGGTGTTGACGCAAACCAATATTATAGGTTTTCAGTCGTACCTAATTCAAAATGACCAACGGCAACTCCGAATGTTTGATGTGCTTTTGAAGGCCCAACCAATTTTGGCTCGGACAAAAACAGCGTCGACAATGGTTGAAGGAGAACTTTGTGTAACTTGTCTGAATCCATGGTCCGTACAATATTCTTGGTTTGTTTGAAATTGATGGGAATAACAAGCTTATCTCTTCGAAATACCGTAGCTCCAAAAAATATTCACATCGTATGTCTGACACGAATAGGATGTAGGTAAAAATTTGGTATTTATAGGTAATTTGATGAATCTTTCACCTGCAAATATTTGTGAAAGTTTCTAACGGAAGAAAGATGAATTGTTCAGACTGCAATGCTACACGACGTTTGTAACTTGCTTTACATGCAAAACGAGTTTAGAGTCAAAAGTTCTACTATAAATAGCTTGCTAACATGATGTTCGATTCCATAAAACAGAAGTTAAAATTTTCAAAATTTTGTTGTCTCATAATGCATTCAAAACAGTGGATGTCTCATGTGTTGGTGGAGCTTAGCTTGAATCACGAAGTTCTCCTTACAAAATTAAGTGCGCAAGTAGAAGATCATGGTGTTAAGGCTTTAAATTTATTACTTGGAGAAACTTGAAGCTTCCATTGTGATAAACAAGCCTTGACAGCTGCATATAACATATTGGATGACTCTGTGTAGCACCCAAATCACAAGACTGATATTCTCTTTTGGTCAAGTGAAGAGGATCGGAGCCAACTATATCTCTCCAGATTCTAAGACAGATGAGAAGGTCGTGCATTACTCATATTGGGGCTGACAGAAATCATATTGTCAGCCCCAATTGTACGCTGATTTACATCACTCTAGCAAGTTATGAAGGGTCAGACAACTATGCAATATGAGATAAGTAAAGGAAGCTCTCCTAACAACATTATTGTTCCATGAAATCGCATTGTGAGAAGTGTATTACATTTATTTGTAACATAAGAAATGTATTAAATTTTGTTGTAACAGGTTTGTAATACAAGAACACTAATTTACATTTATTTGTAACAGTTGTGTAAACTTTTAAATGTATTAAATTTTGTTCATTTTCTAAAAAAATATGGCGACTGAATCGGACACCAAATGAAAAAATGCTTAAGTAGGGTTAAGATGTAAGCTAAACTCGCCAACCATGCACGGCGAGTTACACCCAAATTTTTGACTTTAAATACCTATCCGTTTATGTTCTTTAACACATATCTTGAAGCATGTATTGTTTGATGTCATGTTTAGGGTTGGTCATAAATTTTCTTTAAATATTCGTCATTTTTTCAATAATTTCCATCAACAAAGCTTTCCTTACAACATAGGTCTCAGCGTACCAATTTTAAAGTGAGCCTCGACATGGTTTTCTTATCGAGATAAATTATTACACAGCTTCATACAGATGCAGTTGATCATGGTCAACGGCTCCATGAGTATTCCATGCAACACCCCTATGCTTCCATAATGAAAATGGAGGTACTACGTGTGATATTCCATGTTGACGGCCCCCGTTCTGCAAGAACAACCCACCACAGATCAAAGAAGTGGGCAATCATGTGAAAATGATTGATTTATTATTTTTCGTATGTATTTACATCATGAGAAATATAATTTTAACCATTTTGTACTATGGTGAATGATTACATGCATTCAATTTCATATGTACTTACATTATATTATGCCAAAAAGTATTCAACTTGAATATAAAAAGCCGTTGGTTTGCACATTAAAAAAATGCTCCAAATCTTGCCTTGAAAAGCCTACCAAGATGACTTCCATATGGGTGTTTAGGCAAATTTTTTACTTTGAATGTTTTTTGGGCAGAATTTTTTCACCACCATTACGTACATGTGTTTATCTATAGGATGGGGCATCCGCCGTTCGTTTGCGCATTCGAAAAACACTCAAATCTTGCTTTGAAAAGCCTGCCAAGATGACTTCCATAGGGGTGTTTAGGCAAATTTTTTGCCGTGTTCGGATATTTTTTGGGTCACGTTTTTTAGCCACCATTAGATACGTATGTTTTTCTATAGGACGGCTTGTCCGCCGTTCGTTCGTGCATTCAAAAAACACTCCAAATCTTTCTTTGAAAAGCTTGCCAAGATGACTTCCACGGTGGTGTTTAGGCAAATATTTCAGTGTTTGGATGTTTTTTGGGCTGCTTTTTTCGCCACCATTACATACATGTGTTTATCTATAGGACGGTGTGTCCGCCGTTTGTTTGCGCATTAAAAAAACGCTTCGAATCTTGCCTTGAAAAGGTTGCCAATATGACTTCTATAGGGGTGTTTAGGAAAAATTTTCGCCGTGTTCGGATTTTTTTGGGCCACGTTTTTTTCGGCACCATTACATACATGTGTTTATCTATAGGACGGCGTGTCCTCCGTTTGTTCACGCATTCGAAAAACGCTCCGAATCTTGCCTTGAAAAGCCTGCTAAGATTACTTCCATTGAAGTGTTCAGGCAAATTTTTTGCCGTGTTCGAATATTTTTTGGGCCGCGTTTTTTCGCCACCATTACATACATGTGTTTACCTATAGGACGACATGTCCGCCATTCATTCACACATTCGTTTGAAACCTGCATATGTGAAATCTGCTGAAGATAGAAATGATAGGTGCAACTCACCATGCATGGACGGTGAGTTTGGGGGAACTCGTCGTCCATGCACGGCTAGTTGCGCCTATCATTTCTATCCCCAGCAGATTTCACAGATGTAGGTTTCAGACGAATATGACACTTATAACTCGTACTACATGCATTGCGAGTTTAAGTGCATATTCCCCTATAAATAGCTGTGAAAACTAATGCTCGATTATACAAAAAAAGTTTACAAATGTTAAATCTTCTTTTCCATACCACACCTTCATTTTTTATTTTTATATGTCAGTTTTCTTTCACATGTGTCTATCTACTAAAGCTATGAGTTTTTTTCTCAAAAAAGTCAAATGTATCATTCACTTTTACGAAGTTCTTCTTACAACATTAATTACGCTATCCAGTCAGCCGCATAGCTACATATTTATGAGCATTTACACTCGAGTCATCTACCGCAAAAGCATCAAAGACAATTATTGAACACCAATGGTGTCAGCATACCTTCACCTTTGACACTGGTGTAAGGCTCCTAAAATATATGCCATGCAGGCGTGCGTGTACGATCGCCCAGTTAACCAGTATAGGGCTGGATGAAATTATATTGTCAGCCCCAATTGTACGGTGACGTACATCACTCTCGCAAATAATGAACAGTCAAACAACTGTACGGCGCGAATTACGTACATGAAGTTCTCCTTACAACATTAATATAGCTGTGCAGTCTGCCGCGTAGCTATATCTTTAAGAGCATTTACACTCGAGTCATCTGCCGCAAAAGCATCAACCAGATAAATGAACACCAAATGGTGTCAGCATCAAAGGCATTTGACAACGATGAAAGGTTCCTAAATGTATGGCATGTAGCCATGTATGCAATGTCGTTTTTTAACCTGTATGGGGATGGAAGAAATTATATTGTCAGCTCCAATTGTATGGTAGCTTACATCACTCTCGCAAGTTATCAAGCAACTATGTAGCATGAATTACGTACACGAAGTTCTCCTTGCAACATTATTTACGATGAAACTCAAATGTATGCAATCCCTAAAAAATTTCTTTTTCAAATATTCATGAACCCTTAAATTAAGAACAGATTCATTTTAGGCAGATTTTCTATTTCAAGTGTTTTTTAACTTCAATTTGTTTTGCAAGAACTAAGAGGCTTACCCCTGAGACCAGATACAATGTTGTTGCTGACTTGGGGTGGAGAATTTCAGTCGATAATGGCTACCTTCTTTAAGTATAAACCATAAGCCTTGGGGCTTCTCATCTTCAAGGATTGAAAGAACTATGTCTAGCCTTTGCAGTGACACGATCGCCACGTTAAGGAACTTCACCTCAAGATCAAGTGTTTCTGCAAATAAAAGGATGAAAACTGTATCCAATTCTTTTCATTTTTATTCATATCAAATTCTGCAGATATTTTGGATCAGCTTTTGTATTCAATGTGAACCCTTGTCATTTTCAAGATGTTCTTTGAGATTGCACTGAGGCCACAAATGAAGTGTGTTTTCATCATCGTTATCATCATCCTGGTCAGTGGTGATAAAATCATGAACCCTAACAGAAATTGATTCGATTGAGAAGAAGATATAGCGAAATTTTAGGGTTCATGAATGTTTGAAAATGAGTTTTTTTTAGGGAATCTGAGTTTAAACCCAAAATTTTATGCTTTTCTTAATTTAACTTTAAACCCGAGTATGAGATTTTTTTGGTTATATAAAATTCTTATTCAGAGTATAACATATGTGAAAAGCTTGGTTTCGTGGTTTGGGTGTGCTTTCTCCTTCCCAATGTCCATGGTTCCATTGCCCTTGAGGACATGATTTATTTTCTTAAATTTTAAGCTGATTAGAAGCTGTCAGGTGGCAGCTTCTGAATGGGTATGGATAATTTAAATTTTTTATTAAAAAAACTGACGTGGCAAACTGCCATGTCACCAACTCCTTACACGTGGCAGTTCCACATCATCGTCCAAGTACATGTGTGTCAGCCCATTCAGGTCCAGTCATTGACCGTTTGCTGACTAACGGTTTTCATTCAACCGGAACATTTTTAAATCAAAATGAAACATTGGTGGTGGATTGCTCCAAAAAAAGAATAGGGGCCCAATTAACTATACATACAAACGTTGGGGGGCATTTTTTGTCATTCTGCCTAATATTTTTTTGTTTAACCATCAGTTTTAGATTTATTGACCGACTAATTTAGACCGGATTTTGCAAAAGTTTAATATGGGCAACCCTACCAACCCAGTTTTTCCATTCACAATGTCAGTATTCAAAACCTGACCTTACTTAAGGGACCTAAGGTCACATCTAACTAGATCAACCGGTTGTTGGTTGATTAATTAAATTTTCAACTATAAAAAGTTAACTCGATGTAATTTTCTATGTTTTTTATATATTTTACTAAGGTTTTTTTCTAATAATAATATAATTATATATCTTTCAAAGCAAATTGAATTTCATTGAAGCTTATATCTTAAATTGCAGTTAGAGGAGTAAATTTAACTTTTTTTTAGCAGATTCATGTTTTAACAGGTTCATTGTTCAGTTAAAATCAAATTAATTGACTGACCTGAAAGTTAATTTAGTTAATTAGTCTATTAATTAGATGTTCGAGGTAATTTTTCTATGTTTTTTATATATTTTACTAAGGTTTTTTTCTAATAATAATATAATTATATATCTTTCAAAGCAAATTGAATTTCATTGAAGCTTATATCTTAAATTGCAGTTAGAGGAGTAAATTTAACTTTTTTTAGCAGATTCATGCTTTAACAGGTTCATTGTTCAGTTAAAATCAAATTAATTGACTGACCTGAAAGTTAATTTAGTTAATTAGTCTATTAATTAGATGTTCATATATTAACGGTTATGGGTTTTTTAAATCCGATTATCGATTAATTAACTGAATTAATCGAAATATTAAATACATATTTTAAACCGAAAACTGTTAAGATCTCAAGATATTCAACTAACTTTTAACTTCAGGCGCATTAAGATTTTAAGACTGGAACATTTTTTTTTTTTGAATAGAAAGAAGGAACTAAGAGATGAAATTAAGTAAAAACATCTCTAGAGTACGGGGACCTGAGATATAACGAGCGACGAGACCTTGAATTGCGTTTGGAACCTCATCAAAGGTGGTGATCTGGTAAGACTAGAGGTTCGGATCGGGTTTGGTTCAGGTTATTTTGGGTTTAATTATATTCGATTTAAGTTCAATTTTAGTCTATGGTAATTTCGGTTCAGGTATCGGGTTGGTTGATTTTCGGTTCAGTTGACTTTCAGTTGGTTAATATCGATTAGGTTATTTTCAAGTCGGGTCAATATCAGGTTAATAAGAGATCTATCGGTTTCAGTCGGGTTTTCAGGCCGAGTTAGGTTTTTACACCCTATATATCACTTCATATAGCTTGTATATTTGGCATTTTGGTGAGTTGTGCGACAGTTCACATCTCATCTTTCTTTCTTTATTATAATATCTTTTCTTTATTTCGGGTTGCTTTCGGTTCGAGCCCATTTGGTTCGTTTGAAAATTGGTTCAGGTTTATCTTCGGTTCAACTAAAATTCGGGTCAATTTCGGTTCGGTTTATTTCAGGTTTCAAGTCATCATGTTCGGGTCGATTTTCGAATCTTGGTTTGGGTAAATCGGTTCGGGTCTCGGGTCAAGTTTACCAAGTCTAGGTAAGACTTGACCAATTTTTAACCCAAATAAAAAATACCAAAATTAATTTTATCTAACTATAGAAAAAGCACAATCTTTAAAACTAACAACAAATTTTGGTTAATTTCAAAACCGACCAAATTAACTGAACTTGTTCTATTCAATTAATAATTTTTAAATAAATTTCGATACGATTAATAATTAAAAAAATTTAATTAATTCAATTTATGTAATTCAATTCAATTACCGATAAATTAACAGTTTGAACACACTTAAATTTTAGACCATATCAACAAAATGCTATGTTTTTAGCATATTCATGTTTTATATCACATCAACAAAAAAATAATGGTTTTCGTTAATAGCACTTGTTTGATTAAAATTTCTATGATTTTTTATATACTAATGGATTTTTTTCTAACAATAATTGAATTATAGATATTTGAAAGAAATTTGCATTCCATTGAAAACTTATATCTTAAATTGCAGTTAGAAAAGTAAAATCAGCATGAAAAACAATAAGAGCCGGTTGAACATCTCTAAAAGCCTAATCTATTAGATTGGAACATCCTTCTAAAGCATTGTAGATACTGAAATCTGGGCATCACCTGAAAACTACGGAAATAAGCTGAATTCTTTTTTTTAATATATTGGGTGCGAC
The DNA here is from genome assembly GCA_019671005.1 of Hibiscus mutabilis. Classification (NCBI taxonomy): domain Eukaryota; kingdom Viridiplantae; phylum Streptophyta; class Magnoliopsida; order Malvales; family Malvaceae; genus Hibiscus; species Hibiscus mutabilis. The sequence goes on from CM033741.1 coordinate 26,022,755, forward strand.
TAAAAGAGGCAAGTTTTGAAACTTGTGAAATACTCACCCAAAACTTAAAATATTATATTTTTTATAATATTTTAAATTGATTTTTTTGTAATTTTTGACAAGTTCTTAAACTTAAAAAATAACTTTCGAAACTTGATTTTTTTGCTAACATTTTAGATTATTGAACAAAGTTTCGAAACTTATTTTTTAAGTTCCCAAACTTAAAAAACCCGTTGTACCTCAGACTCACCTATTGGTGTGATTACATGATAATATATGTTCAGACTTTTTCTAACCTTTTGATAACGCACACCTTACACCCACATGTGCTTGCTTGAACCTGGCTTCCTAGAATTAAGGTGAATTCGAGAAAGCAGATTTGATGTTGAAATGTATAATCTTGGGACTAAAAAAAATAGGAAAGGTACATGGGGCATGGTTCCATGCAAATGCAGTAAATATGCGTTTAAAAGTACAAGTACTCAACTTATCTATAGAGTACAGCAAACCTCCATTCATTGAAATTTAGAATCCAAGTTATAATTGCTGATGCATGGAATGAATTACAGACAAATACGATTATCTACTTATAATCTTCTATCAATCCCTTTATCCATCCAGGGAAAGATGAACGGAAACAGATGAACCGTTGGCATTCGATACGATAAAATATCTATGAACAAGTATCACTTGAGGCTTGCTATTGCCAAAATTTCTGAGAAAAAATAAACCAACCTCGAAAATGGCTCGGAATGTATTTTTCTTTTAACCACGAACCACCATCTCCATAATCACATCGTTCCAAAAGTCTATTGGTCCAGGTAAACACCAATGTAGACAGTCGTTTTGAACCGCTGCCGTTTTGTTCACTGCAAAAGGCTGAAACTGCCTGTATGGACCTGGATGTCCATCTGGTCTCATTAATAAGAAATTTGTGAAGTCGAGAAGCTTAAGATTCACCTCATTTTTAGCCGCTTTTGCAGCTGCCTTCCCAAACTCTTCTAACTCGACGTTTCATAGAATTCGGTTCAAGTCCTTTATTTCAATCTCCCCTTCTTTAGTCGGTGTTGTCTTTGGACAAGTCCCTCCGTTATGCCATTCCCCATTCTCAAAGTGATCTGGTGTGGATGTTCTAAAAAAGATCAACTCCTTATGCCTTGAGTTTGCAATGAAGTCCATGACATAGTGGAGGGTTTTGTTGTAAGCATAGACAAATCCTAATTCGGTCAGGTTCTTTCCTGGACATATATGGCAGCCGACTTCTGTGTCATTCTCATGGTAGATTGCAGCCTTGAGAAACCATTTTCCAGTCGAGATTATCATGTAATCTAGGGTCGGGTAGAGATCTGTCCATGTCTTATCAAGTTTGTCCAGATGAAGCTGAACTTCAGCAGTAGAAACGCCATTGTTATCTTCGAAAATAGCAGCCTTTACAAGAAAAGGAGACCAAATATTCGATACCGTGAAATTGTATGACTTGAAATGCCATCTCTTTGATTTGTAGTCCTCATCATGGTAAACTTCAACAGCTTGTTCAACCTGAATGTTTTACAAAAACGTAAACATCATTAATAATCCGACAACAGCAAAAACGCATTACGAAGAAGAAAGAGTTTTGCTTACAACCATAGTCGACATACAACAGTTTGATGCTAGGTATCAATTACAGAATAAATTTCTTAAAATCGAAATCTCAGTTTAAAAGATCACAAGCCAAGGCCCAAAAGGAACCGGCTGGGCAAACAATGGATAACTTTATCAACCCCCAAGTGATATTTCACAATCTTGTATCAAAGTCTTTGCCTTTATATAATTTTCGACCCAACAATTTCCAGATAATCATCGGGGTTGATTCCCAAATGGCCAAATTAACCTATTTATAGCCTCCCACCTCCTCAATGGACGATGGAGATCAATCTAATCCTACGGCTAGTTTTTTGATTCTAGAAAAATCTAGACAACCTATAAATATTTTACATCTCCTAGAACTTTCTACATAATCCTAGAATTGTCTAGTTATGGAGATTTCTCCATAACCTTCTAGAACATTCCATGATCTTCTATCGTATTCTAGGACCTTCTAGAATATTTTAGGTCCTTCTAGAATGTTCTAGAACCTTCTAGAGCCTTCTAGAATCTTTTAGTGCCTTCCATGGTTTTCTAGAACATTCTAAAGTGTTCTAGATTATTGTGTAGAGTTTCAAAGACTTCTAGAGTAGTCCTAATCTTTCCAAAGACTTCCAGGGTCTTCTAAGGCCTTCCGGATACGTCTAGAATTTGGTAGAGTCTATTGGAACCTCCTAGAACATTGTGGCATGCTTTTGAGATGGATGTAGGCCACTCTAGGCCTTTCTAGAAGCCTCCTTGGTGCATTCTTATCTCCAAAACGCCCAAGGAAATCACGTTTACCTTTGTGAATGCTGGCGGGTCGTGACATTCTCCCCCACCTAAGCTCGCGACGCCCTCGTTGCGCCTTCATTGAACTGCTGGATTTGGTCTTTGAAGCAGTGTTTTTCACACGAACACCCTTGGCATGCTCTTCTTTTGGCCCTCGTCTTATGGTGGTCTTCGAAGCCATGTTTCTTCCACGAACTTGCTTGGTGTACTCCTTGGTAGCCTTCTCGCACATGGTCACCCCTTTCTGCTCTTATTCTCCCTTGGCCTTGGTAGAACTCGGCATCGTCGAATCAAGCTGTGTAGCCTCGTTCTCTTCGAGCTCACCCAACTCATTGGATGGCTTAACTTGACCTGGGCATTATCGCACCGAGTGTTGACCTTGGCTTGACTACTTTGGCACTTGTAGTCGCACCATGGCTCTCTCTTGGCTTGTTGTCACTCGCAACTGCGCCAATTCTGGCTACTCTTTTTTTTTGCTCATCAATACCCTTGATGATCATAGAAAGGTGATTTTTCTCGGGATAACCCTTTTTGAATTGAAGTGCTGATAGCACTTTAGTCTCATGCTTGGTGGTCCTGACCGTCGGTACCACACAAGTCTGGTTGCCATCCATTATGCACACATTGTGTGCAAATGGCATCAGAACTGCTTTGACTCGATCGAAGAAATCGAGTCCCAATACGAGTTTATAGTCATCCATTGAAACTACTGTGAAATCCAAGTGGCCAGACTATGCTCCCACGTCGGTCTTGACCCTTCGGGCGATGCCTTGGATGGGTAGTGCGGCAAAGTTAACTGCCTTGACTGATCTTCCTCCCCCTATCGCTTTAAGACTGAGCTTACTCGCTTCGTCAAGAGAGATGAAGTTATGAGACGCATCTGTGTCCAGTATGGCTCTTGTTGCCTTTCCATTGACGGTGACGTCCACATAGGGCAACCCTTTGGCTTCCAACGGGGCGGATTGCATTACAACATTGAGTAGTTGCAAGGATCTTATGTGTGCACCTTCGTGGCATCTGTTGGTATTGTTGCCTTGATGATGACTTGCTAGGAGCGAGTTGAGGGCTTGACGTTGTGGGCACTCTCAAACCCAATGGTCACCATCGTAAAGGAAACACTTATTAGATGGTGGGCTTCTTGTGCCTCGAGAATCCTTGGACTTGCCCTTGTCCTTGCCCTTCCATGAGGACGAATCTTTGTGCTTAGGTGAGTTGTCTTCATGGTGGCCCTCCTTACGTTGGCTCCTATCTCCCCCACCTTTGGCTTGATTACTCTTCTTATCATTCGGCTTGGTGGTGGACTCTTTATGGCTAGTATAGTCAATGAGACTCTCGGCTACAGTTATTGCATCGACAAGGTTTTGTACCCCAAGACGCCTTAGCTCAGTTTTGGCCCATTGTTGGAGTCTATCCATGAAATTAAAGAGCGGGTCTTTCTCAGAGAGATCGGGGATCTCAAGCACCAAATTGGTGAAGTCTTTGACATAGTCGCGAATGCTCCCCGTTTGTTTTAGCCTTCCCAAGCGGGCTCTTGCCTCGTCCTCATCATTCTCTGGATAGAATTACTATTTAAGCTCCCGTTTATAGTCATCAAAGGTAGAGATAGTGCACATACCTTTCTCAACATCTATGCGCCTTCTCTCTCCACCATAGCATGGTGGTGTCAGTGAGATATAGAGCTACGGTTTGAATCTTGAAGGCCTCCTCCACAATGCCGATAGTTGCAAGGTATTGTTCTAGGCCATATAAGAAGTTATCTATTTTTTTTGTGTTGCGTGATCCCGCAAAGGTCTTTGGCTTTGGCACCTCGACCTTTCTAGCCTCGATCGTGGTGCTTGGCCCTGCTGCTAAGGCGCGTTTGCATAATGCAACGTCACCTTGTAATGCCTCAAGCTAGGCATGAGTGTTGTCAATCTCGTGTTGGAAGGAATCACGCATCTTCGAGAGCTCCCCCATGAGCAGGTCACAGATTTCCCCCATCTCTGCTTGCATGGTCTCATCTAGCTTGACCATCATGGCCTTCATGGCCGTGTGGATCTCGACATCCTCTGCCTCGAGGCCTTCTACCCGCTAGTAAAGGTTGTCCACTTGGGCACCCATGCCCCCCATGCCTTCCTCTACGTGGGTTATTCGAGACTCAAAGCTAGATAGTAGATCCTTAGACTTGGATCGCGGCCTTGTCGTAGTAGGATTGACCGTCTCCTCGTGCCCTCGTTGCTCTTGCGTGATCTCCGTATCAGTCGAGCCACCAACTTGATTCTTGTCGATTTTTGCCATGTCTCAAACGTCGCTCTGATACCAACTGTCACAGACTTCACTTCTTTAAACTATCCGTGCGACGTTAGCAATCCCTATCTATGCTAACAAGCTTTAATTCTCACGAACGCAATGGCTAGAAAGGAAAGACTTGAGAAGGAAAGAAGGGTCTTGAAGGGAAAGAGAAATTACTTGTATTAGCTTTGAGAAAACTTTACAAGGCTTTAAGAACTCTTGGATTGATTGGATTGTGGGATTGTTGGGTTGATTGCCAAATGGCCAAAGTCACCTATTTATAGCCTCCCACCTCCTCAATGGACGGTGGAGATCAATCTAATCCTACGGCTAGTATTTTGATTCTAGAAAAATCTAGACAACCTAGAAATATCTTACATCTCCTAGAACTTTCTACATAATCCTAGAATAGTCTAGTTATGGAGATTTCTCCATAACCTTCTAGAACATTCAATAATCTTCTATCGTATTCTAGGACCTTATAGAATATTCTAGATCCTTCTAGAATGTTCTAGAACCTTCTTGAATCTTCTAGAGCCTTATAGAATCTTCTAGTGCCTTCTATGGTTTTCTAGAACATTCTAAAGTGTTTTAGATTATTGTGTAGAGTTTCAGAGACTTCCAGAGTAGTCATGATCTTTCCAAAGTCTTCCAAGGTGAAGTAAGGCCTTCTGAATGCGTCTAGACTTTGGTAGAGCCTCATGGACCCTTCTAGAACGTTGTGGCATGCTTTTGAGATGGATGTAGGCCACTTTAGGCCGTTCTAGAAGCTTTCTTGGTGCATGCTTGTCTCCAAAACGCCCAAGGAAATCAAGTTTGCCTTTGTGAATGATGGCGGGTCGTGACATTACGCTCTCTTTTCTAAATGATGCAGAGTACTAGAGTTTGAGGCAACATTGGCAAGGCAAAAGGTGATCAAGACCTATACTATCTTTGAGTATGAAACTCAGTGTTACTTTCGGTTAATAAGGCAATGTGTTTGCCATATTTTAGGGGATTTGTAATGATGTGTTACCATGGTTTTTGTTGTGGTTTACATGCTGTAATTTGATGATCATTGATGTATGAAAAGCGTGTTGGTTGTGCCATGCTAGTATGTGATGTTGCTAGGAGATACCTTGGATTGCATCTGGCTTGTATTGGATTGTTTTAATGCTTTTGTGATACTAGCATGTTTTTATTGATGCTAGGGAGTTATTAGTTTGTTGACCATGTGGTTAAATGCCTTATGTTTGGATTTTGGTATGTGAGTTGCTTGTGGTAGAAAGCATGCCTATAGGATTCCTTTTGTGGTTGTAATGCCAATGCTCTTATATCGTAGTGGTCTTTGGTTGATATGACATTTGTACGTTGCTTAAATATGATGTTTTGAGTGTTAAATAATGTTTGGGGTTAATTCAGATATGTTTCGGAGGGTTACAAGTTGTTTGAAATGTGCAGATTTTGTAAACCTACAAGGAGGTTTCGAAACCAGTTAGCAGGTTTCAAAACCAGGGTCCATAAACTAGCCCCTAGGTTTCGATACCAGGCCCTAGGTTTCGAAACCAGTAGACCCAAGTTGGCTATGTAATACCCTAAATTTTACTAAGTTGATTAATGGTCATTTAGTACTAAGATAATAGCTTAAAAGCTAACTTAGTGACTAAAATAAAAAAAAATGCAAAAGTTAGGATTTCTTTAATTATGGGTTTTGGAAAGGAAATTTCTAAGGTTTAAAGGTATCAGTGATAGATAGTGAATTGAATAAGGTATTCTTAAAGTTTGGTTGAATTTCAAGGAAAATTGGAATGTGAATTGAAGTTTAAAATGTTAGTGACCAAAATGTAAATTCTAAAAATTTTATGGCTAAAGTATAAACTCTGGAAAAGTTTGGGGACTAAAGTTGTAATTTCCTAAAAGTTAAGGGTTTTTATTTCATAAATAAATAGATCACCTAAGGGTGTGGATCGAATGTGAAGATTTTGGTTCGATCTGATATTTCGATTATTGGGAAAATCATAGTTAAAGTTTAAGTGGAATTCGGATACCCGGATTTAACTGGAAAATTTTGAAATTTTTCCATATGATAGAGAAAGGTTATAAAAGTCATTTCCAAGTGTTGGGAATATTTTTAGTTTGATTCAAGATGAATCCTACAGTTTATTTCTGAGTAAAGGATTATTTATCGGTATATTGGATCGAATGAAAACTTTGGAGAATGATCCAAAAGCTTTGGAAAAGTCATAAAATGTTATTTTATGAATATTTTATTATGGTTGGTTGAATTCTAACTAGATTTAGTTAGATTTTAATGGAATGACAATTTGGAAACAAACTAGTAAATAACGACTAGTTGGAGGGCAAATTGGTCATTTGGCCCCAATGGCAATTTTGAAATATTTAAAAAGTTATAAGGGCAATTTTGAAATATTTAAAATTAAATCTTGGCCCTTGTTTGATGTTAAAATCAATCTCAACCATTGGATAAAAAGGGCAAAATTGTAATTTTACTATTAAATGAATATATGTTTAAAATAATGGTGAAAAGATGAACAAAATGTTAATCTTTTCCAGCCTTGAAACGTGTACAAAGAGGGGAAAGAAGAAGAAAATTTTTCAAGCTTGATTTAAGCCCCGAAACTCGGTTTTCAGTTAAGTTCGAATCAAGGGAGGTTCGAGGTACAATGAAGGAAAGGATCAAAGAGGACTTAGTGAGGCATACTAATAAATGGCCCAGGTGAGTGCAAAGCATACATAACATTATACATGGACGTTTCATACATCACCGGTAGGACTTGCGATGAGTCTACCTGGTTTATATATTGTCATGATATTTATGTCATTGATCATATATTTGACATATTTTAAATATGTCAAAGGTTGAAAATAAATGCATTGATAACTAGTTATTGATGATGGTATAATATGAATGTTATTTCGGCTATGAACTGTTAAATGTTGATATACATTGATATATGTTGCCATTGATGACTTAAATGATGAAATAAAGCCCAATGTATGATTTAGATGTTCGATGGTATAGTTAGATATCCATAGCGTCATAAACAGCTGTATAAATATTCTAAGCACTTCAGGTAAAGTGCAAATATTATAAATACTCATTGAGGAGTATACTCATGCATGGTTTGAGTATACAGACTTACTACGGGTGCTAAACTCTTCGGTGTAATTTCATAAAAACTCAATGAGGGATATATTGTATACTCTAGTAAGTATACAGAAGCACTTCGGTGCTAAGCACTCCCGGTAGAGTGCAAATAATACACATACTAAAGAATTGTTGGGTATGGGGGGATGACTCATGTATATAGAATCTCTTAATTCGATACCTTGGGCTAAATAAATTAAAAAGAATAAAAAAGAAACATGAAGATAAGCTTGAAAGCTTGCAGATAGAAATGGGGAAAAAATATTGGTAAGCATTGAAAGCTTACGGATGGAATGACAACGGTATTGGTAAGATCTAATCTTATCACTTTGATATACATATTTATTTATGTTAACGAGCATATAATGGTAAGATGATCATATGCAATGTTAATCATTAATATTGATATTATGACAATTGCACTTAAATTCGAATTATTGCCTCACTAAGTAAATACTTAGCGTGTAACTGTTTTACACGTAGGAAAGAAGAAATGGTTTGAGTAAGGAGCATAAACAGAAATCATCAATCAATAACAGGTACATCAGTATCAGTAAGATATCTTTTGACACTGTTTGATAATTACTAGTTGGCATGTATATTAAAATGATATGCATGCTCTGATAGAATTTGTATTTTATATGGTATCTGGATGAATTTTAAGTCAGGCAGTTTTTAGGCAGTTTCATTAATTATATAAAGTCAAATTAAATTAATAAGTTGCTGCCTAAAATTAAACTCGGTTTGAAGAATAAAATATTATGTTTAAACTATACGCGATTAACTAATTTGTAAATAGAAACTAAATATATTGTAATATTTTTAGAAGAATCAAAATTTTTACCGAGTTACAAATGTAGAGGATTTTACAAATGTTTTGTGATATCTCGGACTCGTATTCAGATATGAATACGAGAAAGGGGTATTACATTTATTGGTATCAGAGCTGTAGGTTTAGTCGATTATCGACCTAAATGGAAGTGGTTTTATGTTAAAAAGAATATACATGCCACCGTGATATCAATATTAGTGATATGATGTTTTTATGATTTGATTGACGTCGCTCTCTACTAATGCAAATTGGGAGGAATTGTAAGAAATATTTGAGTCAAGAAAGCATGATGAACTGATAAATCGGAAGCTTTGGAAGGAATCAAGAGTAGTAACAATAAGGTTAGTGATAACCCTTCGGATAAATCGGAACAAGAAAGGGGCACTGGTACAATAAGGAGTGCCTGTGCCGGATTAAGGAATTAAAAAGTTCGGGAACACCTGAATTGAAAGGAAAAACAAATTAAGGTCCAATGATTGTTGATTTATAACTGAATAACCTAAGGATTACACTAGACTGATTCCACTGTTTGGATACTGAGAAATTGGATGGAGCTGTATTGCTACTCCGATGTTAAGTTAAAGCTGGGGAAACATTTGAAATTGCTATGCATCTAGGATTGCACATATCAGTCTGAGTTTATAACATCACGACTGATAAAGATTGGGAGGATTCGAAAATCATAGAAGGTACATCTCATCTTTTTGGGTAAACCTGTATTGATGTTGATGGGTCCTAGCTTTACATATTCGTATATAAGTACGAAGTTGAATAGTGAAGGAGATATTCTTTTAGAACACATTTCAAGTAATATAGCGGTCATAAATTTGTTTGGTTGTAATGTAAGGGCGAGCTGAACATTGGAATTGCTCGATAAAAATATAAGAAATAGAGTTCCCGATAAATTTAATGGAATTATCTTTCAAGGAGTTTAAGATGATGGTGGGCATGAATTGGTTACCTTCCTATCAAGTCATGATGAATTGTCGCATAAAGCGATTAATATTAAAAAAACACGGAAGGTACAAAAATAATAGTAGTTGATAAAAGGGTAAATCATTTTTCTAATGTAATTTCATTTGTTTTATTAAAGAAATTGTTGTTATAAGGTTGTTAAGTTTTCTTAGCAAATGTAGTGGATACTCGGGCTGTTGAAGTTAAATTGGAAAATAACCCGACTGTCCAAAAATATCCGAATGTATTCTCAGATGGGTTACTCGGAATTACCTCTAAATTGAGAGGTGAAATTCAAAATAAAGATGATACCAGGCATTGATCCTAAATTAATGGCCCCGTATAAAATGGCTTTGACCGAACTTCGGGATTTAAAGGTACAATTACAAGGAATGTTAGGTCGAGGTTTTATAAAGCCTAGTGTGCCACCTTGGGGTGCACTAGCGTATTTGTGAAAAAGAAAGATTGAACTATGTGATTAAGTATAGATTTCCGTTAGCTAAATAAGGTGACGGTAAAGAATAAATATCTTCTTCTGAATACTGATGGTCTTTTGATTAGTTAAAAAAAGCACATGTATGTTTTCCAAAATAGACCTTCGATTGGAATATTATCAGCTAAAGTTCAAGGAAGAATAAACTCTAAAAACAGCTTTTCGGACTAGGTATGAATACTATGAGTTCGTGATGATGCCTACGGCATTTATAATCCTAATTAACCAAGTATTCTAATTTTTCTTGGACCAATTTTTGGTAGAGTTCATTGAGGACATTTTGGTCTATTCGAAGAAAAAGGAAGAACAAGATGCTCATTTTGCATTGTTCTTCAGACCTTTCGAGAAAAGAAGCTATATGCTAATTTGTTAAAGTGTGAACTTGGTTGTCAAAAGCTGTTTTATTAGTTATGTGGATTTGCCAGAGGGGATAAGAGTATATCCCAAGAAAGCACAAACTATAGTTGAATGGAAACCTCTAAAGAATGTTTTAGAGGTTTAGAATTTTTTTTGATGATTGCCTCCTCATTGACCAAGCTATTGAGGAAAGACATGCCATTCAGTTGAAAAGATAAATGAAAATAAAACTTTGAGACATTAAGGAAGATCTTAATAGAAGCCACGGTACCAGTACAACCAGAATGAAAAGTAATGGTCTATGCTTGAGACAACTTATGATATATGAGAGAAATTATCTTACTTAGGATTTGGAGCTGGCAATGGCTATATTTACTTTACAGATATGGCGTCATTATTTATACAGTGAACGATGCTATATTTATATAGGTTATAAAAGTTTAAAGTATATGCTTACTAAAGAAGAGTTGAACTTGAGGCAAAGAAGTTGGATCGAGCTTCTTAAAGATTATGATGTGGTCATTGATTATCTTTTAGAAAAAGTTAATGTGGTAGCTGACGCTCTCAGTCGAAAGACACTTGTTGTCTTAAGAGCTATGAATGCAAGATTTGCATTAAAAGAAGATGGTGTTTTGATTTTCAAGTTAAGAATAAAATTTACCATATTGGATTAAATAAGCTATCTTTAAAGAAAGGATAAGAAATGTTGTCAAGGTTCAAACAAGTGGAAAAGAGTGAAACTGAAAACTTGGAAGTTAGGTTTGATAGATATTTGTATTATCAAGGAAGAATTTCTATCTCGATGATGGAAACCATATGTTGATCCTGAAAGAAAATATATTTAATATGAAGTTAAGGATAAAGTATTCCTTAAGAGTTTCACCCTAGAAGAAGGTGTTATGGTTTAGACAAAAAGAAAGTTAAGTTTAAGATTTATTGGGCTATAAGAAATTGGGAAAAGAGTTAGTATGATAGTTAAGCTTAATAGCTATCTTTATCTTTGGAAATGGACAAGATTCATAATGTATAGATGCTCAGGAAATATTGATTAGACCCCTCACATGTTGTTACTCCGGAGAAAATAGAGATTCAACCGGATTTAAGCTATGAAAAAAAACTGGTAAATATCCTAGCACATGGAGTCAAAGAACTAAGAAAACAAGACAATCCCGTTTGTTAAAGTTCTTTGAAAAAAAAACATAAGGTTAAAGAAACAACTTGAGAGAAATAAGAAGAAAATAGTTTCCTCACCTTTTGGAACCAAGTACGTATTGAAAATTCGAGGACGAATTTTCTTAAGGGGGAGAGAATTGTAATATCCTAAAATTTACTAAGTTGATTAAGGGTCATTTAGTACTAAGATAATAGCTTAAAAGCTAACTTAGTGACAAAAATGCAAAAGTTAGGATTTCTTTAATTATGGGTTTTGGAAAGGAAATTTCTAAGGTTTAAAGGTATCATGTGATAGATAGTGAACTGAATAAGGTATTCTTAAAGTTTGGTTGAATTTCAAGGAAATTTGGAATGAGAATTGAAGTTTAAAATGTTAGTGACCAAAATGTAAATTCTGAAAATTTTATGGCTAAAGTATAAACTTTGGAAAAGTTTAGGGACTAAAGCTGTAATTTCCTAAAAGTTAAGGATTTTTATTTCATAAATAAATAGATCACCTAAGGGTGTGGATCGAATTTGAAGATTTTGGTTCGATCTGATATTTCGATTATTGGGAAAATCGTAGTTAAAGTTTAAGTGGAATTCAGATACCCGGATCGAACTGGAAAATTTTGAAAATTTTCTATATGATAGAGAAAGGTTATAAAAGTCACTTCCAAGTGTTGGAAATATTTTTAGTTTGATTCAAGATGAATCCTACAGTTTATTTCTGAATAAAGAATTATTTATCGGTATATTGGATCGAATTGAAATTTTGGAGACTAATCCAAAAGCTATGGAAAATTCATAAAATATTATTTTATGAATATTTTATTATGGTTGGTTGAATTCTAACTAGATTTAGTTAGATTTTAATGGAATGGCAATTTGGAAACAAACTAGTAAATAAAGACTAGTTGGAGGGCAAATTGATCATTTTGCCCCAATGGCAATTTTGAAATATTTAAAAAGTTATAAGGGCAATTTTGGAAAGAGAAAATGGAAGATTAAATCTTGGCCCTTGATTGATGATAAAATCAATCTCAACCATTGAATAAAAGCAAAATTGTAATTTTACTATTAAATGAATTTAATATTCATTTAATAGATATATGTTTAAAATAATGGTGAAAAGATGAACAAAATGTTAATCTTTTCCAGCCTTGAAACGTGGAGAAAAGGGGAAAGAAAAAGGAAATTTTCCAAGCTCGATTTAAGCCCCGAAACTCGGTTTTCAGTTAAGTTCGAATCAAGGGAGGTTCGAGGTACAATGAAGGAAAGGATCAAAGATGACTTAGTGAGGCATACTAATAAATGGCCCAGGTGAGTGCAATGCATACATAACATTATACATGGATGTTTCATACATCACCGATAAGACTTGCGATGAGTCTACCTGGTTTATATATTGTCATGATATTTATGTCATTAATCATATATTTGACATATTTTAAATATGTCAAAGGTTGAAAATAAATGCATTGATCACTAGTTATTGATTATGGTATAATATGAATGTTATTTCGGCTATGAACTGTTAAATGTTGGTATATATTGATATATGTTGCCATTGATGACTTAAATGATGAAATAAAGCCCAATGTATGATATAGAGGTTCGATGGTATAGTTGGATATCTATAGGGTCATAAACAGGTGTATAAATATTCTAAGCACTTCAGGTAAAGTGCAAATATTATAAATACTCATTGAGGAGTATACTCATGCATGGTTTGAGTATACGGACTTACTACGGGTGCTAAACACTCGTGTACATAGAATCTCTTAATTCGATACCTTGGGATAAATAAATTAAAAAGAATAAAAAAGAAACATGAAGATAAGCTTAAAAGCTTACAGATAGAAATGGGAAAAAGGTATTGGTAAGCATTGAAAGGTTACAGATGGAATAACAATGGTATTGGTAAGATCTAATCTTATCACTTTGATATACATATTTATTTATGTTAACGAGCATATAATGATAAGGTGATCATATGCATTGTTAATCATTAATATTGATATTATGACAATTGCATTTGAATTCGAATTATTGCCTCACTAAGTAAATACTTAGTATGTAACTGTTTTACACGTAGGAAAGAAGAAATGGTTGGAGTAAGGAGCATAAACGGACATCATCAATCAATAACAGGTACATCAGTATCAGTAATATATCTTTTGACACTGTTTGATATTTACTAGTTGGCATGTATATTAAAATGATATGCTTGCTCTGATAGAATTTGTATTTTATGTGGTATCTAGATGAATTTTAAGTCAGACAGTTTTTAGGCAGTTTCATTAATTATATAAAGTCAAATTAAATTAATAAGTTGCTGTCTAAAATTAAACTCGATTTGAAGATTAAAATACTATGTTTAAACTATACGCGATTAACTACATTTGTAAATAGAAACTAAATATATTGTAATATTTTTAGAAGAATCAATTTTTTTACCGAGTTACAAATGTAGAGGGTTTTACAAATGTTTTGTGATATCTAGGACTCGTATTCAGATATGAATACGGGAAAGGGGTATTACAGGCTACTGGAGTACTGGTTTCGAAACCACTTGTACAGGTTTCGATATTTATTGCGGGGACTCATCCGTTAAGTTGAAAAATAGTTTCTAAAGTTATATTTTGGTCCTGGTTGATAAGTATGCAATTGGATGAGTTAGGATGATCTTTCTAAGCTGAAATTTGACATGTATGCATGTAACTTGTCTAATTGAGGATTGGTAAATCAAATTTTAAGTAAACCCTTATAATTTTATAGATTTACAATTTGGTCTCTAAAATGCATATTAGTGTAATTGGTTACCTTTTCGATGTCCGTTTCTTTTGTATCTTCACCCGCTGCAAGCATGATCACTTAGAATTAATAATATGCATCTAGAAAAGTTAAGAGGAAAAAAATGGATCAGTTTTCCTAATCTTTCTCTGGTTTGCTTCGGCAAATCTAATGTAACTCATTCGGTTCGGTCGGGCGTCTAGGCCAGGTCAAAGGGGTTACAATTCATATGTTAGGCATCCCTAGGAGTATGCTCATCATAAGCATAACATTTGTTAAATTTTGATAGGTATAGAGCTCACCTATCCGTTCAGGCGTAAGGAGAATAGAACCCGCCTATCCGTTCAGGCATAAGGAGAATGGAACCCGCCTATTCGTTTAGGCATAAGGAGAATATAGCACGCATATCCTTTCAGGTGTAAGGAGAAAAGAACCCGCCAATCTGTTCAGGAATAAGGAGAATAGAACTCGCCTATCCGTTCAGGCATAAAGAGAATAGAACATGTCTATTCGTTCAGGCATAAGGAGAATGGAACTTGTCTATTCGTTTAGCGTAAGGAGAATGGAACCTGCCTATCCGTTTAGGCATAAGGAGAATGGAACCCGCCTATCCGTTCAGGCATAAAAAGGATGGAACTCGCCTATCCGTTTAGGCATAAAGAGAATGGAACCCACCTATCCGTTCAGGCATAAGAAGGATGAAACCCGCCTATCCATTCAGGCATAAGGAGAATGGAACTCACATATCCGTTCAAGCATAAAGAGAATAAAACCCGCCTATCCGTTCATGCATAAGGAGAATGAAACCTGCCTATCCATTCAGGCATAACAATAATGGAACCCACCTAAGGAGAATGGAACCCGCCTATCCGTTCAGGCGTAAGAGAAATAGAACCATGCTTTTTAGCAAATTGCCTATCCATAAGGGGAATAAAACCTCGTTTTTTTAGGAGAATGAAACCCTTATTTTTAAGTAAACGCCTATCTGTTCGGGCATGAGGAGAATAGAACCTTTATTTTCCAGCACAACGCCTATCTGTTCGGGAGCGAGGAAAATGGAACCTTTATTTTTTAGCACAATGCCTATCCGTTTAGGGCGCGAGGAGAATAGAACCTTTATTTTTCAGCACAATGCCTATCTATTCAAGCGCGAGGAGAATGGAACCTTTATTTTTCACAACGCCTATTCGTTCAGGCGCGAGGAGAATGGAACCTTGCTTTGATGTCCATCAACCAATTTGTAGTGTGATTGGCTAAAATCAGTACCTTTTGTTCTTTGCTTTATTCCTGCTTCACCGAAATAAGCAAAGAGGGGCAACTATTGTCACTGATTTTTTTGGCTCAAAAATGCAAGCAATCAGTGGAGAATTAGAATGAAAAAGCAAGGAAAGAAAAAGAAATGAGTTGCATATTCGAATAAAAAGGAAACATACCAGCCCCTAAATTACTCAACCAGACTCGAATATGGATAAATAGGAAAGAGACAACCAAGAATCAACCGAATTTGGAAGGGAAATTGGAGTTAATTATTCTGATTAAAGATTGGAATCAAATCACAATTTTGGGGGGGAATAATTTACCCGAATTTTGGGATTTTTTGGGTTGAGTTTCCATGTATTTTCAGGATCAAAATGCTATATAAACCCATCTCCATCACTTGTAAAAGACAACACATTCACAACACAATTCATACAATTCCTACGTTGTATTCAAGAATTCCTAGAAAATTTGTATTGGAGTTTTGAGGGAAATACAAGAAGCAAAAGTTCTTCATTTGGGTAATTTGCTCTTACTCTTTTTATTTATTTCGAATATTTTTTTACCTTTCTTTAACTTTGGGAGTTTTCAATCGAATAAGAAGGAAGGTTTTCCGAGGAGTTCCATAGCTATGAACGGCAGCAGGCACGGTGGTTCTCCACTTTTGTTTCTTCTTTTTTCATTTTATGAACACTTGATGAACTTGTAAAAAATAGGTGTTTTGATCCATTTTTCTTATTAAAAATTGAAAATGGTGTTTTTGAGCTTTATACCCATTTCAAACTTGGCATATAATTTTAATTTGTCATTAATTTCAATTTCTAATTGTTAAACCTATTTTTATCACATTCTTTAAAATTAAAGTTTTAATTAGTTTTTTTATAAAATTAATCCGAATATCGTGTGTTAACTCGACTTCGAGAAGGATACACATTTTAAAATTTTATTAAATTCTCTTCCATTTTTGTTATTTTATTTAATTTTGTAAATTGAATTAATGTTACCTTTTTTATATTTATCTCATTAATTTACTTTGTTACTCTGTTAAAATCTTTAATTTTTTCTTTTAATTAAATTATTAGTTTAGGTAAAGCCCCTAGGTTTAGGTTCTTAAAAGCCTAGAGCCTTAAAGTTTAATAAAATTCTCTTCACATCAAATTCATAAAATGCACTTAATTATATTTAACCCCAATAGGCAAAATTCACTTAGACAATTCTTAGGGTTAATAATCACCAACTTAGAAAATAAGAGGTTTCAACACACTAATTGCTTTTGTGATTGTTTGTTAAAAAGCAGAGCCTAATTAATGCGGTGTCTTATCAAAATGAGATGGCGGGTTAGCGCCAGAAATGTTAGCGGTGATTAGAGTTCACTCTCTGGAGGGTCGTTAAAATAAAATCATATTCATAAATGGACAATAAATTAAATTTCATTCAAACTTGCAAATTTCGACATTAAAACATTTTGTGATCGGTTAGCTACCAATTTTTAGGCGCTGTGGGGTGCTAATCCTTCCCCACGCGTAACTAACTCCCGAACCCGTTTTAGTGTTTTTCGCAGACCAAAATCGTTGTTTTAATAAAATAAAACTATTTTATTAAAATAACCCATTTTAGGTGCTCAAATCACACCTTTTAAAAGATTGGTAGCGATTCCGTTGTTTTTTACTTTCATTTAAAAAAACAATTAGAACCCTTAAAAAAGATTGCGACGCTAACTTAAGAGACCTAACGCCTCATCATGTAGACCAACCGGTTGTTGGTACTCTTAACGAATCTTTTGTTGTAACAAATACAACATAACTTTTGATAGGAATCCCACCGTACATTAACCAGAGAACATGGTTTAGTTCATAAGATATCAAACAAATATGGCTTTACCGAGGATGAATGCAATTAATCATCATCAAAACAAGCTGTTTGAGCTACTCCCAATAAGTTCATGAAATCTATCGAGCTACTCGGTCTTCAATCACTCAACCACACCAGGGACTCGCATGCCGAATCTGCGCTTCTCTTTCTCGACTATTTTAATCGATCATCGACAGTATGCAATCAGTGAGAAACAATTTATAAAGCTTCTAGTGGCAATGCCTTCAAAATGACTGTAAAGTATCCTATGGTGGGAGACACAATAAAAAACATAGAGTAAGACTTACGTTGGGGCCAGCTTGCCAAGAGAGTACAATTGTATACCGAAGTCTTCATCGAGAACTCGTCCAGAAAACTCGATAATATAGCTTTTATCTCTTGCAGTTGGAAATCCTTTGCAAGCTAGCAGTTCCAGATCTTTCTAATGCAGTTCTCTCCCATTTATGAACACACCTGTGCTTCCTGCATCACAGTTTTTCGGCATGGGGTAATCGAATTCTTTGATGAACGACTGCAAGATAAAAACCAAGAAACATCAAGAACTTAGAATGAACCAAGTTCTGCGGGAAATAAACTTTTTTTACTAAGAATCAATTGATCTCACAGGAATTGTGCCAGAGCATGGTTGGCCCATTACACCCCAGAATCCGGTTCAAGAATCATACCTTTCAAAGTCAGATTAAAAGAAAATTCATTACTAGAGAAAATGATATCCAATGATTCAATTCTTGAGTTGTAAGAAAATGCAAATGCAAATGCAAAATTTATTTGAATGTTATTCGATATTCTACGAGTCTGATATCGTTCAACTGATGGCATGCTTACAAGGGAATGCATGAATTACCAGTAATTTCCTGGATGAATTGGCCCAGCTTGCTTTTCAGCCTTCTTAACTACATAGTCAGATATAGGCTGTCCACTCACCAAAACATTAGGTTGTTCAATAGAGCTAGAGAAATCTCTAAAGCTTTTCTTTATAAAGCCTACTAAAAATGATTTGCTCCCCTTGTGAAGTTTCAGTTGGTTTTGCTATTTGCTTGCATCCAAAGATTGTCGAGATGAACTTGAACTCGGATATCCATTGAAAGAAACTCCCACCTCAGTTGTCACCGGCGGTGAATCTTTTCTGGAAACAACTTGAGAAGCATTTTCACTAGGATAACCTTCTCTTGATGTTCTGGTTTAGTCCTATCCCTATATATCCACTAACTGTTTTATTAGATGAAGGGTTCTTAGCCAGCTCTTGAAAAGGTAAACCTGAAACTGCAGGGGAAATATCGGAACTAAATAGAAGCTCGAAAGAGCCTGGAGAATCTCTCCAATCAATAACATTATCAGGGCTCTGAGATTCCTTTGATGATTGTTGGATGGTGCCACCAGCATTAAAACCTCCATGAGAACTTGTGTGGTTTTCAGTCACTAACTTAGTAGACGTTTCTTCGGCTTCGGTAGGTGTTGGATTGGGATTTCCAGGAATAGAAGTAATCAGTCTCTTCTTCTCCATTTCTAACACAATCACTATGGAACAAGCACCACATTGTAACCTCTGCTCATTGTTCATCATTTTCCTGCACTTTTTGGGCAGCCTTAACAGCTTCGAGCAATTATAGCATGTTATAAACGGAGCACCACCAGCTATAGGGTGACAAAGCCGATTATTCCTGCTGGTTAGCACTACTCTTCTAGGAAGTCGTCAGCCAAAACCATCAATATCTGAATCGATATCACTTGGCCATAAGTGCACTGGTGGTCTAGGAGGGTAATGTTGCTCAACTCTATTAGAACCCACATAGTGGTTGAAAGTAGAACTGCAAGGGTCCTTCAAAGACCCTTTATTGCCAAAACCAGAAGGTTGAACTCTTAGAGGGCCTTTCCAGTTTTCGTCGTGACGATGTAAACATGAGCATACAGGGAGGTGATGCAAGGCTCCCACTCGATTCAGACACGATACAAGAAGATCTTCATTAAAATCCAAATATTGCCTTGAAGAGTAGCCATAAGTCCTTTGCTGAGGGTGTTGATGTGTTGCTTGATCACGATGTCTTCTATGCATGCCTGGTGATAGATAATCTTTACGAGTCTCACGACGAGCATGCTTTGAAATAGAATGGTTGTTTCCATAGAAGCTCTGCATATGTTCATCACCATTCATGGAATTATGATTCGAATAAGTCAACTTCGAAACATGACTATATTGTGCAGACCGAGTATGAGCAGGAGACATCTCAATACAACCACTAAGAACCGGTTCTCTGGGCCTCTGAGGCATATCATGAGATCTTCTCAGTTGATCCTTCAACACATCCAACTTCTTAAGCAGTCGAGTTCGATTCCTGTCAAAATTATGGTAGCCATAGGCTGAAACATCCCCATAAGTTGAAGGTCCCTCATCTATTGTTTCCAGACTCCCTTTATAAAACCCTCCAAATCCATCTCTGTCCATACCCTTCAGCCTCAAGGACCTAGTCAAATTATCGAATCTGGGCGAGTAGTCCCCGAAATCTTTCTCCCTACTCGAATTAACAGACTTAGACCTGCTGATGTTGGTATCATGAAGATGATCATGCCTTTGATGAACCCAATAATCATCAACATATCCATCTCTTTTCTCAGTTCTATCATGATAAAGCTTGTGTTCCCTCACATTTTTATCATCACCATCAAGGAAACCAATACCCTTATCTGTTATTGATGAAACACTGGTTTTTTCTCCAAAAATTCTCTTTTTTCTCCTAGTTTTACCCTTCAAACTAATCTCACTTCCCTTTTCCTCTTTCTTCTTTGTTGTATTTACAAAGAAAATCAGCAAAATCTCTCAGATACACACATATATATAGGGACGGTCTATTTAATTGCAGAGTATAATATTAAATTGCGGTCGCAACACAACATCCGCAACCATGACCACAATTTAGTACTATGTTGCAGAGAAAATAGCACATAAGAACACAAGGAAAAGGGAGAATTCTGACCTCGAAGAACAACACCGCAAAAGCCACACTTGTATAAAGAATAGTGGGGGAGCTCCTTTATAAGAAATCACACCTCGGGCAACGAACTAAACGAGCTTTTGCTTCTTCATCCGCCATTAATGCTCACCAATAGCAAAGAAAATGAATAGACCTTGTGTTTGAGAGAGAAGACGACTAGTGTTTAAAAGTTGAGATATATATGATTCAAGAGTAAAGCTGAATTTTGGAGGGAAAAATAATACAAAAAGTCACAATCTGCTGTTGTATCAACGTTAGAAGAAGGGGCCCAAAACGATAGCGTGTTAAATTTTCAAAGACAGTTTTGTAGGGAAAAGCAAAATATTGGCTTCCTTTGGTTTGAACAAGACTGAAATTTCTTGGTTAAAAGCATAGATTAAATTGGGGTTACTGTCATGTTATATTTATCGTGGTTGCAAACATAAAAATATTGTTACAATCACTACAAGTATTATCGTCATAATTTTTTTTAATAATAGATGTTATTGTGAATATAACGGTTGCGAATATTGCAATTTTGAGTCGTACTGCTATATAAGGGCTGACTGTAGACAGTTATTTAAATCTTTGCCTCAAAGAAGAAACCTTTGCCACTGAACTGATTCTTTAGAGTTTTTAGTAGGGTTTTAAATAAAGGTGTGACTGCTACAGTGGCTATTATATAAAGGTTTAATCTTAATAGTTAAGGTGGGAATGGAGATTTAATCCACAGGAAAGACTGAGTCAAGGTGATTGAGATAGGGTTTTTGACTCGGAGTAAGCTGACTTCTGAAAGAAAATATGAAGAGATTTACTCATAAGGTTTTATGATTATTGATTGCTTTCAATGTATATGTAAGTTGCACAGATGCACAATAGAACTGGATGATGATACTAAGAAAACTTTCATAAGCCGTGTAAACTTTAGTTTACACAAAGTTTTTAATTTTAGGAGTTAGGGGTTTAATTTAAGGTTTATAGTTTAGGGGTTTATGTTTTAGAGTTTAAAATTTAAGGTTAGTATTTAGAATTTAGAGTTTAGGGCTTAAAATTTAGGTTTAGTTTTTTAGGGTTTAGCTTTAATTTTGGTTTATAGTATAAATAAGCAAGCTTGTGTATGAAATTTAAACCCTAAATTTTTTCGTTTTTATTGTATCCCAGATAATATTTCTTTTAAATATTAATTGAGAATAGAAATCATATGCTCATTTTTGGTGTCTCTATATATGTTTTAATATTAAAAAAAATGAGTTTATGGTTTATAGCTGATGTTTAGAGTTAGTGTTTATGGGTAGGGTTTAGGGTTTATTATTTAAGATTTAAAATTTAGGGTTTGAGTGTAGATTTTAATAGTTTAGTGTTGGGACATACATAAGGACACCAAAAAGGAATAAAAATCCTTTTTTAAATCATAAATCCTAAACCTTAAACCCTACATCCTAAACTCTAAACCTAATTTTTTAGCATGTGAGCATAAATAGGGGCATAAAAAAGGACATAGGATTATTGTTCACCAAAAAGGTAGATGATTTTTGGTATTATTTCATGCATTAGCGGTAGATTTTTTTCATAAGCATGGTTAATTTAACTCTAAAAACTAAAATCCTATACTCTAACCCTAAAATCTTAAATTATAAACCTTAACACCTAAAACTTAAATTCTAACCGTAAACCATAAATTCTAAATCCTATATCATAAACATATAAACCTCTAAATTCCAAACTAAATCTCAAACCCTAAACCATAGATGTTTGACTTGAATAACATCACATGTCTTTCTATTAAGTAGAAAGATAATTATATTCCCAAGATAAAGGTAGGGAATCTAATCTATACATGATAAAATAATATAAGTATCATTGACCATTCGACTAATTAATGGATCTCAACATATTTTTGTTTAAAGTATCGATAGTATTTAAGTACTGCTAGAGGGATTATTCTTTTTACTATTAGTGAATCGAATTACATCGTATAATATTTTAATATAATTGTACTTTTAATTTAGGCTTAAATATATATTTGGTACCTGAACTGGACATCTTCTTCTAAGTTGGTACTTACAGAATTTTTGCTCCATATTTAGTACTCAGATTTTAATTCCATTCTCTATTTTTATAATTTTATTAACGTATTTAGTCGTTGAAACTTATACATTTATTGAATTATTTCAAATTAGAACCAAATTGATCAAATGTATAAGTTTTGATATCAACTTGGGAGAAGATGCCTAGTTCAAGTTACCAACTTGGGAGCAAAAAATTTTTAAGTACCAACTTGGGAGAAGATGTGTAGTTCAAGTACCAATTTGAGAGTAAATTTTCTTTAGGTACTAACTTGAAAGAATATGTCTAGTTTAGGTACCAAATATATATTTAAGCCTTTAATTTAAAATAAAAATATTAGTTGTTAATTGTTTTATTTTTTAAATTAATATATAATATAACCCAAAATTCTTGTCGCATCCATCCTTATTCAACCCAAAATTCATGTTACATCTCCAACTATGAAAGAAATAGTATAATCGAGATCTATTAATTGGTTGAGTGGCTAAGGATGTTCATGTTGCCTTATACAAGTTTGAATCCTGATATATGTCTTGAAAATATAATATTGTTAGCCCATGCGAATCACTCAGACTGCGAACCGTCAAACATGAAGATAGCCGCCTGCGACTTCACGCGAACAAAACATGTGGACAATCATTGGAAAAAGCTTGTTAGTCGTAAGAACCCACGAGTTGAAGCGCGTTGTCTCAGACCACGTGACGACTTACGTTGTCCTTCATAATGACAAATTGACCCAGGCCATCACATCATAGGACTTCCAATCAATACCTATGTCACGATAACTTTCTATCGACACATGTCCAAACTCTTATAAGGAGCCATGCAATAGAGAATAAGGGACACATTCATTCTTCTTCAACCTAACACAAACAAAAATCCTCTGAAGAAATCGAAGACCCTTCATCGACACCATCTGAGCAACTTTCTTTCATCATCCAAGAACACCGTTCATCCTATTGGCCAACAAGTACCTCTATATTTAAATAAAAAAGGGTAAACTATACCACTGACCACCCAACTATGAGGTCGTTCCTATTTTGAGTATCTAATTAACAACTCGTCAATCAGACCACCAAATGAAGTAATAGCCTAGTGGTTTGGGTGCTTGCTTTCCAACCTATTGGTGTGGATTCAAATCCCACCTTGCTCAATTTCTTCCTTTTATTTATTTCCTTTGTTTCTCTCCAACCAGGTGGTGACACGTGTTACCATCTGATTGGTGGGAAATAAACTTATTGAATTAAATAAAATTAATTTAAACATCTCTAATAAGGTTGTGACACGTGTCATCATAGGATTGGATGATTAATGTAACACCTAGATTTTTGGGCCTAACAGTTTTGAGGCTTGTTAGACGGTCCGATGGACTGGGTTAGGGATTCGAGTTGAATTCGAGAGTAAATATTTTTGTGAAAAATAAAAATATGGAAAATGGTTAAAAATCAAGTTTTAATATATTAAAAATATTGGTGAAAGCAATTTTGGAAAATGGGCTTTGGAAGGATGGCATTTTGGCTAGTGACCAAAATGTACTTTTTTTGAAAACTGTTTTTAAAAAGGTGACTAAATTGGAAAGGGTCAAATTATTAGAATCCTTAAGGAGCTATTTTACCAAGTGTTTGCTGGTGATTTCTTTCTTCAATTGGGTTATTTTAACATGTGTTTAAAAGATAATTAAAATGGATTTTGGATATTAAAATTAGTTATCACTTTTAAAGAGATTTGACGTAACTTTTCTCTCCACTTGTTTTCTGCCACACACTCTAGTTTTCATCAAATTCTAGAGGTGAGAGATCTATTTTTTTGAATTCTTGATTTATAAATGATTCTTTATCTTTGTTTTACAAAACCTTATTGAAATCTTGTGTTTTCCTAGATTTAATCAATCAATTGAGGGAGAAATCACACAATAGAGGTAAGTTCATTCTTCTCCTCTATTGATGGTTCTTTATTGACATTCCCAAGTATTTGATCATTGATTTATGATTTATAAACCGATTTTATGTTTTTACAATGTTTAATTGATTTAATTGGGTGAAATTGATGAAATAGTGAAAGATCTTAATTGGATATTTTTTCCAGTATTGACGATTGATTTTAAACATATTTTGGATGATTTATAATGTTGATAAGTTGTTTTATCATTAGAATCCCGAAACTCCTTGAATCCTTGATTATTAGGTTGTTAGAGTTGTGTTTTTGTGGAGTTGTGGTGGCTGAATAGTTGCTGGAAGTTTAAGGATGATGTAATCCTATTTTTAGATGTTAATTTATGTTTTAGATTGATAGATTGTGGTTGGGTTGTGTTTGGAAAGAGTTAGATGGTGATTTCGGTTCTTGTGGACGGGTAATTGTGAAAGGATTGTGAGGTTTTGCAGGGAATTGTTGTTGCAGTGTTTTGAATGCATTGAGATGCATTAATCCTCTGTTGTAACATGGTCAAAACAGGGGAGGTTGATCCGGAAGTGATCGGTGAAGCTTTGGATGCTTCAGACGCTTGATTTCGCATCGGTAAATTGAGGTTTCGCGTATCGATAAGTGAGAACGTGGATTTCAGCTTTGAAATGATTTAAAGGTGGTTTATGGGAGTTTAAACTGAGCTTGAAATTCTAGTTTAAACTCGGAAGTAAGTGTGATGTGGCTTTCTCTCTCGGTCGTGCTATTGTGAAATGGTTTTATGCACTTGTTTTGATTTACATTGTACCTACTGTATAAGCATGTTTTAAAGTATGTGAGATACTATTTTTTATAATGAAATAATGATGGATGGACATGGTAAGTGATCCATGCAAGTATATGGTTTATACTTGAGTTTTAAGCATGTGTTGTTGCTTGGGAAATGAATTGGTTTAATGCTTATAAAAACAGTGAGGTAAGTGGTAAATGGTGAATTATATTGGCAAGTGATGTGGTTTAAAAATGTTATCGGATATAGTTGGCCGGCCATAGGATTGATAGTGCATTATAATAAGTCTCATTGGATGTTGAGGGGTTTTGATTTGGTGTACCGAAAACTCCATCCAAGTACCCTAACGGTCGAGGGGTTATATGGTACCGTAAACTCCTGTTAGTGGGTTAAGCATCTAATCGAGGGTTGGGGTTGGTGTCCCCGTGGGTTGAAATTTTACCCGATTGTGATCGTATCACTATTCCGGCTGAGATGGCTTGAAGTGTTGAGTGGACACTTGTTTGAATCCGTGTATCCGATGAACTACTTTTGGTAAAGGAACTTGGTTATGATCACTTCTAAGCCAATATAATTGTTAATGTATCATTGAAAGGTTTATGTTGTATAATGTGACTTATACATGTTTACTTTTTAAGCTTTGCATATGGTTGTTATGCATGGGAAGGCTTAAATTGAGGTCTAGCAATGGGATTTGCTATTGGTTAATGATACATGTTGCATATGGTTTAATATGCTGGTTTTTAAAGATGTTAAGTGCATGGTTTTCAAGGCATGATAATGTTTTACATAATGTTTAAAAGATGTTTGAAATGGGATTTCAATGTGTTGTATAAAAATGGTTTTAATGCATTGATGGTGAGTTGTTTTTTAGCACTCCTCACTAAGAGTAGTGTGCTTACGCTCTCTTTGTCCACCAATTTAGAGAATTAAAGGCCTGGAAGGCAACAGGAAGCAAGGGATCACAAAAAGACTTGGTATTAAAAGTATGTTTTTGGACTAGACTATAAGTAATAAGGGTAATAAGGTTTCCGTTGTGGTTTGGGAGATGCATTGTTAAACTCCCTGGTTGAGCAATTTTGTTTTCTGCTGTTGGTTTGTAAATGGCCATTTTTGGATTGTTTGTGGTGATGGTTTGAGGTTTCATGCTTTGTTTGTTTTGGTTTTTAGGAAGCATGCCTCTAGATTTACCTTTAAAGCATGATGCCATGATATGATGTTGAAATTGAGATGTTTTGTTGTGGTTTGACCCTGAATATGTTGGATGTATGTTAGAAGGATACTAGGGTGTTTTGGTATGTTCAAAAGCATGTTAAACCAGGAAAGAAGGACCTTTCAGGTCCAAGCGTACCGGTATGGTGTCCCTGTTTCGGTACGAGTAAGTCATTTTAGGCTTAGCGTACCGATACACGAGAAACTATTTCGGTACGGACCAAGGCAATTTTGGCCAGCATTTCGGTACACGGGTACCTGTTTCGATACAGCTTAGTGTTTTACTAAGGGGTGTTTCGATACACATGGGCGTATCAGAACGAATTTTAGCCACTAGAATCTGGGGAATTCAAGATATCAAAGCCGTACCTATACGCGTGTACCCGTACCGATAGGGTTGGTAGTTAAATCAGTTATTTGGAATCTTCTAAAGTTTTATTTTCTTACGTTTTAGTCCCTGAATGTTGTGGATGCGATTGAATGGGTATGGATGATTCTTTTGAGCTGACTTTTGACATGCAAGCATAAAACCTGCTTAATTAAAGGTTGGTAATTTTAAAATGAGCTAAGTTCTTATAGTTTTTCAAAATTGCAATTTGGTCCCTAGATTGCAATTGTGCCCAATTGGATGTCGATTTGATGCTCGATTGAGTAGAGTTTTCATCGGTAATCAGTATATACATGTAGGATATTAAATTTGCATCTAGATAAGATAAAAGGAAAAAAATGGACGCTTTTTTCGAGTTTCTTCTTCACGGTTTACTTCGATAAACCTAATGTGGCTCGCTCGGTTCGATCTTGCGACTAGGCCGGGTCAAGGGGGTTACAATTAAAATTCTATAAATTAAATTAAAATCATGACCAAATTGATATAATATGTATGTAACAAGGACTAAAAGTATAATTATACAAAATTTTGTTAACTAACACGTCACCTCCTCCTTTAGATTTTAACGGCTGGTGGTCAAAATAGGAGCATTTTAATAATTTGGTGGTCTGATTGATGAATTTGTTAGTTCGGTGGTCAAAATAAGAACGACCCCATAGTTGGGTGGTCACTGGTATAGTTTACCCTAAAAAAAATAGTATAATCATCTACTTTTAGCTAATAATTGGATGGATCGTACTTGTCTGCTAAGTAAGGGCGTAAATTCCTGCAAATTTTTCTCTCACTCAATTCAGACAACAAACTCATTCTAAGACTATAAACTCATTCCGACAAACTATTGATTAGATCTGAAAGATCAATACAAGACAAAGAGTTTACATATCCTACCTCCCCCTTCTCTTTTAAAGTTTTATCCTCTCATTCTCTCTAGGTTTTCAATTTTTTCGGCTTCCCTCATCTTCTCCGGTGTGGTGTTCCGACGCACCTGTTTGGCCTGTTCGATCAGAGCTTTCTCCGGCGACCTCAGCTCTGCCTCGAGCCCATTTTGTGAGGTGGATTGATGGAAGAAGAAAAAGTTATGGAGAGCTTTCTCCTCCCCCTTTCTTTCCTGTTTTCACTCTTTGGTCACGGTGTTGGCTCGGATCTCTCAGAGGTGACCTACTTTCTCCTTCCCAGCGTTTAAGGACTGTAGTCTTTGAGCTCCGGCCCAGCTCCTTCTCTTCAATCACTCATTGTCATCCCTAGATCTGCGACGAGATGGTTGTTGATGGTTATCCTGCTGCATTACCTTATCGTTTTATGCTTCAGTGACCCTCGGATCGGACATGCAGAGATGGATCCTTGCTGGCTTCCGCTTCTGTGCTTCGGTTTTCTTTACTTTTGGGGACTCGGTTGTGCCTTCTTGTTGGCTCTTCCTTGTTTAGGTTTCCATGTTCTTGTTCTGTTTTTGTGCCTATGTTGGTTTGTTTCTTTGTTGTTCTCACTTATGTTTTGGCGCTGCTTGCTATTTAGTTTTCTGGGTGTTTCTGCTCATGTTTCTGAGCTATTTTTTGCCCAATTTTTCTGGGCCGTGTTTTTCTTATATTTTTGAACTGTTTTATGTTTTTTTCCTGTTTGCTTCTTCTTATACCCCTGTGTTTCTTTTTGTTTCTACATTTTTCTTTATTTGTTCTATGCATGCTGGCGTTTTAGTTAAAAAAAAGTTTCTTAATCAGGTTCCAGATGTGACTACTAGGGATGCACCATGTCCATTTTATCCTCATAAAACATACAAAATATTCTATAGTTTGTTAATACTACAACTTTAACTTCAACTGGACTTCATAGCTAACGATTGGGCTAGTCTTCACGGATTGGGTATGTGGTCCATTTGTCGAAGCTCCATTTAAGGTTTCTCTCTCTAACATGCTCTCTTTCTCTCTCTCTCACTAGTTTTTTGTTGGCTTAAGGGTGTAAGAAGTCTTTGAACTTTAAAAAAAATTAATTAATTCTTTAATTTTTTTGGCACTCAATTAAGCTTTTAACCAATAAATTGAACCAATTAAGCATTTGAACCAAAAAGTTAAATCAATACCTCTAAAAAATGGGTATTTTTCTCTAAAAAAACCCGACAGGATGGGTACCCGACCTATTATTTTTTATGAATATTCAGACCGGGTCTAGGTTGAACTTTTTTATAATTGGGTATCCTGCCCAACTCGATACTTTTAATATATATTTTTTAATTTTAAATTCTTTAATATTCTTACCTAAAAACTAAATTTAAATTATATTTTTAATATTTTTATTTCCTGCGTACATGCCATCATCATGAAGGTTGGAATCAGCAAAATTAGAGTGTAAGACTCAAATCATAAAATCATGGATCAGATTTGTGTGGTTGCTGGAGACGTCAACCATGTGTAATTGTTCTTAATATGAGTTGCTAGGGAGGAGCAACACCCTCCATTTCCATGTGAAGTTGGACTGCTTCCGATGAGCACAAATTGTAGCCATTTAAGTCCTCCATTTCCATGAGATTCGAAAGAAAAATATCACGATCGAGATAGTGATAACGGAGTTGACATTGTTCCTTTTTATTATATTAGACGGATCTGAAACCTAAAAACAAACTAGAGATTACGAAATCTCAAAGGTTTGGGGGCACGGTTACGTATGGGAAAGGATTAGCACCTCACAACGCCCGTAGAATGACGCTTACTTGATCACTAATATTTTCTTTTGTAACCGAGATGAATGCGTGCAAAGATTAATGTAAAATCCATAAAGTTCTAAAAATGACCCGAATTTGCTCACGACTGAGGAAACCCAAGTCAAGTTTAAACGCAATGGGACTAAGGCATTAATCCCAAAAATCCAAAAATATAGTCTCACATAGGAGTTTCGACCATTCCCCAACATCTAGGGGAAAGCCAAATTAACTCTACTTGAGAAAACATTTCGTTTTTCATGATGCAAAGAAAATCCTTTTTATGACATTTTAAGTACTTATTAATTCTTGTGGGTGATTTAATGTCCATAGATAATTTTTAGAAGCATGTATTTAGAGAAACTAATCCTAAAAGGTCTTATTTAATTACTTGCAATTAAGGAGAATATTTATTTACTTTCTAAAAAAAATTACCAAGTAAATTATTAGAAGGCAAATTATTGAAAGAACTTAAACCTAAGGCATTAACAACTAAACCATATTATTAGGAAACTAACCTACAAGGCAAAAAAAGTTAAGGCATGTAAGGCTTATATTGAATTTCAAGAGAAACTAGCCTAAGAATTTATATTTTTAAATTAATTTATCTAGGAGTTTTTTTTGTCATTTTTATGGAAATATTATCCTATTATTGTATAATCTATGTTAAACAAAAGTTAAATTTAATTAGGTGACATAAATACCAATTAAACTAAATAACAAAAAATGTGAATTAAATAACAGAGGGATTAAATTGCAGCAAATAAAAATAAAGGACTGAAATTGAATAAAAGAACTAAAGTGAAGAAATGCAAACAATGGGGGCTGTAGCGTAATTTTGCCGGAGATGAGGCACCGGTCAAACCATGGACCGTCTTGCACCGCCACTCCTACCGTCGTGCGTAAACGCTTGGCGCTGTTTGCCGGTAGCATGTCACTCTTGCTTTTGCTCTCGGTTCCGGTGGTAACGTCAGCTTTGCCTCTCGGCAATGTCAGCTCCTTCGTGAGCTCGACTTGGTGAAAATCCGCACCCATTTTCCTTCCAATTCAAATCGAAATAATAGAAAAATATAAAAATAGAGTTTTGGTATGGACAATACCTCAAAAATTGACTATACTTGTATTGCTCTTGAGTTACAAAGGATGAATGCCTGGCTTTTTATAGCCAATTACAATTCAAGGATTCTTTCCCGGATTACAAAAAATAAAATCCTAATATCTACATGATTTCCTTGCCCAATTTGATCTTAATCCTTGCCCGATTTGCTTGATTCGATTTGGTTTCTCCTTTATTTTTTAATTGATTCGATAATTAATCCCCCTTTTTACTTGCACTGCACAATCGAGTAAGGTGTAGTGATGATGGCGGCGTATGGTGGCTGATGGTGGTCACAACGAAGGCCGTAGAAGTTGGCCGGACGAGGGGGTGAGCGCGTGATCACCATGCGTTGGTGGTGATTCGGTGATGAAGGGTGCGATGCATAAAAAAGGAGGCTAGGGCTTGCAAACGTTAATCTGGATCATTGGATCAAAGAGTGATCCAACGGTGGAGGCTTGGTTGCACATGGATTAAAATATGGCTAGGGTTTCTTAAATGTAGGGCCAATTTGGGCCTATTGTACATGGACTCCTTATAATAAATTGGTTTTTTTATATTTTTATATTTTTGTTATAGGATTTTTATAATACACATGAAACTGGAAAAAATAAAAGGGCGGATAAAATTGGGTGACTAAAGCTATCCCTCTTTGCTCATTCTGGTGAAATGGGAATAGGGCAAAGAACAAAAGACACTAATTTTATCTGACCGAGTTGTTTATTTTTTCAAATACGACTTTGATCCTTCAAACCCAAGAACACTGATTCAGAAAGACGATCTATTTCTTCAAACTTGAGGATAACAAACCAAAACTCACTCTTTCAAATATGAGGTAATACGAAAACATGAATCTAATCCTTCGAGCCTGAGGAAACCAAGTCAGAACGATAATCTGCTCCTTTGAACCCGAGGAAAACAAATCGAAAGGTTCTTCTTCAAATATGAGATAATGACCCTGATCCTTTGAACCCGAGGATACCAAGTCAAAAAGATGATAAGCTCTTTCGAACCCGAGGAGAACAAATCAAACGATGTTTCTTCAAGTCTAAAATAATGACTCCGACCCTTCGAACCCGAGGATACCAAGTCGAAAAGATGATCTACTCCTTAGAATCTGAAGAGAACAAATCAAACAATGCTTATTCAAATCTGAGATAATGACTCTGACCTTTTGAACCTGAGGATACCAAGTCAAAAAAATAATCTACTATTTCGAACCCGAGGAGAACAAATCGAACGATACTTCTTCAAACCTCTTTGCTTCATAGAAAACACTTGATCTCTGCTTTACAGAAAACCTTTAATCTTTGCATATTTGCTCGCTCAATCTTGTACTTCTGGCTGGTAGTGCGGCATTTTAGATTATGGCATTTGGATAAGCAAATCCATAATCAAGTAATGGATACCCTCTAAAACTAAAACTTACAAATCTTCTAATACCTTCCCTAATAACCTCAAAGCTTTTTAAGAACACTTTAGGAATCTTCACAGAAAAGCTTATTTCCACTTTACATATCTTTGAATGGTATTTATTGCTCAGGAAATCTTGCATCCATGATCCGAGTATATTGCCCTGATCTAGTGTTGTAATCTGCGTAAAATTTATGTTCATGCAAATGACATGATTAGAGTCACAATAATGAAATGCATCATAGTCCCTATACTTTTAAACCATATTCAAAGTAATGCTAAAAAATCTTTTATGTTGTATGAATGCAAATCCATTGGTTCCCATACAACTGCAAATGTAGGTGAAAGGGATGTTTATAGAAAAGTTTAGGATGCAGGTTTTATTAACAGTGGCAAACACAAAAGTAATTACAAAGAAAGGAAATCAAGTGTCTGAAGATCAAGGGCCAAAGCGCTCTGAGTCAATCCCTCAAGAGTTCCTCCAAATGCAACCTTTGTTGAGAATATTTTAAATACCGAAACGAGATGAAGATATGAAGCAAGTTTTTAGTCTTTTTGAGAAGGTCATCTACCATACACCTAAACATCTAATATTCAAGCCACCCTTTATGGGTTTTCAACTTGAATCCACTTTTGGTTTCAAGATGCCCTTTGCGGGTTTTCATCTTGAACCCCCTATTTTATTTATTTTTCTTTTTCTTGAGCCTAAAGCGCCCTTTTAGGTTTTCACTTTGCCTTTTTCAATTTTTTATTTTTACCTTCTTTTTCTTTCTTCTTTTTCTTCATGCGTAGTATCGCTTGACTGAATCTGAATTTATTGGGTTCTGTAATTAATCCCCATTCATTTTAGCCAAAATCAAAGCTCATTCAGAAAAGGCTTTTGTTATCACAAATAGTCCTTCCCAATTGGGTGTCCACTTTCCACGAGAATCTTTTTGGATTGGCAGTATCTTCTTCAAAGCCAAGTTCCTTTCTAGGAATTCTCTCAGATGGACCTTCTTATCGTGGGCTCGTATCATCCTCTTTTGGTACATCTGACCATGGAAGATTACCTTTAGCCTCTTTTCTTTGATTAAATTTAGTTGGTCAAACTGTGCCTGAATCCATTCAGCCTCATCTAACTATGCCTCCATTAAGATACAGAGTGATGTGATCTCAACTTTAATTGGTAGCATGGCCTCCATGCCGTAAACCAAGAAAATTAGCGTTACCCCAGTAGATGTTCGTACGGTAGTTTTGTAGGAAAATAAGGTAAATGGTAGTTTCTCGTGCTAGTTTTTGTAAGTATCAATCATCTTGGAAACTATCTTCTTGATATTTTTATTGGCGGCCTCCACTGCCCCATTCATCTTCGGGCGATAAGTCACACAATTGTGATGCTTGATTTGAAATTGCTCACAAAATACAGTTATCATCTTGTTATTCAAATTCAAGGCATCATCGGTGATAATCCTCTTCGAAAAGCTGTAACGACAGATGATCTCCTTTTTGAGGAACTTACAGATCATCAATCTGGCGACGTTTGCATAAGAAGCTGCTTCGACCCACTTGGTGAAATAATCAATAGCTACTAGGATGAACCTATACTCGCTTGAAGCTTTCGAGTGAATATGTCCGATTATATCCATGCCCCACATTGAGAAAGGCCAAGGGGCTGTCATTATATGAAGATGTTACGGTGGTGTATGTATTTTGTCAGCATAAATCTGACACTTGTGACATTGATAATAGGGATGACCGACTTTATTGTCCACCAAAGTGTCAATATACGACAAGGGGAAATTTTCTTTAGGGCTAGCCTGGTTAAGGTCTCTATAATCGACAAACATACAAACTTTTCTATCCTTTTTTGAACAGGGACGATGTTGGCCACCCATTTAGGATACCTGGTTTTTTTCAAAAATCCAACGTCATGTTACCTTTTCACCTTATCTCTTATTTTCAAAAGTATTTCGGGTTTCATTCTTCGAAGTTTCTATTGTACGGGCCTACATTCTAACTTTATGGGCAGTCAATGAACCACGACGTCATTGTCCAATCCAGGCATATCTTGGTACGACCAAGCAAATATATCCTTGTAGTCTTGCAGAAGTTTGATCCAGATTTGTCATGTTTTAACGGTAATGGTGATGGCGATCTTTATCTCGCATTTTTCTTCCTCAGTTCTGAGATTTAAAATTTCTAACTGTTCTTTATGGGGGAGAATCTATTTTTCTTTGCCCTCCATTAGTCAGACCAGATCGTCAGGTACATCACATTCAGCTTTATTGTCATGGTCTTCAACCTCTTTTGAACACATGGGCTATTCGAAATTTACTTGCGATTCGGACTCAAGGTTGCTTATGCCATTGATATCCAGAAACCTATAAAGAAAAAGAAACAAGGATATATATCGATGTTTGAAAAGATAAAATGATGAATGATTTATTTATTCATTTGGGTATTTTGTGTTTTGGTGTTAAATAATTCATATTTTCCACACAAAATTTATTAAAAATGTATCTTTATTGAATGGGAACTGAATGGTTTAGCATATGCCTTTTACATAAATGATACCTTACTATTTTTGGGTTATTAAGCTCGTCACATGGGCAAATCATAGGTTGGTATCCACCCTCGTCATCTTTTTCCAGCACAACATTGATGCTCAAATTCCCAAAAAATCTCAACAATCTCATTCTCTTCTTCTTCTTCTTCTTCTTCTTCAGCTTGAGTTATGTTGGGGTTCACAAATCCTCCTGAAACGAAGGTAAAATTAAAGGGAAAAAAGGTTATCAGGTCTCATGCGACCTCCTCCCCTTTCAATATAGCTTTCCTTATTTCTTGGTTTTTCTTTATCATGGCTCTTATCTGTATTGTATTGGGCTTGAACCCTAGCCCAAATCTGTCTTTCTTTTCAACAATGGTCACCGAGTACAACCTGCCTTGGTGATGCTTTCTAAAACCCTTTCTTTCCTTAGTATCTCTGCCTAAGGTTTCCTTTACTTGGATTTTTGCGCACTTGAACAATCCTGACCTTTGAATCTTGCTTTCTTCTAAAATAAAGGTCTCGCTAACTAACTTGAGCGACCTGAAAGAGCACTCTAATGCACCTGTGTCAATCTTAATATAAGGCGCATCCGTTGATACTGAGGCAATGATATCTTTCTCGGTGCCAATGGTCACAAGCTGACAGTCAACCATAAATTTTAATTTTTGGTGCAGTATAGAGGGGACAGTACCTGCTGAGTGAATCTAAGGGCATCTTAAAAGGCAATTGTATATAGACTTGATATCCATCACCACAAGATCAATGTCGAATATGGATAGCCCAATTTGTAAAGGAACTTCTATCTTTCCCATAATGTCCCCATGGGTTCTGTCAAAGGCTCTAACTATGTTCTAGTATGCCTTCATGTAGGAACCATCTATTGGCGGCTTCTTCAACGTGGCCATAGTTAAGGATATTCAAGGTTGAATCATTGTCGATGAGGACACCCGGTAGTATGCGCCCTTACAGCGGGTAGAAAATTGAATGGTCGTATATGATCCCTTTTCTCCTTCAGGAATCTCCTCATCACAAAAGGAAATAAAGTTATCCACAGTAATATTATCAACCAACCTATCCATCTTGTCGGTCGTTATCTTATTCAGTACAAATGTTTGGTTGAAGATATTGAGCAAAGTGTCACGATACCTTTAAAACTTAACAACAGTGATAACATAGAGATACATGATGGGAGCTTGTAGAGTTGCTCCACTATGATATACTCACTATGCTTAAGAATTTTCAAAAATTCTTGGGCCTCTGAATCTTTTACGGGCTCATGATATTCTGTTGAACTTCTTTCAAAAAACTTCTTATCCGCCTCATCATCGATGGCATTCTTTCTTTGGGTCACGTTGTGATCCTTAGCAACTAGCGGGGAATAGCATCTTCCACTTTTCGTGAAGTGGTCTACCTCTTTACGACCTCTCTAGTTGGCTCATCTTTGGCTTGTTTTGGGTCCTCTAGGGCTACCACGATACAAGCATAATTCTAGGGTACCCGTTTGCTATCCTCGTAGGGGAAAGGGGCCAATGCCCTTATCAAGAGTCGTGGTACAACATTCTTTGGTGATTCGCCAGCTTTGGCCTTGATTACCAAGGGCTTAATTTCAGCAAATTTCTTTATTGGGCACTTTTCTGATACACTAACTTCTATTGTCTTGGATATGCCCTTTCTTTTAAAGAACTCAAGTTCCTTGTTGTCCATCTTGGTCTGGATCAGATGTCTGAACTCAGAACAGGACTGAATCTCATGTACCTTTTCACCATGGTATTCGCAGAGGGGCTCATTTCTAGATAATTTGATTTTGGCATTTACAGCCAATATTTTGGCTCCGACCATTTTCGACCATACCTACTTTAAGGTTGCTTTAACATTAAACACTCGTTCCTTAACCAACCTATCATATTCTTCAATTAGGGCATTTAGCCTCGTGCCTTGGTGATTTAGCAGGGGATTTCCATTCTCTTTTGGCGTGTCGAATGATAACATGCCCACCTTCCGTAAGTTTTCCACCACCCTTTTAAATGCGGTGTAGTTCTCGATCGTATGTCCTGTAATCTCGGCATGGTACTCACAGCGTACATTCACATCATACCATGGAGGGTATAGGGGTGGCATCAGAGTAAGGTGTTAAGGCACCACTAATCATGATTCAACCAACTATGAGAATAACTTCGCATATGTTATGGGTATAGGAGCAAAGTAACGCCTATTTCATTAATTTTTTGCTTCGACTTTCGGTGAACTCTGAGCCACCTGGCTTGTACTGGTCGTGTTGGGCTTATTGATCACCACCCCTTTGGAAGATTGTAGATTGCTATCACGTTTACTTCATTCTTCTTCCTCTTATAGGGCTTCCTTGTTTCACCTCTATCGAGCTTTCTACTTTTTATAACTGTCAAGATCAACTCCCCGTTCATTAGTATATCTACAAAGCTTTTAGTGGCATGGTTTATCATCCGATCGTAGAAGTACCCCTTTAGTGTCTGCACGAACATGGGTGTAATTTTGTTCTCTAACAGTAGTGGATGAACTTGGGCGACCACATCTCACCATCTTTGTGTATATTAGTGAAAGTTTTCATTGGCCCTTTGCTCCATCCCTTGCAATATGAGTCAATTTGGGACCTTATCCTTCACATATTTATATTGTTCGAGGAAAGCCCTCGATAAACCTCTCAACGTTTTTATGTTGGATTGGCTTAATTGAGTGTGCCAATGGGTAGCGAACCCTGACAGACTATCTTAGAAATAATGTATGAATAATTTCTCATTGTCCAGATGCAAAGATATCTTTCTACAGTACATGGTCAAGTGTGTTGAAGGACAAGTAGTTCCTTCATACTTTTTGAAGTCATGCGTCTTGAACTTCAGAGGAATAATTAGATCTATCACCAAGCTAAGGTCGCTGGCGTTTATGCCGCCGTGGATGCTGACTCCTTATAGGACCTTGATGATCTTTGCAAGCTTGTCACAACAATTTTCTAAATTTTTGTCTGCCTTGATCGTATTGGTTATTTTGTCAAGGTCTAGAATTTCGATATCTTGGTCGTCCCCTGACCTATTCTGAACTGTACTAGAGCATTGGTCGAGGTTCTTAGAAGGTGAACCTGAAACTTTTCTTTGAGCGCTTCACGATTTATTTCTTACGGAGGTATCGCCACACCCGTGTTCTTGATCGCCTTAACAACTTTGGGATTCTTGTAGGCTAACATGGTTGTTATCTAGAGCATCGAATTTTCCTGGGCATTGGTGATTTCATCCTTCAGATCCTTCTTGATCTTTCTGAGCTGGTATTAAGCTCCCTTCAAGCTGAGTTCTACTCCTGACATTCTATTTTCCATGTCCGTTATCTGAGTTTGGGAATGAGTACCGTACTTGTGCATAATTTTGTCAACTGCGATTAAACTTTTCTTAGTTAATTGGTTTGTTTATTTAATTTAGTGCAAGTTATTCATAATGTAATGCAAATGCAAAATGGAGATGATGAAAAATTGGTAATATTCTTAAATAAAGAGTGCACTTCATAGATCATAAGGTTTGAGTACACATTATTCTTAAAAAATAAAGAAAATGGTCTTCTATGCCGATTGTTCTCCTCCTTTGATGCGTTTTGGTGTCGATTGCTTGAAGTCTTGAACTGGCGAGGCCTCTATCTGAATATGGCCAAAGAACTGGCTCACTTGCTGGTATTGGTTTACTGCCTTATCTAGGAAGTCTAACAGTTGTTGTCGTCCTCCCTTGTCGGGATGAACCTCTCTCTCAAATCTTCAGCCTGGTTCTTCATCATAGAAGCTTTAGAGACTGTCTTTCAGACTTGTCGAGTTAAATAGTCAATGTTTAGCTGCCTACCCAAGCATACAATGTTAACGGCCCATTTAGAGTTGAACCACTAGATCTTTTCGTAGTCCTAGTCGTCAAGAATGGTACGGATGTGGTCCTTGTGTGCTTGCAATTGCGTCTTCTAGTCTTCGAGACCGTAACAGAGCAATTTAGCCTTGGCACCCTTTATTTCTTCTTCTTTCAACTTTTTCTGGAGTACTTGGTTCAATTCAGGATATTTTCTAAGGTTACCATGTGTTTCTGAGCATTACCCCTCCAAGGGTTACTTTTCCGACAAGTCAGTCTACCTTCTCTTTCTATTCTTTGCCTCTCGTTGCCAAAGCTTTAACTCTTTCTTCATCTCATCGAGCTGTGCATTTTTTTTCCTTTGAGGTTCTAGAGCTAATGGCCCGTGCCTCTTGGGCCTTCAAAGGGTTATTTTCTTGAGTTAGCTCCCGTACATCACTCAAGTAGAGCTCTTGCTTTGTTAACAAGACATCAATTCAATATAAAAATATTGTTTTAATTTATAAAAATAAAAATTTAGAATAAAAAAAGTTAAATTTAAAATATTAATTTAATTATTATATTATATTATTTTAGTTAATAAAGAAAATGGGTTTTTTCCTTATCAAGTAAAATTCCTCAAAGACTAAATAAGGAATTAATTCCAACTGAAAAGGTTTCAAAAAATTTAAAATAATATGATAATATGTATTCTATGATTGCAAGAAAAATAAATCATCATTTGAAGATGGTCTAAGATCCATTTAAAGCATGCATTATTGGTCTATAATAAATAAAGAAAAATAATAAACATAAAGTTGAGCGAAAAAATGGTATTACATCTTTTTACCACCGCCTATGTAGTACAAATTAATTTAATATGAATAATAATGGCATGGGCATTTAGAATGATCTAAATTTAAAATGATTTAAAAAACCAACTGAAAATAACTTAACTAAGATTAATAACACTCGAAACTATCAAACTAATATATCTAGATAAAAAAAAATTACAACATAATACAAAAATGATAACCATGTTAAAATTATAAATAGAAAAAACTATTATATATAATAGAAAAAATACATGGTAAAGAGTCAACATAAAAAAAAGTAAAACAAACACCTACAACTGAATTAGAAACAAAAACTTTAACAACTTTCACTTAATTAACAATTAAAGGCTCTTTCTGTAGAGAGAAATAAGGTATACATCATTTAACCGATTTACCCTTTTTACATTGACAATCCAAAGGGTCTTTAAATGATAAATGTATACATTATTTAACCATTTTAGAGATATAATGGAGTCATCATTGTAGTTTTTTATACTTTATCCTTACTAGTTGTCATGAACCTACTCTAATGGATATATAATATTATCAGTCAAAATATTTTACTTATAAAAATAAGTATTATTTTTAGATAAAATGTCGTTTGAAGTGATAAATGAGCAAAAAAAATCTGAAGTGATTGAAAGTTATAATGGTTAAAAGTTAAAACCGTAAGGTTATTTATTACTTTATAATAGTTGTACAGCTTTGACTAATTCATTAAATTTTTTATATTTAGTATTTCATATATATGTAAATGTTTTTTTCCTTGAACCAATAAGATGATAGAAAATAATCTTCTTCTGCATCATTATTTTCATATGGTATTATAGTAATAAAAAACTAAAAGTAATATTTGCTTAAAAAGTAATAAAGGAATTAATTCCAATTGAAAAAGTTAAAAAATAAATAAAATAATATGATAATATGTACCCTCCTATTACAAGAAAAATAAAATTATTTTTTGAAGATGGTCTAAGATCAATTTAAGACATGCATTATTGGTCTGTAATAAAAAAAGAAAAGTAATAAACGTAAAGTTGAGCAAAAGCTGACATTAGTTCTTTTCACCGCCGTCTATGTATTACAAATTAATTTAATCTAAAAATAATGACATAGATATTTAGAATGGTTCAAATGCAAAATAATTCAAAAACATAACTAGAAATAATTTAACTAAGATTAATCCAACCTAAAACTATCAAATTAATATATCGAGATGAAAAAAATTTACAAAATAATACAAAAATAATAACCATATTAAAATTATAAATAGACAAAACTATTATATATGATAGAAAGATATTTGATAAAGAGTAAACGAGAACAAAAAGTAAAGAAAATACCTACTACTGAATTAGAAACAAAATATCTTTTACAACTTTCACTTAATTAGTAATTAAAGACTTTCTTTAGAGATAGATAATGTATACATTATTGAACCCATTTACCCTTCTTACACTGACAATCCAAAATGGTCCCTAAAGGATAAATGTATACATTATATAACCCATTTTAGAGACATAATAGAGTTATCAATGTAGTTTTTGTAGTATACCTTATCTTTACTAGTTGTCATGAACTTACACTAATAGATATATAATGTTATCAGTCAAAATATTTTACTTATAAAATTAAGTATGCCTTTTAAATAAGATGTCTTCTAGAGGGATAAATAAAAAAATCTCAAATAATTGAAAGTTATAATACTTAAAAGTTAAAAAGGCAAGATTATTTTTTACCGTATAACAGTTGTTCAACTTGACTTCAGAGGATTCTTAGACTAATTTATAGTAATATATCTATTAGCTTTGTTGGAGAATTCTTAGGGTAATTTATAGTAACATATCTATTAGTTTTATGTTAGAGGATTCTTAGGTTAATTATATTAAATTTTTTATATTTAGTGTTTCTTGTGAGTTGTATATATGTACATATTTTTTTCATAAATAAATAAGATAACAAAAAATAATATTCTTCTGCATCATTATTTTTATATAGTATCAGAGCAATAAGAAATAAAAGTAAAATCCGCTTAAAGAGTAATTAAAGAATTAATTCAATTGATTTTTTTAAAAATGAAAGACTATAACAATATGCACCCTCCGATTGCAAGAAAAATAAAATTATTCTTTGAAAATGGTCTAAGATCAATTTAAGGCATGCATTATTGGTCTATAATGAAGAAAGAAAAGCAGTAAGTGTTAATTTGAGCAAAAAAAATAACATTACATCTTTTTACCACCATCCATGTATTACAAATTTTAAATTTTAGATCACTCTACTATTTGTTTTTATTACTTAAATCAATTTTGTCTATTTTTAAATAAAATTTAGAACAAAATCTCATTTTTTTCATTAGACTAGATATATCATACTTTAAAATTATAATTATTATACCTCTTCCCAAAAGACATGTTTGATAGGTAGGATGTGCAGCACTAACGCTTATATATCTCAAGACCTACCTTATCCTTTTCGATGTGGAATTATTGTCCCCGCCTCTTCCCAAGTGTAGCATATTCCTAAAGTAAGATAACATCTAATATTAGCGACATTATACCATTAATTTTGGTTATTAATTATTTTCATATTACTGAAAATAGTAATCACCCTTTGTCAAGTACTTTTATTTTTTGGTGGACCTTCCTACATATATACCCTAACAATAAGCATTAATTTTCACCCCTAGAGATAGTTATATTTTTAGAGTAAAAGATGTAAAATAATTTATGGTATTTATTTATTATAGAAATTTTAAATTATTTAAAAAAGATTATGTATATCTAAAATTTAAATTTATAACATTTTACTTTTTGTTATCGGTAAATTAGTATACCTTAAATTTGTGAAGTTATCTCATTTTTGGATATTACTGCTGCATAACTGTGAGCACTAGGAATATGTATTACCTTGAAGATATTCTTCATAATTCTGTTTTTCTTTATTTG
Source organism: Hibiscus mutabilis (assembly GCA_019671005.1). Classification (NCBI taxonomy): domain Eukaryota; kingdom Viridiplantae; phylum Streptophyta; class Magnoliopsida; order Malvales; family Malvaceae; genus Hibiscus; species Hibiscus mutabilis. The sequence goes on from CM033741.1 coordinate 26,064,927, forward strand.
CCAACTTGCTTTGGTTATTAGCCCACTTATTACTTTGCATCAATCACTTTAGAAAAGTGGAAATGTGGTTTTGATATGTTTAGCATTCTTTCAAGATTTTCTTAGATCTATATCCAAGCTACATATCTTATAATTGATTTATTAATTGATACTTTTCTTGTTTGATTTTGTATAGTAGTGAAAAAACCCAATCAAGGTGAAGTTTGGGAAGAAATTTGCAGCTCAGATGGTGCCTAATGGCAAGGGGCATACATGGATTACGACCCTATGAAAAACCTTTTAAAAGATATTCAAGTTATCAACTAGAGAACCAAACAACAACCATCCATTGATCCGACGTCACCAAACGTTGAAGTTTATCCCATTTTTGTAAACTCCATCAACTTGAACAGCTCCAAGAATTATGAGACGACCTTTCTTACGCAAGGGGCCAAAGGTGGAGAGTACTAATTGATGTAATTCAGGAGGCTACACGATGAGTTCAATAAGGTGGATAAGTTTTACAAGTCGAAGGTGGCCGAGGTACTGCAGGAGGTTGAGTCCCCCTAAACAAGCAAATGGATGTTTTTATTACTTTAGAAACAATGTAACACCTTAAGCCCAGAGGTCACATTTAGGCCTTAAGCCTAAATTGTTAGTTCAAAATTTCAACCTAGTTTAGTCCAAAAAGAGTTTCATAACATAAAATATTCAAATCCAAATATTAAAACATTGTTAAACAGTTTACATAAGGAGCTTTAATTAGTTAAAATAATAAAACATTCGCTTGCTTAATACAATCATAAAATAAGAGTTACAACATTACATTAGGATCCTACGAATACATAGCACAATAAGACCTAAGCGTTGTACATGAGAAAACGATGTACTAAAACCTACGTCGATGGTGCTCCTTCGATACAAGTGCTAACCTAGAAATCTATGAACAAAAACATCGATTTCGAACGCTGAGCTAACGAAGCTCAGTAGGTACACTACCACTCTACTTTGCTTTATGCACATCATAAATATAAGTATGTATTTAGAAATGATGACAGGGTATAAGGATCACACAAGCATCCAACATCCAATAAGCAATATTAGCAATCAATACACAAACCTGAAGTGAGGCCCAGGGACACAAAGCGTTAGGATGCAATCACTTAGAGGGTAGCTCGGGGACACAAAGCATCGGGACTCCACACCTCATACTCGAAATTACCCCTTGAGTATCTTTGAATGAGGCCAAGGGACACAAAGCATTGAGAATCCTCCGTTCGGCTCTTACCATTATGCTACAACACGTTACCTGTGTATCTGAATCTTACCAAACAAGTGCCTTCATGGCACACAATAAAATCAACAAAACAATACAACCCTATGGTTTCTATATCATCCAAGCACTCAAGCAAGTTACCAAGTTTATTACATATTATGGTTGCATAAGAGGTTGATTTCTCGGTTTCTCAATTTTACAATTCATTTTACCACCTTAGAAACCCATTGGGCTATAGTCCTCGAATATTAGCCCCTTGAACTCAAAATCAAGGTTTTCAGGCAGAATGCCCAGTGGGTATTGATACCCTATCCCGCGTACTGATACGCTAGAACACCAACACTGGGTATCGATATGGTTTGATCTGTACTGGTATAAAATTTTCTCTCTGAAATCCCAATGGCCAGAGGGTATCGATACGATCTTATGCATACCGATACCAATTTTGGTCACTAGAATCCCAATAACCTAAGGGCGTTGAGGAGGTACTAATACAGGACGACCCATACCGGTACACCTTTAAATTACGTACCGGTATAGATTGAAGTCCGTACTGGTACACCTTTCATAAAACCTAAGTGTTCATCGTTGTTTACAAAGGGTACCAATACATGTTCATCTCGTACCGATACTTGAGCCTAGAACTTTGAATCTGCAACTCAAAAATATATCAAGGGTCCCAAAATGATCCTTAGACACCTCCAAATAAATCCTACATATTATGAGAGTGATTTTAGGCAGTTTTCTATCGATTTTACACATTTTTAACATAAAATTCAAATATTACCATAGGAAGGCTTGAGCAACCAAGAACACCAAAATCATCAAATAGCATACAAGGCATCATTTTTATGATGTCCATGAAGACAAAGGAGTTCGAGGTGCACTAACTTACTCCTATAGCTGAGAAAGAAGCTCCTAGCCTAACCTCAAGCCTTCATATTCTCTTGAGCCTTAGAAGCTTCCCCAACCTCTTTCACTACAAGGAGATGCTGCAAAACAAGTTACAACATTGCTGGAAGGTTAAGGAACATAAAAGGAAAAGCTTAATAGCAAGGAATAAAGCTACATCTTCAATTTACGTTCTTCCACTTCAACCCCTACCAAAACCCATTTTCTCCAAACTCTACCATGTTCATTCATTTTTACCTTGATAGATAGATCATTGGATGATGAGAAACTTTCTCTCTACCCCAAATCTGAGATTCACACAATAGAATGTAAAGTTTACACCTTTCATTGGTTTCTTGGAGAGGAGACGAGGAAGGGGATGAAGGGGTGCAAAAAAGGGGACAAGGTGAGATCATCTCCCTCAAAATTCTGCAAAGAAAATTAAGAGGGAGAAGCCTTTCTCCTTTCAAAAGTGGAAAATTACTTTTTTACCCCTTTATCCCTCCTCCAACTCATAACCAAGCCCAAGCCCAACAACAAGAAAAGGGTCTAAAGATGCCTCTTTGAGCCCTCACGACTGAACAACATGGCCCAGTCAATGAGACTCAAGGCTTAGGTGTATCCGACGCATGTATTCTAAAATCTAGGTCGTTATAAATCTCTCATCCTTAAAGAAAATTGTGTCCTCAAATTTTACCTTTCAAAAACAAATGCGGGTAAAGCAATTTCATGTCTTCCTCAACTTCCCACGTGGCTTTCTCAACACCATGGTTCCTCCAAAACATTTTGACTAGGGGTATGCACTTGTTACGAAGCTCTTTAACCTCCTTGTCAAGGACTCTTAGGTTAAATCATCATTGATTTCAATCTCCTCAAGCAGGATAACATGCGAAGGATCAGAATGGTAACGTCTCAACATGGAAACATGAAAAACGTTGTGGATGCGCACCATCTTCAGAGGTAGAACTAAACGGTAAGCCATAGGACCAACCCTCTCTAAGATCTCATAAGGTCTAATATACCTCGAGCTCAACTTGTTATTCCATCCCAAACAGATTACTCTTTTTTTAGGGACACTATGAGGAACACTTTGTCACCCACCTCATCTCAATGTGTTTACACTTCTCATCCGCGTAAGCTTTCTATTGATCGAATGTAGCTTGTAGTCTTTCCTTGATAATATAAACTTTTTCTACGGTTTGCTTGATCAAATCAGATCCTACGATCCTTCTCTCATTGAGCTTTGTCTAACAAAAAGGTGCCCTACATTTTGCGCCCATACAAGGCCTCAAAAGGAGCCATTTTAATGCTCGACTGGTAAATGTTGTTATAAGCAAACTCAACTAGCAGAAGATGTTCTTTCCAACTTCCCTCTAAATCAATGATGCAATAACGTAACATGTCCTCCAAAATCTAGGTAACACGTTCAGACTAACCATCGGTCTGAGGATGAAAGTCGGTACTAAAATGCAATCTACTATCCAACACCTCATGAATTTTTTTCCAAAGCCTGGCTGTAAAATCGAGGATCTCTATCAGAAATGATCGAAGATGGTACCCCACGCAACCTCACGATCTTCTAGATGTACAAACGGGCCAATCTCTCAAGAGTAAAATCTATATGTACGGGCAAGAAATGTGCGGTCTTGATCAAGCGATAAACAATTACCCAAATAGCACCGTGCTTCCTTTGCGTCAAAGGAAAACCTATCACAAAATCCATGGTTAACCGATCTTATTTCCATGGTGGAATCTGAATAGGTTGAAGCAAACCCGAAGGAACCTAATGCTCAACCTTAACTTGTTGACAAGCTAGGCATCTCGTTACAAATTCTGACACATCTTTCTTCATGCTGGTCCACCGATAAAAGGGACAAACGTCTTGGTATATCTTTTTACTACCCAGATGCATAGCAAATGGACTACGGTAAGCCTCTCGAAGAATTTGATCTCGTAAATCCTCTAAGGTGGGAACACATAATCGACCTTTGAAATACGAAACCCCACCATCTTGCACTTCGAAATAAGATGTCTCGCCTCGTTATACCATCTCTATCTTTTCCACTAATTCTTCATCTAACACTTGTGTCCTCTTGATCTATTGTACCAAGGTGTAGTGACTAATTGAAAAATTATAAGTTCCCTCGCTTTAAAAAATTTCTTTTAGGGGGAATTCTTGAAAATCTCATATTTTAAAAACTAGACTTGGAGTCGCCACCGGTCACTTGATTAAGGTAGACTGAACACCAAAAATAAAACCATAGATTAATTGGGTTTGGGAGTCGGTTACGAGTGGGGAAGGGTTCGCACCCCCCGCCCAAAAAATGGTACCTAAGGATTTGTATCGTATTTGCAAAGAAAAATTAAAATTTGATTTAATTTAACTATTAATCCTTAAGATGCATGAATGTATGGTCATACAATTCGAATATAAAAACAACTTCACAATTTACGGTACCAAAAGGAGATGACGCTTGAAGACCCAGAACGATACTCCCAATAAGATACCAAAATTTTGAGGACTAACTAATGAATAATTTTTAAATGCATGAGCAAAATATGCTTGATATAAACATTAATATAAATGACATAATATTAAAATTAAAATATAATAAAAGAAATTGAAATATACTAACATGTTTCTTTGATTAGTAAGATGAAAATTTACATTAAATGGATAAAAGAATATACCCAAGTCCAAATGTTCTTCGACTTAACAGTTGGGTCCAGACTACAAGGGTATTGGGTTCATGGGTCCTCTCTACAAGACCAAGTTTGTTGTAGCCGATCGAATCCAGGTCATAGGACCCAAAGTTGGGCATAGGTCGTGCTAAAGAGGGGTCCCCTTTTTGCTTTTCATTTTCTCTTCTTCACAAACTTAGTTCTCTAAAATGGAGAACCCTAGATGTCGCCTCCCCACATCACAAAGCCACCGTTTGACGAGTTTTCCATTCATGGGCGCCACCAACAAGATCATATCATTCCCCTCTTCCCTTTCTCATTTGGATTTCAACTAAAATAGACACCAATGCCCCCAAAACAGGAATGAACACAAGCGACCTTGGAGGTACGATTCACCATCATCTGCCATTAGATCATGGTGAATCTGAGGTATGTTACTCCCCACTAGCCGCGTAACTTTTTTATCGTATGGATCATATACTAGAGGCTCCGACCACCGGGAACCACTATGGCCGAGAATGGGTAAGCTTCTTTCATTTTTACTTTTTTACTTTGTTTTTCACCTTTGATTATTTTTGTTTTCCCTTTTTGATTTTGCTACTAATTGTTTGCTGGGTTTATTGGTTGTAGAGTGGATTGTAGTATTTGGTAAAGTGTTTTGGTTCAAAGGGAGGTGTAAATGGTGCATGTTTTGGTGATGAATGAAACAGTGGGAGTGAATGGCCAAGTGGTAGCCATGGAAAAAGGGGTTGATTAGTTCTTTTTTGGTTGGTTGATGGTAGGTATAGTGATGAAGATGTGAAAAAAATAATGGTTTCTTGGTTGTGTTTGGTGGGTTCGATGATGGTTACCCCATGAAGTGAAGATGCTTGGTGGTGATGTATGGATGGGTAAAGGTGTTTTGGAATGCTCAATTTGGGTAAGATGTTGGGGTTCAATGATGGTCACTCCATGAAGTAAAGATGCTTGGTGGTGATGTATGGATGGGTAAAGGAGTTTAGGAATACTCGATTTAGGTAAGATGTTTGATGGCTTGGGAGTGAGCCGCCAAAAAGTGAGCAGTGATGAATGGTGTTGAGGGGTCAAGGGAGGTGATGATTTTTGGTTCTTCTCGATTATGATTACAATGGTCTTTCTTTATGAAAGGTGGTCTATTTTGTATCTTCATGGTGATGAAGGGTATTTTCAGTTTATCCCCTTAAAAATTGAGAACCAATGAAATTAATACCTTGGCCACCGAGCATATTTTGAACCAGTTAGAGTGAGGCATTCTTTCATCCAATCAAAGCAAAGCCTTAGTAAGCAAGGAGCTGAGATTATTCACTTTGTATTTTTGTCACCATGTATGAACCCAATGTAATGGGCCATGTTTGATGTGGGCTATAGGGTAATGTAAATGGGTCATCATATGGGTAATTAATTTATTTGGATCCTGTAGCCCAGAAAAAATTCAGTGATTACAACTACCCCTCTTTGCTCATTATTGTGAAACTGAAATAGAGCAAAAACTGAAGAGAACTAATTTGTCTGGCCGAGTTACACTACTAGTCTTAGAGTTACGAGTTCTTCTTATTATGATCTCTTCAATTTTTCTATGAAGGTTTTTTTTCTTCCTTGGACGAGCTCTTCTCATTTTAAAATTTTCACTCTTCTTGGAAACGCTAATCCACTTTCTCTTTTTAGGGCGAGACATGACCTAAAACAAAGTAATCATGCATGATTTATTAATCCATTCACTTTTATTTTATCATTGTATTAAAATTTAGTTTTCTTACCTGTTTGAAAATTTGAAGCCACGAGTTCTTCCTACATGGAGCTTTTCACTCTTCCTCTTTCTGAAGCCTTAGAGCTACAAGTTCTTCATATATAGAACTTTTCGCTTTCCTTGGCAAATTCTTTGAGTTTTAAGTCCTTCATATATGTAACTTTCCTTTTCTCCTCATTCAGAGCCTTCGAGCTACAAGTTCTTCCTATATAGAACCTTTCGCTTTGAAATCTTTGAGCTACAAGTCCTCCTATATAGAACCTTTCACTGTAAAGCCTTGGAGCTACGAGTTCTTCCTATATAGAACCTTTCGTTTTGAAATCCTAGAGCGACAAGTCCTCCTAAATAGAACCTTTCGCTGTGAAGTCTTGGAGTTAAGAATTCTTCCTATATAGAACCCTTCAATTTGAGACGGTACCCTATTTTCTTAGGGCGTAAATATAAGAAAATTTTCACTGCTCCCAAAAAATTGAAGACCGAAAAACCTAAAATTGATGCCTCACCTTCTTATCGCGTCAGCATAAAAAGATGTTCATCACTCCTAAAAAACTAAAGGTCAGAAGATCTGTAAAGATAGTATCTCGTTTTCTCATTACAAGAGTACATGGAGATTTTTACTACTCTAAAAAAGATGAAGACCGATCCTTAAAATAATACCCCGATTTCTTATTGTGTTGGCATGAAGAGGTGTGTATCACTCCCGAAGGTGATGGCTTGAAGGTCTTAACATCATGCCCGGAGGCCTTACTGATGGCCTAATGGTCTTAACATCATGCCCAAAGGCCTTATTGAAGGCCCGAAGGTCTTAAGAATGATATCTTGCTTTCTTTTTATGAGAGTACCTGAAGACTTACACTGCTCCCAAAAAGCTAAAGATCGAAAAACCTTATGATGATGCCCTGATTTCTTATCGTGTCGGCATGAAGAGATGTTCATTACTCCTAAAAGTAGAAGGTTAGAAGATTTTTAAAGCTCAAGTGAGTTCAAGAACTCTTAATTCTTTGCTATAATCCATATTTTCAAGAACGAAGTGGTGGATTGAAATCTTTATTGGGATCTACTCATTCAAACGTAAAGTTGCAGATCAAAAATCTTTACTAGTCTTTGAATACCTGTCAAAATAAGCAAAATGCTTTAATTATATGAGTTAGCATGCTCATGACCTAGGGATGTCTAACTAAGTATGATGCATGAACAACAATAATTTTAAATTTGCTCAAACACTTTCACTTTTCTAGTTCGTCGATCTTGACCTTCCATGTTTTTCTTCTTTTTCTTCTCAATCTTTATAGAAGCGGTACCCTATCTTATATTCGCATATAACCATTTTTCCCCTTTCCTCTCGAGCTTCTGAATTTTTGATCTAAAGCGTCTTTTCAGGTTTTCACTTTAGATTTGCTTTTCTCAAAGCGCCCTCTTGGGTTTTCACTTTGATTTTTCCTTCTTTTTTTTTTCTTTTTCTTATTTTCTTTTCTCTTTCTTCTTTTTTCTTTTTCTTTGTCTTAGGTGCCCTTTCAAGTTTTCACCTTGAAATCCATTTGTTTTTTCAATCCTCTTGCTTTTATCTGACAAGCTTGAGTTCTGATATAGATGACACTCATATTCTTACTTTGGTGCACTCTCACAATCTGACACCTGAGGTCATTTATTTGATTAAACCTCAGTATACCTCTTTCAACAGGAAACTCAAATGTTGAGGTTAATTTCTGTCTTTGGCCTATCCTACCAAATTTGTCTCTATCTCAACATTAGGGCAAGCAAATGCTTCACTCCCTGACTCTTCTCTAAGTTCAATTTCATTTTTGATCACATCAAAGTATCTTGGTGGAAACCAACTCTAGGTGTATTTAGTTTTCCGACATGCATTCTTATCATCTCATATGTGGTATTGTTGCCCCTATTCGATCTTGGGCTCAATTGGTTTGTTGGCACTAACCCATCATGCAGAGTTCTCCTCTATCTCAATAGTAGGGTGAACAAATGCCTCAAGTCCCTGAATTTTTATCTAGGTTCTTTCTCCCTTTTCATAATCCAATTACAGTATTATAGCGAAACCCTATTTTATATCCGCATTCAAAACCTTTCTCCCGAAGCCATGCAAAGAAATCTTTTTTTATCTATTTAGTAATGTCATTTTTGGTGATCATCCTTTCAATGTAGGATGCTTTTATGGATCATCATACAGGATCAAGAAAGCCTGAATTTTTAATATAAAGAAAGAAAACAGAATAAGATGCCCTGGATACCAAGTGCAAGAGTGCCTTTGATTCAACCTTCTAGTGATCCTTTCAAGCATAGCTTGTGAATGTTTCAGCTATATTTGAAGTTGTGAAATTCCTCCTAAATCGCTCGGTTCATCCTTATGATTATTGTATTGCTTGATCCATTCAAAAACTACTCTTTTTAGTTCTCATTATTTTTTTCCATTCATAAATGTGTTCAAGCTTCCCGGACTTGTTTAACCAGTGGAGTTCAAAAATATCATTCTAAGAATAAAATTCTAAGTGCATGTGTGTGCTTTTGATTGCAACTAGCCATTATTGTATTATTATACTCGTATCTTCAAGGATTCATCTCTAACCCCATGGCTCCATTAGAGTGCTTCAAGATTTATTCAATTGTTCATTCATTCTTCATTTTTCATTTTATTTTATCTTTCATTTTTTGTGTTTATTTATATTTTGTCCGCTAGTTACAATCCATGTTTTCTTATTAGGGCATAGAAGACTACGCTTAGAACTTCAATTTCTAGCAACTCCACTTAGTTAAACTTGCTTAGTTTACTTCACTTTTTAAGAATTTCAGAGATTTTCTCATCATCAAACATCATCAAAGGAGTAGTAGTCTAGCTTCTCGCGTTTTGTCCACCAGAGCAATCTGAAAAAAAAATCACGCTTCATCGTTATCACAATATTAGACTGATCTTTGTATCAAAATCAATGTCGCAACATGCATATGAGATCCATGGACCTACAGAGGTAAAAAGAGATATACATATATATATATATATGTATATTCATGGTTTCGAGACATTGTATGCTGAGTAGAAATGCATTTTCATCGGAATGAAAGTCAACAAACATGACATATGCCCTTACAAAAAAATTCCTACTACTTTTGAACTTAAGCCGTATGATTGGTTCTATGCATTACTTTCAAAGAAAACATAAAATGCTGGGAAGTTTTAACAAATTAACACCTATAACATGAAAACAAACATGGATAAGATGAAGAACTCATGCATCAGAACTTTAGATCATCCTCAAAGTGATAATTCATCCATTCTGTCTTTTAAATCCTTCAACTACTGTGACAGCTTGCCCCTTCATTTTTGAATCCATTACTTCACCATTTTATGTGTTAATGTTCCATTACCAATCAGCTTCTCTATTTCTTCTTTCAAAACCCAACACCTCCTAGTAGGGTGCCCTAATGCCCCCCAAATAGAAATCAAAAACACTGTTTGGATTGTAATTAAAAATAAATAGATCTGACATCTCCTCCATCAGCCTAGGGACAAGATATTACCCTTGAATCAGATAGGGAAGTAGAATTGAGATGGACACCTAGAAAACCTCAAGGGGTTTTATTCCCTTGTAGTCTTTCTTGTTGTAGATGTTTTTCAACCTAATTTTGCTTTAAGCCTAGCCCTTTTAGTCAGACCCATCTTCTTTTTGTCTTCTTTATCTTGATCCTTATTTAATTTCACAATGTGATTTGTAGCTAGATAATTGATCTTCAGAACTGGAACTGTTGGTTCAAACTCTAGTGCCCCGAGATCCAGAAAGTGCTGAACTTTACGCTTAAAGCTTATGTATTTCTCGATGAAATGGCCCTAAATTTCGGTGTGAATTCACAATGATCCTCCTCCATGAACCAATTCGGATACGGAGGTGACTGAGGTTTGATGAAGCTTGATGCAATCAGTCGAGCAGGTAACAACTAGGAAAATAGTTCCTGGTAGGTGAATGGAGTATGACTAAATTAAAAGTCCTTTAATTTCTCTTTTTTCTATTGAGAATCAGAAACTTGATTAATCGGTAACTGATGAGGCTTTCGAATAGTCAACACCACCGGTTGATTTTTTGTTGGATGAGTTGAAAATTTAGATGTCGATGCAGCCGACATCTTCATCATATTGTTTCATTTTGTACTTTCCCCAACTTACAACTCTATTTTATTTGAACCTCCGTTCATTGGCGAAGATAAGATTTTCAAGAGAGAGAGTCCTCGATCTTATCTAATATGAATTTAGAGGGGCATTTTGAGGCAGTGCAAACCATCTCAAATTGGTTGATGATAGCTTGGTTTTCATCAGACAGAACCTTTTCTACCACTAAGTTGTAGTCCCGGTTCTCGCTTGTTTTTCCAATGTTTTTTTGCACGAAGGAGTCTTCTGCCAAACCCTTTCCTTTGGTTATAGTAGCTATCATACCCATTAGTTCATTGATTTGCCCCCTTGTTTCATCTTGAAACCTCTTCACACATGCCATTATCTCTTTTTGAGTCCCAACCAAATGTTCTTGGAGCTCTGCGAGCTTATCCACCCTAGCACTAGGTCATTCATGGTTTTGAAGATGTAATGGCGAAAAATCATTTTCTTGTTCTTTCTACTTTCTAAGATGAACGTTCCTCATAATTAGCAATAGATATGACGCATTGAATGTATTATTTGAACAAAAGTAAATATTTAAACAATATCAACATTGTAAATAAAAGTTATGTTATGAAAAAAAAATTAATAATGCTACCATGCAAGAATGAATGCAAATGAGGCTTTGATTCAAATAGTCCATTAGAAAGACTTTCATTAAGAGAAGACGTCTGATTACAAAAGATTGACAAAAGATTTTATAGGTATCGACTGAATATTCTTCCTAGCATCTTGACTTCATGAAGCAATGTGTGCACTCAGTGCCCCAACTCCATCTCTGGACTGACTCGTGAAAATAACTCTCTTGCTTTTCTTACCAAACCTTGCACATGCCTAGCCACTCTTTCGTTTGAGCCAAAGCATCTGTCATTGCCCTTTGCTAGTCTCGGATAAGCTATCCCACTTACCGAAGCCGAAAGACTATCCGATTGTTGTCCTCTTGAATGACTCCCTTGAAAGTAGCGGAGTCATCATGCAAAACTCTAGATTGGTCTCAATTTTTCTCTTGCTCCCATTTTTTACGATCTTGCCTCAGAGACATTCTCTATTTATTTCGGTAACAATTAAGTTCTAACAAAAATAATGGGGCTCCTTAGGCCTCTTTGAGCTCTGGACAATGAAGCCACGTTGAGTACACCTTGAGAGTAGGGATCATGTCTACTTTGCCGAAGGTGAAACAACTATACCTAGAATTCCAAAACTGCGTGATGGCCTAAAATAGTTGCTAGTCCACTTTAACATCCAAAAGAAGGGTTATGTCACCGTATTCTTGCTGAAAATTATATCTCATCTCTAAATCCCATCGTCTTCAATTTTTTTTGAATTCAGACATCTCATTCTAGGTAGAAATAAACTGAGTGTGAGCAGCTGCTTCCGGCACGTGTCCCACAACCAAACTGTCTTCTATATCCATTTGCTTCCGCTCAGACCAACTCCAAACTGTAGCATTATCATTCTTTTTACTACAGAATATCTCTCCCATTATGACGGTCTCCTAATATGGAACTGCTCTTGAATCAACACCTATGGTATGTCATGTTATGCACAAATATTAAATGCAAAAGGAAAGAAAAAGAAACACAAAAAAAGAAATAAGTACATGTGAAATAATCGAATAAATAAATTAAATAAATCAAATGACAAATAATAAATAATGCAATAAATTAAAGCAATTTAAAACACATACAATGGCATATATAGCAAACAAAGGCATAAATAAACCAAACAAGGTCTAACAGGGTTATTGCTAAATAGACAGCATTTCGGCATGGCTCTAAAGGGTGGGCTCTTATGGGCCACTATATGTGGTTAGGTTCTAGAGCACTAAGGGTACTTGAACTATCGTTATTACCTACTAAGGTAATAGTACACCGATTCGGGAGGATACAAGTCCTTATACCATACGGAGGCGTAACCCTACAAAAATAAGGATCGAATCCCGAAAGCATATTACAATCCCATATGGAGGTGAACACCCCACGAAAGAAAGTGACCACTCCTAATTAACAGTTCTAAAACTAATGTATGATGACAATTTATATCAAACACCGTGAAAAAAAAGAGGTAAACAAACAAGGTTAGGGATTAAAAATTAAATTAAACTAAATTTAAAATTTTCTTAATAAATATGATACGAACCCAACTAAGGTTTGACTCTCTTTTTTGTTTTTGAAAACAAAAAAATTCCCTAGTGAAGTATAGCGACTTTTTAAGAATTTGTAGTTTCCCTCGCCTTAAAATTTTAGATTAGGAGGAAATTTTAAAAAAACTCATATTTTTAAATAAAATTAGAGGTGTCACCACCGGTCACTTGGGTAAGGTAGACTGGACACCAAAAAAGTAAACCAGAGAATAATTGGGTTCAGGAGTCAGTTACGAGTGGAGAAGGGTTCGTGCCCCCACCATGCCCAAAAATTGGTAGCTAAGGATTCGTATCGTATTTGCAAAGAAAAAAAATTTGGTTTAATTTAACTATTAATCCCTAAGATGCATGAATGCATGGTTATACAATTCGAATATAAAAACAACCTCGCAATTCACAGTACCAAAAGGAGATGATGCCTAAATACCAAAATTTTGAGGACTAACTAATGCAATAATTTTTAAATGCATAAGCAAAATATGCTTGATTAAACATTAATATAAATGAAATATAATATTAAAATTAAAATATAATAAAAGAAATTGAAATATACTAACATGCTTCTTTGATTAGTAAGATGAAAATTTACATTAAATGGATAAAAGAATATACCCAAGTCCAAATGTTCTTGGACTTAACAGGTGGGTCCAGACTACAAGGGTATAGGGCTCGCGAGTCCTCTCTGCAAGATAGGGTTTGGTGTAACTGGTAGGATCTGGGTCACAAGACCTAAATTTGGGCGCGGTTCATACTAAAAAAGGGTCCCCTTTTGCTTTTCATTTTCTCTTTTTCTTTACAAACTTAGTTCTCCATAATAGAGAACCCTAGCTGCTGCTTCTCTACGTCGTAGAGCCACCGTTTAATGAGTTCTCTATTCACCGGTGCCACCAACAAGCTCATATCATTTCCCTCTTCCCTTTTCTCATTTAGATTTCAACTAAAACGGCCACCAATGCCCTTGAATGAACTCAAGCGACCTTAGAGGTGTGATTTTCCACTGTCAACCTTCGAATCGTGGTGAATCTGAGGTATGTTACTCCCCACTAGCCGTGCAACCTTCTCACCGTAGGGATCGCCTGCTGTGGAGGCTCCGACTGTTGGGAACCACAATGGTCGAGAATGGATAAGCTTCTTTTGTTTCTACTTCTTTACTCTATTTTTCAAATTTGATTACTTTTGTTTTCCCCTTTTGATTTTGGTACTGATTGTTTGGTTGGTTTATTGGTTGTAGAGTGGATTGTAGTATTTGGTAAAGAGTTTTGGTTCAAATAGAGGTGTAAATGGTGCGTGTTTTGGTGATGAATGAAACGATGGGAGTGAATGGTCGAGTGGTAGCCATGGAAAAGGAGGTTGCTTGGTTATTTTTTTGGTTGGTTGATGGTAGGTACGGTGATGGGGATGTGACAAAAAAAGCAATGGTTTCCTTGTTGTGTTTGGTGGATTCGATGATGGTCACCTCATGAAGGGGGGATGCTTGGTGATGATGTATAGATGGGTAAAGAAGTTTGGGAATGCTCGATTTGGGTGAGCTGTTTGATGGCTTGGGAGTGAGCTGCCAACCAATGACTAGTGATGAATGGTGTTGATGGGTTAAGGGAGGTGATGATTTTTGGTTCTTCTCGATTATGGTTGAAATTGTTTTTCCTTGTGAAGGGTGATATGTTTTGTATCTTCATGGTGATGAAAGGTATTTTTGGTTTATCCCCTTAAAAATGAGAACCAAAGAAATTAAGACCTTGGGCACCAAGCATATTTTGAACCAATGAGAGTGAGGCATTCTTTCATCCAATCAAAGCAAAGCCTTAGTGAGCAAGGAGATGAGATTTTTCACTTTGTATTTTTGTCACCAAGTAAGAACCCAATGTAATGGGCCATGTTTGATGTGGGTTATAGGGTAATGTAAATGGGTCATCATATGGGTAATTAATTTATTTGGATCCTGTGGCCCGAATAAAATTTAGTGACTACACAAGGTAGGTTCCACACAAAGCTCAGCCAGCAAACCACCATCTTTGATCATCCTCAGGCTAGCAAACATTTCTCTCAAATCTGCCATGGACTTCCTACTCAATGCGTCAACCACCACATTAGTTTTACCAGGATGATACTCGATGATAAAATCATAATCCTTGAGCAACTTGATCCACCTCATTTGTCTTAAGTTCAACTCTTTCTGGGTAAGTAGATACTTTAAACTCTTATGGTCAGTGTAGATGTAACACTTTTCCCCATACAGATAGTGCCTCCAAATCTTCAATGCAAGATAACTGCTGCTAGCTCCAAATCATGGATAAGCTAGTTTTGTTCATGGGATTTGAGTTGTATCGAGGTGTAAGCGATCACCTTACCCTCTTACATGAGAATGCAACCAAGCCCATTCAATGAAGCATCACTAAACACCACATAATCCTTACCCGGTTCAGGCTGAGTTAAAACTGAGGCTTCCGTCAATAAGGCTTTCAACTTATCAAAACTTTGTTGTCTTATTTCGTTCCACTCAAACAGAACTCTCTTTTGCTACAACTTAGTCAAAGGGGATGCAATAATGGAGAACCCTTTAACAAATGACGATAATAACTGACAAGCCCAAGAAAACTTTAGAGTTCTGAAATATTCATAGGTGGTTTTCATTCTACCAATGCCTGAATCTTCTGCGGGTCGACACGGATTCCATCAACCGCAACTGTGGCCCAAAAATGCCACCTTAGAGCCAAAACTCGCACTTACTGAACTTGGCATAAAGCTATCTATCTCTCAAGATTTGAAGGACAACATGAAGGTGATAGTCGTACTCGTCCTGCAAACTTGAGTAAACTAAAATATCATCTATAAACACCACAACAAACTGGTCGAGGTAGGGCTAAAAAATTTGGTTCATCAAATCCATGAAAGTTGCAGGTGCATTGGTAAGCCCAAGTGGCATAACTAAAAACTCATAGTAGCCATACCATATCCGAAAAATGGTCTTTCGAACATTTTCTTTCTTGACTTTCAACTGATAATATTTGACCTCAAGTCCATCTTTGAAAACACTCGGGCACCTCTCTACTGATAAAAAAAGTCATCTATCCTGGGTAGAAGATAATGGTTCTTTACTGTCACTTTATTGAGCTAGCGGTAATCAATGCACATCCTCATCGATTCATCTTTTTTCTTAACAAACAAGATTAGAACACCCAATGGGAGATGCTTGGATAGATGAATCATCTCTCTAACAACTTTTGAATCAAATCTTTTAACTCTCTCAATTACGTTGGTGCCATACGATAAGGGGTAATGGACACTGGTGCTATCCCCAGCATTACCTTAATCTAAAACTCTAACTCACGATCCAGGGCTAGACCTAGAAATTCTTCCGAAAACACATAAAAAAAACTCTTACGGTCTAAAAGTTCTCTAACATTGGACTCGCAACCCTCGTGACCAAAAAGGCCTCACAAACTTGCTAAAACATCTTCTGTGCTACATAGCCAACACCATGTTGGGTAGACAATGATTCTTTTCACCCTTTATGACTAATCTAGTCCCATCCAAACCTCGAAGCTTAAGGCATTTTGCCCTATATCTCAAACTCGCATCATGCTCAAACAACCAATCCATCCCTAAGATAGCATCAAACTCTTGGAACGGCAATACTATAAGATCGACCAGGAAAATCAAGCCTTAAACTTCAATCAAGCACGTCCTGAACACCTTATCCACAAGAACATCATACCCCAAAGGACTACTCACCTAAACCCTAACCTCAAGGTCCTCGGCAAGAATACCTTATTGATGGGAAATCCCACTACGAATATAGGAATGGGTAGACCCCGAGTCTACTAAAGCAACAATAGGAACAAAGAATAAGGTAAATGTACCTGAGATGACGTTGATATCCTCGTACTTCTCTTGAGCCTTAACAGCATATTGCCTTGCCGATGCCCTAGCTGTGGACTAGAATGTACCTCCACTCTAATGTCGGGACGCATAACTCGTTCCTCCTCTAGCAACACCTTAACCCCTTTGGGCTATATAGGGAGCTCTCCGAGTCTAAACTGGGGTAGTGTCAATAGTGCTAGGACAATTCCTCAAAAGTGGTCTGATGAACCACAACCATAGCATAACTTGACGTACCCATAACACTCTCCATGATGCTTCTGCCCACACTGATCACACATGGGTGCACCAGAACCCCTTGATAAACCTTCATAACTTATCATAGATGAAGACGATCATTTACTATGACTAGCAGACTCTGATCTACGATCTAATTTTGCTCTATAACTCAATGCTCCCCTATTCTGGTTCTAATATCCCTTATTTCCCCGAAAGTGAGACTATGTCTGGTTAGAGTGGGTATGATTCCCTCCACTTGAACTTCCTTGCCCACTAGCTCGGCTATATGTCATCGCTTAAACTTGCTTGAGAGATTTGGCACTAGTGGTCAAATTCGAAAATACCTTTATAGGACAGCAGTTAAATACTCTTGAATTTTCTTTCTCAACCCCTTTAGAAGCCTCTTGCACCTGATATCATCTATAGCCACTAACTCTAGGGCATATCACTCAGCTGCAGAAACTCTTGTTCAAATTCGAAAACAGAGCGGTTCCCTTAGACCAAGTGAGTGAACTGATCTCTCAAATTAACAATATGGGCTTCACCCACATACTTCCTCTCGAACTCGTCCAAGAAATCATCCTATGAGGGTTAGTTAGGGTACCACCCCAACTCTACAGTTTCCCACCATTCATTAGCATTCTCCTTTAACAGAGAAATGATACATGCTAACTTGTCATCATGTTCCAAACGCATCTGTCGCATAATCCAGCGAGTGTCCCTCAATCACTAATCTACCTTAACTGGATTATCATGACCCAAACCAAAGAAATCTATAGCACTATGACAGCGAAACCTCTCAATCGGGGCCTCTGAAGGAGTAGCCGAAGGCCTAGGAATGGCTCTCAAAATACGGTAAAGAGCCTGATGCAGTTGGGAGAAATAGTTGGCCCTTCGACCTCTCTCTTCCTCTGACATATCTTTAGTCTCAGTGACGTAATCTTCATCATAACTCCCTTTAAGGGAGCCCCAACTCTCTTCTTGGTCGTGTTCCCTCCTAGGCATGATAGATTTTGCATAGAAAAGGAAGCAAGTTACACCATCAAATTTTAGCTTAACCAAGTACGACTTTGACTTATGGGTATGTATTCATTAGACACCTATTTATGACTTTACTACTACCCCGAGGCTTCCTAAAACTGACTAAACCTAGGATTCAATACCACTAAATGCAACACCCCAAGCCCAGAGGTCACATTTAGGCCTTAAGCCCAAACCGTTACTTTAAAATTTCAACCTAGTTTAGTCCAAAAAGAGTTTCATGCCATAAAACATTCAATTCCATATGTTAAAACATTGTTAAATAGTTTAAAATGTTTACATAAGGAGCTTTAATTAGTTAAAATTAATAAAATATTCACTTTTAACCCCTTTGACATGGCCTAGACGCAAGATCGAGCCAAGCGAGCTACATTAGGGTTTACCGAGGCAAACCCCGAAGATTCACAATTGAAATGGTCTTTTTTTCTTTTATCTTATCTAAATGCATCTTTAGATCCAAAGGTGATCATACAAGTTGTGGTTAAAGATACAACTCAATCGGGCATCAATTTGACATCCAATTGTTCGATTTCGCAACATAGTGACTAAAATGTAATTTCCAACTTTAAAACAACTTTTACCAAATTAAGGTTACCAATATTCAATTAGTCATATTTCATGTCTTCATGTTAAATCCCATCTCAAAATAACCATTCAAACTCATTTACTTGCATATTTACAAAATAGGGACCAAAATGTAAGGAATTCAAAACATCAGAAAGCATCTCAACAGTTTTAACGGTCAGCGTATCGGTACAGGTGTCCACCATATCGAAATGTCACTAAAAGACAAAAGCGTACCGATATGGTCCTCAAGCGTATCGGTACGATATTGCATATTTTGAAAACTCAGATTCCAGTAGCCATTAACCGTATCAAAACGGTAGACTTCATACCGATACCTTCACTATTTCCCAACTATGCGTACCGATACAGTTACCAGGCGTATCGGTACGCCTAGGCTATTTTGAGCATTTTGAGCCAGAACAGATCCCCGGTACTGAAACCTTGAGGTGTATACCAGTACGGTGAGACCTGTAATGACCTCTAGGTCCAACATATGACACTTTGGCTCATTTCAAACCACTCCAACTCTAAGCTAAACATCATACATCATCAACAACATGATTAAGCAACAACTTAACATCATCAAAAGCCATCCTAACTTTTCTAGCATACACAAGCATTCAATTCTAGATGCAAGTTCTCTAGTCCACTTTCAAATCATTAAAGCAACCATATCACAACCACTTAAAGCATTTTACAAGTACAAACAGAAAACAGTACTTGCAACAATAGGGAGTTCACCAAAACACTCTCAAAACCCCATACGACACGTTGCCATCATTACTACTTATCAATGTTCCAAACCGTACTTCGAAAACAAGTCTTGGGAACTCCTTTCTTTGCTTCCCCGCTGCCTCAAACTTAATTCTCTGCATTGATGGAAAAGAGAGCGTAAGCACACTAGGATTAGTGAGGGATGCTCAAACAACAACCATCATCAATACGAGTTAAACCATTTTACATAACTTTGAAAACCACTTTCAAAACTCTTTGAAAACATCATCATAGCATCATGCCTTATCAAAACTATGCACTGAACTTTTCCAAAATAGTATATTAAACCATATGCAACATGTATCATGGATTCAGCAACAAAGTCTCATTTGCTACCCTCAATTTAAGTTTTCCCATGCATACTACCAATGCAAGGCTTAAAGAGTAAAACATGTTTAAATCACATTAAACAACAT
This sequence comes from Hibiscus mutabilis, assembly GCA_019671005.1. Lineage (NCBI taxonomy): Eukaryota > Viridiplantae > Streptophyta > Magnoliopsida > Malvales > Malvaceae > Hibiscus > Hibiscus mutabilis. The sequence continues at coordinate 26,084,712 of CM033741.1, forward strand.
AGTCCATCTCATGATACGTAAACAATTATATTGGTGTACAAGTGATCATTTACCAAGTTCCACTTTTCAAAACCATAACATCGCATACACGCATTCAACAAGTGTTCCTACAACACTTAACAAACAATCTACCGGTAACACAAGGTTCATACACGGGAGTATTCGTTACACATAAACCCTCCACCATTATGACACCCGTGGTGGAGTATTCGGTACACATAAACCCCTCAACACCACTCATCGGTATGATGTTTAATCCACTAACGGGAGTCTTCGATACCGTACAACCCCTCGACCATTAAGGTACTTGGATGAAGTATTCGGTACACAATATAAACCCCACAAATTCCAAGGTGCCTTTTTATAGTGCACTATCAATCCTATGGCCGACCAACTATATCTGATTTCATTTACAAACCTTTTTCATACCAATATAATTCATTTTAACATCAACAACTAACTATTTTCACATGCGTCATCAAAATCATTTAACCAATGCAATAAACCTTGCATTAACCAATGTTTATAAACATTAACAAATCATGCATTATTCCCAAATGTGACAACATCATTATGTAGCCAATTTCCAGCATTAAACCATGCTCAAAACATGCATATACGATGAATAACTAAACTATGTAAAACAAGTGCATAAAATCAATTGCCCAACCGAGTTCAAGAGAGAAATTTCATCCTTTACTTACTTCCGAGCTTAGACTAGCGTTTCAAGCTCGATCTAAACTCCCAAACACAACTTTCAAACCTTTGCAAAGTTGAAAACATGTTTCCACTCACTAACTTGCAAAGCCTCGCTTGCCGATACAACAACCATGCCTCTAAAGCTTCTGAACCCAACGTTCAAGCTTGAGGTCCAATTTCCCCTACTTTTATCCACACAAAACAGAGGTACATTACATCAAAATGCAATTAACATCACAACAACATTAAACCTCAACATCCTTTATCCAAATTCCCTCCATAACACCCAAAAACAACAACAAAATTATTCCAAACTTAACCCAACCACAATCTAACGTTTCAACTCATATATTAACATCAATTATCATCTAAAAAATAACTCTAACATCCTTACATATCCAGCAAACAAATAACCACCACAACTCCTCAAAGACACATAACTAACAACCGAGAAAATTAGAGATTCATATAGCCTCGTGATTCTAATGTTAAAACCCATCTATTAACATTATTCAACATCAAAATTATAATTAAAATCAATCAAGAACCCAACAAAATAGAATCTATATGAAAATCACTTAATCATCTCAATTAAACCTTGATTTAACCAAGTTCCACAATTAAACCATTAAAATTCATTGGAAGCATTAAACAAGGATCAAATACTTGGGAATTTCAGTAAAGAACCATTCATTAGAGGAGAAGAATGAACCTTACCTCTAATGAGTGAATTTCCTCTCAATTGGATGTTTTAGATCTTGAAAACAAAGAAATTCAATGAGGTTTTGCAGAGCAAGATTAAAGAATCAATTAAGAAACAAGAGTTTAAGAAATCAAGAGTGTTACCTCAGATCTTGGATGAAAAAATGGGTGTTTGGCTGAAGAACTTTGAGAGAAAAGTTTTGGGGAAAAGTTACGTCAATTTTTTGTTTTAAGAAAATAACTACCTTTGTGTTAATCCTCCTTTTAATTAATCAATTAAAACTCTTTTAAAATAATCCCAATTGAGAGAAATGTCTGATAAAACATTTAGGTAAAATAGCTCCTTAAAGATTCTAAGTTTTGATCATTTTTCAAAATAGTCACTAATAAAGCAGTTTTCACTCTTTATATTTTGGTCACCAGCCAAAATGTCCAATTTCCAAAATCCATTTTCCAAAATTGAGTTTACCAAAAATATCCATATATTAAATTATGATTTTTAGATATTTTCTCATATTTTTCTCGTACCAAAATCATTTATTTTGATTTTAATCTCGAATCTGACTCGAATCTCTAATTTCAGCCCATTGAACCGTCTAAACCAATTGGACAACTCCTAAGCCCAAAATCGGGGCGTTACAACTCTCCCCTGTAAGAAATTTCGTCCCTGAAATTTACCTGATGAAAAAAGATGCGGAAACTGAGTAACCATGCCCGACTTACTCTCCCACGTGGCATCTTCAACACCGCTATGTTGCTACAACACCTTAACAATTTCTATCGTCTTTCCACGAAGAACTTTACTATTGGAGTCAAGGATCTCCACTGGTTCCTCCATATAAGACAAATCTGGTCTAATCAACATCCTCAACTAGCATAACATGCAACGGATCCGAGCGATACCTCCGCGACATGGACACATGAAACACATCATGAATCTTCTCCAAATCAAAAGGCGACCTTAACCGATAAGCCATAGGACCAATGCATTCTAGCACCTCATACGGTCCAATAAACCTCGAGCTCAACTTCCCTTTATGCCCAAAGCGCATCACCTTCTTCCAAGGCAAAACTTTCAAGAAAACTCTATCTCCTACAGCGTACTCAATCTCTTTACGCTTCAAATCTAAATAGGATTTCTGCCTATCTGAGGCCTTTTTTAAACGATCACAAATCATTTTTGCTTTCTCATCCGTGTCCATCAACACATCAGGCATGGAAACATACTTTTCCCCAGTCTCAGCCCAACACAAAGGTGTAAGGCACTTCCTACCATACAAGGCTTCATACGGTGCCATCTTTATACTTGCTTGATAACTATTATTGTACGCGAACTCAACCAAAGGCAACTGTCTTTCCCAAGTTCCTTGAAACTCAATAATGCAATGTCTCAACATATCCTCCAAGATCTGAATCACCCGTTCAGGTTGACCATCCGTCTAAGGATGATACGATGTACTAAAATTCAAGCGAGTATCCAAAGCTTGATGCAAACATTTCCAAAACCTTGCTATAAATCGCAGATCTCTATCCGAAACACTCAACTTGGGCACTCCGTGCAACCTCACAATTTCAGCAACATACAAATCCGCCAACCTATCCAAGGAATACGTCGTATGAACTGGCAGAAAATGTGCTCAATTCGTAAATCGATCAACAATCACCCAAATGGAATCCTTTTTAGTTTGTGTCCAAGGCAACCCTGACACAAAATCCATAGTGATTCTCTTCCATTTCCACTCTAAAATTCTCAACGGCTACAATAACCCAAAAGGAAACTGGTGTTCAGCTTTCATACGCTGACATACCAAACATCTAGCAAGGAAATCAACTACATTCTTTTTCAAACCCACCCAATAGTACACTTTCCTCAACCCCAGATACATTTTAGTACTACCGGGATACATAGCAAAATGACTAGTATGTGCCTCAGTCAAAATCATCCGTCTGAATTCCATGTCATTAGGCACCACTATCTGTTCCTTAAAACACAACACTCCATCACTATTAAAGTGAAATCTGTAGGAGTTCCATCCATGATATCCTTGACATGCGACACCAACGTCTTATCATACGGCTGCTTCTCTTTGATCAACTGTGCCAAAGAAGGTTTCACTTGTAACTCTGCCAACAACCCTCCATCACGTGACACACTCAACCTCGCAAACATGACTCTCAACTCCACAACGGATTTTCTACTCAAAGCATCAACCACAACATTGGCTTTTCCCGGATGGTATTCAATGGTCAGATCATAATCCTTTAATAATTCTAACCATCTACGTTGACGAAGATTCAACTCCTTTTGTGATATCAAATATTTCAAGCTCTTATGGTCAATGTAAACACACTTTTCACCATAGAGGTAATGTCTCTAAATCTTCAACGCAAACACTACTGCGGCGAGCTCAAGATCATGCGTCAGGTAGTTGCGTTCGTACACCTTTAACTGCCTTGATGCATAGGCTACTACTTTCCCTTCCTGCATTAACACACACTATAAACCACAAACTCCTTCTCAAACTCCGGTTGAATCAAGATTGGAGCTTGTGCCAAGGCTTCCTTCAACTTCTCGAAATCCTGTTGCCTAGCCTCTATCCACTCGAACCAAACATCCTTCTGTAATAACTTGGTTAACAGAGTAGTAACCCTCGAAAACCCATCAACAAAGCATCGGTAATAACCTGCCAAACCCAAGAAATTATGGATTTCTGATACTGACTTTGGTTGCTTCCAACTCGCAACTGCCTCAACCTTTTAGGATTAACCCGGATACCTTTAGCTGAAACTACATGACCTAGGAAAACAACTTCCCTAATCCAAAATTCACACTTGCTTAACTTAGCGTAAAGCTGATTATCCAACAAGGTCTGCAACATAATCTGTAAGTGTCGATCATGATCATCCTTGGTACGAAGAATATCATTAATGAACACTACTACAAACTGGTCCAAAAATTCATTGAATACTCAGTTCATCATATCCATGAATGTTGCAGGTGCATTCGTTAGCCCAAACAGCATCACCAAAAACTCATAATGGCCATACTGCGTACAGAAAGTAGTCTTCAACACATCCTTATCCTTAACCTTCAACTGGTAATATCCAGATCTCAAATTGATCTTGGAAAATACCGTAGCACCTCAAAATTGGTCAAACAAATCATCAATTAGCGGCAAAGGGTACTTGTTCTTTATCATCAACTTGTTCAATTGTCGATATTCAATACACAACCTCAAGGTGCCATCCTTCTTTTTTACAAACACTGGTGCTTCCCACGGAGAAACACTAGGCCGAATAAAGCCATGATCCAACGGCTCCTGGATTTGCGTCTTCAACTCTTTCAACTCTTTGGGTGCCATGCGATATGGTGCGATTAACACCGGAGCCGAATCAGTATATGTCTCGATACAAAACTCCACCTCCCTTTCCGGTGGCAAACTATGTAACTCTTCTAGAAACTTACCCAGAAAGTCACAAACAGTACAGATATCCTTGGTGTAATCACTAATTTTATCCGGGGTTTCTACCCATTTTTTATTTTTGTTAGTTTTTTATAATGGGCTTGAATTGTTCTTACCCTTCTATATATTATTTATTAATGAAGAAAATGCAAAAAAAATACATTATAATTTTATAAGTATTAAATTACTTTTTATATGCGTTGTTATGTTGTTATTTTAATACAAAAAACTCAAAAAAAACTATTTTAGTTAGTATGCTATGTCTATTAAGTACAACTATTGTCTATATACTATATGTTTATTTTCAACTAGTATAATTTCTTAGATTATTATATTTATTATGTTCGATTATTGCGTTTTATGTTATGATAAAAACAAAAAAACAGCAGAAAATATTATTAGGTTTATTAGTATTTTTATTCGATTTGCATTATTAGTGTTATAAACTATTTTCGTATTAGTATATTATATTAATTATATTACTATTATTACCTTATATTCTTATATTATTCTTATTATTATTATAAAAAAACTAAAAACAAAAAACATTATAATTAAATAATTAAAGCCCACTAAAATAATTAAATAAACACAAGTCCAAATGTTTTAATAATTAAAAGTCCATTTACACTTAATTAAAACCCAAAAAATACATTACACAGCCCGTTTCGAGCCCAAAATCTAAATCTACCCAACAAGGAACCCTATTCCTTGCTTCTTTGTGTTTATGCGCAGCTGATTTCCGGCCGTTAGATCAGGCCCTTTGATCTAACGGTCCAGATTACATTTTAAAGGAAACCCTAATTAGGGTTGTACTATTTGCCAAGCGCCGCCCCATCTCCACCGTTGGATCTACGGATTCAAATGAATGGTCCAGATTACATCAAGAGGCTTCTGAAACTCCACGCGCCCCACGCCCTGACTTCCTCGCTCCTTCACGTGCGCGTGCGTTGCATGCATGACTCTTCAGATTCCACATGCGGCTGCCAAGCTCCCTCTGTCTGCTCGTCTGCTGCAGCCAGCAGCCTTCTTCCTAGTCCCCGTTCATCTCGTGCAGCCACGTTTCCATGCAACTAAAAATAAGCACACATTAGCAAAAAAGCAAGAAAACAAATCAAGCTAAGATTGAACAAAAATAACAAGATTCCCAGAGGATTTCAGCGGATTTCAGAAGATTTTATAATGTTGGTTTTATTTTTGATTTTCACATGTAAAAACCATTCGGATATAAACCGGAGCAAAAAAAAATGTAACGATAGTTTTTCAAGATAAGAAAGAAATACAAAACGAGAACCTTTTCAGAGGTATTCTCTCGGCTTCACTCTTACATGCATACACACCATATCATCAAATCCTAGATCTAAGCAAGAAAAAGAGTTTTTTTACCCTTAGAGTTGTAGGTCGTCTACTCGTCGTTGGTTTGCCGACAATAAACCACTACCACTGGGCTAAAAAGGGTGAGCTGACGTTTGCTTTTTGGGCAGTCTCTTCGGTTTCACCCACTGGTAACAATCTCAGGCTTTTGGCCTTGAGTGGTGAACCAGTGGGGAATTGGAACCTTTGTTTTTGAAAGGGGTAAAACCCTAAATCTGGGGGCTGAAGGGTTACTTCTTTTGTAGATCTAGGTTTGCTTACAAATCTGAGTTTTTAGGGCTCGGATTCGAGTTTAAAAAGGGGAGGTTTGGCTGTTGAGTGTGACGGTTGGGTTCTCTGGTGCCGGCGCATGGCGGCCGGCACGGCGAGAAGTGACTGGTTTTGGGGTTTTTAGCCCGATGAACGGCTGAGTTCATCTCAACTCTGGAGAGGGCAGAGGGTTTGAAGTTTCTGGTTTTGGAAATCTTTTCAAAATGACTAAAGGGTTGCGTTTTTTTGCCAAAAATGTGTGTTTTATACTCAATCCTCATTTTAAAAATGGTCCACTCATCGTTTTAATCCCTCAGTCCCAAGGTATTTACCCGTGTTAGTCCTTCCCTCTTTTGAATTTCTCTCCGTAGTCCTCGTATCTTTTTCAAACTTTGCATTTTTGCCCGTATATTGATTTTAATCTGGCTTAAGATGGGTAAATAATTTCGTTCTGGCTTTGATTTTATTCCCGTTTTAGTGTTAAAATCTTACATATGGTCCCTCTAACTTTAGATTCTATCAAATTAAGTCCTAATTCCAGTTTGTTTACTTTTTTCCTTTCCCGTGCATTTTCTATTTATATTCTGTTTCTTATTATTTCATTAATTTGATATGTATATTATGGTTGGCCCCCATTTTTTTACATGAATATGTAATGTATTGTGTGATTGTTTTTTCTTAAGTCTTTGTGTACATCATCTATGTGTGTATCATTTAAAGTACGCATTTATGTTATTGTTGGTGTTCGTGCTTATATGGTATTTATGTGATATATATTATATCTATGAAGATGATAAGTTTAGTATGTTTCATCACATATTGTTTAGGTAATTATGGTCAATGAGGTAATCTAGTTTTTTTTTACGGTTGTTTCTAGATACATAGCATGGTTATATGTGTATAGTTTATTTCTCTTTCGAATGGCCTTTAATATTTGACAACTAGGATCCTTTTTGTTTCGTACCTATATATATTTATCATGTTTATGCTCTTATTTCATATTTATTTGCTTTGATTTATTTCGTTGTATTCGACTTATTTAAATTATGTTAATGCGGGATCTTTTTATTCGACGGTAAATGGGCCAGTATCAAACGTAGTGATGGTGGTCTTGCCATTTACTTTCGAATAACGGGACCCTTAAAATAGACTCGCATGTATAACCGAATTTTAAATTGATTGTCACTTTAATTCACAAAGTTCGATATTAACAAAGTGGTAATTTTTTTACGGTACCAATTTTTGGGCGGTATGGGGGTGCTAAAACTCTCCCCATCCATAACCGACTCCCGAACCCCATGTTTTATTGAATCTCTGGTTTTATGGTGTCCGGTGGTGACTCCAAGTTTTACCGTTTTTTCAAAAATATGAATTTTTAAAGAATTTCCCCGTCTTTTTTATATATTCCCAAAAAACGTAAAGAAAATCGAATTACGTACTTTTAGCAAACTCGAATTTTTTAAGGTCGCTACACTTGGTCTGTACTTCTTCCACATTCGGGTTTATCATATAAGCTAGATATGTCTGATATCCACAATCAAGCAACTTACGCGCTTCTATGGCCGAAACCATATTGGATAAGAACTTTACATTTTCACCCACAACTACAACCTCATAATCATCATCGAGCTTCAACGAAACCCGATTGGTTTCAAAATCAGCCACAGCTCGATGCTCGGACAACCAGTCCATACCCAATATCACGTCAAAACCATGGAACGGTAGCTCCATCAGATCAGTCACAAACACATGTCCTTGAACCATCAGAGGACATCTCTTATACAACTTCCTCGTGATGACCGTCTCACCAAAAGAACTCGTCACTTGCATACCAACATCAATCATTTCTACCGGTATACCAAGCAATTGTGCATGCTCATGCAAAATATATGAATACGTGAAACCAGAATCTATCAAAGATAACAATGACATAGAGTGCAAGGTAAAGGTACCTGCTATCACGTCCGTGTCATTCTTCCCTTTACGGTGAGCATAGATCCTCGCTGGTCCACCATCTTTCGATCGAACCACCACGGTATGTGCCACAACCCTCTGTCCCTCATCCTTCTATTGAAAAGTACCTCGACCGCGCCCACGGCCTCTCGGTGGTGCAGCAACAGGTGCAGGTGCCTGCCTCCCTCTAGCAAGAAATGGATAATCTTGCCTCTTTTGATCAACCGACCCACAACTCCAACAAGAATTCATTGCCACAACTGCAGGAGCTTGTCCCTCTCAAGCTACACGCGGGCAATCTCGCCTCAAATGCTCTCTCGAGCCACAACCCCAACAACCATTATGTGCTGCTCGAACTTGAGCACCCTGCCCTTGAGATCCTCATCCTGATCCATCTCCAACGCGTCTTGCATCTGGTCAAAACCTTCGGTCACGGTGCCTCTTATCCTGGCCACCCCAGAACTATACTCTACAATTCTCTTCCCCGAGCTAGAACCTCCAGAACGACGAGACAAACCCAAACTCTTCTCAATATCCTTTGCTCGTGCGACCAAAATGTCAAAGTCAGTGGCCAACATATACGTCTTGACATCCTGCACCAATCCATATCAAAAACGCTCACAGCGTTGCCCCTTATCCAATACTAACTCAGATGTATACTAGCTCAGCCTCACAAATTGCACCTCATATTCTGACACTGTTATACTACCCTGAACCAAGGCCATAAACTCACGTTTCTTCTCATCCAAGTATCTCACTCATAGATACTTCTTCCTAAAGGCAGCTTGGAAGAATTCCCATGTTACTTCTTCGAGTTCCATATTTGTAATCACTGTGGTCCACTAACTGTATGTGTTTCCCTACAACAAGGACACCATACACCCCAGCTTACACTCATCATTACATCCCAACTGAGCCAAGATATGCTCTATACTAGCCATCCACTCCTCGGATGTCTCGGGTGTCAACCCTCTAAACTCAACTCTTCCAAGATTGTGTAAATGCTCCAACGGTAACCCCAGATTAGTAGCAACAGGTGCTAGAGTCGGTACATTAACTTCAGCCATCGCGGCCTGGAATACTCCCATCATCGCTTGAACCAAAGGTGTCATATCACCAAACACTAGACCAGGTGGTGCAGGTGGTACTTGTTCTGCTCCCTCATGAGGATTAGGCAGAGGAGGCGGTAAATCCTTAGGGTGTACAAGCTCACCCTCCACTCCCTGCCCTCCGGCAACAACGTTTATGTTAGATTGTAACTCTCTCGTCGGTGGCATAGTCTAAATCGTATCTAAGGCATGATAATTACACAAAAACAATCAGGCCAGCTTAAAGCAAGGATCCAAGACTTCCACTTTAAACCAAAATTATTTCATAAACATAGTAATATGGTAGCGTGTCCCTAAAATACCCCGATATGACATACATTTCAAACACCATATGTGTAAATAATCACCGTGCATAGCAACAACATGTTACAAACACCAGCAACATCCCAATAATTGCAAAACCTGTCTCTGATACCACCAAATGTAACCCCCTTGACCCGGCCTAGACGTAAGACCGAACAAAGCGAGCTATATTAGGGTTTGCCTCGGCAAACCCTGACATTTCACAATTGAAACGGTCCATTTTTTCTTTTATGTTATCTAAATGCATCTTTAGATCCTAAGGTGATCATACAAGTTGTGGTTAAAGATACAACTCAGTCGGGCGTTAATTTGACATCCAATTATCCGATTTTGCTATATAAGGACTAAAATATAATTTCCAACTTTAAAAAGACTTTTACCAAATTAAGGCTACCAATCCTCAATTAGTCATATTTCATGCCTTCATGTTAAATCCCATCTCAAAATAACCATTCAAGCTCATTTACTTGCATATTTATAAAATAGGGACCACAATACAAGGAATTCAAAACATCAAAAAGCATCTCAACATATTTAACGGTCAGTATATCGGTACAGGTGTCCACCGTATCGAAACGACACTAAAAGAAAAAGGTGTACCCGATACGGTCTTAAAGCGTATCAGTACGGTATTATATATTTTGAAAACTCAGATTCCAATAGCCATTGACCGTATCGAAACGGTAGACTTCGTACCGACACCTTCACTATTTCCCAGCTATGCGTACCGATACGATTACCAGTGTATCGGTATGTCTAGGCTATTTTGATCATTTTGAGCCATAACAGATCCCCACGTACCGAAACCCTGAGGTGCGTATCGGTACGGTGAGACCTGTAATGACCACTCTAACACTAAACTAAACATCATACAGCATCAACAACATGCTTAAGCAACAACATAACATCATCAAAAGCCGTCATAGCTTTTCTAGCATACACAAGCATTCAATTCTAGATGCAAGTTCTCTAGTCCACTTTCAAATCATTAAGGTAACCATATCACAACCACTTAAAGCATATTACAAGTCCAAAATAGAAAACAATACTTGCAACAACAGAGAGTTCACCAAAACACTTCCAAAACCCCCCATACGACACAATGCCAGTATTACTATTTATCAATGTTCTAAATCGTACTTCGAAAACAAGTCTTGAGAACTCCTTTCCTTGCTTCCCCGCTGCCTCAAACTCAATTCTCTACATTGATGGAAAAGAGAGCGTAAGCATACTAGGATCATTTACCAAGTTCCATTTTACAAAACCATAACATCATATACATGGTTTCAACAAGTGTTCCCATAACACTTAACAAACAATCTACCGGTAACACAAGGTTCACACATGGGAGTATTTGGTACACATAAACCACTCCACCATTTTGACACTCATGGTGGAGTATTCGATACACATAAACCCCTCAGCATCACTCATCGGTACGATGTTTAATCCACTAACGAGAGTCTTCGATACCGTACAACCCCTCGACCGTTAGGGTACTTGGATGGAGTATTTGGTACACCGTATAAACCCTGGGAATTCTAAGGCACCTTTTATAGTGCACTATCAATCCTATGGCCAACCAACTATATCTGATTTTATTTACAAACCTTTTTCATACCATCACTTGCCAATATAATTCATTTTAACATCAACAACTCACTGTTTTCATATGCGTCATCAAAATCATATGCGTCATCAAAATCATCTAACCTGGTCCACCGGACCGTCTACCACACCCCAAAACTACTAGGCCCAAAATTAGGGTGTTACAACTCTCCCCCACTTAAGAAATTTCATCCTCGAAATTTACTTAGAGGAAACAGATACGAAAATTGCTCCAGCATCTCTGACTTGCGTTGCCACGTGGCTTCCTTAACACCGCAGTTCCTCCACAATACCTTAACAAGCTCAATTGTCTTGCCATGCAGAACCTTCTTTCCGGTATCCAAGATTTCTACAAGTTCCTCGTCATAAGATAGATCCGCCCTCAACTCAACATCCTTTATCAGCATAACATGCGACGGATCCGATCGATACCTCCCAAAAATCAAAACATGAAACACATCATGAATTTTCTCAAGCTCGGGAGGCAACCTCAACCGATAAGCCACTGACCCACATGCTCCACAACCTCATATGGTCGAATAAATCTCGGGCTAAGCTTACCCTTTCGTCCAAACCGCATTATCTTTTCCCATGGTGATACTTTCAAAAACACACGATCCCCAACCGCATAATCAATTTCCCTACGCTTCAAATCTGTGTAGGATTTCTGATGGTTCGCAACCGCTTTCAAGCGCTAACAAACAAGCTCAATCTTTTCATCCGTGTCTTTCAACACATGTGGTAAGGAAACATGATTTCCCCTACCTCGGCCCAACACAATGGTGTACGACACATCCAGCCACACAACACCTCATACGGAGTGATCTAGATACTCGCCTGATAACTGTTATTATAAGAAAATTCAACCAGAGGTATCTGCTTCTCCCAGGTTCCTTGGAACTCAATAATGCAATACCTCAACATATCCTCCATAGTCCGGATAACACGCTCAAACTGTCCATCCGTCTGAGGATGATACGCAGTACTAAAATTCAACCTTGAACCCAAAGCCTGATGTAAACATTTCCAAAATCTTGCCGTAAACCTCATATCTCTATTTGAAATAATTGACGTAGGCACCCTATGCAACCGAACAATCTCATCGATGTACAAATCAGCCAACTATCTAAGGTGTACGTCGTATGCACCGCAGAAAATGTGCACACTTCGTAAACCGATCAACAATCACCCAAATGGAATCCTTTTTTGCCAGGGTCAATGGTAATCCTGTCACGAAATCAATAGTGATTCTCTCCCATTTCCACTTTGAAATTCTTAATGGCTGCAACAACCCGGATGGAAACTGATGTTCAGCCTTTACATGTTGACACACCATACACTTGGACACAAACTCTGCCACGTCCTTTATCAACCCAACCCAATAATACATTTCCTTCAAATCACTATACATTTTGGTACTACCGGGATGCATAACAAAAGGACTAGAATGTCCCTCCTCCAAAATAGTATGCCTGAGCTCCGTAACCTCCGACACTACTATTCGGCCTTTAAAGCACAGAACGCCATCATCATCAATGTAACCCCCTCGACCCGGCCTAGCTACCAGACCGACCCAAGCGAGTCACATTAGGTTTACCAAGGTAAACTGTGAGAAGAAACCCCAAAACGAGACCATTTTTTCCCTTTTATCTTGTCTAGATACTTAATTAATATCCTACATGTTCATGCTAACTGCAAATGAAAACCTAACTCAACCGGACATCGATTTGACATCCAATTGGTCTCAAATGCAATTTAGGGACCAAATTGCAATTCTAGAAAATAACAGGATTAAAGCTCATTTTATGTTACCCAACCTTAATTAATTAGGATTCAATCATACATCTCAAATTTTAGCTCAAACCGATCACTCAAGCGCATTTAATTGAATAAACACAACTCAAGGACTAAAATGTAAGAAAATAGAACCTCATTTCCAAGACTAAAACAGAATTACCTACCACCCGTACCGGTACGGTCTAACCCATTCCGGTATATTTTGAAACACTACGTTTCAGTACGCAACACCCCATACCGGTATACCCAACGGTATTAACTCAATCGGGCATCGATTTGACATTCAATTGGCCTTAAATGCAATTTAGGGACCAAATTGCAATTCTAGAAAATAATAGGATTAAAGCTCATTTTATGTTACCCAACCTTAATTAATCAGGATTCAATCATACATCTCAAATTTTAGCTCAAACCGATCACTCAAGCGCATTTAATTGAATAAACACAACTTAGGGACTAAAATGTAAGAAAACAGAACCTTGTTTCCAAGACTAAAACAGAATTACCTACCACCCGTACCAGTACGGTCTAACCTATTTTAGTACATTTTGAAACACTACGTTTCGGTACGCAACACCCCATACCGGTACGCCCAACGGTATTAACGAACTTTTGAAAGTGCACTGTGGATCGTACTGATACGTCTAGTGGTGTTTCGGTATGCAGGACTTGGTTTAAAAAGCAGATTCCAGTGGCTAAAACCCGTACCGGAACACCCCCTCCCGTACCGGTATGCTAGGCCAATTAGCCTGGGCGTATCGAAACACCTAGCATTCGTATCGAAACCCTGTGCTTGAAAATGCCCAACCGTACCGAAACGCCAAGTAGCGTACTGGTACACCTGTGCATTTCTGGTTCCATTTAGCTTATTACACATGTTCTTTAACCACACAAATCACCCTATCAAGCCCCTAATACGTAACCAGCATATTCCAATGATCAAGGCACAATTATACATGGCATAACATCAACTTTTCATGGCATCATTAATTAAATGTAATCTATAGGCATGCATCCTAGTTATCCAACCAAGTAACATTCCAAAATGTAAACCACCACCAAAAGCAAACTTTAGAGGCCTTTTACAACTCAAGAGCAACCAAGCAATCATGCTCAAACAGGGAGTTCAACAAAACATCTCCCAAAACCAAAACAAGTGCCCCATTGCCTTTATTCTTATAGTCTAATCCAAAACATACTTTGATAACCAAGTCTTGCTAGGATTTTCTTGCTTCTCGATGCCTTCCAAGACCTTAGTTATTTGCATTGATAGACAAAAGAGCGTAAGCATGCCAGCTTAGTGAGGAGTGCTCAAATACAAAACACCATCAATGCATGTAAAACCATTATCCAATAGCACATTGGAAATCCCTTATTAAATTATATTTTTCAACATATGAATCATCATGCCTTAAAAATCATGCACTTAACACTTTCAAAACCAGCATATTAAACCATATGCAACATGTATCATTAACCAATAGCAAATCCCATTGCTAACCTCAATTTAAGCCTTCCCATGCATAATAAACATATGCAAAGCTTAAAGAGTAAACATGTATAAATCACATTATACAACATAAACCTTTCAATGATACATTAACAATTATATTGGCTTACAAGTCATCATTAAACAAATTCATTAACAAAAGTGTTCATCGGATACACGGATTCAACAAGTGTTCAACCAACACTTCAAGCCATCTCAACCGGAATAGTGATACAATCACAATTGTTGTACGTTAACAACCGGGTACACTTACAACCCACGGGGATGCCAACCCCAATCATCAATTAGACGCTTAATCCACTAATAGGACTTTTTAGTACTGTTAAACCCCTCTACCGCTAAGGTACTTGGATGGAGTTTTCGATACACGGATCTAAATCCCTCAACATCCAAGGTGACTTATTAGAGTGCACTCAATCCTATGGCCGACCAACTATATCCGTTAACAATTTTAAAATTACATCACTTGCCAATATAATTAACCACTTACCATATACCCCACTATTTTTAACAAGCATTAAACCAATCCTTTTTCCAAAGCAACAACCATGCTTTAAACCACAAGTATAAACCATATACTTACAAGGATCACTTACCATGTGCATCCTTCAGCATTTCAAACTCAAAAACAGTATATCAAATACTTTAAATCATGCTTAAATAATAGGTAACATGTAAATCAAAACAAGTGCATAAAACCATTTCCTGCTAGCACTAACGAGAGAGAAAATCCACTTTTACTTACTTCCTAGTTTAAACCAGCATACCAAGCTAAGTTTAAACTCCCATAAACCACCTTTAAAACATTCTAATGGTTGAATCCATAATCTCACTCACCGATACGTGAAACCTTGATTTACCGATGCAGAATCAAGTGTCCAAAACCTCCAACACCTCACCAATCACGTCCGGATCAACCTCCCATGCTTTGACCACAACAAAACAGAGAATTAATGCATCTCAATGGATTCAAGACACTGCAACAACAAATCCTCTTGGATTTCCACAATCCTCTCAAGATTACCCATCCATAACAACCGAAATCATTAACAAAACCTTCTCAAACGCAACCCAGCCACAACCTAACAATCTAACACCACTTTTATCAACAATCAACACCTAAAAACAGAATCAAATCAATCTAACACCCCATGCATTCATGCAGCCAGCAAAACATCCCAAGAACACAAATCTAGCAACCTAAACAATTAGAGATTCAAGAGTTTCGGGATTCCATTGACAACAACAACTATCAACATTATAAAACATCCATTATATGAATTAAATCATCCTTAATTACCAGAAAATAGGTTCAATGCGTGAATCAACTCATTCCCCCAAATAACTCAATTAATCATTGAAAAATCATTAAAATCAAGTTAGAAATACAAAATCAAGGATCAAATACTTGGGAATTTTAATAAAGAACCATACAATAGAGGAGATCTTAGACCTTACCCCTATTGTGAAGTTTTTCCCTCAATTGATGTGATAGAAGCTAAGAAAACACAAGATTAATGTAAGATTTTGTATAAACAACTTTTATCCATCAATTAGAAATCATAAAACCAAGTTAAAACCATCTCACCTCTGAAATCTGATGAAAACTTGAGTGTTTGGTTGAGGAGAGAATGAAGAGAAAGGTAGAGAGAAAAATGACGTGATTTCTTTTTCCAAAACTAATAACCAACTTTTAGCTAAAAACCCTTTTAATTGAATAATAAAACACATGTTAAAATAAGTCTAAATAAGGGAGAAACCATCAGAAACAAATTGGTAAAATAGCTCCTTAAAGATTCTAAGAATTTGACCCTTTTCATTTTAGTCACTAGAAAATCATAGTTTTCAAAACTTGCTTTTTGGTCACTAACCAAAATGTCTGACTTTCAAAACTCATTTTCCAAAATTGATTCGACCAAAAATCATTATATATTAAAAGTTGATTTTTAACTATTTTCCATATTTTTATCTTACCGAAAAATATATTGTCCCGAATCAGACTCGAATCTCTAACCCGGTCCACTAGATCGTCTAATAACCCCCAAAATTGCTAGGCCCAAAAACCGAGGCATTACAAATATCCCCCAATTAAGAAATTTTGTCCATAAAATTTACCTGGAGGAAACAGTTGCATAAACTATTTCAACATATCCGACTTGCGTTCCCACGTGGCCTCCTCAACACTGCGGTGCCTCCACATAACCTTAACCAGCTGACCATCTTGCCATGCAACACCTTACTACTGGTATCAAGAATCTCTACCGGTTCTTCATCATAAGATAGGTTCGGTCTCAACTCAACCTGGCATAACATGCGATGGATTCGACCTATACCTTCGCAACACCAAAACTTGGAACACATCATGAATCTTTCCCAACTCCGGAGGTAACCTTAAACGATACGTAATAGGACCCACACGCTCAACAACCTCGTATGGTCCAATGAATCTCGGGCTAAGCTGCCCTTTCTTCCCAAACCGCAACACCTTTTTCCAAGGAGACACCTTCAAAAACACTCGACCACCCACAGCGTACTCTATATCCCTACGCTTCAAATCTGCATAGGACTTCTGACGATCTGCATCCACTTTTAAGCTCTCACATATCAACTTCACCTTTTCAGTTGTGCCTTTAAGAACATTAGGCATAGATACAAACTTTTCTCCCACTACCGCCCAACACACAGGCGTGCGATATTTTCTGCCATTCAACGCCTCATAAGGTGCCATATGTATGCTAGCATGATAACTATTATTGTAAGAAAACTCCACGAACGGTAACTGCTTCTCCCACGTCCCCTGATACTCAATAATGCAACACCTCAGCATATCCTCGAGAACCTGAATCACGCGCTCTGACTGGCCATCCGACTGAGGATGATACGAGGTACTAAAACTCAATCGGGTTCCCAAAGCACGATACAAACTCACCCAAAACCTTGTAGTGAACTGCGGATCCCTATGCAAAACTATAGATTTGGGCACCCCATAAAAATGCACAATCTTTGAGATGTAAAATTCAACCAACCTGTCCAAGGTATACGTAGTATGCACTGGCACAAAATGCACACACTTCATAAACCGGTCAACAATCACCCAAATGGAATCCTTTTTGGTCGGTGTCAAAGGCAGCCTAGACACAAAATCCATGGTGATTCTTTCCCACTTTCATTCCGATATTCTCAACGGTTGCAACAACCCGAAAGGAAACTGATGCTCAGCCTTTACCCACTGACAAACCATACATCGAGCAACGAAATTAGCCGTATCCTTCTTCAGTCCAACCCAATAATACTCATCCTTCAACCCTCGATACATTTTAGTACTACCGAGATGTATAGCAAAAGGACTAGCACGTGCCTCAGCCAAAATAGTATGCCTCAACTCTTCGTCTTCAGGCACCACCATTCGACCTTTGAAGCACAATACCCCATCATCACTGAAATGAAAATTCGTAGGATTCCCATCCCTGATATCTTCCACATGAGGTACCAAACTCCCATCATACGGTTACTTCTCTTTAATCAACTATGACAAGGACGGCTTCACTTGCAACTCAGCCAACAATCCACCGTCACGCGTCACACTAAAACGTGCAAACATAGCCCTCAACTCCACCGCTGCCTTCCTGCTCAAAGCATCAGCAACCATGTTAGCTTTACCCGGATGGTACTCAATAGCCAAATCATAATCTTTCAACAAATCTAACCACCTACGCTGTCTTAGGTTTAGCTTTTTTTGAGACATCAAATACTTCAAACTCTTATGATCCGTAAAAACCAAACATTTCTCCTCATAGAGGTAATGTCTCCAAATCTTCAAGGCAAACACAACTGCGGCAAGCTCAAGATCGTGAGTAGGGTAGTTACGTTCATGCACCTTCAACTGCCTAGATGCGTATGCCACTACCTTACCCTCATTCATCAACACACAACCAAGCCCAACATATGACGCATCACTATAAATAACAAACACCTTTCCCAATTCTGGTTGAACCAAGATTGGAGCTCGCGTCAAGGCTTCCTTCAACCTTTTAAAAGCTTGATGTCTATCTTTCGTCCACTCAAACCGAACATTCTTCTGTAATAACTTAGTTAAAGGAGCCGCCAAACTAGAGAACCCTTCCACAAACCTTCGATAATAACCCGCCAAACCAAGGAAACTTCTAACCTCCGTCACTGACTTAGGCGCTTTCCAACTTATTACAGCTTCAACCTTATGCAGATCGACACGAATTCCTTCGGCCGACACAACATGCCCGAGAAACTCAACTTCCCTAAGCCAGAATTCACATTTGCTTAACTTGGCATAAAGCTGGTTCTCCAGCAACTTCTGAAGCACACTCCGTAAATGGCTATCATGATCCTCCTCAGTACGAGAGTACACAAGGATATCATCGATAAACACAACCACAAATTGATCCAAAAACTCATGAAACACACGATTCATCATGTCCATAAAAGCAACAGGTGCATCTGTCAAACCAAAAGGCATCACCAAAAACTCGTAATGCCCATACCTCGTACAAAAGGCTGTCTTGGGCACATCCACCTCCTTCACCTTCAACTAGTAATACCCCGACCTCAAATCTATCTTAGAAAACATCGAGGTACCCTTGAACTGATCAAACAGATTATCTATCTGCGGTAAAGGATACTTGTTCTTTATCATCAACTTATTCAATTGCTGATAGTTTATACACATCCGCAACGTACCATCATTCTTCTTTACAAACAACACTGGTGCGCTTCAAAGTGAAATACTAGGTCTAATGAAGCCTCGATCCAGCAACTCCTGCATTTGCGTCTTTAATTCCTTTAACTTCTTCGGGGCCATGCGATACGGAGCAATCGATACTGGTACCATACCTGTAAAGACCTCAATTCCAAACTCAACCTCACGGTTGGTGGCAACCATAGCAACTCTTCCAGAAAAATAGCCAGAAACTCACATACGATGCGAACATCTTGCACCCTCAACTCCTTTGATCCAAGATTCATAACATAGGCTAAGAAAGCCTGACATCCCGAATCCAACGTTCAAACTACTTTCAAAGCCAAAACAACATTAGACAAAAACTTGGCATTCTCGCCAACAACAACCACCTCATAATCATCTGACAACCTCAAGGATATTTGTTTGGTATCAAAATCCACCATAGCCTGATGTTTGGTCAACCAATCCATACCCAAAATCACATCAAAACAATAGAATGGCAACTCCATCAAATCCACGGCAAACTCATGTCCCTGAACCATCAGCGGACACCTACAATACAACCTCCTAACCACGACTATCTCCCCAAGAGAACTAGTCACTCTAACACCCACATTAAGAATTTCAATAGATATATCAAGCAACTTAGCATGATCACTCAAGATGTATGAATGAGTAGAATCAGAATCAACCAACGAATAAAACGACAAAGACTGTAAGGTAAAGGTACCTGCAATCACATCGGTGTCGTTGCAAACCTCATGGTGTGCATACACCTTACTCGGTCCACCTCCCTCAGGCTAGATAGCAACGGTATGAGCCATAGTCCTCTACCTACCATCTCGACGCTAGAACGGTCCGCGGCTACGACCACAACCCCGCTGCGGAGCAACAATAGGTGCAGCACCCACCACGACCCCTTTGATGGTCACTGGACCCACAACTCCAGTAAGCATTAGCCACAACAGGCATAGGTGCCTGGCCAAACGTGGGTAATCTCACCTCAAATGATCTCAGGATCCACAAACCCAATAGGTGTTATGAGGACTTCTAACCTGGGCACCCTACCTCTGGACACCACGTACAACTGCACCTCCGCTATGCCTCAATTTTGGACGGAACCTCCTGTCACGATGTCTCTTAGCCTGACCACTGGTATAACCCGAATCGGCAGCTCTCTTACCTGAGCTAGAACCTCGCGATCCAAAATCTAGACCCAAATTTTGTTTTACATCCTTGGCTCGTGAACTACACCTCATACTCTGTAACAGACATATCGCCCTACATCAGAGCCATAAACTCGCGCTTTCTATCGTCCTAATATCGGTCTCTCAAAAACTTCTTTCGAAAAGCCTCACAAAAGAACTCCCATGTCACATCGTCAGTCGCCATACCGGATATCGTGGTAGTCTACCATGTATAGGCATCACCCTGCAGTATGGAAATAGCATAGCCTAGCTTACGAGCATCGGTGCACCCCATCTGGCCTAGTATCCTCTCAGTACTGGCCAACCAACCCTCAGAAGCCTCAGGCGACAAACCTTAGAGCTCAACTCCTCCCAAACTGCGAAGATGCTCAAGCGGCAAACCCTGCCCATCAGCCGGTGGTGCTGGCACACGAACACCAGCAACTGCTGCCTAAAAAGCACCGGTCATGGCCTGAATCAACGGTGCCATATCACCCATACCTAGCCCAGCCGGAGCAGGTGGTACTTGTTCCACTCCCATAGGCGGAATAGGTGGGGGCGGTGGCAGCCTTCTAGGAGGTACAACTTCCCCCTCAGCATCCTGCCCAGTGGTAGCGACAACCGTACCCGAACGCAGCTCTCTCCTCGGTCCTATCATGTTAAAATATCTAAGGCATGATAATCATTTCAAACATTAGGCCAGCTTCAAGTAAGGATCCAAGACTTTTATTTCCAAAACCAAAATTTTCCAGACTATAATAATAATGCAATGGTCCCCAAATTTCCCCCAACCTGGCATAAAACAGTCAGTGTATTTATATCAACCACCGTGCATAGCAAACAATCACCGTGCATATCAAGCAACAGCAAATGATCAAATACAACAACCTAACCTTTTGAAACTTGGCTCTGATACCACCAAATGTAACCCTCTTGACCCGGCCTAGCTGTCAGACTAACCCAAGTGAGTCACATTAGGTTTACCGAGGTAAACTGTAAGAAGAAACCCCAAAACGAGACCATTTTTTCCTTTTATCTAGTCTAGTGCTTAATTAATATCCTACATGTTCATGCTGACAGAAAATGAAAACCCAACTCAATCGGGCATCGATTTGACATCTAATTGGTCTCAAATGTAATTTAGGGACCAAATTGCAATTCTAGAAAATTACAGGATAAAAGCTCATTTTATGTTACCCAAACTTAATTAATCAGGATTCAATCATACATCTCAAATTTCAGCTCAAACCGATCACTCAAGCGCATTTAATTGAATAAACACAACTCAGGGACTAAAATGTAAGAAAATAGAACCTCATTTCCAAGACTAAAATAGAATTACCTGCCACCCGTACTGGTACAGTCTAACCCATTTCGGTACAGTTTGAAACACTATATTTTGGTACGCAACACCCCATACCGGTATGCCCAATGGTATTAATGAGCTTTTAAATGTGCATTGTGGACCGTACCGATACGTCTAGTGGTGTTTCGGTATGCGGGACTTGGTTTAAAAAGCAGATTCCAGTGGCTAAAACCTGTACCAAAACACCCCCTTGTACCGGTACGCTAGGCCAATATAGCCTGGGCGTACCGAAACACCTAGCATTCGTATCGAAACAATGTGCCTGAAAATGCCCAATCGTACCGAAATGCCAAGTAGCGTACCGGTAAGCCTATGCATTTCTGGTTCGATTTAGCTTATTACACATGCTCTTTAACCACACAAGTCACCCTATCAAGCCCCTAATACATGACCAGCATATTCCAATGATCATGGCACAATTATACATGGCATAACATTAACTTTTCATGGCATCATTAATTAAATGTAATCTATAGGCATGCATCATAGTTATCCAACCATGTAACATTCCAAAATGTAAACGACCGCCAAAAGCAAACTTTAGAGGCCTTCTACAAACTCAAGAGCAACCAAGCAATCATGCGCAAACAGAGAGTTCAACAAAACATCTCCCAAAACCAAAACAAGTGCCCTATTGCCTTTATTCTTATAATCTAATCCAAAACATACTTTGATAACCAAGTCTTGCTAGGATTCCCTTGCTTCTTGCTGCCTTCCAAGACCTTAGTTTTTTGCATTGATGGACAAAAAGAGCGTAAGCACACCAGGCATAGTGAGGAGTGCTCAAATACAAAACACCATCAATGCATGTAAAACCATTGTCCAATAGCACATTGGAAATCCCTTATTAAATCATATTTTTCAACATATGAATCACCATGCCTTAAAAATCATGCATTTAACACTTTCAAAACCAGCATATTAAACCAAATGCAACATGTATCATTAACCAACAGCAAATCCCATTGCTAACTTCAATTTAAGCCTTCCCATGCATAATAACCATATGCAAAGCTTAAAGAGTAATCATGTATAAATCACATTATACAACATAAACCTTTCAATGATACATTAACAGTTATATTGCCTTACAAGTGATCATTAAACAAATTCATTAACAAAAGTGTTCATCGGATACACGGATTCAACAAGTGTTCAACCAACACTTCAAGCCATCTCAACCGGAATAGTGATACAATCACAATCGCGGTACATTAACAACCGGGTACACTTACAACCCACGGGGACGCCAACCCCAATCATCAATTAGACGCTTAATCCACTGACTGGAGTTTTCGGTACTGTTAAACCTCTCTACCATTAGGGTACTCAGATGGAGTTTTTGGTACACGAATCTAAACCCCTCGACATCCAAGGTGACTTATTATAGTGCACTCAATCCTATGGTCGGCCAACTATATACGATAACAATTTTAAAATCACATCACCTGCCAATATAATTAACCACTTACCATATACCTCACTGTTTTTAACAAGCATTAAACCAATCCTTTTTCCAAAGCAACAACCATGCTTTAAACTACAAGTATAAACCATATACTTACAAGATCACTTACCATGTGCATCCTTCAGCATTTCATGCTCAAAAATAGTATATCGAATACTTTAAATCATGCTTAAACAGCAGGTAACATGTAAATCAAAACAAGTGCATAAAACCATTTCCTACTAGCACGACTGAGAGAGAAAATCCACTTTTACTTACTTTTGAGTTTAAACCAGCGTATCAAGCTAAGTTTAAACTCCCATAAACCACCTTTAAAACATTCCAATGCTGGAATCCACATTCTCACTAACCGATACACGAAACCTTGATTTGCCGACTCGAAATCAAGTGTCTGAAACCTCTAACACCTCACCAATCACGTCCGGATCAACCTCCCCTGCTTTGACCACAACAAAATAGAGGATTAATGCATCTCAATGCATTCAAGACACTACAAAAACAAATCCTCTTGGATTTCCACAATCCTCTTAAGATTACCCATCCACAACAACCGAAATCATCAACAAAACCTTCTCAAAGGCAACCCAGCCACAACCTAACAATCTAACACCACTTTTATCAACAATCAACACCTAAAAATAGAATCAAATCAACCTAACACCCCCTACATTCACGCGGCCACCAAAACACACCAAGAACACAAATCTAGCAACCTAAACAATTAGAGATTCAAGAGTTTCGGGATTCCATTGACAACAACAACTTATCAACATTATAAAACATCCACAATATGAATTAAATTTTCATTGATTACCAGAAAACAAGTTCAATCCGTGAATCAACTCATTTCCCCCAAATAACTCAATTAATCATTGAAAATCATTAAAACCATATTAGAAACACAAAATCTAGGATCAAATGCTTGGGAATTTTAGTAAAGAACCATACAATAGAGGAGATCTCGAACCTTACCTCTATTGTGAAGTTTCTCCCTCAATTGATGTGATAGAAGCTAAGAAAACACAAGATTAATGTAAGATTTTGTATAAACAACCTTTATCAATCAATTAGAAATCATAAAACCAAGTTAAAACCATCTCACCTCTGAAATTTGATGAAAACTTGAGTGTTTGGCTGAGGAGTGAATAAAGAGAAAGGTGGAGAGAAAAATGATGTGATTTCTTTTTCCAAAACTAATAACCGACTTTTAACTAAAAATCCCTTTAATTGAATAATAAAACACATGTTAAAATAAGTCTAATTAAGGGAGAAACCATCAGAAACAAATTGGTAAAATAGCTCCTTAAAGATTCTAAGAATTTGACCCTTTTCATTTTAGTCACTATAAAATCACAATTTTCAAAACTTCCGTTTTGGTCACTAACCAAAATGTCCAACTTTCAAAACTCATTTTCCAAAATTGATTCCACCAGAAATCATTATATATTAAAAGATGAGTTTTAACTATTTTCCATATTTTTATCTTACCAAAAAATATACTGTCCCAAATCTGACACGAATCTCTAATCCGGTCCATCGGACCGTCTAATAAGCCCCAAAACTACTAGGCCCAAAAACCGGGGCGTTACAATCAAAATGAAACTTCGATGGCCTATCCTCCGATATGTCCTTGACATGAGGAACCAAAGAATCATCGAACGGTTGCTTAGCTTTGATCATTTGCGACAACGTAGGCTTAACCTGCAACTCAACTAGCAACCCACCTTCTCGCGTCACACTCAACCTTGCAAACATCGCTCTAAGCTTAACCGCAGCCTTACGACTTAACGCATCCACCACAACATTGGCTTTCCCTGGATAATATTCGTTTGTCAAGTTGTAATCCTTGAGCAACTCCAACCATCTGCGTTGCCTAAGGTTTAAATCCTTTTGAGACATCAAATATTTCAAACTTTTGTGGTTCGTGAAAACCACACACTTCTCGCCATAGAGGTAATGTCGCCAAATATTTAAGGCAAGCACCACAGCCGCAAGTTCCAAGTCATGAGTCGAATAGTTTTGCTCATGAACTTTCAACTGCCTTGATACATAAGCCACCGCTTTGTCATCCTGCATCAGTACACAACCCAAACCAACATACGATGCATCACTGTAAACCATAAACTCCTTTCCCGACTCGGGTTGAATCAGCACATGAGCATGGGTCAAGACTTTCTTCAACTTTTCAAAACTCTGCTACTGCTTCTCCGACCATACATAAGGGACATTGTTTGCAACAACTTTATCAACAGGGCTGCTATACAAGAAAATCCTTCCACAAAATGACGATAATAACCGACCAACCCAAGAAAACTACGCACCTCTGAAATTGTCTTAGGTTGCTTCCAATTGAGAATGGCCTCAATTTTATGTGGATCAACACGAATCCCCTCCGCATATACCACATGGCCAAGGAACACCACCTCCTTGAGCCAAAACTCGCACTTACTCAACTTATCGTACAACTGATTATCCTTCAGAACTTGCATCACGATCTGTAGATACTGTTCATGATCTTTCTCGGTACGTGAGTATACAAGTATATCATCAATAAACACAACCACGAACCGATCAAGGTACTCTTGAAACACCCTGTTCATCATATCCATAAAAGCTGACGGGTATTTGTCAAACCAAACAGCATCACCAGAAACTCACAATGCTCATACCTTATACGAAATGTGGTCTTATGAACATCTACTTCCTTAGCCTTCAACTGGTAATACCCCGACCTCAAATCAATCTTTGAAAACACCGCCGCCCTGTGAAACTGATCAAACAAATCATCGATCTATAGCAACAGATATTTGTTTTTCACTATTAACTTATTCAACTGTCGATAATCTATGCATATACGCAACGTACTGCCCTTTTTCACAAAAGAACCGGAGCACCCCAAGGTGAAACACTCGGTCGAATAAACCCATGATCCAACAATTCCTAGAGCTGGGACTTCAACTCCTTCGGTGCTATCCGATAAGGAGCAATGGACACCAGAATCGTACCTTCGTATGTCTCAATACAAAAATCCTCCTCCCTATCCGAAGGTAAACCGGTAACTCCTCAAAAAAGACTTCTGGATAATTGCAGACAGCTCGAATGTCCTACACCCGAACTCCCTTGACTTTAGGATCATAACAATAACCAAATAAGCTTGGTCACCATCAACCATCATCCTCTCCGCTCGAGTAGCCAAAACCACATTGGACAATAATTTTACATTCTCTCCAACCACCACAACTTCGTAATCATCGGCTAACCTCAAGAAAACCCTTTTGGATTCACAATCCACCACCGCCTTGTGCTCACTTAACCAATCCATACCCAAAATAATGTCAAAGCCATGGAATGGAAATTCCATTAGATCCACGGCGAACTCATTCCCTTGCACCACCAAAGGACAACATCGATACAACCTCATTGTTGTAACCGTTTCTCCAAAAGAACTAGTTACCAACATGCCAACATCCAGAAATTCAATAGGAACACTCAACAATGATGCATGCTCACTTAAGATATATGAATGTGTGGATCCCGAATCAATCAAAGAAAACAACGACATAGATTGCAAGGTAAAGGTACCTGCGATCGCATACGTGTCATTACGCCCCTCACGATGAGCATACACCCTAGTTGGTCCACCACCCTCAGACTGGATAGCAACAGTATGAGCCACAGTACTCTGTCCACCATCTCTACACTGGAAGGGCCCACAGCCTCAACCATGACCCCTCTGCGGAGCAACAATAGGTGCAGTACCCTGCCCACCTCTCGCTAACAAAGGACAATCACGCCTCAGATGGTCGCCAGACCCACAACTCCAACAAGCATTAGCCACAACAGTCGCAGGTGCTTGACCCTCCCTGGCCAAACGTGGACAATCTCGCCTCAGATGATCACGCGATCCGCAAGCCCAACATGTGTTGTGCGGAGCTCGAGCCTGGGCACCCTGCCCTTACATACCGCGTCCAACTACTCCACCACCATGCCTCTGATCCAGGTGAAATCTCCCATCATGGTGTCTCTTGGCCTGACCTCTGCCAAAACTAGAACCAATCGCTCTCTTACCAAAGCTAACACCCCGTGATCCACAAGCTAAACCAAGATTCTGCTCGATATCCTTAGTTCACGTGACCAACACATCAAAATTCGAATAATTAGCAGCAAGCATGTATGTCTTAACATCCTAAACTAGCCCATAACGGAAACAGTCACATCGCTGATGCTCGTCAGGATCTAACTTGGGAGCATACTAACTCAACCTCACGAATCCTACCTTTTACTCAAAAATCGACATACTGCCCTACATCAGCGCCATAAACTCTTTCTTTTTTTGTCCTGATATTAGACCCCCAGATACTTCTTTCAAAACGCACTACAAAAGAACTCTCAATTCACATCCTCGGTTGCCATCCTATTTATCAGGGTAGTCCACCAGCTATAACCATCACCCTGCAACAAGGACACATCACAACCTATCTTACGAGCATCTTAACAACCCATCTGTTCCAGAATCCTCTTCGTATTAGCCAACCAATCCTCAGAAGCCTCTGGTGCTAGACCATAAAACTTTACTCTACCCAGACTGCGAAGATGCTCTAATGGCAAACCTTGCCCAACCACTGGTGCCGACACTTGAACACCTGTAACAGCTGCCTGGAAAGCATTAGTCATGACCTGTATTATTAGCGCCATATTACCTAACCTTGGCCCGGCTGGCTTATGTGGCACTTGCTCCACTCCCTCAGGTGGATTAGGTGGGTACGGTGGCAACCCTCTAGGAGGTATGACATCCTCCTCATTACCCTACCCAACAGCAATAATCGTTCTAGATCGCAACTTTCTCCTTGGTCCCATCGTGATAAAAATATATCTAAGGCATGATAAACATTTCAAAACAACACTGTTAGGCTAGCTTCAAGCAATGATCCAAGACTTTCATCTTAATTCAAACATTCAGACTATAGTAATAAGGTAATGGTCTTCAATATTTTTCCCCAATATGGCATAAATCATTCACTGAACATATCATAAACACTGTGTATAGCAAACAACAACTACGGCTCACTACATCTTCACAGCAATCATACCTACATATACATATCAATATGCGTATTCAATCACCATACATATCACCAATGTTATACAATCAAACATCAACATCCTAACCTTTCGTAACCTGGCTCTGATACCAACAAATGTAACCCCCTTTGACCATGCCTAGACGCCCGATCGAACCAAGAGAACTATATTAGGTTTGCCGAAGCAAACCGAAGATAGGCTACGAAAAGTCGGTCCATTTTTTTATCTTTCCTAGATGTACATTTATTATCCTATATGGACATACTTGCAACGAGTGAATTATCCAAGAAAACGGTTCATCAAAAGGCCTTCAATTGCATAACATTCATTTTAAGGACTAAATTGCACAACTCAACAATTTTAGGGACCTTTACAGAATTTTAAGTTACCATTCCTCAATTAGTCATGTTCCATGCCAACATGTCAAGTTTTAGGCTAAATTGATCATCCTAGCCCACCCAATTGCATTTTCAAACATTAGGGACCAAAATGCAAATTCAACAAACTTCAAGGACTTAGCACATTTTTAGATTACCAGCCTTTAATTACATTCATTTCATGCATTCATGTCAAAAATTAGATCAAAACGATCATCCTTGCTCATCCAAATGCAACCATAACATTTAGGGACTAAAACGGAAGAAAAAAGAACCTTATTTCCATGACATTAACATATTAACAACTATGCGTACCAATACTCAACCAGCTATACCGGTACGCAGGTCCACGTAGATAGAACATATCGGTACAGACCAAAGGAGTATTTGTACTTGGGTTTCGATCCAAAAAGTAGATTTCCAGCAGCCAAGTCCCGTACCGATACACATGTGCTCATACTGGTACCCTAAGCTCAAAAAGACCAATCGTATCGATACGAAAACCTGAGTATCGGTACACTATGCCTGAAATAACCTAGCCATACCGATATAGGGTCTTGTGTACTGATACGTGAGCACTAGAAGGTCACATTTACTGGTTTACACATGTCTTTCACCAAACCAAAGCACCCTTACTTACCCCTAACAAACATTTAACATAACCAAGAGGCAAAATATAGCATAGCAGCACAGTTTCAACAACTATTCATGGCATCTTGCATCAAATGGAAGTATATAGGCATGCAACCTAGGAAACCACTCAAGCAATACACCAAACTCCAAATCATCACCAAAATCAAACCATAAAGGCCATTTACAAGTCAAGAGCAATCAAACAAACTTGCTAAAACAGAGAGTTCATCAAAACATCTCCCAAAACCAAATTGAGTACACCATTGCCCTTATTACTTATAGTCTAATCCAAACATACTTTGGTAAACAAGTCTTGCTAGGATCCCTTGCTTCCCGCTGCCTCCCAAACCTTTAATTCTCTGTATTGATGGACTAAGAGAGCGTAAGCACACTAGGCTTAGTGCGGAGTGCTTAAATGCAACACACCATCAATGCATTTAAAACCGTTTTCCAATAACACATTGAAAATCCCATTTCAAATTACGTTTATCAACATATAAAACATCATGCCTTTAAAACTATGCACTTTAACACTTCCAAAACCAGCATATTAAACCATATGCAACATGTATCATTAACCAACAGCAAATCCCATTACTAACCTCAATTTAAGCCTTCTCATGCATAATAACCATATGCAAAGCTTAAAGAGTAAACATGTAAAAATCACATTATACAACATAAACCTTTCAATGATACATTAACAATTATATTGGCTTACAAGTGATCATTAGACAAGTCCATTAACAAAAGTGTTCATCGGATACACGGATTCAACAAGTGTTCAACCAACACTTCAAGCCATCTCAACCGAAATAGCTATACAATCACAATCGCGGTACACTACAACCGGGTACCTCTACAACCCTCGGGGACACCAACCCGTTTCATCAGTTAGACGCTTAATCCACTAACGGGAGTTTACGATACTGTTAAACCCCTCTACTGTTAGGGTACTCGAATGGAGTTTTCGGTACACGGATCTAAACCCCTCAACATCCAAGGCGACTTATTATAGTGCAATATCAATCCTATGGCTGGCCAACTATATCCGATAACAATTTTAAAACCACATCACTTGCCAATATAATTAACCATTTACCTCACTGTTTTAACAAGCATTCACCAATTCATTTTTCCAAAGCAACATCACATGCTTTAAACACGAGTATGAACCATATACTTACAAGAATCACTTACCATGTGCATCCTTCAGTATTCCATGCTTAAAAATAGTATATCAAATACTTTAAAACATGCTTAAACAGTAAGTAACATGTAAATTAAAATCAGTGCATAAAACCATTTCAAACTAGCACGACCGAGGGAGAAAATTTGTCTTTTACTTACTTCTGAGTTTAAGCTAGCATATCAAGCTAAGTTTAAACTCCCATAAACCACCTTTAAAACATTCCAAAGTTGGAATCTATGTTCTCACTCACTGATATGTGAAACCTTGATTCACGAAATCAAACGTCCAAAGCTACACCGATAGCTTTCGAAATAACCTCCCCTATTTTAGCTGCATAACAACAGAGGATTAATGCATCTCAATGCATTCCTAACACAGCAACAATAAAACCTCGCGAACTTCTGCAATCCCCTCACAATTACCCTATCACATCAACCGAAAATGTCATCAAAACCTCTCCAAACACAACCCAGCCACAACCTAACAATCTAACACTTCCATAAACATCAATTAACACTCAGAAACAAGATTAAAGCATCCAATTACTTCCAGCAACTACATAGCCACCAAAACTCCTCAAAAACACCAATCTAACAACCTAATCAATTAGAGATTCAAGAGTTTCAAGATTCCTTTATTAAAAACGAGTTAACAAAATTATAAAACATCCATTATATGTTTAAGATCAATCTTCATCTCTAGAAAACATATCAAATCCGGATCTTTCACTATTTCATCAATTAACCTCAATTAAATCCATTAATTCTATGTAAAAGCACAAGAAATCAGATTGCAAACCATAAATCAAGGATCAAATACTTGGGAATATCAATAAAGAACCATCCAATAGAGGAGATCCCGAACCTTACCCATATTGTGTGATTTCTCCCTCAATTGACTTGCTTAAAGCTAGAAAACACAAGATTTCTATAAGATTTTGGTAAATTAATGATAAAGAAACATTTACAAATCAAGAAATTAAGAGTATAAGTTTCTCACCTCTGGAATTTGATGAAAACAATGGTGTTTGGCAGAAAAGAGGTGGAGAGAAAAGTTGAGAGAAATATTATGTAAAATTTGTTTTAAAGGAATAACTAACTTAAATATCCAAAATCCTTTTTAATTAACTTTTAAAACACATGTTAAATGATTTAATTGAAGGGAGAAATCATCAGAAAAATCTTGGTAAAATAGCTCCTTAAGGATTCTAAGAATTTGTCCCTTTTCATTTTAGTCACCTTTAAAAACAGTTTTTCAAAAATTACATTTTGGTCACCAACCAAAATGTCATACTTCCAAACCTCATTTTCCAAAATTGACTTTACCAATATTAATCATATATTTTAAAATGATTTTTAACCCTTTTCCTACATTTTTATCTTACCAAAAAAATGTACGACCCCGAATCCGACTCGAATCTCTAACTCGGTCCACTGAACCATCTACCGCACCCCAAAACTGCTAGGCCCAAAACTGCTAGGCCCAGGTACAAATTCAAGCTCGTATCGGTATGCCCTTCATAAAACCTAGGTATTTATCATTGTTTACAAAGGGTACCGTAACGTGTTCATCCTGTACTGGTACTCGAGCCCAAAACTTCGATCTACAACTCAAAAATCATATCAAGGGTCCCAAAATGACTTAAACACCTCCAAATAAATCCTGCATATTATGAGAGTGATTTTAGGTGGTTTCCTACCGGTTTTATACATTTTTAACATCAAATCCAAATTTTACCATAGGCAAGGCTTGAGCAACCAAGAACACCAAAATCATCAATAGCATACAAGGCATCATTTTTATGATGTCCATGAAGACAAAGGAGTTAGAGGTGTACTAACCTTACTCCTACAGCTGAGAAAGAAGCTCCAAACACAACCTCAAGCCTTCATCTTCTATTGAGCCTTGAAAGCTTCCCCAACCTCTTTCACTATAAGGAGATGTTGTAAAGCAAGTTACAACATTGTTGGAAGGTTAAGGAACATAAAAGGAAAAGCTTAACAACAAGGAATGAAGCTAAATCTTTAATTCTCGTTCTTTATCTTCAACCGCCACCAAAGCCTATTTTCTCTAAACTCCATCATTTTCATTCATTTTTACCTTGATAGATAGATCCTTGGATGATGAAAAACTTCCCCTCTACCACAGATCTGAGATTCATACAATAAAAGCTAAAGATTACACCTTTCGTTGGTTTCTTGGGAAAGAGATGAGGAAGGGGATGAAGGGATACAAAAAGGGGATAAGGTGAGATCATCTCCCTTAAAATTCAGAGAGAATTAAGAGA
Source organism: Hibiscus mutabilis (assembly GCA_019671005.1). Classification (NCBI taxonomy): domain Eukaryota; kingdom Viridiplantae; phylum Streptophyta; class Magnoliopsida; order Malvales; family Malvaceae; genus Hibiscus; species Hibiscus mutabilis. Next base: position 26,117,786 of record CM033741.1, read on the forward strand.
GAGCAACCTTCCTTTTTTTCAAAAGTTAAAAATTACTCTTTTGCCCCTATATCCCTCTTCCAACTTATAACCAAGCACAAACCCAAGCCTAACAATAAGAAAAAGGCCCAAATATACCATTTTGAGCCACTCACAACCCAACAACATGGCCCACTCAATGAGGCTCGGGTGTATCCAACCCATAGATTCTAAAATCTGGGTTGTTACAAACAAAGTAGAGAATCCTCAAGGATGGTCGTCGCAAGACCGATCTATCAACATGACTCTTCTCGCCTCGTTTGTAACAGCATAAAATGCTACGCTGGCGACTTCGACTCATGCCAAAGTTAGTGCAAGCAGCAGTAAACACTGAATGTTTATACCAAAAAGCACGATAAACATTTTTTATGAATATGATTGTTAACTTGTAGGAAGATCAGTTAAGAACATGGGGATCATCGAAGAAGAGCCAAGCGTGCATGATGATTCAAACAACGATAAGAAAGATATTACAGTGTAAGACATGACTCCTCTCGTCTCGTCTTTAGCAGAATTAACAGTTGTGCTTGCGGCTTCGACAAAAGAGTAAAGAAAACACCTACTACTGAATTAGAAATAAAATACCTTCTAGAACTTTCACTTAGTAATTAAAAACTCTTTCTTCAGAGATAGATAATGTATACATTATTTAACACATTTACCCTTCTTACACTGACAATCCAAATGGTCCTTAAACGATAAATGTATACATTATTTAACCATTTTAGAGACAAATGGAGTTATTAGTGTGGTTTTTATAGTATACCTTATCCTTACTAGTTGTAATGAACTTACTCTAATAGATATATAATGTTATCAGTCAAAATATTTTACTCATAAAAGTAAGTATTCCTTTTACATAAGATGTCGTCTGAAGGGATAAATAAGCAAAAAAAAAATCTGAAATGATTGAAAGTTACAATGGTTAAAATTTAAAAAGGAAATGTTATTTATAAGTGTATACCAATTATTTAACTTTATGTTAGAGGATTCTTAGACTAATTTATAGTAATATATCTATTAGATTTATTAGAGGATTCTTAGGGTAACTTATAGGAACATATATATTAGTTTTATGTTAGATGATTCTTAAGCTAATTACATTAAAGTTTTAATATTTAATGTTTCTTGTGAGTTGAATAGATGTATATGTTTTTTCCATGAATCAATAAGATAACAAAAAGTAATCTTGTTTTCTGCATCATTATTCTTATATGGTATCAGAGCAATAAAAAAATAGAAGTGAAATTCACTTAAAGAGTAATTAAGGAATTAATTCCAATTAAAAAGTTTTAAGAAATTAAAATACTATGATAATAGGTACCCTCCGATTGTAAGAAAAGTAAAATTATTTTTTGAAGATTATCTAAGATCAATTTAAGGCATACATTATTAGTCTATAATAAATAAAGGAAAACAGTAAACGTAAAGTTGATGAAAAAATGACATTATATCTTTTTACCACCGCCCTTGTAGTACAAATTAACTTCATCTGAACAATAATGACATTGACATTTAGAATGATTCAAATTCAAAATAATAAAAAAAAAACTTGAAATAACTTAACTAAATTAATATATCTATATGAAAAAAATTCACAACATAATACTGATAAAAAGTAAACGAGAAAAATCTGATAAAAAGTAAACGAGAAAAAAAAAGAGTGAAGAAAACGCCTACTACTACTGAATTAGAAACAAAATACTTTTTACAATTTTCACTTAATTAGTAATTAAAGACTACTTATTTAGAGATAGATAATGTATACATTATTTAACCTATTTACCTTTTTACACTAACAATCCAAAGGGTCTCTAAAGGATAAATGTATATATTATTTAACCCATTTTAGAGACATAATGGATTAATAATGTTATTAGTCAAAATAAGCTACTCATAAAAGTAAGTATTTCTTTTAGATAAGATGTCGTATGAATGGATAAATAAGTAAAATAATCTGAAGTGATTGAAAGGTACAATGGTTAAAAGTTAAAAAGGCAACGTTATTTATTACAGTATAACAATTGTTCAACTTTATGTTAGAAGATTCTTAGACTGATTTATAGTAATATATCTAATAGCTTTATTAGAGGATTCTTAGGGTAATTTATATAGTAAACATCTACGGATAATTCTACAGTAAATGTCATGTACCGCAATATATTACTATTTATATGTACCGCAATGTATCATTAACTGTTTTAATTAGTTTTGAAATCTTAAATACCGAAAGTGTTATTATCCTCTGTTAGAATAAAATCTTAAAAAATAATTTTAAAATTGTTTTTTTAGATTTTCTTTTATTTTTAACTCAAAAAATAATTAAACTTTTATTACTATAATAACTCCTACATTCACTTTAATTTAAGGATAAAGTTCTCAAGTGGTCACTAAACTTTGATCAATTATTTAATTTGGTAACCAAACTTCCAATTGCTTCAATGTTACTATTAAAATTTTAGTTTTGTTTCAATTTGGCCACTAACCCGTTAACAACAGTTAAAAGAGTTATGTGTCTGTTAAAATATTTTGTATAATAACAAATTTAGTCCTACACATTTACACATTCAAACAATTTAGTCCTAATTCGAAAGAAATAATAAATTTAACCCTCATTATTTCAATTTGACCATATTTTTAATTAGAGATAATTTAATATTTTATTTTGATCCCTGAACCGTTAAAATGACCAGTGGTGACTCCATTTTTCCTAAAAACCAAATTTAAAAGAAAACTCTAATTCAAAATAAATCGTGCAAGCTATTTCAAAAATAGTTTCGACAATTTCATAAAGTTTTTTACTATTGATATTTTAACAACTTAACCGTTGAATTACATGGTTTATTCACATTGATCATGCTTGTTAAAATTTGAATAAATTAAAAATAGCTAACTGTTTATTTTACGTAAAAAATTAAATTGTTAAATATATTAAAAAATATTACTTTAGATTGACAAGATAGAATTATTGTGTTTGATTTGAAAATTTACATACATAATAAGTATAAAAAAGTAAGAGACTTTTTGAAAATTTATCGGTTGAATTGTTAAAATATCAAAAGTAGAAGACTCTTTGAAATGCCTTGATATGAGTATAAAAAGAGTAAAATAATCCTTTGACACGTCAGTAAAGTTGTTCTGCTAGCACTAAAACATCCAAAAACTGATGACATTTATTCGAAAAGAATCCAATATTAATCAATTTAACATTTCAAACTTCATTTTTTTATATTCATTAACTTTTTCTTTTTCATTCTTCGTGCATTGATTTTCTTTTTTCAAGATGAAAAATGATAATTGTAAAATTGTTCAAATATGATTTCGATAGGTGATCATATATTTTCAAAAATCAAATGTCTATTAAAAAGTTCTTGACACATTCTATCCATCTGTTCTGTCAAGTCTCAATCATATCCAATCTTTCGAATAATGTTGAGGAATCAAAATAAAATATTAAATTATTTTAATTAAAAATAGGATTAAATTAAAATAATGAGGGTTAAATTTATTATTTCTTTCAAATTAAGACTAAATTGTTTGAAGTGTAAACGTGGAGGACTAAATGTGTTATTATACAAAATATTTTAACAGTCACATCACTTGTTTAACGGTTGTTAACGGGTCAGTGGACAAATTGAAACAAAACTAAAAGTCTAATGGTAATATTGAAGCAATTGAAAGTTTGGTTACCAAATTGAATAGTTGATCAAAGTTTTGTGACCATTTGTGAAATTTTACCCTTAAATTAAAGTGAATATAGGAATTATTATAGTAATAAATATTTAATTATATTTTAAATTAAAAAATAAAAGAAAATCTGAAAAGGTAATATAAAAATTACTTTTTAAAACTTTATTCTAATATGGGATAATAACACTTTCGGTCTCTAGGATTTCAAAACTAATTAAAACAGTTAATAATACATTGCGGTACATATAAATAGTGGTACATTATGGTACATGACATTTACAATATAATTATCCAAATATCTATTACTTTTATGTAAGAGGATTCTTAGGCTAATTACATTAGATATTTTATATTTAGTATTTCTTGTGAGTTGTATATATGTACATGTTACGACTTTCACTTAATTAGTAATTAAAGACTCTTCTTCAGAGATAGAAAATGTATACGTTATTTAACCTATTTATTCTTCTTACACCGAAAATCCAAAGGGTTTTTAAAGGATAAATGTATACATTATTTAGTCCGTTTTAGAGGCATAATAAAGTTATTACTGTAATTATTATAGTATACCCTTTCTTTGCTATGGGTGTTCAAAAACCGCAGAAAATACATAATAACTAGACTTTAAAGATTACAAACTTTATATAAACGCCACCGATTCTAAGAGTTGTCAAAATAGGCATTTACAAAGCAAAAGAATAGACCTGTGGTTTGTTATTGACGTGATCTGGTTTATCTAATATTTATCTATATCATGTGATACGAGAATAGGAGGGGGTAAAATTAATTATTTTGGATAAAAAATTAAAGTTGTTTTCCAAGTTTATAACATGAGATGAATTAAGAAGACATTTCGGATGGGATCTAAGAACTTTTAGGTCGAGATGTATTTTTATAAATTAATCAAGTGTCAGTTATCGTTTTAATATATCTTAAAATACCTCAATCGAACATTAAAAATTCAAAATATACCCAACACCAGAAGGTAACATCGAAAAGTCTAAATAGCCATCAAAGCAATATACCACTTCCATGAGAAGCACCAATCACAACAAGCATTGGAATTGGAATTGACCATATGCCATGTCAATTATATTTGTGACAATAATAAGACAATCAAGGATCGTTTTAATTAATTCTCACATTTTGATGATCAATTATCACAATCGGAAACATTATTAAACATTCAAAACTCCGCAGCTAAGCTTGTTTAAACGAGAGTAGTACTAAGATGGATGACCTCGCGTTGCAAGTCCTCGTGTTGTACCATTCTTTTTAGGTGTTAATTAATTCTCATATTTTGATTATCAATTATCACAATCGAAAACATTATTAAACATATTATCACACTAGGAATTAATATGAAACTTTGCATAGCACATCTTTTGACAAATATTTATTTTACGGATATTCATGATCATATCAAAACACATTATACTCCAATCCAGAGACGAGTTAAAGATGGGTTAAAGTTTATTAAGACTCTTAATTACTTAGTTTTCAACGCATTAACACACTTTCTTCAATGGATTCCTCTTAGTTTTCAACGCATTAACACACTTTCTTCAATGGATTCCTACCACTGCTTTTTACTAAACTCATTGGGCTTAAATTCTATTTCTACAGTTCAACAATGGAGGTGGGCATGGAAAAGAAAGATGAAAATCAATGGATGGCTTTGATTTCATCTTACTTTAACAGTGGAAAATCAATGGTGGATATGAACTCCAACACATCCCACTTACAGATCAACATGGTTTAATTATACTTCAAGTACATCATTTTCCATATCTTTGTTTCAGTTACACAACATTGTCATTTTCACTTTTTTGGGATTCAATTAAACATTTAATGGATAAAAAATGATATATGACAACATGATTCATTGATGATAGAAGATTGGGCAGAGTTTTCGAGTATTGGACTATAAACAATATGCAAATTACACAGAATTTCTGACTGTTCCAATTCATTCACATTAGAGACATGAAAGGCATGGAAATTTTCTCTCAATTCTCTACATCATCCAAGGAGAAATGTACCAAAAAAACAAAAACAGTATGGAAAGAAGTGAAGAAAATAGTGTTGTTTGTAATCTGAAAATCACAGTGGTTAAAGCACAATTACAGGAATTAAGCTAAACCCATCAGATGCCAAGAGGATACCCATAAATCCTGATGCTCAAAACAACCCACGGAATCAGCAGCGAAACAAATGCAAACTCACCGTACAAGCAACCAGCACCCGATCTCCGCCTATCACCCATCACGTCCCCCAGTGGCTTGAACATTGTTGGTGGAGGAGGAGGCGGCGCCTGCGGCAGTGGTGGGGAGATGCCATAATGACCAGCATCACCACCGTAGACAGTGTAGTTGAAGAGTGATGCAATGCCGTGGACGGCGATGGCGGACGTGAGGTAAAGATCGGGGTGGGAAATATGAGAAGCATCGAGAGTGAAATTGGAGGGGGAAGTGTTGGTTACGAGAATGGATTTGGAAGGGAGCAAAGTGGGCAAGCGAGAGAAAGGCTTGAAGAGGGCGAGTTGAGAGAAGGTGAGGCGCTGCGGAACGATGTGGTAAGGGATGATGAGATGGTCTACGGCGGCGGAGGTGGTGGAGGTAGTGGTGGAAGTTGGGAACGGGGCGGGGAATGTGAAGAGAGAATCATCGGAAGGGATGAAGAGGGTGGCTGAGAGTGGAAGCATGAAGAAATGGGAGGCGGAGAGCATGCTTGCCCAGTTGTTGAAATCCCCAGCCCCGATGAGAGCGTCGATTATGTTGTTGACTTGATGCTGATGCATCGGAGGAGGTGGCGCTGGTGGAGGAGGTGACGGTGGACGACGCCGGCGGTGATGATTGGGAGCGAAAGCGGAAATGGGAAGCAGCAGCAGAAAGAGAAAGAAGAGATAGAATTTAACCATGATCGGAGAAAGTGTTTGAGCTACGTTTTCTTTGGTTTTGGTTTCAGATTCTTTTAGCCAAATAATAATGCTAACTGCCACCTTCACTCCCTAACAAACTATTCCCGCCAATGTGATTATGGTTCGACTTTAAAGAAAAAGTCAGTAATTTTTATTTTAAAAACTCGAACTTAATATACAAAATACAATTTTTTATATAAATTAAAAAAAATCAATTTAATCCGTCAAACTGAATAACAAATCATTTAAAACGGAAACCGTATCGACCACAATAATTTGAATCCGTTTTTAATCCTGTCAATTTGTCTGCTTAGCATGCTCAAGGTTACTCTTAATTTAAGACCATGAAATTATTAATAGCATTAAATAAGTTCTTTCTTTTTTTCACTAAACCGTTAAAATTTTATTAATAAATTTAAGGTCCTCAACAATGAGGATACAAAATTAGATTACAACGAACAACCGAATTACTCTGACTCGAATAACACCTTAACAATATCCATAGTCCTTGATATCAAGGGAACATTTCCTCAAAATCTTTGAAATTACCACTTAACATAGCACCCTAATATCTTTAGAGCTCCAAAAAAACAAGGGATATGAACTCCAGAGCATTTAATAAGTTCAACAGCTCAATTTAAATTAGCACTTAACACCCTTTTCCCATATCCGTACACCGGGTACAAGTCGAAAACGTTATGACTTCTTTAATCAAAATCGGGGTAATTTAAAATTTTTAGAAAACTTCTCAATGGTCACCCATCCTAAAATTTTTCTAGCCCAAGCACGCTTAACTTTATTTAAAATCGACATAAATTATTTATTCGAGTTCCAATCATAAATCAATTATCTTAGCATGCAACTCATCACCTAAGTTTACTCTTAACTTTGAATCTTTCCAGAAATGCCAATTATAATGAAACCATAACAACTTTAAAGGCTAATCACAACTCGAATAGGTTTAGCCAGTATACATGCCACTATAATAATCAAACCTCAATTAGGATGTCATTACTGTGATTATCTGTTAAGCTTTCCAATATTGATGCAATAATTTAAACTTTATTCAACTTCATGGCTACATTAATACATCATATATGCAAATGCATCAACTTTCACATTGCATTAGTAATTATTTACTATATGCCAATGTCATAAGATTGTTATGCTTGTCCATTTGTCATAATATGCCTTATATGTATAAATGCATCATGATCACTAGATAAGTATACCATCATATTAATCATATATCAACATAATATAAACCGGATATAAATTTATTAACGATATACTTGTCATTTTCTCCCTAACCTGTTTAAAATTTATTATCCAATAATTTATAGACCAAAATAAACCTTGAGGACCCTGGTATGCGAGTCAAATATGCACCGAAGTGCTAATACACATGAGGTTGTGCCCACTATCTGCACGTAAGGCTGTGCTAACCATATGCACTAAGTGTCCTTTATATACACTATAATGCTAATACACATAAGGTCGTGCCCACCATATGCACTAAGTGTCCTTTATATACACTATAGTGCTAAACCAGATAACCGAATATGCAGCGTGCTGGACTCTATGGCATGCCAACTATACCCTGTCCCTCAATGACTTATTTGGGCATAATTTCTGTATTTATTCCATTCATGGCAACGCATATCAATATAATTTAACATTGGGAAGCTCATACCCGAAATAACATTCATAGTATAAGATCATATATAACTAGTGATCCATGCATTAATATTCATCTTTTGACATATTTAAAATATGTCAATCATATGATCAATGACATAAATATCATGCCAATTTATAAACCAGATAGACTTATCGCAAGTCTTCCCAATGATGTATAAAACATCCATGTATTATGTTATGTATACATTGCACTCACCTTGGCCACTTAACACAATGCCTCACTAAGTCCTAGTTCGATCCTTTCCTTCATAGAACCTCGAACCTTCTTTGATTCGGACTTGACTTCATTAATCACATGAATAAAATAAAATAATTGTTATATTCAAATCTAACAATACCTTAAACATGCTGTTTAATATAATCATTCGAATATAAAATTTTCAAATATTTTTCCTTTCTTCCTTGTATTGTTCAGAAACTCATTATGGTCCTTAGTGACCAATTTGAACTTCCCTTAATTCTTCCGAGCTTGCCGACTAACATTTAAATACAAAATGTTTCAAATTTCATTTTCTGACAGCTTGCGCTACCTTCAAAGATTTATTTATACAAGGCAGAATACATACTGGATCTTAATTTCCTTTATACTGGATAAACTAGATTCGATAACGGTTCTAACGGTATAAGCCACATAAATTAATAAAATATAAAAAAATTATGAAAATTCACTGAATTCACGTCACAGATTGTCAGGCAGAAAACTGCTCTATAATTTTTCTGACCTTCATTCGAATAAAAATTCATATTTTTTAACACGGTACTCGGAATCAGTTTCTGTTTGTTGGAAACGAAACTAGACTGACATACCTTTATATCGATATAAAATTCACCATCTAACCCTTTTTATAGAATTTATGGTGAATTTCTAAACTTACTGCCATAATTTAAATTCCAACATAACTTTCCATAAATAACTTCTAACTTACACCAACTTCTCCTTATTTCTCTACTTGTAAATTTAGTCCCATCACTTTACTCCAAATGACTAAATGAAGCTTGTATTTATAATTTCTCTTTACATCCTTCATCAAAATAGGCTTAAACCTTTACTTCTCTAATTTCTCTTGATTTGTCAAAATGGTCACCAAATTTCCAATATAAGGATTCAAGCTTCTTAACTTTACAAATTAGTCCTCAAATGAACATTAATACCTTAATTCTATAATTTTAACTAAAAATCAGGTTTACTCTTTCTACACATCCTCTTTGCCGAATAGACCATTCAATTTTGACAAATTGTCAAAATAGTCACTAAAGCAATTAATCATCGGTTTAGCATTCTAACTTCATTTTCATGCTTAGCAAAACCTTATATAATCAATAAACACTTATTAAATACAAAAAAAATCATCCCCTAATATTAATCAATCAAACCGAATAGGTCCATAAAGATTTCCAAATTGCCGATTTAGTCACTAGTTGAAATAACTAGATTTTCATCCTCCAAACATCAAATTCAAGCTTCAATCTTCATCAAATCTATAAATACTCTTAAAATTTTAGATTTAAACACCATCCCCTAACCTTTAAATGCTGGACGAAATAGTCCTTTAACTTTATACATCAATCCAATTTAGTCCTAAGCATGGAAACAACATAAAATCAAACATAGTTTCTTAAATCTTCAAAATTCCCAAAATTCACATAACCCTAATTTCTTCCTCATATCAAATCTCATCAACCAAGCAAGTATTCTATGAGTTATTTACATCAAAAGATAGAGCTCGAAGAATAGAACAACTTTGTAGTTCGGAAGATTACCTTAAAACCGAGATTTGGGGCTTAAATTGAGCTTGGAAAATTTTCTTCTTCTTTCCCCTCTTTCTCCACGGTTCAAGGCTGGAGAAGATGAACATTTGTTCATCTTTTAACTATTTGTAACTATTAAATGAATTTTAAATTCATTTAAATAGTGAAATTACCAATTTAGCCTTTAAATCCAATGGCTAATTTAATCTCATCTAAAATCAAGGGCCAAGATTAAATCTATGTATATTTCATCTTCCAAAAATGTCCTCAATATTTCAAAATTGCCATCTTTTCCAAATGACCAATTTACCCTCCAACTAGTCTTGACTTACTAGTTTGTTTCAAAATTGTCATTCCATTATAATCTAACTAAATTAGTTCCTTCTCAACTGGCCACTATTCCATAAATATCATTTTATGATTTTCCATGGCTTATGGAACAGTCTCTGAAATTTCAATTCAATCCGATTTCCCGATATTCACTAAATACTTCTACTACGATTTTACCTTTACCGAGCTATCGGATCTATTCCAAAATTCTATATTTCCATATTCGGAAAATAAATACTATTATCTCATAAAAACTTACTTTCTTAAGGACTTAGACTGAATTTTCCTAACTCAGTCTATTATTCTGATAATTACCGAAAATCCTCCAAATATTAAAATAACCATTTTGCCCTCAAATCCGATGAATCCATAATGTACCACATGTCATCATCCTTCATCCAATGGCCTAGATTTAATCTTGATTTAGTAGTTACCAGCTTTTCCCCTAATATTTCTCCAAAATTACGATCTTGCCATTTTTCATCCAACGACTCATATTTAACATGGAAAAATCAACTTATATCCAAAGGTTCATATTCTTCCAACACAAATAAAATATCTTACACATGTAAAATGACATAATTAACCTTGCCTTATCATCCTTCAAAGTATCCTAGATATTCGATTCGATCCGATTATCTGAATATTCTTCCGAACTTTATCCCTTTATAGCCAATAATACAAACTCCGTACGACAAATCCGGGTAACACCAAAACGTCATTCTTGGAGGTAAACTATTCATTTACAGGGTTAAAATACACAACTTTTGAAAATTACACTTTGGTTCCTGAACTTTTCCAAAGTTTATACTTTAGCCACAAAACTTTTAAAATTTACATTTTGGTCACTAGCCAAAAATTGGGATATTACAATTCTCCCCCTTAAGAAAATTCGTCCTCGAATTTTCAACACATACCTGGTTCAAAAACAATGAGGAAACTGTTTATACTTTAGCCACAAAAATTGGCTAAAGTTTATACTTTAGCCACAAAACTTTTAAAATTTACATTTTGGTCACTAGCCAAAAATTGAGATATTACAATTCTCCCCTTAAGAAAATTCGTCCTCGAATTTTCAACACATACCTGGTTCAAAAACAATGAGGAAACTGTTTTCTCATATCTTTTTCTCTTTCCCAGATCGCTTTTTTGACTCAATGATTTTGCCAAAGAACTTTAACAAGCGAGATCACCTTATTCCTTAGTTCTTTGACTCCATGTGCCTAATCTTTACCAATTCTTCTTCGTAATTCAAATTCAACTGAATCTCTATTCCCTCCGAGGTAATGATATGTAAAGGATCTAATCGATACTTCTTGAGCATCGATATATGAAATACATTATGAATCTTATCCATTTCCGGAGGTAAAGCTAGTTAATAAATCACTAGACCAACTCTTTTCACAATCTTATATGGTCCAGTAAATCTCGGACTTAGCTTCCATTTTTGTCCAAACCATAACACCTCCTTCCAAGGTGAAACTTTTAAGGAATACTTTATCCTTAACTTCATAATAAATATTTTTTCTTTCAAGATCAACATATAATTTCCATCATTCTAAAGCAATTCTAAAAATGCTTCGAACCATTCTTACTTTATTCTCCATATCCTGAACTGAATCAAATCGGGTTCAATCACCTCTTAGTTCTCTTTTCATCATCATCATCAGGAATATAAATTACCCCTTGATAACATGAACATCCTTTAGACTTAACATCGAAATCTTTAATTTTTTCCTTTTTCACCTTACTGAATTCTTTCCAGGCATATCTTATCTTTCATCTATAAATCTTTGACCCAATTTGTCAAAGTAGACTCGAGCTGAGGCTGTGTAATCGATACACTATTTTCCTCCAAAGATAATTAGGCATTTAATGCTTATAAGGCAAAGAATGACTTTTGGCTAAATACATCAACTATTATTTTAGCCTTATTACATCAACACACATCCCAACGTATTAAGGGACGTATTATTGAATAAGGTAGAATCCTTACTAGATTCATACTGCACTAATACTAGTGTTACAATCAAATCTTATTCTACTGGTAATAATATAATCGTAATTTAATCTTAGAGGAATATTTCTGCTTATTTTGACTAACATCACCGAAGCTTCCTAATTTTCCTTATCCCAATCTCTTAGCGGAACTATGTAATAAATTCAATTTGATATTTTTGCCGGGAATCCTCACCATTTTCTAGAAGTGGTGAAATGAATAATAATTCATTATTCCTCTTTACGAGCTATGACCCCTGTTTAGATATTTTCTCATTCTGAACCTTTTGCATTGCATTTGCCATAATTTACTACTTCATGAAATTTTAAAATACATAGGGTAGTCATCACTTCTTTGCTCCTAACCTCCAGCCCTCTATGAGCTATCATAACAGGCTCTATTTCTGTCTGTAGGAAGCAGTTTAGAAGCAAATCAGCTCAGTTTATTAAACTTGCATTCATACCCGTAAATAATCCAATTGCCCTAATTAAGAAGTAAGAAACTACATCGCATCTCAGGATAAACTTTGTTATGGAACTCTCAAAGAAAGAACATCTAGTTAATAGACTTTTAAGTATGTACCGTAACATTACTTTATCAAAAACGGGTCTAACCCTTTCAGATGAGATAATACCCTTTATTTTTAGTCTCCTTTGATCATCAATACAGAGTTCCTTCAACATAACTTTTATATCATTAAACCATAAATTAACAATCATATGATCTCCACTAATATTTCTCTAAAAATCTAGTATGCCAGAACTCTCAATTCTTTTGCTATCGGTGCCTAAGTAGGCTGAGTTATGATTGCATCTAATGTCTGGAAGAAAAGCTCTTAATCCAGAACATGCATATCATGCTACTCTGGTGCCTCTGCACCATGCTAAGCTGAGGGTAGAATATTATCATTAACCTTATCATGCTCGTGAATCTCTTATTGATTCACTCGCCTAAACACCTGACTCGATTCTTTTACCCTCACACATTGAAATTTAACATTATTATCATAATGAAGTGAGCAATTGCATCCATTCAAATAAGTAAAATCATCAGTAATTCTAACATCCTAGTGGTGTATGTATACACTTTTGACTTTTACCATACTTCGTTGAACTCTAGAACCAACAAACCTGTAGCTCTGGTACCAATAAATGTAACACCCCTTTCCCATATCCGTACACCGGGTACAAGTCGAAAACGTTACGACTTCTTTAATCAAAATGGGGTAATTTAAAATTTTCAGAAAACTTCTCAATGGTCACCCATCCTAAAATTTCTCTAGACCAAGCACGCTTAACTTTATTTAAAATCGACAAAAATTATTTATTCGAGTTCCAATCATAAATCAATTATCTTAGCATGCAACTCATCGCCTGAGTTTACTCTTAACTTTGAATCTTTCCAGAAATGCCAATTATAATGAAACCATAACAACTTTAAAGGCCAATCACAACTCGGATATGTTTACCAAGTATACATGCCACTATAATAATCAAACCTCAGTTTGGATGTCATTACTGTGATTACCTGTTGAGCTTTCCAATATTGATGCAATGCTCTTCTCACTATCATCTTGAATTACCTACGTGTGTACAACCAAACACACACTAAGTACGAACTTAGTGAGGCAGTAAAGGAAGCTAATAACAATGATTTAAAATTTATTCAACTTCGTAGCTACATTTATATAGCATGATATATTCTAATGCATCAACTTTCACATTGCATTAGTAATTATTTACTATATGCCAATGTCATAAGATTTTCATGCTTGTCCATTTGTCATAATATGCCTTATATGCATAAATGCATCATGATCACTAGATAAGTATACCATCACATTAATCATATATCAACATAATATAAATCGGATATAAATTTCTTACCGATATACTTGCCATTTACTCTGAGAGTTCATATACTCCTCAAAATGTTTACCATTTATTATCCATTAATTTATAGCCCAAAATAAACCTTGAGGACCCTGGGTACGCAAGTCAAATATGCACCAAAGTGCTAATACACATAAGGTTGTGCCCACCATCCGCACGTAAGGCCGTGCTAACCATATGCACTAAGTGTCCTTTATATACACTATAGTGCTAATACACATAAGGTTGTGCCCACTATATGCACTAAGTGTCATTTATATACACTATAGTGCTAAACCGGATAACCGAATATGCAGCCTGCTGCTGGATTCTATGGCATGCCAACTATACCCTATCCCTCAATGACTTATGTAATACCCCAAATTTTGACTAGTGACCAAAATGTAATTTTTTGAAAGTTTAGGGGCTAAACTATGAACTTTGGAAAAGTTCAGGGACCAAAGTGTAATTTCCAAAAGTTATGTAATCTAACCCAAAAATGAATAGTTCACCCTCAGGAGTGACACTTTCGTGTTACTCAAATTTTTCGTACGAGGCTTATATTAGTGGCTATAAAGCTTTAAAGTTCGAAGGAAGAAAATTTGGAAATCGTATTGAGTGAAATTTGAATATTTGGATCGAATAAATATCATAAATAAATATCCAAGATATTTTGGAAGAAGGTCGGTTAGATTGGAACAAATTTGGTTCAATTTTAATGGAGTGGCAATTTTTAAGTCTTGTTGTAATTAAAGACTAGTTGGAGGGCAAATTGGTCATTTGACATGGATGACATTTTTGAAATATTTTAAAACTTTGAGGGCAATTTTGAAAGGTCAAAATACACATGGATGAGATCTTGGCCATTGATTTTTGATAAGATTGAATCTTGGCCATTGGATGAAAAGGGTAAAGTAGTAATTTCACTATGTAAAATGAATTAAAAATTCATTTTTTAAACATGTGGATTAATATTAAAAAGATGAGCAAAATATTCTCATCTTTTATCTTGGGCATTTTGAATACTAGAAAGAAAAGGGGAACTAGGGTTTTTCATTTTTCAAGTCCAAAATTCAATGACCAAAGTTAGTTTTCAAGCACAATTGATTAAGGTAAAGTGATCTTTGCTTGATTCTATACATTTTGATAGTATTTTTGTTTGAATAAGTTGAGTATAAGCTATTTTCTTGGATGAGGATGATTTTGATATTGATAGAATTAAGGTTGTTTTTGATAAAGTTGCTGCTGTAAACATGGAATCAAGTTTGGATTTGGATTAATTCCAATGTTTAAAGTTATAAACCCTAACCCTGAGAATTAGGGATTTTGGTTAGGGAATTAAATTGAAGATGATATTGAATGAATTATGATGTTGGAAGTTTAATTTTGATGTTAGACTTTTAATTTCCCCAAGTTGAATTTTAGGGATCATTTTGAATTGGATGAGAAATTATTGAAATTTTATTCTAGAAATTGGGGTTGATGAATTATGGTGAATTTAGCTTGAATTGATGATTAGGGACCAAAATGAAAATTTTAGAAATTAAGGGGATCAATTCAAAAATTTAAGAAAATGAGGGATTGATTTGGAATTAGTAATTATTTGATAGAATTGATGTTTCAATCATGTTATGAAAGTTAAAGGAGTAAAATGAAAAGAAAGGAAAATTTAGGGACCTTTTTTGAAATAAAAGAATTTTGAAGGACTAACTTGGACAAAGTTGAAAGTTAAAGGAAAATTTTAGAAGTGTTGGAAATGAGTAGAAAAGTTAAATTGTACATGAATTAATGTACAAAAGTGATGTAGTGACTAAATTGTCACTTTTATAAAGTTTAAGGACTAAAAGGAAAATAGTCCAAAATAAATAAGTAGTGGAAATTGTTCAAATTGAGCTTGAACAATTGTTTAATGTTCAAAAGGGTCACTAAGGATCATAATGAACATTTGGTAAATACAAGGGAGAAAGTACTAAAGAGAAGTTAGAGAAAAATAGAAGTTAATTGTGGAAGTTGTATTGTATTTGAATTATGGAAGTGAGTTTAATAAATTGTCATAAATTCTATAAAAATATTTAGATGGTGAATTTTATACCGATGTAAAGATATGTTTGTCTAGTTTCATTTCCAACAAACGAAAACTGATTTTGAATTTCGAGTTAAAAGATATGAATTTTCAAGTGATGAAATGTCAGAAAACAAAGCACCAGTCTGTTCCGAATTTAGAACTGAAATTTGACTTTGAAAATTTGCCATAAATCGTACAAGTTGAATCTAGGCTATTAATTTATATGGGTGAAAAGATGATTGAATCTAGTGTCTTTTAGAACAAACGGAATTGAATTTGAGTTTTAGATTATTTTATAGAAATAAATCTTTGAAGGTTGTACAAAGCTGCAAAAAATGAAAATTGAGATATTTTGTATCTAATGTTGGTTATCAAGTTCAGAAGAATTATTTGAAGTTCAAAATGGTTATTAAGGACCAAAATGAGGTTTTTGATAGTATAAGGAAGAAAAGAAATTTATGGAAAAATTTAATGTTGAATGATTAGATAGTTTGATAAAATATTATTTATTAGAGGTGAATCTAACAAATGTTTATTTATATTCATATAATAAATGAAGTTGGATTCAAATCAAAAGAAGGTTCGAGGTTCTATAAAGGAAAAGATTGAATATAGCTTTATGAGGCATGTTAATAAATGGCCCAAGTGAGTGCATTTTTAAATGTTTGCATTACATTGAAAATGGCATTGCATTTCTCTATAATACCTGATATGATACATTGCTCGACATGACAAGCTTGATGGAATACCAGGCACGAATTATTGTTTGCATAAATGATGATGCATTATGCATACATGAAATATGGATAATAACAAGACTAAATGAAACAAGAAGCACCCTAGGGATCCAAGCCCATAGTGCAAAATGCACTAATGAGGTGTTTATATAAGGAGCAAATAGCGTCCTTATATGAGGAGCAAAGAGCGTCCTCTCGAGTACGTACTCCACAAGGCACTACGGTGCAGATAGGCTACGGGATTTCCATGGGCCTCTAGCTAGACACGTTAATAATAATAGAAGACGGTTATATGATAGATTATGAGCATGCAAATGATTGCATGTGATACATGAATCACATGATAGTGGTGATACATGATATTGATGATGCATGAATCACATGATAGTGGTGATACATGATATTGATGATGCATGAATCACATGATAGTGGTGATACATGATATTGACGATACATGAATCACATGATAGTGATGATACATGATCTATGTGATACATGATACATGAAGTATATGATAGATGATACATGAATTATATGAAAATGATGATACATGGTATACACGATGTTGATGATACTTGATTTACATGCTATACAATGATTACATGATATAAGCATGACCATGAGATGATACATGATATTAAGAAAGTATGATATATGATGAAAATCATGAAAATGATATATGAAATTTATGGAGTATTAGATACGTGATAATCATGATCATTATGTTATGCTATTATGGAAATATTTTAGGATGAAAGCATGTTCATGACAGAGAATATGTTATACAATATTAACATGAATTATATCATAGTTATAATACATGACACATGTACATTGTGATATACTTGCCTTGTCGTAGAGAAATATGAAATTGCACTCTTATATGAAGTATTATATAACATCACTTCATGCGTAAATAAATAAGTTTAATTGCCTCACTAAGTTCGTACGTAACGCGTGTTTTATTTCACACGTAGATTCTTCAGATCAGAATTAGCAAGGAGGAGCCACTCATTTGGAAGTAAAGTTATCGGTAAGTGAAAGTACGTACATCTTTAAAATAGTCAGGAACTAGTGGGCATGTAATTATATTTTCAAGAAAACTGTTTTGCAAGCTTTAAAGTATATATTTTTTGAAGTATGACAGTACAAGAATACCTGGAGTATGAAAATGAAATAATGTTACTAGTACGGTAAAAGGATAATGGTTTAACCGAAATTTAATTCTTATCGCTCAGAATTTTTATAATCAAGAAAGGGTCTAGGCAACAAGCGACGTTTTCACCCTGAATAATATTTTCTTTTAAATAACTAAATTTTATGTTTATAAACCAATTCAGGGTTAAAACTAGCTACAATTGTCTAGAATTGTTTTCATTGAAATTTTATAGAAAATACTGTTTATCGAAGAATTGTAAAAAAATATTCAGTATATGTTTTAGTAGCATCTGTAATGTATATTTCGTATTACGGATATACGTTATGGGTGTTACAACTTATTTTGGGCATAATTTTCGTATTTATTCCATTCATGGCAACGTATATCAATATAATTTAACATTGGGCAGTTCATACCCGAAATAACATTCATAGTATAAGATCATATATAACTAGTGATCCATGCATTAATATTCATCTTTTGACATATTTAAAATATGTCAATCATATGATCAATGACATAAATATCATGCCAATTTATAAACCAGGTAGACTTATCGCAAGTCTTCCCAATGATGTATAAAACATCATTGTATTATGTTATGTATGCATTGCACTCACCTTGGCCACTTAACAAAATGCCTCACTAAGTCCTATTTCGATCCTTTTTTTCATAGAACCTCGAACCTTCATTAATCACATGAATAAAATAAAATATTTGTTAGATTCAAATCTAATAATACCTTAAACATGTTGTCTAATATAATCATTCGACTATAAAATTTCCAAATATTTTCCCTTTCTTCCTTGTACTGTTCAGAAACTCATTATGGTCCTTAGTGACCAATTTGAACTTCCCTTAATTCTTCCGAGCTTGCTGACTAACATTTAAATACAAAATGTTTCAAATTTCATTTTCTGACAGCTTGCGCTACATTCAAAGATTTATTTATACAGGGCAGAATACATACTGGATCTTAATTTCCTTTATATTGGAGAAACTAGATTCGATAACGGTTCTAAAGGTATAAGCCACATAAATTAATAAAATCTAAAAAAATTATGAAAATTCACTGAATTCACGTCACAGATTGTTAGGTAGAAAACTACTCTATAATTTTTCTGATCTTCATTCGAATAAAAATTCATATCTTTTAACACAATACTCCGAATCAATTTTCGTTTATTGGAAACGAAACTAGACTGACATACCTTTATATTGATATAAAATTCACCATCTAACATTTTTTATAGAATTTATGGTGAATTTCTAAACTTATTGTCATAATTTAAATTCCAACATAACTTTCCATAAATAACTTGTAATTTACAACAACTTCTCCTTATTTCTCTACTTGTCAATTTAGTCCCATGACTTTACTCCAAATGACTAAATGAAGCTTGTATTCATAAGTTCTCTTTACATCCTTCATCAAAATTGGCTTAAACCTTTATTCTCTAATTTCTCTTGTTTGTCAAAATGGTCCCTAAATTTCCAATATAAGGATTCAAGCTTCTTAACTTTACAAATTAGTCCACAAATCAACATTACTATCTTAATTCTATCATTTTAACTAAATATCAGGTTTACTTCTTCTACACATCCTCTTTGCCGAATAGCCTCTGAAATTTCAATTCAATCTGATTTCCTGATCTTCATTAAATACTTCTACTAATATTTTACCTTTACCGAGCTATCGGATCTATTCCAAAAATTCTACATTTCCATATTCGAAAAATAAATACTATAATCTCATAAAAACTTTCTTTCTTAAGGACTTCGACTGAATTTTCCTAACTCAGTCTATTATTCTGATAATTACCGAAAATCCTCCAAATATTGAAATAACCATTTTGCCCTCAAATCCAATGAATCCATAATGTACCACATGTCATCATCCTTCATCCAATGGCCTAGATTTAATCTTGATTTAGTAGTTACTAGCTTTGCCCCTAATCTTGCCATTTTTCATCCAACAGCTCATATTTAACATGGAAAATCAACTTATATCCAAGGGTTCATATTCTTCCAACACAAAGAAAATATCTTAGACATGTAAAATGACATAATTAACCTTGCCTTATCATCCTTCAATGTATCCTAGATATTCGATTCGGTCCGATTATTCTTCCGAACTTTATCGCTTTATAGCCAATAATACAAACTCCGTACGAAAAATTTGGGTAACACGAAAACGTCATTCTTGGGGGTAAACTATTCATTTACAGGGTTAAAATACACAACTTTTGAAAATTACACTTTGGTCCCTAAACTTTTCCAAAGTTTATACTTTAGCCACAAACCTTTCAAAAATTACATTTTGGTCACTAGCAAAAAATTGGGATATTACAAGATTAATTCATCAAGTTCATCTCAATAGGACCTTCAGAATCAAGGGATATAGACTCTTTAAAAGTAAGAAACTCAACTTTATACTTCAGTACATGGGCAGTTCAAAGATTTTGAGGGTCATGTACAATTTATTAAAATTGGACCCTTAATTTATAATCAGTAAAAGAAAAGTTTTATTTTCAAAAAAAAATTCCTTAATACAAAAAATATTATTATATTATCCTCTTGAGCAACAAAAAAATTGAATTATAAACATCTAAAAATCAAACATTTTCACTTAAAAAGTGTCATTCTTTTTGCATGTTTTAAGTTTTAGATTATTATATATATATATATATATATATATATATATATATATATATATATATATATATATATATATATATATATATATATATATATATATATATATCAAATGGCGATCTAGAAATCTTTTTGAGGGTAGGCACAAGTAATAATATTTTTAAGAGTGGGCACAAGTCATAAAAATCTCAAAATTTCATGGTGGGCACAAATCATAAAATTTAAGGACTAATTCATAAAAATTAAGAGAATTGAAGCTAAATGTGTGAACTTTAAAAAGTTAAGGGTGGGCCTGTGCCCACCCAATCATACATGTGGCTCCGCCACTGTATATATACACACATAATTATATATATTTATAATTTTTTACAAATATTTAATTTAATTTAGGTTCTCTATTTTTGGGGCCCTCTCTCTTGGGGGCCCTGTACGGTCATTTATATCGCGCATGTCCAGAACCCCCACTGCTTTGGTAAATTCATTAAGTCCGTCTCACAATGACCATCTAAAACTTGGGATATGAACTTATTAAGAATATTTAGTGGTTCATCCTATAAATTCATTGAATTCATCATGTCTATTTCGAAAGGACCAACCAAATCATGAGCTATGAACTTATTAAAAACATTTAGTAGTTCATCCTATAAATTAGGGGAATTCATCAAATTCGTCTCAATAAGAGGCTATGAAATCATTAAGAGAGAAAATACTTATTTTTATGTAGGTACATTATAAGCCAAAGGGATAGATAAGATTTACCCTATGAATCTTCCTATGACTTCATTTACCGTATGGAACCTAAAAGAGTAGGTTGGGTCTCCACTATGGAATCCTCAACAAATGGACTTAAGATTCACCCACAAATCACTTCTCTCAATTTTTTAGTAAAATAATCAACAAGATTCCTCTCTGTCCTCGTGTACTTTACAATGAGTACTCTATATTTATTAGATGTTTCATGGAGTCAAAATAATCATGAGAGGAGTCAAAATAATCATCTTGGAAAAGAAGTTGAAACTGCTTTGCAAGTCAGAAACATCAGTCAACTTGCGAAGCATTTTTGGATGGGATCCAAGAATTTATGGGTTAACATGTCTTCTTAAAACTTATCCGGCTGCAAATTATCTTTCCAACGCATCTTGAAACGCCTCAATCGGACATCTGGATCTCAAGATACGTCTATTTTAGCGAAGACAGCACATGCAGAAATTCCTATACGGGATTTTTGGATAATCACGAATTTTCAAGATTTTATTTGATTATTTGTAATTTAAATCAATATAGGATTCTGCAATATCTATTAGGATCAGATTTATTTAATTAGGATTTTATTTTTAGCATTTATTTATTATTAGAAGTTACTTATCTAATTAGGAGATTAGATTTTAGCATTTATTTATTGTATTTAATTCCTAAGTTTAGTAGGATTAGAACTTCTCCATGGCCTATATAAAGGAGGCTTCACCCACATTGTAATTCAGATTTCAATGATTAAATAAAATTCTCTTTTGAGTTCCAACTTGCAAGAACATTATCTTGTGTTTTAGAAGCAAATCGGTTTTCAAGTTCTCCGGGATTTGTTGTTGAGGATCTTCACACTCTTGCTTGCCCATACAAAAGCGTTTGGGAGGGTGGGCTAGAGCCACTTGAGGTTGCTTGCTTAGATAATTGCGTCTAAGAGGGCGCCGAGGACAACATCAATTCATCACGCCATCTCCACATATTCAAGCTTCCTCCATTGACACCACCACCATAAGCAAATCTGAATTTTTAAATTTGTTCTTTATTTTGGTTTGTTTTGTTTTTCTCTTTATTCGAATTTGCCTCTATCATTTGGTATCAGATTCAGGTTGTTCTTGAGGATGTCATTGAGCAACGTATTGGATTTTACCCTTTTGAGGACTTGATGTCATTGTTGTTGTCGACTAGATCATTCAGGGTATGATTCTCCAGATAAGTTTTATTTTCAAGAAATTTTTTTGAGAGATATGTTTTCTGAATTCATGTCTTCTAATGATATTGAAATCCGTGATCCGGAGCATGATAAAGAAATTTGTTCTTCTAAAGAACATGAGGAAGACGATACCATCAAGAGTTTAACCTTGCCTATTGATGATGAAGAAATTATAAGTAGTGTGTTTGTTTCCAGTGACGAACCTACTATTCTGATTCAAGATGATCATCAAACGGCAAACACCGACGAAGGTACCTTACAATCAAAAGGTATCATTGAATGTTTTCATAATTCTATTTATGCTTATTCCCCTTTTAGCATTAATAACAATTTTGAAGATGAGAATGAGTTACTTTGCGACCAAAAGAACAATCGTAATGATCCCAATGAGAAGGAACTTGTAAATTACATTGCAAAAAGAGACTCTGCAAAAGGATCCTTCAAGACGTCTTCTCTTCTATGGTACTTTGATGTTCCTCCATTTACCGATCTAGATTCGAGGGCGAATCTTTTTGAGGAGTGGGGGAATGATACGAGCATGAGAGGGGTCAAAATAATCATCTTGGAAAAGAAGTTGAAACTGCTTTGCAAGTCAGAAACATCAGTCAACTTGCGAAGCATTTTTGGATGGGATCCAGGCATTTATGGGTCAACATGTCTTCTTAAAACTTGTCCGGCTGCAAATTATCTTTCCAACGCATCTTGAAACACCTCAATCGGACGTCTGAATCTCAAGATACGTCTATTTTAGCGAAGACAACGCATGCAGAAATTCCTATACGGGATTAATACGGGATTTTTGGATAATTACGAATTTTCAAGATTTTATTTGATTATTTGTAATTTAAATCAATATAGGATTCTGCAATATCTATTAGGATAAGATTTATTTAATTAGGATTTTATTTTTAGCATTTATTTATTATTAGAAGTTACTTATCTAATTAGGAGATTAGATTTTAGCATTTATTTATTGTATTTAATTCCTAAGTTTAGTAGGATTAGAACTTCTCCATGACCTATATAAAGGAGACTTCACCCACGTTGTAATTCAGATTTGAATGATTAAATAAAATTCTCTTTTGAGTTCCAACTTGCAAGAACATTATCTTGTGTTTTAGAAGCAAATCGATTTTCAAGTTCTCCGGGATTTGTTGTTGAGGATCTTCACACTCCTGCTTGCCCATACAAAAGCGTTTGGGAGGGTGGGTTAGAGCCGCTTGAGGTTGCTTGCTTAGATAATTGCGTCTAAGAGGGTGCGGAGGATAACTATCAATTCATCACGCCATTTCCACATATTCAAGCTTCCTCCATTGACGCCACCACCATAAGCAAATCTGAATTTTTAAATTTGTTCTTTATTTTGGTTTGTTTTGATTTTCTCTTTATTCGAATTTGCGCTACACTGTCACATGTTTAATTTTTTGAGACTTTGTCTCAATATTATAGGCTTGTTTTTTAGTCACTTAAATCGTAGCTTGTGAGTAATATGATATTTTAGAGTTTTGTGCCATAGTGAAGTAATTTATGTAAATACAAAAAAGTATTTATGTAAATTTTCTTATAGATCAGACAGTTAAAATGACTTAAAAATTAATTTATTAGCTTTGAAAAATTATTGGGATAATAACACAAATACCCCGTGTACTTTGTTAAATTTGTCAATGTGAGCCATTTTCTTTCTAAATGCTCAATGTACCCCATGTACTTTGCTTCCATATTTTAAAATGCCCCCCGAGACTAATGCCGTTAATTGATGACGTGGTAGATGTAACACCCTTAACGTATACTCGTAAGCCGAATTTACATTAAAGATGTTACGGAGTTATTGAATGAAATCTTGACTTGTAATTTTTTTTATATACCAAAATTCATTTTGCAGTTTAACCATTTCTCGGTTTTGAATTAAAAACTATGTCAGTCTATTGCAGATAGTTTTGACCCTGAATTGATTTATAAAATTCATAATTGAGTTGTTGAAATAAAACTATATTTCAGGGTGAAAACTATATATACTGCCTCGACCCTTTTCTTAATTTTCAAATTTTTACACGATAAGGGTTAAACAACATTTAACTACGTCAAAATCCAAAGTTATTAATAGTAAATCATTTCTCTAAGTCCATACTTCCATAACAATATATAAATACGTCATAAACTTAAACTTACAAAACTGTTTACCCACTTAAATTAATACATGCCCAGTAGTCTATCAAATTACGTTAAAGATGTACGTACTGTACTTACAGATAGTAACTTGATCTTCCCAATTAACAGCTCTTCCTTGCTAGTCTATTTTCGGAGAACCTACGTGTGAAATAAAATACACGCTAAGTACGAACTTAGTGAGGCAATAATCTTATTTAACAAAATGTAAAATAAAGCAATACATGTTATACCTTAACCTAGCATGGTTTCTGTCTAAGGTAGTATCGTACTAACAAGGTTTTCATAGTCAGTTAATATTCATGTGCAAGTCATAATTTTTCTAACTAGTCTAGTTTCCAATACTCCATTATTACCAAGTAAATTTTGTGTATGGCATAGTTTACATACATGGCATATTTCATACACATAGCATAATTCACATGCATGACATGGTTTTATATTAATATGAGATAATTCGTATATATGGCATACTTCATATACATGGCATAATTCATATATATATATGACATGAATTATATACATGGTAGAATCCATGTACGGGTCATAATTCATATACGTGGCATGATTCATATACGTGACATCATTCATATACATGACTTAATTCATATACATAACATGATACGTGTACATGGCATAATTCATATACGTAACACAATTTGTATACATGTCATGATTCATATGCATAGCATATTTCATAAATATGTGACATTCCTCGTATACATGGCATAATTCATGTACTTGCCATAATTCATATACTTGGCATAATTCATATACATGTCATGATTTATATACGTAACTTGATTCGTTTACATGACATGATTCATTTACGTGACATGATTATTTTATCATTGCCCAAAGTACGCTATATGAGATCGAGGTACGCGAGTCATCTTGAAATGACACCGTAGTGTCTAACGTAAACGTAAAGATGAGTACGTACTCGGGGACGCTCTTTGCTCCCCATAAACATAAAGCACCTCGTCAGTGCACTCGGGCACAGTGGGCGTAGATCCCCAGGGTTCACACCAAGGGCTTAGGTCCCCAAGGTGTATGTGACACAATCATTTTGTCACAATATATGTTTGATAACATAAACTTAAGGGTGCAGCTGCTAAAGACTCTATGGCATGCCAACTATACCATGGACTCTCATACACAATACTTGGGCATTTCTTTTATCATCAATCATCATAACCAATCATACATATAAACATTTCATATTTCATGCTTCATCATAAATATTCATAGTAAACATAGATCATCACTTATGCAAATAATAATTCGTACCTGGTATTCCATCAAGCTTGTCATGTCGAGCAATGTATCATATTGTGTATTATAGAGAAATGCAATGCCATTTTCAATGTAATGCAAACATTTAAAATTGCACTCACCTTGGCCATTTATTAATATGCCTCACTAAGCTCTATTGATTCTTTCCTTTTATAGTACCTCGAACCTTCTCTTGATTCGAATCCAACTTCATTTATCATATGAATATAAATATACATTTGTTAGATTCACTTCTAACAATATTTCACTTAAGCTATTTAATCATTCAACATAAAAAATTTCCATACATTTCTTTCCTTATACTGTTCACAAACTCAATTTGATCTTTAATAACCATTTAGAACTTCCATTAACCCTTTTCAAGCTTACTAATTAACTTTAGATACAAAATGTATCAATTCTCATTTTCTGGCAGATTGCACTACCTTCAAAGAAATATTTCTATCAAATAATCTACAACTCAGAATTCGATTCCTTTTGTTCTGAAAGAAACTATATTCAACAAGCTTTTCAACCATATAAATTAATATCCCAAATTCAACTTGTACGATTTATGGAGAATTTTCAAAGTCAATTTCCAGTGTTGATTTCGGAACAGACTATCATACTGTTTTCTGACCTTTCACCACTTAAAAATTCATATCTTTTTACTCGGAACTCGAAATCAGTTTCCGATTGTTGGAAACGAAACTAGACGAACAAATCTTTACATCAGTATAAAATTAACCTTCTAATCATTGTTTTATAATTTATGGTGAATTTTCAAACTTACTGCCAAAAATCAGTTTTCTACACTGCTTCCATAAATAACTTCAAACTTTATACTAACTTCTCCTTACTTCTCTAATTTTCAATTTAGTCCCAATACTTGATTCAAACCATCAAGTTATCACCCATTTTCATCAAATAATTATTCAACATTGATCCCCCTTAATTTTTCCTTCTTTCCAGAGTAGTCACTAAAATGCAAAGATAAGGATTCCAACTTCTTAACTTTGCAATTTAGTCCTCAAATCAACATTACTACTTGAATTCTATTATTTGAACTAAAATTCAGACTTAATCCTTATCAAAAACCTCCTTGCCGAAATGGTAACTTAATTTTTGACAATTTGTCAAAATGGTCACTAACTCGATTTAACATCGGTTTTGCATTCTAACTTCAATTTCACATTTCCAACATTAATAATAACATAAATATACTTCAAAATCATAAAAATTCAGATTAGTCCTTCAATTTTCAGAATGGCCGAAATGGTCCCTATACCTTTAATTTAGGGTTTTGCTTCCAAATAACAAATTCAAGCTTACTAGATCATTTATCCAACATCACAAACCCTAAATCAAACTTGAATCCATAAACCCTAATCATCTTCATACAAACTAAAATATGTAGGGTTTAAATCCCAACTCAAAAACATGATTTTATCATCATAACAACTTAATTTGAACTTAAATTTCAACATAGAATCATAAAATCTCAAAACCCCCAATTTAGTCCATAAACCCTAATTTCTTTCTCATCAAAATTCTCATCAATCAAGCATGTATTCCATGAATTATTGACATCAAAAGATAGAGCTTGAAGAGTAGAACAACTTTCTAGTTGAAAAGATTACCTAAAAACCGAGTTTCGGGGCTTGAATCGAGCTTGGAAAAAATTTCTCTTTCTTTCCCTAGCTCTCACGTTATTTGCTGGAAAAGATGAATTTCATCTTTTCACCATTATTTTACACATATAACTATTAAATGAATATTAAATTCATTTAATAGTGAAATTACAATTTTGCCCTTTTTATGCAATGGTTGAGATTGATTTTATCATCAATCAAGGGCCAAGATTTAATCTTCCATTTCCTCTTTCAAAAATTGGCCTTATAAATTTTAAATATTTCAAAAATGCCATTGGGGCAAAATGACCAATTTGCCCTCCAACTAGTTTTTATTTACTAGTTTACCATTCTTGTAAAAATTCAACTAAATCTAGTTGGAATCCACCAAATATAATAAAATATTCATAAAATAGTATTTTATGACTTTTCCATAGCTTTTGGATCAGCCTCTGAAATTTCAGTTCGATCCGATTTCTCGATATTCATAAAATACTTCTACTGCGATTTTACCTTTTCGGACTATCGAATTTATTCCAAAAATTCTATATTTCCATATTCGGGAAATAAACTTTATTATCTCATAAAAAATTCCTTTCCAAGAACTTAGACTGAATTTTCCTAACTCAGTCTACTATTCCGATAATTATAAAAAATCTACATAGAATAAGATTTCTCTTAGAAATCCTTTATCGCCAATCGATTCGAATATTCTTTACTTTTACTGAGTCCAAAATATTGATTAGAAACACTTTTATGGGACCTTCCCGAAAGTCACCCATCCTTGTATTTATCTGGCCTGAGCACGCTTAACAATTTCATTCGATCCAAATTTGGTATTTTTTCTGCATCTTAATTCTTAAAACCAATATCAAGGTACCTATTTCGATCGATTCACTCTTATACGGAATAAAATTTACTTATTGGGGAAATTTACACTTTAATCCCTAAACTTTTCCAAAGTTTATACTTTAACCCCTTAAACTTTTAAAATTTACATTTTGGTCACTGGCCAAAATTTGGGATATTACAATTCCTCCCCCTTAAGAATTCGTCATCGAATTTTCAATGTGTACCTTTTCCAAACGTTTACGGATATTACTTCCCTATTTTCTTCTCAGCCTCCCAATTAGCTTTTTTGACCTGGTGATTTTTCCTCAAAACTTCAATCAATGAAATTTCTTATTCCTTAATTCTTTAATTCCATAAACTAATATTTCTACTAACCCCTCTTCGTATATCAAATTTAATTGCATCTTAATTTGTTCAGGTGTGATGACATGTAAATAATTCAGTCAAAGCCCCCAAAACATAAGTACATATACTATAGACTTTTGCTCACTTCTAAAGATAAGACCCATTAATATACTCTTTGATACATGAATGAGCGGGGTCAAATTACTAATATTGGACAAGAAGCTGAATTTGTTCAATACAAACAATAAAAGCCAAAACAATGCACGCATAGGAGGTCAAAAACGAAGCATCTTGGACAAGAAATTGAATCTGTTTGTGAAGTCTAGAAACTCATCCAACTTGCGACGAGTTTTTGGATGGGATCCAGGCATTTCTGAGTCAAGTTGTCTTCTAACAAATTGTCCTTCATTCAGTTACCTTTCCAATGCATCTTGAAACGCGTCAATCGGACATCAAGAACTCAAGATACGTCAAATTTACTGAAGACTGAACATGTAGAAAACTAGATACGGGATTATTACGGGATTTTGTAAAATTCAGCCCAAAAGCTAACATATAAGGCTTTGGACGAATTGAACTTAGCCCAATATATTTATTATCATTTAAATTGATGTTTTTAGGGTTTTATATACTTTAAGAACTAGCCACCCAGCCCTTATCAGCTTATCACTTGCATTATCACCCTATTCCTTGCCACACAAGCACAAGGAGTTTAAAGGCTGTTATTTTTTTATTTTTTTTAATTAGATTAGGTTTTCCTTGTTTTAGTAGAAGTTAAATTACTTTGTCTATCCTTCACCTATAAAAGGATGAAGCCTCCATCATTGTAAGGGAGATTTTCTTTGATTTATGAAATATTTAGTGAGTTTATTTTTGCAAGTGCTGATTACTTGTGCCTTCGAAGTCTTCTTCAACATAAGTTCGACGAGTTCTTGTGAGGGGGATCATCTTCACACTCTTGATTGCCTAGATAATCGCATCTAGGAGGGTGGGTTAGAGCCGCTTGAGGTTGCTTGCTTAGATAATTGAGTCTAATAGGGTGCCGAGGACAAAACAACATCAACAATTCGCAAGCCATCTTCATCTTCAACCTTCACACCATCTTCCATAATTCCATAAACAAAGCTGGAATTTTCAGATTTGTTTTACTTATCTCTTTCTCAATCTCTTTTAATCTTTTTTATAGTCTTATTTCTTATCATATAATCCTTCATTTTGTCTTTCTTTCTTTAAATTTCCAGCCTTGAATCTGAAAATTTCAAGAAAATCCCTTATCTTTTCTCTTGAATTTTCATATATGCCCAAACTTCCTTGATTGAGTCTAAAGCTCCTAGTTCTTGCAACAACTTGATTGAAGGCTTCCAAATCCAATATTGCGCTACTCTATCATTTGGTATCAGATTTGGGACGATTCTTGGCAAGAATTTTGGCATTTTTGGTAAAACAAAACTCGAAAATTAGGGAAAATTCGTCAAAACCAAACGAGTGAATTTTGAGCTAAAAATTTTCAGATCAGATCTAAACCATTGAGGAGTCACCACACAAAATCTCAAAATTTTTGGACTCGGGAACATCTCGAACGAAGTGGATAAAGTTTCAGCAAAATTAGGGTTTTCCCCTACTTTAACCCTATTTTCATTATTTTTTCTTCAATTTTTGTTAATTTCAGTTTATTTACCTTGTAAAAAGAAAAAAAGAGAAAAAAATAAAAAAAGAAAAAGAAAAGTGAGAAAGCTCATACCTAGCCACCAACCACCACAAGCATCACATTGAAGTGGATTCAACATTGGATTTCTTCCTTCAAGTAGGACTAAAAGTTGCATTACAATCCTTCTTTCTTGCAAGTATATTCAATTGGTGTCAAGCCTTTCATTGGACTCCTTGTACAATCAGGACTCATTGTTAGGATTAAACTTCGATTGTAACTTGTTGACTTGTGGTAGGAAGGTCTTTAAAGAGCACGAGATCGGTTTACTTGCCTCACTAAATATTTATTCTTGGAGTGTTTAGTGAGATTTCTAGTTTTTTACCTTTTAAATCTGAGTATTTCAAGATGTCAGAAACGAGTAACGACGAAGAACCACATGAGGTGACTCTTCAAGAAGTTTCGGATACTCTCAATAAACTTGAACGGATTGTAACCTCATTGGCAACCAAGCTTGATCACACCGATACAGCCGTAACCGCAATCACTCAAACCATTGGGAGACTAGAAACCACTGCTATTGCAAGTGATACTGAAGAGCCTAGGCGTCCAAATCTTGTTCCCATTCAGAATAGACGCCAAAACCCCCTACAAAGGCGTAATCTTGTTCCCACTGTTGACTCTTGAATTCACTGAATATGCATCCATTTGGTGGTGCCAATTGGTCTGCAATCGGCTTTTCAATAGAGAAGCCAAGATAACCTCATGAGGAGAACTTAAAAAAGTCATGCAAGAACGATTTGTTCCCCCATTATATCAACGAGAGATCAAACAAAAGTTACAAAGGATCTGACAAGGCTACAGAACTGTTGATGAGTATCTCAAAGAGATGGAATCATTGATGCAAAAAGCCGTCATAGAAGGGGATTAAGAGGATATAGTGACTAGGTTTGTTATCGAACTCAATAACAACATTCTTGAGGTATTTAAACTCAGAACCTACTACACCCTTCAAGAGGCATTCCAATTCACCATGACAATCGAAAAGCGCATCAAAGATCGAAAACGATATCGACCGAAGAATTATCACTATGATAGAGGTACCACTCAACCTTTATCTCATTCTAATTCTTCTAAAACTTTGCTCGACTCAAGTAGACCAAAGCAGAAAATTGAAAAATCCAAGTCACTGGACAAAACCAAGACAAAAATCCCCATGTTGACGGAAAACACACAAACACTCAAACAAGAGGATAGTGATAATGAACATATTAGACAACATGACAATGCTTCTAATCCCTCATGTGAAGTAGTAGGTCCACTTGCCATACTTTCATCACCTCCCCACAAAGAAAGTAAGTGTAATTCTAACCCTTCATTTGATTCTTGTCCTATCATTCCGTTAGAAACACTTTCTCCTCTAAAAAAATTGTACATTGATGATAATTTTTGTGAGAGGGATATGGGATGTGAGATACAAAAGACTGAGAGTAAAGAGGCCAAGAGTGAAAAAAAAAGTCAAATTAATGGCCCAAATTTGGTGAGTGAAAATACATATGAGGAAAAAGTCACACAAAGCCCAAAAGAAAAAGACAAGAAAAAGAATGCGACGAGTGATTTTGTTTTGACTAATCCTTACAAATGTTCGAGTAGTGATGTCTTATTTTTTTAGGATCTTGTTGAACCATTGAGAGAAGCTCAATTAGATCACTCCACATACAACAAAGAAGCCTTTTCAATTGAAGTTGATGATTGTTCTCTCATTGCCGAATTAGATTCGAGGACGAATCCTTTTGAGGAGTGGGGGAATGATACATGCATGAGCGGGTTCAAATTACTAATATTGGACAAGAATCTGAATTTATTCGATGCAAACAATAAAAGCCAAATCAATGCACGCATAGGAGGTCAAAAACGATGCATCTTGGACCAGAAATTGAATCTGTTTGTGAAGTTTGGAAAGTCATCCAACTTGCGACGAGTTTTCGGATGGGATCCGGGCATTTCTGAGTCAAGTTGTCTTCTAACAAATTGTCCTTCATTCAGTTATCTTTCCAACGCATCTTGAAATGCATCAATCGGACATCAAGAACTCAAGATACATCCAATTTACTGAAGACTACGCATGCAGAAAACTAGATACGGGATTTTATAAAATTCAGCCCAAAAGCTAACATATAAGGCTTTGGACGAATTAAACTTAGCCCAATATATTTATTATCATTTAAATTGATGTTTTTAGGGTTTTATATACTTTAGGAACCAGCCACCCAGCCCTTATCAGCTTATCACTTGCCTTATCACCTTATTCCTTGCCACACAAGCACAAGGAGTTTAAAGGCTGCTATTTTTTTATTATTTTTAATTAGATTAGATTTTCCTTGTTTTAGTAGAAGTTAAATTACTTTGTCTATCCTTCACCTATAAAAGGATGAAGCCTCCATCATTTTAAGAGAGATTTTCTTTGATTTATGAAATATTTAGTGAGTTTGTTTTTGCAAGTGCTAATTACTTGTGCCTTCGAAGTCTTCTTCAACATAAGTTCGACGAGTTCTTGTGAGGGAGATCATCTTCACACTCTTGCTTGCCTAGATAATCGTGTCTAGGAGGGTGGGTTAGAGCTGCTTGAGGTTGCTTGCTTAGATAATTGAGTCTAAGAGGGTGCCGAGGACAAAACAACATCAACAATTCGCAAGTCATCTTCATCTTCAACCTTCACACCATCTTCCATAATTCCATAAACAAAGCTGGAATTTTCAGATTTGTTTTACTTATCTCTTTCTCAATCTCTTTTAATCTTTTTTTATATTCTTATTTCTTATCATATAATCCTTCATCTTGTCTTTCTTTCTTTAAATTTCCAGCTTTGAATCTGAAAATTTCAAGAAAATCCCTTCTCTTTTCTCTTGAATTTTCAGATCTGCCCAAACTTCCTTGATTGAGTCTAGAGCTCCTAGTTCTTGCAACAACTTGATTGAAGGCTTCCAAATCCAAGATTGCGCTACTCTATCACTCTTGGTCCAACTATTTCACAATTCTTTGAAGTATAACAGTTCTGATGCCAAGTTTTTCCCTTTTAACCTATACAAATCATCATTCCTCGAATTGATACTTTTCTTCCTTTTGTTTTTCTTTTAGCTTTAACTGATAACATATTGTCCAAAGATCAACTTTCTTTTTACATCTTACTTCTACATTTTATATAAATAGCCAATTTATCTTAAAATTAGTCTTAGAATTCTCAAATTACTGGCATTATTTTCAGCTTTGCTAACAGACAGTTCTTAGAATTTCTTATAATTCTTGTGCTATGCTTCAAATCATTTATTAGCAGTCATACTATAATTCTCCAAATAAAATTATTCCTTGTCATACCGGCTTAACCCACTGATCTCACACTATTTCTCATAAACAATGTGAGTACTTTATCAAAGCCTCAAAAATCAGTGAAATCATTTCCTTATGAACTAATCACTGACTCCAATTTCTATCACTTTTCTGGAAGTTTTTCCAAATTACTTCCTCTGCATCGATATTAGTTCTTCTATAGGAGTTTTATTATCCTTCATCTTCAAATAAACAATCATAGCTTCTTTTTTTGCTCTGACATTTAAGGTTCTCAACAGCTTAAACATTTAAACAATAAATGCTTTATTATATACAGTTGCTGAAGGTTAGGACCTCTTAGGTACTTCTTGTTCTTGTACTTGAGCCCCCTACTGCACCAGTAGCTCAATCTAGGTAAAAAATCAGAGAAAGTTCATACTTGATTTCATTGTTATTGCTACGGGTATCTTTATAACCCTTGTGATCCGAGATTCTTGTTTTTGTCTAGAAACATTTCTACGGAAATTTCAATTAGCTTGAACAATCCTCAAC
Source organism: Hibiscus mutabilis (assembly GCA_019671005.1). Lineage (NCBI taxonomy): Eukaryota > Viridiplantae > Streptophyta > Magnoliopsida > Malvales > Malvaceae > Hibiscus > Hibiscus mutabilis. The sequence goes on from CM033741.1 coordinate 26,152,427, forward strand.
TAAACACTCTTCCTTTGACTTCATTGAGGAACTAATTCCTTTTAAAAATTTAAATGTTTCTTCTTATAATCACTTCTACATGGTGCACAGATAACCAACTTATCTAAATTACATTTCAGATTCCCGAGATGATACCTTCATATTACCTTCTAGTATTTGATCACTTAGATCATTAGAAAACCCTTTTTCCAGCAATCCACATTATTTTAATGCATGTTGTACTCATCATCTTATATTACTGATTGTCTTTATCAAAACCTTTCTGAAAAGATATCTTAGCTTATCCATTACACTTTAGCCTTGCCTTTATAAGGCTCTGCTGTCAACTATTCAGGTAGAATTAACCTCTTAGTTAACGTCTCTGAATACTCTTGGTTAAGAGTTCGATACTCTTTATCAGTATTAGACTTCCAATCTTGTTCAGTATGTACTCAAATACCACTTTCATCATACTTTTATTCCATATTTCTTGTCTTCCTGATCTTATAAACCTTATAGTTGACATTTAGTAACACTGATGTCTCCTTAAAGAAATAATCTTTCTTGTACAATTTACCTTATAATCGGGATGCCTTCAATTTTTTTGGGTGATATTTGTATAACCATCATATAAATTAAACATACCTCACATCCATTGCATTGCAATCTTTAAGCTGTTACTAAAGAAATCACTAACTCTAAACAATCAGTTCTTTCTTCCCTAATGATTACTTCAGAACCATCGGGTCCTTGAAGTACCAACCTTTTCTTTTTACATTTAACCTCTGCATCATATGCATACAACCAGTTCATTCCAAAAATAATCTCAAGTTTGCGAAATAAAAGCTCCAATAAGCTTGCCAGGAACTCAATTCCTTAAATCACCAATAGACATTTCTTACATATTTTAATCACCCATGCACTATGTCCAAGTGGGTTATTAGGAATCACATTACTAAAAATACTTTTCCTTAAAAATCTTTCTTTGTACTACTATCTTAGTACCAATATACGAGTGAGTCGAACCCGGATCAATTAAAGTAATTACAGGATTTCTCCATAGCATTTGCTCTCATTATAGCGTCCTAGTAAATCGACAAACTTATGCCTGAGAAATACTCTTTAGACCTCAGGTTAAATCCCCTTAATAAACCATTCTCATAGGGACTTCTCAGTTGGGATCAAATTAGATGTATACCGACTTAATCTATTAAAATCCAACACATACTCGTAGATAGTACGAGTACTTTGTTTTAAACTTTGAAACTACTGTAACATCTCTTTCTTAAACTAGTCGCCAACATACTTGATTCTAAACACTTTTTAGAATGTCCAAGTCACTTTCTCAACAGGTATAATTATGTGGCTTCGGACCATCAATTACAAGCATGTTCCCTTAATAAGGAAGCAACTTTTCTAACTTTTCAGCATTTGTACAATTTAATTCCTCTAACATGACTTTAACATTGTGGAGCCATAAATTGGCAGCCATCAGACCACCCTCTCCATGAAATTTAGGAGCTCCTAACTTCTTAAGCTCCTTAACAGTCGATGCCTTTACTGGTGTAGGTGTCAGATTGATACAGGCATTTAAGGTTTGATTTTTTTAATCATAGCTTTTTAGGGCTCGTACTAAGGTTCCATATTCTTATGTTGTAGTTCCCTACTAAGTAGGTGGCTCAGCTAGGGTATGAGCTAGAGGTGGAATATTCTATATCTCTTTACTTCTACTTTAAACCTTCTCTTGATCCCCATAATTAAACATTTAACGCAATCCATCAGTACTTAACATCATCTATTTCCACTAAAACTTATTAATGTAAATGAGGAGCATAATCAAGTTACACAGGTAGTACATCAGTAACATGACATCCTAGGGGCATGTACTTAGCATCAAATCATATTTAACTCGGTTTAACCTCCAGAATCAGCTAAACCTATAACTCTGATACCAATAAATGTAACACCCTTAACGTATACTCGTAAGCCGAATTTACATTAAAGATGTTATGGAGTCATTGAATGAAATCTTCACTTGTAATTTTTTTTATATACTAAAATTCATTTTGTAGTTTAACCCTTTCTCGATTTTGAATTAGAAACTATGTCAGTCTATTGCAGCTAGTTTTGACCCTGAATTGATTTATAAAATTCATAATTGAGTTGTTGAAATAAAACTATATTTCAGGGTGAAAACTATATATACTGCCTAGACTTTCTTGATTTTCAAATTTTTACACGATCAAGGTTAAACAACATTTAACTACGTCAAAATTCATAGTTATTAATAGTAAACCATTTCTCTAAGTCCATACTTCCATAACAATATATAAATACATCATAAACTTAAACTTACAAAACAGTTTACCCACTTAAAATATTACATGCCCACTAGACTATCAAATTACGTTAAAGATGTACGTACTGTACTTACAGATAGTAACTTGATCTTCCCAATTAACAGCTCCTCCTTGCTAGTCTATTTTCGGAGAACCTACGTGTGAAATAAAATACACGATAAGTACGAAATTAGTGAGGCAATAATCTTATTTATCAAAACGTAAAATAAAGCAATACATGTTATACCTTAACCTAGCATGGTTTCTGTCTAAGGTAGTATCGTACTAACAAGGTTTTCATAGTCAGTCAATATTCATGTGCAAGTCATAATTTTTCTAACTAGTCTAGTTTCCAATACTCCATTATTACCAAGTAAATCTTGTGCATGGCATAGTTTACATACATGGCATATTTCATACACATGGCATAATTCACATGCATGACATGGTTTATATTAATATGACATAATTCGTATGCATGGAATACTTCATATACATGGCATAATTCATATATATATGACATGAATTATATACATGGTAGAATCCATGTACGTGTCATAATTCATATACGTGGCATGATTCATATACGTGACATCATTCATATACATGACTTAATTCATATACATAACATGATACGTGTACATGGCATAATTCATATACATAACATAATTTGTATACATGTCATGATTCATATGCATAACATATTTCATAAATATGTGACATTCCTCGTATACATAGCATAATTCATAAACTTGCCATAATTCATATACTTGGCATAATTCATATACATGTCATGATTTATATACGTAACTTGATTCGTTTATATGACATGATTCATTTACGTGACATGATTCTTTTATCATTGCCCAAAGTACGTTATATGAGATCGAGGTACGCGAGTCATCTTAAAATGACATCGTAGTGTCTAACGTAAACGTAAAGATGAGTACGTACTCGGGGACGCTCTTTGCTCCCCATAAACATAAAGCACCTCGACAGTGCACTCGGGTACAGTGGGCGTAGATCCCCAGTGTGCACACCAAGGGCTTAGGTCCCCAAGGTGTATGTGACACAATCATTTTGTCACAATATCTGTTTGATAACATAAACTTAAGGGTGCAGCTGCTAAAGACTCTATGGCATGCCAACTATACCATGGACTCTCATACACAATACTTAGGCATTTATTTTATCATCTATCAATCATCATAATCAATCATACATATAAACATTTCATATTTCATGCTTCATCATAAATATTCATGGTAAACATAGATCATCACTTATGCAAACAATAATTCGTACCTGGTATTCCATCAAGCTTGTCATGTCGAGCAATGTATCATATTGTGTATTATAGAGAAATGCAATGTCATTTTCAATGTAATGCAAACATTTAAAATTGCACTCACCTTAGCCATTTATTAATATGCCTCACTAAGCTCTATTGATCCTTTCCTTTTATAGTACCTCAAACCTTCTCTTGATTCGAATCCAACTTCATTTATCACATGAATATAAATATACACTTGTTAGATTCACTTCTAACAATATTTCACTTAAGCTATTTAATCATTCAACATAAAAAACTTTCCATACATTTCTTTCCTTATACTGTTCATAAACTCATTTTGGTCTTTAATAACCATTTAGAACTTCCATTAAACCTTTTCAAGTTTACTAATTAACTTTAGATACAAAATGTATCAATTCTCATTTTCTGGCAGATTGCACTACCTTTAAAGAAACATTTTTATAAAATAATATACAACTCAGAATTCGATTCCGTTTGTTCTGAAAGAAACTAGATTCAATAAGCTATTCAACCATATAAATTAATAGCCCAAATTCAACTTGTACGATTTATGGCAAATTGTCAAAGTCAATTTCCAGTGCTGATTTCAGAACAGACTGGCATACTATTTTATGACCTTTCACCACTTAAAAATTCATATCTTTTTACTCAGAACTAGAAATCAGTTTCCGTTTATTGAACACAAAACTAGACGAACAAATCTTTACATCGGTATAAAATTCACCTTCTAATCATTTTTGTAGAATTTATGGTGAATTTTCAAACTTACAGCCAAAAATCTGTTTTCTACACTGCTTCCATAAATAACTTCAAACTTTATACTAACTTCTCCTTACTTTAACCCCTAAACTTTCAAAATTTACATTTTGGTCACTGGCTAAAATTTGGGATATTACATTAGAGACACATGGCGCTCTTATATGCTGCCACGTGTCACTTTTTCCAAAAAAATTACTTAAAATTAAGGGGGTTTGAATTAATTTTACCCTTTTCTTTTTCATGCCAAAACACAAAATAACAGAAAATGAAGGGCATGAGAACAATTTCACCTTTTCTTTAAAAAGAAAAACTAAACATCATTAATATTTTTTCCTTCGTCTGATTATTTCTTTTTTCACGCTCTTCATCTTCCACGAAAAACACATCCCAGTAAACTTTTTCTTTAAATCTTTTAGTTTTCGTTCAAATCTCTTTATTTATTTCTTTATTTGCTGAAATAAAAAATCAAATACAATGTTCGAAAAATTTCTCTTCTCATTTTAACATAGATTTATGAACAAATAAAAAAATCATTCACTAATAAAAAATGTACATCAAACAGTAAAATTGCAGCAAACATTAAGATGAACTATAAGTTCTGAAGATTAAACTTAATGGATAAAAAATTCAACATAGCTGCTAAGAAACCATCGCAACTAAGCAACTCGAACATTCAAAAAAGTTGTAATAAAATATTAGCTTCAATCAACAAAGCTCACCACCAGCAAAAAGCTCCACTACAATATTAGCAGAATACTCATCTTCATAAACACTCATGCATTTGACAATATTAAGCCGACTTCAGCTGAATTTGGCTTAGGCTTGAATGTTTTTTGGTTGTGAAGTATGCCGATAATACTAAGTACTCTAAGAAGATGTTGCGCAAAAAACCATTAATCTGTAAATAACTGAGAGTCAAAGCAGAATTCAATGTAAATTGCAAGCATGATATGCCATTTACTATATTGATGAATGGTTGAAGAAGATGCTAAGAGAGATTATAAGAATAAAACTTACAAGCTTCAAATAGAGCTTCGGCATAATTAAATTTAACTCCCATAAACAAATTTCAGATTTGTAACTTCACTACCATTGACAGGATGAATAAGTATTGATTTGGAGAATTAAACAACAATATAACTCACCAAAATTCATTATAAAAAATTACAATCACATCCTTAAATTGATCTACCATTTTAGTTATACATATAGCTATGCCTTTCTGATGCAAGTAAAATTAATTAAAATGATCATTTAAAAATCACGCTCCTCTGAACATAAAAAATCTCATCAATTAGCACAAGAATAATCTTGGAGTACTGCAAAAGGAAGCTAAAAGTAAGAAAATGACGAAAATAATTTCAACATTAAGGAAAGCAAATTCAAAAAAAAAAAAAAGTATTTACGTTGTAAATGTAGGAAAAATGTTTGGTTAAACCGAAAAAGGTTGAAAAGGGAACTTGCTTGAGGCGTGCACTAGACACTGTCCTTAAGGATATTTCAGGGTAAAGCGTACCCTTCAGGATTCAACAAGCACTTCTGCTAAAGCAGGCAACAGAAAGAGCAAATAACCAATAAATACTCAGCTAGGAGAGAATGACAAAGTTTAGAAAGTTACTTTGAATTTGATGATTTGGAAAGCAAGTGAGCATGGTATTTATAGTACCATGTATTCCCAAAAGGGTATTTAAAATAGTAAGTAATCAAGGGCGAATCTGTCATAAAGTAAAATGAATGGTTAAAATTAAATATTCTTTTAAATTTAAAATGAGTGGTTGAAATTAAAAGTTCTATCATTTTGAAATGAATGGTTAAAATCACTTAACAAAATAATAAAAAAAATTAAAATAATAGAAAATAGATTGGACCTCTAGTTCATGCAAATGAGAAAATTGACCGATTAAAATGATTGGCCAAAGCTCATGTGCGCAAGACCACCATTATATTTTTCTCTTACAAGCCTAATATCAAGTTTTTATATTTAAACCCAAAAGAAATAATATAAAAGAAAGATGTGGGATTCTTTGAAATATACTAAATAATTTTATATTTTTACTGTTCTATTGTATTGCGGCCAATTGAAAGGGACAGTAAATTAGCTCAAACTCATTAAAAAAATAGAACAAGCTCTAAATTTTTATGACCAATGTATTCAAAACAAAGAGGTTCCCATACTAAAAATGCATCATTCTCCTAATTTTTCATTAAAGAGTGCATAAAAAACAAACCAAACAAATGGGTACTCATAATTTGACTCATAATAGAAACTAATTGTAATATCCCAAATTTTGGCTAGTGACTAAATTGTAAATTTTGAAAGTTTAGGGGGTTAAAGTATAAACTTTGGAAAAGTTTGGGGACTAAAGTGTAAATTCCCTAACAAGTAATTTTATTTAGTATAAGAGTGAATCGGATCGAAATAGGTACATTGATATCGGTTTAAGAATTAAGATGCAGAAAAAGGTACCAAATTTGGATCGAATGAAATTGTCAAGCGTGCTCAGGCCAGAGAAATACAAGAATGGGTGACCTTCGGGAAGGTCCCATAAAAGTGTTTCTAATCGATATTTTGGACTCAGTAAAGGTAAAGAATATTCGAATGGATTATCGATAAAGGAATTCTAAGAGAAATTTTATTCTATGGAGATTTTCGATAATTATCGGAATAGTAGACTGAGTTAGGAAAATTCAGTCTAAGACTTTAGGAAAGGAAATCTGATACGAGCATGAGAAGGGTCAAAATAATCATCTTGGAAAAGAAGTTGAAACTGCTTTGCAAGTCAGAAACATCAGTCAATTTGCGAAACATTTTTGGATGGGATCCAAGCATTTATGGGTCAACATGTCTTCTTAAAACTTGTCCGTCTGCAAATTAGCTTTCCAACTCATCTTGAAACGTCTCAATCAGACATATGAATCTCAAGATACATCTATTTTAGCGAAGACAGCGCATGCAGAAATTCCTATACGGGATTAATACGGGATTTTTAGATAATTACGAATTTTCAAGATTTTATTTGATTATTTGTAATTTAAATCAACATAGGATTCTGCAATATCTATTAGTATCAAATTTATTTAATTAGGATTTTATTTTTAGCATTTATTTATTATTAGAAGTTACTTATCTAATTAGGAGATTAGTTTTTTAGTATTTATTTATTGTATTTAATTCCTAAATTTAGTAGGATTAAAACTTCTCCATGACCTATATAAAAGGAGGCTTCACCCACATTGTAATTCAGATTTCATTGATTAATAAAAAGTTCTCTTTGGAGATTTTAGTATTCTTTGAGTTTGCAAGTGTTCGGTAAACTTGTCTAGAAGCCATCTTAAACATAAGATCATCAAGTTCTTGTGAGGGAGATCATCTTCAAACTCTTGCTTGCCTAGTTAATTGCATCTAGGAGGGTGGGTTAGAGCCGCTTGAGGTTGTTTGCTTAGATAATTGCGTCTAAGAGGGTGTCGAGGACAAAACAAAAACTATCAATTCATCACGTCATCTCCACATATTCAAGCTTCCTCCATTGACGCCACCACCATAAGCAAATCTGAATTTTTAGATTTGTTCTTTATTTTGGTTTGTTTTTCTCTTTATTCAAATTTGCGCTACTCTATCATTTGGTATCGGATTCAGGTCGTTCTTGAGGATGTCATTGAGCAACGTATTGGTTTTTACCCTTTTGGGGACTCGATGTCATTATTGTTGTCAACTAGATCATTTAGGGTATGATTGTCCAGATAAGTTTTATTTTCAAGAAAAAATTTTGAGAGATATGTTGTCTGAATTCATGTCTTTTAATGATATTGAAATCCGTGATCCGGAGCATGATCAAGAAATTTGTTCTTCTAAAGAACATGAGGAAGACGATAACTTCGAGAGTTTAACCTTGCCTATTGATGAGGAAGAAATTATAAGTAGTGTGTTTGTTTTCCAGTGACGAACCTACTATTATGATTCAAGATGATCATCAAACGACAAACACCGACGAAGGTACCTTACAATCAAAAGGTATCATTGAATGTTTTCAGAATTCTATTTATGCTTATTCCTCTTTTAGCATTAATAACAATTTTGAAGATGAGAATGAGTTACTTTGCGACCAAAAGAACAATTGTGATTATCCCAATGAGAAGGAACTTGTAAATTACATCGCAAAAAGAGACTATGCAAACGGATCATTCAAGACGTCTTCTCTTCTATGGTACTTTGATGAACTTCCTCCATTTACCGATCTAGATTCGAAGGCGAATCTTTTTGAGGAGTGGGGGAATGATATGAGCATGAGAGGGGTCAAAATAATCATCTTGGAAAAGAAGTTGAAACTGTTTTGCAAGTCAGAAACATCAGTCAACTTGCGAAATATTTTTGGATGGGATCCAGGCATTTATGGGTCAATACATCTTCTTAAAACTTGTCCGGCTGCAAATTATCTTTCCAACGCATCTTGAAACGCCTCAATCGGACATCTAAATCTCAAGATACGTCTATTTTAGCGAAGACAGCGCATGCAGAAATTCCTATACGGGATTAATACGTGATTTTTAGATAATTACGAATTTTCAAGATTTTATTTGATTATTTGTAATTTAAATCAACATAGGATTCTGCAATATCTATTAGGATCAGATTTATTTAATTAGGATTTTATTTTTAGCATTTATTTATTATTAGAAGTTACTTATCTAATTAGGAGATTAGATTTTAGCATTTATTTATTGTATTTAATTCCTAAGTTTTGTAGGATTAAAACTTCTCCATGGCCTATATAAAGGAGGCTTCACCCACATTGTAATTCAGATTTCATTTATTAATAAAAAGTTATCTTTGGAGATTTTAGTATTCTTTGAGTTTGCAAGTGTTCGGTAAACTTGTCTAGAAGCCATCTTCAACATAAGATCATCGAGTTCTTGTGAGGGAGATCATCTTTACACTCTTGCTTGCCTAGGCAATTGCATCTAAGAGGGTGGGTTAGAGCCGCTTGAGGTTTCTTGCTTAGATAATTGCGTCTAAGAGGGTGCCGGGGAAAAACAACTATCAATTCATCACGTCATCTCCACATATTCAAGCTTCCTCCATTGACGCCACCACCATAAGCAAATCTGATTTTTTAGATTTGTTCTTTATTTTGGTTTGTTTTGTTTTTCTCTTTATTCGAATTTGCGCTACTCTATCAAAATCTTTATAAGATGATAGTGTTCATTTTTCGAATATGAAAGTATGGAATTTTTGGAATAAATCCGATAGCTCGATAAAGCTGAAATTGCAGTAAAAGTATTTTATGAATATCGGGAGATCGGATCGAATCAAAATTTCAGAGGCTGATCCAAAAGCCATGGAAAAGTCATAAAATACTATTTTATGAATATTTTATCACATTTGGTTGGATTTCAACTAGGCTTAGTTGAATTTTTACAAGAATGGCAAACTAGTAAATAAAGACTAGTTTGAGGGCAAATTAGTCATTTGACAAGGATAGCAATTTTGAAATATTTTGAAATATTAAGGGCAATTTTTGAAGGTGAATTACACTTGTATCAAATCATGGCCACTGATTTTTTTATAAGATTAAGTTTTGGCCATTGGATTAAAAGGGCAAATTAGTAATTTCACAAATTAAATGAATTTTAAATTCATTTAATTTTAAAATTTGGATTTAAATAAGTAAAATATGAACCAAATTGTTCATCTTTCTTTAAATATTTCGAACTAAGGGGAGAAAAAAAGGGAGAAAATTTTTCCAGCTCGATTCAAGCCCTGAAACTCGATTTTCAGGTAATATTTTCAACTGCAAAGTTGTTCTACTCTTCAAGCTCTATCTTTTGATGTCAATAATTCATTGAATACATGCTTGATTGATGAGAATTTTGGCGAGAAAGAAATTAGGGTTTATGGACTCAATTGGGGGTTTTGAGATTTTATGATTCCATGTTGAAATTCAAGTTGAAATCAAGCTTTTGTGATGTTAAAATCATGTTATTGAGTTGTGATTTAAACTCTACATGTTTTGATTATATGAAGATGCTTAGGGTTTATGGATTCAAGTTTGATTTAGGGTTTGTGATGTTGGATTAATGATCTAGTAAGCTTGAATTGTTATTTGGAAGCAAAACCCTAAGTTAAAGGTATATGGACCATTTCGGCAATTGTGAAAGTTAAAGGACTAATCTGAATTTTTATGATTTTAAAGTGTATTTATGTTATTATTGATGTTGGAGGTGTGAAATTGAAGTTAGAATGTTAAACCGATGTTGAATCGAATTAGTGACCATTTTGACAAATTGTCAAAGTTAAGTGACCAATTCGGAAATGAGGTTTTAGAGAAGGACTAAATCTGATTTTAGCTGAAATAATAGAATTCAAGTAGTAATGTTGACTTGAGGACTAATTTGCAAAGTTAAGAAGCTTGGATTCTTATCTTTGCATTTTTAGTGACTATTTTGGAAAGAACGAAAAATTAGAGGGAATTATTTTTGAATAATTATTTGATGAGGAAAGTGATACATTAGTGGTTTGAATCAAGTAAGGGGACCAAATTGACAAATAGCAAAGTAAGGAGAAATTAATATAAAGTTTGAAGTTATTTATGGAAGTTGTGTAGGAAAACTGGATTTGACAGTAAGTTTGAAAATTCACCATAAATTCTACAAAAATAGTTAGATGGTGAATTTTATATCGATGTGAATATTTATTCGTCTAGTTTCGTTTAAAACAAACGGTGATTGATTTCGATTCATATATCAAAAGATATGAATTTTTAAGTGATGGAAGGTCAGAAAACAGGATAGCAGTCTGTTCCGAAATTCAATACTGGAACTCGAATTTGAAAATTTGCCATAAACCGTACAAATTGAATCTGGGTTATTAGTTTATATGGTTGAAAAGCTTGTCGAATCTAGTTTCGTTTCCAACAAACGGAAACTGATTTCGAGTTCCGAGTTAAAAGATATTAATTTTTAATCGAATGAAGGTCAGAAAAATTACATAACAGTTTCTGTTAGGAGAGCATGTAAACGGGAGTTTGATGAATTTTCAAAATTTTTGTAGATTTTATTAAATTATGTGGCTTATACCGTTAGAACCGTTACTGAATCTAGTTTCTACGGTATAAAGGAGATTAAGATTCAATATGTATTCTGTCCTGTAGAAGTAAACCTTTGATGGTAGTGCAAGTTGACAAAAAATGGAAATTGAGACAATTTGTGTCTAATGTTTGTTAGCAAGCTTTGAGGAATTATTTGAAGATCAAAATGGTCATCAGGGGACCAAAAATGAGTTTTTGAACAATATAAGGAAGGAAAGAAATTTATGGAAAATTTTTATGTTAAATGATTAAATAGCTTAATTGAAATATTGTTAGAAGTGAATCTAACAAATGTTTATTTATATTCATGTGATTAATGAAGTTTGGGTTCGAATCAAAAGAAGGTTCGAGGCACTATGAAAGAAAGGATCGAATAGAGCTTAGTGAGGCAAACTAATAAATGACCCATGTGAGTGCATTTACATGTTTTAAAATGCAATTAGAAAGATTTGTGAATAGTCGACCTTAAATTTAAAATGATATTGCGTTATATATATATATATATATATTAATTTATGTTTGTCATGACCAATTATGTTGAAGTATGAGATATGAAATGTTTATTTATATGATGATCTATGTTTACCATGAACATTTATGATGAAACATGAAACATGAAATTTTACTTATATGATTGATTATGATGATTGATTGATGATAAAAGAAAAGCTCAAGTATTGTGTATGAGAGTTCATGGTATAGTTGGCATGCCATAGAGTCTTTAGCAGCTGCACCCTTATGTTTATATTATCAAACAAATATTGTGACAAAATGATTGTGTCACATGCACCTTGGGGATCTACGCCCACTGTGCCCGAGTGCACTGTCGAGGTACTTTATGTTTATGGGGAGCAAAGAGCATCCTCGAGTATGTACTCATCTTTACGTTCACGTTAGACACTACGGTGTCATTTTAAGATGACTCGCGTACCTCGATCCCATATAGCGTACTTTGGGCAATAATAAAAGAATCATGTCACGTAAACGAATCATGTTGCATATATGAATCAGTCATAAATATGAACCATTCCATGTATATAAAATATGTCATGTATATGAACCATGCCATGAATACGAAACATGCCATGTATATAAATTAAATCACGAATATGAATCATGTCATGTAAATGATTACATGATGAAAGCATGTCCATGATAGAGAATATATTATGCAATAATAACATGATTTATATGATTGTTATGATACATGACATATGTACATTGTGATATACTTGCCATGTTATAGAGAAAACGAAATGCACTTTTATATATGACATACTGTATGACATTATTTCATGTTTTTAAAATAAATAAGTTTAACTGCCTCACTAAGTTCGTACTTAGCGTGTGATTGTTTCACACGTAGGTTAAGTTGGAGCACTTGAAGAGGAGTCAAGCATGTTGTTCAAGCTACAATCTGCAGAACATCAGTAAGACATTCTAAATTATGACAATTTCTAGTAGGCATGTAAACTATTTACTTACTGATAGTATACGATGGATTAAATTGAATTATAATGATAGTTTAAATAATCAGCTAGACGATGGATCGTATAGGGATAAAAAAATTAAAAAATTAAGCTTAACTTTCAGTAGCATGTTTAAGTAACATCTATAATGTATATTCAAATACAAGTATACGTTATGGGTGTTACAACTAAACAAAAGAGCAAACTCATTTACCTTAAAAAGATAGCAATTGCTTTCTGGAAGTCGAAGGAATGCGTGAAACTTAAGATTTGATTTTGTGATATTTTGGGGTTTTAGAGAAATCTAAAATGATGGAACAATAGAGAAGAAGAAGAAGCGCTTCAAGTTGGCGGCGATTATTGCTTGAACGGTGAGAAGAATCGGCGACGGTTGCGGCAATAGCTGTGGAGAAGAAGACTGGTAGGGTTTTTATGAAAGGGTGAAAAAGTCATCTGATTTAATCAAAAAGGAAGAGGTACAATTGTTCTCATGCCCTCCATTGTCTGCTATTTTGTGTTTTGACATGAAAAAGAAAAAGGAAAAGGTAAAATTATTTACAAACCCCTTAATTTTAAGTAATATTTCTTAAAAAGTGACATGTGGCAGCATATAAGAGTGTCACGTGTCTCTGCCACATCATCAATTAACAGCGTTAGTCTCGGGGGCATTTTAAAAGACGAAAACAAAGTATATGGGGTACATTGAACATTTAGAAAGCATAGGCTCATTGGCAAATTTGGAAAAGTACAGGGGGCATTTGTGCCATTATCCTAAAATTATTTAATTGATTATAAAGTGGAATATAAAATTAATAATTCATGATTTAATTAATTTAATAATGCAGGATCATTATTTAATGAAGTAAAAAATAGAATATTAAATAAATAAATTATTATTTTAAATTAATGAAGTTGAAAATTAAAATAAAATTTAAATAAAGTTTTACACAAATTTTAAGATGGTAAAGTCAGAATGATTTTATAAAATTAGAACTAGAGTGTGTAAAAACTATTTAATGGAAAAAATAATTTTATTATAATTAATTAATTAATTATGAATTAAAATTAATTTGAGTCTATTTTAATTGTCGTACGTTTAATTAAGTATTTGAATGTGAATATGTGTTTAATATCATATATTAAATAAATACCAAACCAAATAAACAATTAAAATGAGAAAGGAAAAAAATAAATATTAATATATATAAATAAAAGTTGGCGTGAAAATCCAACTTTGGTTTTAATATATATATAGATATATATTATTTTAGTAAAAAACAAATATATGATATGATTTATCTTTAATTTAGTATGTTCATATTTTAATTAGAGTAATTATTCTAGTTAATTCAAATGTCTTTCTATTTCTCTATAAATAGATATATTTGGTTCGATTATTGTGTATCTTGAAAAGTTTGACGTGTGTACTAGAATAGAGAGAGAAAATTCTTGGAATTATTTAGAATTTTTAATACGAATTTTTTTTTGGAAAATAATCATTGAATTGATTAGAATTTTGAAAAAAAAAATAGTCCAACAGAATATTTTGATATTTTCATGTGTTCATAAATTGTATAGTGCCCACACAACTAATATCCGCGAGTGTGAGAATAGAAACAAAGATCTTTTGGTTGGAAGCGTAAATTTAAAAGAAGTTTGGGTTGTAGAGAACAATCCAGAAATTTTATGGAGATTTGTGTCAATCATAGGACACCGTCAAGGCATCGGATTCTCAATAAACCAAATACTAGATTATGTATTATATTTATTGTATTAGATATAATATTTGATTTTTTTTAAAGAATGATTCTAAAAGTTTTCTCTACGTTTTCTAGTTTTTCTAAATCAGGACTAACATGATAAATATAAAATGATGTAAATTTTCCCAGGAGGGAAACTCGACAAATAGATTCCAAAAGCCAATCAATCTCATGCATGGTTGAGTCACGAGTTATAAACTCATGATCCTAATGGACAGGAACGGAACCGAGATTTAGAGTTGGGAGCAAAACATAAATGTTTGAAAGTGAGAGACAAATTCATAAATAAATCAATTTTTTTTAAAAAAAAATATGTAGGGAACAAAGGTGAAAAAAATTCTTGGAGTGGGGGGCGAGTAGCTCCGCCCTGCTAATGGAACAAGCAACTTATGTTTATTTTATAAGCTTTTAAGAAATAATTGCTGCATAATCTTTTTCTAAGATAATATTGTATCAGACAAGTTGTAATTGTCAAGTTATTATCCCCTTTAAGAGTTTAAGTAAGTGGGTATATCAACAACAATTATAGTTAGATTGAGAATAGTTTATTAACAACTTATAGCTCTCAATAAATTTTAGCATACTAAGATCTATAAAACAATATTTTTTTAGTTTTTATTTCAAAATTTATGTTGAAATTATAGAGAGTTTTTTAAAAGAATCATTTCAAAACTAAAAGTTTCAAGAAGAAATTATTTTTAAACATTTCTTACTAGTTTTAGTATCTTTTAACCTTAAGATTTCATTTGCCTCACTCAAGTCATATAACCTAAATTTAAGAGGTCAAAATACTCGTAACCAATTCATTAAGGAAAAAAATTAAATTAAATTAGGCCACGCAATCCACTTTCTAACATGGGCCCAATATTGCCAGATTTCCCCCCTAGAGTTACTAGATGATCCTTGATAAGCCCATGAGTAAAAGATACCGATAAACTGATCAATTTAATCAGAATTGTGGGTAACCCTAAAAGTTTTTCTCTCTAATCGCCGCACTTTTTCCTTTTTCTTTTTTGCTTAACCATGTGTACAAGCTCGTAATGAGGGACATGACCTTGCCGCTCAGGGTAATGAAATTATCCGCGAGGCTAATAAATGGAGTCTTGAACTAGCTGCTGCTTGTGAAGTATGAAAGGAGATCAAATTTGAATTCAAACCAACTGATACTTTAGATAAATAAAAAAAGAATAAAAATTTTAACTTCAAAGCAATGGATATTTTGTAATCCAGTAGTTACTTTCGGTTTGTTGAATTGCAATTAAACTCGGCCCAATCTTTTACTAAAAGGATTGAGCCAACCTTATTGTTTATTGCCTATATTTTTTATAGATTTATTTTTATCTAGATATACAAAATCTTAAATACAAAAATAAAAGACTAAACACAACTCAACATTATTTTTAATGTTGGTCGTCGACTGCCGATAATACTTTCTTTTCCTTTGTTTTATTATATCTTATTTTTCTTCTTTTTTTTCTCTAGTTTTTATTAAGTATAAATATGCCTTTGTGACACGTTTTTCCTGTCTTTTGGCATGTTTTCTGTCTTTTTTCAATTGTTTAGCAGTTTTTCTTATTATTTTTTTCTCAGGGTTCAATTTATTACCGTCGCAACTAATTAAAATGATGCTTATTTGGTTATCATATTGATCTTTTATGCTTTGGCACCTAGAGCTAAATTTGGATATGTGCTCAAAATCATTGTTTCTTATTCATGACTGAGTTGTGGTTAGATCATTTTGTCAATGTGCCTCAACCTTATATGCACGTTTATGTTAGTGTTGATGGTTTTTTATCCTTCATCGTCAATTAACGGTGTTGTTTGTATGTTTCTTTTGTTTGAGTATTTTCGTTGAGTTTGTTGGAAAATAAATTGCTGCAAGACGAGGCGTTAGCACTGACTAGAAAGTAGTAAAATAATTAAATAAACGATAACTGTGTCGTGGTATTAATCACTGCCTTAGAAGAGAATTTGTCCTGATGTGTGTAATTGCTACAATGGGCGAACGACCCCTGAGATTAGCACGACTCTCCAAATTTCATACACCCGAAAGATGGAGTGGACTTTGATGGTACTGCTCTTCTCTCAACTCAAAACAACACTTAAGAAAGGTTTATGAAAACCAAATAGTGTTTCAAAACAAATGTCATTTATTTAGGGATGTCTAAATGAGTAAAAGTTGCCCACTATTTATAGGCTAAATAGTGAGGGCAAAATCATCATTTCCAAAGCACAATTTAATTCTATTTATAATAGAATTAAATGGCCATAAAATAAATGTTATAATTGAGCATTAATATCATTCCCTCACAAATGCGAAAGAATATCCTTCGTAAAAATGGGAGCATTGAAGTTAAAACATGAGAAGAGAAATTGCGAAATTAGTTGCTTAAGTAATTCTTCTCTTAGATAAGTGAACGAATCTTGAACTTTCTAAGATTAGGGTGAACTCATAACAATCAACTAACCCCTTCATCCACCGAAATCCTCGATGTGTCTACAAAGTATATATACAAATGTATATATATAGCCCTCTTTCCTTAGGATTCTAGTAAGCGTACTAGAAAAATGGCCCAACGTTTTTCATAGTGTCGCCACCATTTTTGAAATCGGGTGTGCAAAATAGCCTGACGATCAATCTTTTGGAAAAATAGGATTTTTTTGGCCATTTTTAATTTAATCTTGGAAATTTAGGGTTTTCGTATTAAATTAGATTTTCCTTCATTTATCCTTTAAAAAAACATTTTAGAGTCCCTACCGATCACTTTGTGGTAGACCGGACACCGAAAAAACAAACCAGAGATTTTGTCTTAAAAATTGGGTTCGGGAGTCGGTTACGTGTAGGGAAGGATTAGCACCCCTACGAACGCCCGTTATCGGTACCTTTAATTTTACGTGGCATTTTGGCATTTCGAATAATTATTTGAATTTAATTTATTCCATAATTATTAATTGAGTTTAAATTCCGAATGCATATATCATTTTATAAGGAAATTTATTTTGTTCAAATATGAGATTAAAGGCTCTCCATTAGGTGGCACCCGTATTCATATTTAAAAATGAATTCCCAACATAAAAGGTTTTTAAATGAATGCCTTTTATTGTCTTGTTATTTTAAGTATTAACTAAAAAGGCTCTGATTAATTAGTTATTTACGCTATGAATATTAATTAATTTAATGGTTTTTATGAGAAAATGCCAATTTCTTGAACACCTTCCATATATTTAAAGCCTTTAAATTAATCATATTCCTAATTGATTAATCCTTCTAATTAATTAAAGTTCTATTCCTAATTAAGGCCCTAACAATTTATTAAATTAATATTATAAGTGAAAATGTATATTAAATGCTCGCCTTTAAAACTAATGTTGAGATAACACCCCATTGTAAACAATGAAACACCATCCAAATTTGAGTCCTAAAGGTTCAATTTAATATACATTTAATTATCTACAATGTATTCTAATTAATCGTTTAATTTTAATTAAAGACTAAATTAATATTCAATTTTAAGTGAATTACGTATATTAAATATAATTTATTAAAATCCATATTGTGATAACACCCCATTGTAAACAATGGAACATCATCCAAATTTAGATTCTAAAATTATATTTAATATACATCTAATTACTACAATTATCTACCCTATTTAATTATTGAAATCCTAATTAGAGAAACCTAACTAAGGCTCTAATAATTAATATCTAAGTATATTTAATTATCTAACAAAAATACTATATGCTTAATTTGAAACATGCAATCATACAATTAATTAAGCAATTGATATTAAATTAGATAAAACTGTAAAGGACTAAAATGAAAGAAAACCAAATTTAAAGCTAATTTTATTGCAACATGGACTAAATTGAAATGGATTACAAACTGTAAGGACCCAAAACCCGAATGAACCAAACAAAGAAAACCCGCGAGTCTTCATCCGTCCAAAACGCTGCGTTTCAGCTCTGGTATATAACCCCTTTTAGACCCAAATTTGGCTCATTTTCCCTTAGCCTCTTCTCTCTCTCTACACCCATATGCTCTGAACCTTCTCTCTAGCAAACCCCTTATACCCAAAAAAACACTCTAAATCTAGATCAAAACACACCATTTTTGCTTGAACGTTCATTGTGTTCTTCATAAAAATGAAGAACACGGTTGAACGACGCCCTCAACCGTCGTATGCCCAGCCGTCAGATCCATTTTGCCGCCACCCACCAAACTCCAACGTGTTTCCCGGCCACCACCTATGGTCTCCGACCACCACAACTCCTCTAGCCAGCCGCAGCGAGGCAATTTTTGGCCGCCGTACTGAAACCCAAAATTTACCCAAATCCGATCCTAAACCCTAAAAACTCACACGTTTCATCAGAAACGCCCGATCTTCCCAAATCTAACCTAAATCTACCCGAAACCCCCTCTTTAACTCCGACCATTCAAAGCCTATTCCGGCCACCGAACACCATTTTACCCTTTATATTTTCCAATTTTTGGCTTTTATATTCATGTCACTGATTTTGTTTCTATTTTGCAGGGAAAAAATAGATCGGAGGAGGATTTACCTTCCGACAGTGGCTCTGCAATTCCGGTCATTGTCTCCGGCGACTGACGAGCTTCTCCTGTGGCTTTCCAGCTTCTAGTGACGGTTCTATTGCCAGCAATTCAGTTTTCGAGGCATACTCTCACTCATCTATTAATTTATTATTATCATTATTATTATTACTTTATTTATTATCTTCATCATTACTGATATTTTCTCTCTCTTGCGGGTATTTATAGCCTGGCAGGTGGATGACGTCAGGGACTAATGAACTGTTGACAGCTGGCTTGGGTAGGGTTTAATCCGAGTGAACTCTAAACTGGCCAATGACAGAGAGACACGTGGCTATTTAGGAGGGAAAAAGAAACACAAGTGTGTTTCTTTGGGCCTCTTTATTTGTTAATATGTGTTTGGGCGGGAACTTAATTGTAAAAATGGGTTGAAAAAAAAACATGGGCCTTGTATCCTTTTTGAAGGCTTTTTGGAATGTAATGGATATGTAAAATATGGATTGTTTGGATATTATTTGGGCTATTTATTTATTTATTTATTTATTATTTCGGCCTTATTTATTTAATATATGGGTACACCGGACAAAATACGGGTATTACACATAGAAGGTGGCCAGTCCTTCTCACTTATGTAGGTTATTTCATCGGGTTTATCTCAACATAAACTACCAAAAAAGGCTATAAAATAATTAATAGCTTATACAACAGCTCAACCTCACAAAAACAAGGTGAATTTCTTCGAGTTCATATTAAATGAACCACCCAGACTCTGGGATAATAAATCATTAAGAATAAATACTCAACCTCTTTAACGGTGAATTCAATGAGTCATTCTCACTTAGGATCACCCAAAATCTTTGGACTGAATTCATTAAAAGTTTAAGAAAAACTCATCCTCTCTAGCGGCAAGTTCATCTAGTCCTTTGCGATAGGACCACCCACTTAACACTAGGTTAAGAACTTATTAAGAGTAGATATTCATCCAAAATTGGTAAATTCATCAAGTCTTTCTCACTAAGACCACCCAAAGTCCGGACTATGAATTTATTAAGAGCAATAAAGCTCATGTACATGTACATTATTCGTCATAGGGATAGGTAGGTCAAAATGTACATTACGAGTCTTTCTATGGTTTCGTTTGACCACATTGAACTTAGATAACTAAGTTAGGTATCCATCATGAATTCCTCAACCTATGGGCTTTAGACCCATCCCCCTCAATGAATCTAGAACCAACTTTCGACTTTAACCTTTGGTAAGCGAATCAACTAGGTTCCTCTCTGACTTTAATCATTATTTTAAGATACCCCGTATTTTTAACATTTCAAGATAGAAATAAAATCCATAAGTGTCTTGGACAACGTGTAAACAAATACTCAATCATACTAGAGTAAAGTTTGTTATGAGTTTGAACCATAAAACTAAGTATAACAAACTCAAATATTGTTTACACATGATTATATTTTCAAAGTTTTGAGAAGTTACTAATCATTTAAGATTAATATGCATAATCTCAAACGATTAAGAAATTCATTTTATCTCATTCAAAGAGAATTTCAATTTTTTCCTAATTCGGGAAATTAGAAATATTATGCAAATATTCATGAGGAGTTTTCGACTTTTCCTAATAGCAGGAAAATTATCTCAAGTTTTTTACAAGAGATTTCAATACAACTCCTAAAATAGATCATCTATTTTCTTTCCTTTACTCATGAAAAGAACTCAAAGAGATTTAATAGCTACAACGTACTTTTAGTAGCACTAATGTCTATCATATTCTCATTCATATTATTCAACATATTGGCCCTAAAGAGACCATCACATATTTTATTTACTATGACTAAATTTGGTATTCTGGCCAACCAAATTAATCTCAACTCTTTTAAGTTCTACACTAAGTTTAAAGAGATCTTTTTGTCGTAGTATTTTTTTATAAAAGTGAGCACATTAAAGAACAATGCACCATGTAGGTTACCATGAAAGAGAGGGGGTGCACTAGGCACGCTTGAAAACTAAGTCTTTCATAGAACCAATCCTAGACATGCATTTTCATAATGCTTTCCAATAAGCCATTTATAAATTTTCTCTTTCTTTAATTAAGGCCTCCTAAAGAATTATGCTTGATACTTTTACTCACAATAGTATCTTATTAAGCAAACTTAATAATAAGGCTCGCTACTTAGAATAGTCATTCGTTCTAGTCTTAATATTTACACTAGTCTAAAACATGCTCACTAAGTTAAAGACTAGCTTAAAGGCTCAATATAAATTCATGTGATAAATCATGAATTGACAGGCAACAAATCTAAATAATCTGACCTAGCAGGTAGAATCATAATTCCAAATAGAATTACTCATTCTCACCATGCCTGCAACTTTAATCTTTGCATCATCATCTTTAACCAGAATGACCCCAAAATCTATCTTGACAGTCACTTCATCTGAATCATCTCTTTTGATTCTTCTAAATTCAAATGAAGATTATACATGGTTAGTCACTAAAATAATTTACTGCTAGTAATAAGATTCTTATCTTTAAAATTTTGGTTTCTTATCTTCAGTGGATTGTAGAAGTCAAGCCAAAATTTAACAACTATTTGGTTTGGAAAATTTTTTGCTAGTAACAATATTTAACAATTTAGAAGCGAATTCGCCCCGATGAGTGTAGTCTCTGCAATGGGCGAACGACCCCTGAGGTTAGCACGGCTCTCCAAATTTTGTACACCCAAAAAATGGTGTGGACTTTGATGGTACTACTCTTCTCTCAACTCAAATCAACACTCAGGAAAGGTTTATGAAAACCAAAGAGCGTTTCAAAGCAAATGTCATTTGTTTAGGGATGTCTAAATGAGTGAAAATTGCCCACTATTTATAGGCTAAATAGTGAGGGCAAAATCATCATTTCCAAAGCACAATTTAATTCTATTTATAATAGAATTAAATGGCCATAAAATAAATGTTATAATTGAGCATTAACAACTGAGGTTTTACCCTTTTCCTTATATAGCTCTTTTATGATTTTAAGTGTCTATTTTTTTGTTTCAATGGTTATAGAAAAAATGCTTGGATTATGTGTTTAGTTTATTCTCATGGTTGTAAACACCAATTGTAATTTTGAATATTTCCTCTTTCTAATGAAACTAGAGGCTTCTATTCTAAAAAAAATCACAGTAAATAAATTTAAAATCATATTCGAACAACAACAAGAAATTATTTTAAATTGTTAGTAAAATACTGCTACAAAAAGAAGTATTAGCATAGACTATCACAAATAATAATAACTTATAAATAAAATAACAAACTAAAATTATTATTTCGTGTAAATCATTATCTTAGAAATAATTTATCGAGATTGTATAATCACAATAATAAACATTGCTCTCAAAGTTAACACATTCTTCAAAATTTTGTACACTCAAATTAAAAAAAAATGAAACTCTAACGTTGCTCTTTTTGAAAAGAAAAATAGTGAGAGGAAACAAAGAAGAGAATCCGATGTTATATGTATCTGAAATAATAAATTTGAATTTGGTATTTATAAGAGAAAATCAGGAATAAATCAACAAATAAAGATGAAGACAATCATCATAAAAATCTTAACATGATAAGATCTTATTATTTGCATTACCAACGACGTAAGTACTGTAAAAAATTTTTTGATCAAGTACTCTTCAAGTATCGTAAAATTTGAACATTTATCCAATATATCCTTGTAATCTGAATTAATCAATTAATAATTTTTTAAATAGGATTCGATTAATAAATTAAATACTAGCGGGTATACAAAAAGAATAAAAATATAATCTTCAAACAAAAGCATACATGTTTAGCTAAAAGTTTTACCTAAGCTGCATCAATTACCTAGTTGATTTGCAACATTCCTTCACAACTAATTTTTTAAATCCCAATTACCTATTATGTTGGGCCTCGTCGACTCGAAATAAAAATACTTTTAAAATTTATGATAAAGTCCCCCAACTTTTATTCCGTTTTTGATACGGACCCTTTTGTTATTTTCCATTAACTAATGTTGATGCGGCAGTTAAAAATTATTCTAGCACTATCCATCTTCTTCATCACCTTACCGTCCTCCACTTTAAATTCTCGACTACATATTCCAGGTGGTAAAACAACAACAACAAAGCTGCTGCTGCCTCTCATCATCACTGTGCCATACACGTCACCTGGACCGTGTCCCACAGTTCAAGCTCCACCTTGGCGAGTTTGTCACCAACCATCCTACTATTGGTAACAACGTTGAAGATCTTGTTTATAAAAACATCCGATTTCTCGATGATTTAATTTCTCGGTTTCGTTTCCTTAATCTTAATTAGTTTAATTTTAACGAAATAGTTTGTTTTTTCCCTGAAGAATTTGGCGGCTTTGTATATTAATGCGTTAGCTCAATGATTTGAATCTTTGGGATAGGTTCTGAGGGGTTGAATCAAAAAGGTTTAAAACTTGGAAATATTTTTTTTTTTTTGTTTTCATGTCTTGATTATGTAGCCTGTTAAATGGGATTTTTGCTGATTCTGATTCGTGGAGAATATCTTTCTAATTATGATCTTAAAGTTATGAAATTAACAAAAATATTAGGGGGTTAATTACTTTACTGCATCGCCTTTGATAGTAAGAAATTAATTCTTGGAGCTTGTTTGATACTAAAAAATTGTTTCTAGGAATTAGGATGCCCTAATTGTTTAAAAGTTTTCGTGCCCCCCTGCCGAAGCCGTTTTTGGGTGCTGGCACATTTTATTCGTATTCTTTCATGTCTAAAGAATGTGCATGTTTCCTAGAAGCCAATCATGTTCAAGGGAAGGCAAAGAAGCTGGAGGATAAGCTAGCGAACGCCTCCGTCGGGAAAGCGTTTACGTTACAGGGTGGTGACTGTGCAGAGTTTTTCAAAGAATTCAACGGCACCAACATTAAAGACACTTTCAGGGTCCTGCTGCAAATGGGCGTTGTCATCACTTTTGTTGATTTTACCACCTGGAATATGTAGAGAAGAATATAAAGTGGAGGACGATAAGTTGATGAAGAAGATGAATAGTGCTGGAATAATTTTTAACTGCCACATCAGCATTAGTTAATGGAAAATAACAAGAGGGACCGATCGAAAACGAAATAAAAGTTGAGTGACTTTATGTAAATTTTAAAAGTATGGTGATCAAAATGAAACCACCCTAAATGTTCAGTGATCATTTATGTAGTTTACCCTAATTTAATTTTTAATTTTCTTTTAAAATAATTTTAATTATAAGTCTAGTCCTTAAGATTTTTAATCTTTATTAATCAATTTAATAGTGTTTAGCGGTGTTCAGCGTTAATGGTGTTCAACGGTGTGTGAAGCACGTGGTAGACTCATCCTATGATATAACTCTTTTGTTTCTCTTTTTCTATATATTTTATCCTTTTACATATGGAAAAAATCTAATTGTATAAAAATATCAACTTGTATTTAGAGAGAGGATCCAGTTACACAAGGTAAAACTTTTTTAGTTTTACCCTGATTATGAATAATTGAATGAGTGTAAATTGATGGTTCAGATTAAAAATTGAAGATGTGAAGTTTTCAAGGAGAAAAAAAAGAAGTAAATAATCCCAATCATAATTTTTCACTCATCCAATGATCTAAAATCAACATAAAATTTTTTAGTTTTTATATTGTGTACCTGGATTTTACCCCAGATAGATAGATAGATAGATAGAGAGAGATATGATACTCTTACATCATGTACAACTTGGAAATTTATACTTCTTTTGAATTGTTTGGTGAAGGTAAATTGATGGCTGAGATTAACAGTAAGAAATAAGAAAATTATCACACACACAAAAATAATCTTAGTCATTTATTTACACGCACACACGAACGAAATTATCATTTCCAATAAACTAAGTGAACTTCGATATTTTGTAAATAAGTTATTTATATTCTAAAAATGGTTCACTCACACGTTTCAAAATTTACTATTAACGTCATGTATTCTTAATCTTTATTGTATGCATTTGCATTTTCCATTCTTATAACGCATTCGAACTTATTGAAATGCGATCTTCGTTAACTTCTCGAAATAAGAGGATGTCTTTTTTAAATTTGGGTGAACTTTGACGTTTAAAAGGGGAAATCGCAGATTATTTTCAAATAAGTTTACTCTTTTAAAATAAATTTACATTCATAAATGATCGTTTTTTTAATTGAGCTTTTAAACTTATAATTTCCACTATTAAAATAAGGTATAATTAATTAGGTATTAAATTTGAACGCCGTGAAGAGTTAAATCTTTCCTCATATGTAACAGACTCTAAAACTCGATACATTTTTCTGGTTTTAAACGTATACTTTAAAAAGGATTTTCTCAAAAATCTTTTTTATAAACTTTTGCTGAAATGCTTTAGTTTTCGTGGATAGCTTTTAACCAGAATGATTTTAAAACTTTTAGGGAATGGTAACTCGTATTTGAGATTGACAGCTTTCAATGGCAGACATTGAAAATGGCAACAACTTAATCAAAGTTAACAACATTGCTTTGCTTTTATGTCAACGAATGAATTAAATTCACATTGAACAACTTAATATTTATAAAAAGTTTTATTTAATTCACAATGAATCGCTTAAATTTTAAGGTTCAAAATTTAGAGTTTAAAGTTTAAAATTAAGATTTATGGTTAATGTTTAAAAATTTAGAGTGTGATATATATTTTAGGGGTAGAATTTATAATTTAAAATTTAAAGTTAAAACTTAAATTTTAATTCTTTTAATATTTTTAATATTAAAGCATAGAAAAGCACATATGATTTTTGTCGTTAAAGTCACCCCTCTCAATTTGATTATATTGCCTTTTGACTTTTCAGTTCGGATTTGTTGACCTTTTTCATTTGCATTACAGTTAAGGAATTTATTTATTTAATAATTTATGGATCCTTATTGGTAGTGCAAGTAGACTTTGAGAAATGTCCAAAATTAGTGCAAGTTTAATCATGACAAACAGAATTAAATACTAAAAAATATGAGATTCCTGATTCTGCACCTTATAAAGATAGCTTACAATTTTGTCATTCTCCAAAGATTTGCTAACTTTTGCGGAAAATTATTTAACTTTGATTAAAAAAATTTAAATCTGATTCCACTGTTTCTTTGTCAAATTCAATTTTCTTTATTAATCCTTATGGTATTTTTAAAATAATATTATTCATATTTTTTTAATTATGATATCACATATACTTTGCAGCAAAACTGTTTCTACCCTTTATCAAATTCAATCTTGAGGAGCATTAGCTTTGAGCAAATTGATATTTAAATAATTAATAGATTATTATTTCTAGTCAGTATTAAAAAATATTATAATTGTGACTAAACACCAATAATAATCAAACTTAAAGTTCAACAAAAGATTTACTCCACCTAAAAAGAATTAATCGAGCAAACTTAATAACTTTTAAGTTCGATGTTAAACTTCAAAATTTTTAAAAAAAGCGTTGTTCTTCCTAGGTGACTCAAGTTTGAGCAGTGTGTCTACAACGTATATATTTTTTCAAAGTGCTAAGAGTAAATGATAGATACTACCATGTAATCATACTAGAATATTCGAAAAAAAGAAAAAAATAATAAAATCATGTCCAATTCGAATTGCATTTTGGATTCGATTTGAGCTCAATATCTTTATACTATCTGAGCTTGGTTACATCCTTTAAAAAGAATGGCTAAATTGGTTTCAATAATGTATTCTTAGAGGAGTTTTTGTTTTCATTACTAGATTTTTTTAACAAGTTTAATATATCCCATTATATTGTTAACTATGTATTACATTTTGAGCTATATATAATAAAACTAGTGTATCTCTTTCTCTATACTATTTTAAAATCTCAAATTGGACAGATGTCAAGGGTTAATAAGTATCAATTTAATATCTTTATATTCTTCGCCACTCACTTATAATCATTTGTTGAATTACATTTTAAAATATATTTTCTTTACGAAAAACATTTTCGTTTATTCACATGATGGATGTGATAAAATCTAGTGTGTATACATTTACATATATTAAAATTGAGAAAAATTATATCATTAAGTCCGGCTCGCTACATTATTCATGGTCTCAACTAATAAAAATTATTAATTTTAATAATTTTTTCTATGCCATCATTTTACCAAGTGAATCTTCACTCATATTTACAGTAAATTAAACAATTTTTACCAAGTAAAAATTCACTAGGTAAAAAAATAACATGAAAAAAATTATTAAAATATATATTTTTTATTGGTTAAGATAATAGATGACGTGATAAACGGGGTCTATATTATAATTTCTCGTAAATTGGATTATTATCAAGTTCCCAGTTAGTGGAAAAAATCCACAAGTGGAATTGTAATGGTGGCAAGTGTCCCATTCATTTTTTTTTCAATTCTTGAATAATAATAAGTAGACGGGCCTGTTAACGGGTTGGTCCAAATAATAAGTAACTTAGTATTTTTAAAAAATGCGATAAAAATATTTATAGTTCTTGCAACAACTTGATTGAAGGCTTCCAAATCCAAGATTGCGCTACTCTATCATTTGGTATCAGATTTGGGACGATTCTTGGCAAGAATTTTGGCGTTTTGGGGAGAAAAATTAGAAAATTAGGGAAAATTCATCAAAATCAAATGAGCGAATTTTGAGCTGAAAATTTCCAGATCAGATCTATACCATTGGAGGAGTCACCACACAAAATTTCAGAATTTTTTGACACCGGACACACCTCGAACGAAGTGGATCAAAGTTTCAGCAAAATTAGGGTTTTCCCTTACTTTAACCCTATTTTCATTATTTTCAGTTTATTTACATTGTAAAAAGAAAAGAAAAAGAATCATATTGAAGTGGATTTTGAGCTGAAAATTAGGGAAAATTCGTCAAAATCAAATGAGCGAATTTTGAGCTGAAAATTTCCAGATCAAATCTATACCATTGGAGGAGTCACCACACAAAATTTCAGAATTTTTTGACACCGGGAACACCTCGAACGAAGCGGATCAAAGTTTCAGCAAAATTAGGGTTTTCCCTTACTTTAACCCTATTTTCAGTTTATTTACACCGGGAAAATAAAATAAAAGAAAAGAAATAAAAGTGAAGAAAAGTGAGAAAGCTCATACCTAGCCACCAACCACCATCAAGAATCATCAAGACCAACATCATCAACCACCGCAAGCATCACATTGAAGTGGATTCAGCATTGGATTTCTTCCTTCAAGTTGTTTCCGGGTTTTGGGGTTATCATCTTTCTAGACTAAATTTTTCTACTCTTAGTTTTTTAAGTTCCTTTGTTTTGCTTTTTCTTTCTTCTATTACGCCATTAACACCTTCTCTTTTCTGGTGTGAGTAGGACAACAAAGTTGCATTACAATCCTTCTTTCTTGCAACTATATTCAATTGGTGTCAATCCTTTTCATTGGACTCCTAGTACAATTAGGACTCATTGTTAGGATTAAACTCTGATTGTAACTTGTTGACTTGTGGTAGGAAGGTCTTTAAAGAGCACGAGATTGATTTACTTGCCTCGCTAAATATTTATTCTTGGAGTGTTTAGTGAGAGTTCTAGTTTTCTTTTGCTTTTTACCTTTTAAATCCGAGTGTTTCAGGATGTCAGAAACGAGTAACGACGAAGAACCACATGAGGGTGACTCTTCAAGAAGTTTCGGATACTCTCAATAAACTTGAACGGATTGTAACCTCATTGGCAACCAAGCTTAAGCACACTGATACAGTCGTGACCGCAATCACTCAAACCATTGGGAGATTAGAAACCACTGCTATCGCAAGCGATACTAAGGAGCCTAAGCGTCCAAATTTTGTTCCCATTCAGAATAGACGCCAAAACCCCTTCCATAGGCACAATCATCGCATAGAACTGAGACGAGCAACAAACACCTTAGCCAAGCCAAAGATCACTGTACCACCTTTTCAAGGAAGGTATGACCCTGATGCTTATTGTGACTGGGAAATCGAGTTGATCTTCTATTCGAGCATTATCAATGTCCCGAAGAGGATCAAGTTCCACTGTTGACTCTCGAATTCACTGAATATGCATCCATTTGGTGGTCCCAATTGGTCCGCAATCGGCGTCTCAATAGAGTAGCCAAGATAACCTCATGAGGAGAATTTAAAAAAGTCATGCGGGAACGATTTATTCCCCCATTATATCAATGAGAGATCAAACAAAAGTTACAAAGGATCCAACAAGGCTGCAGAACTGTTGATGAGTATCTCAAAGAAATGGAATCATTGATGCAAAAAGCCGACATACAAGAGGATGAAGAGGATACAATGACTAGGTTTGTTATCAGATTCAATGACAACATTCTTGAGGTACTTGAACTCAAAATCTACTACACCCTTCAAGAGCCATAGTGCAATGGTGGAAGACCACTGCTGGTTTCGTGAGATTGACGACCTTGTTTTGCCCTTAGAATGTGAGAGTTTCACGTGTTGTTTATATCATAGTAAAGGTACTGTAAGAAAAGGGTAAATGAAGATCGTGATGTTCATGGTTGAGGTCTTAAGGATGAATCTTGAGGATAGTTGCTTGGCTTGTGCACCTGTCGAGCTAGATTTTATGGGGTTGGAGGATTGCCCCATCGAGTTTGACCAAAGTTATTATTGGTTAAGGCAAGCAGGGTGGAAGTTATCAGAGTAGCACAGCGGAGATGTGGATCAATAGCTGTGTTGATGGTAACCGGATGGTTGTGTTGTAAAGAAATGTTTTTAGATGGACCAGTTGGAGATCCTTGAGAACAGTTAGATGGCTCTTTATGTTTGATTATTAGGACCGAGTCAAGGGTTGGAAGAAGGTGTTTAGACCTCGCAAATAGAATGGCTAGTTTTGGGTTGCTTGTGTGAGTCCTAAGTGACGGTGGTCATTTCTGGAAACCAAGTAGTTGAATCAAAAGTGGTTTTCAATCATGTGAAAGGCAAGTTCGGATAAAGTAAAGTTTTAAATTTCGTCTAGGTGGCCCAAGTCTAGAGAAAAGAACCATTAGATTAAGCGTTTTAGACATAGATGAAGTCTAAGTTTAGTTTTGGTTGACGGATGATAGTAGAAAGGTTGGTTAACTGAGATAGAATCCTTTAGAAGTGAGTTCCTTAAGTTGATGTTTGAACAGCGTGGCTCGAGGTTGTTTATGTTACCAAGCGTAATGGTTCTTCATAAGTGTCGTTGGTTGCTGAAAAAGAGTCGTGGGAAATCTCAAGAGAAGTGTTGAGAGTGGGTGGTTTAATGCTATGGTTCTAATTAAGGTAGATTGAGGGAGAACTCTCCCTAATCAAGGTGATCGTATTTGAATGGTGAAGTGGTTATATCTGTTTTGGTTACATCTCACTTTCATCCATCTAAATTTCGAGGACGAAATTTCCTGAAGGAGGGGAGAGTTGTAACGACCCAGATTTTGAGTCAACAATGGGCGTTGTCTCGGGTCTTGGACTGACACGTCAGGTCTAATGTTTAGGCTTTGTGGGCCTCCATGTGTTGTTGGGCATGATTATTGGGTTGAGCTTAGAGAAAGAAGGTTTAATGAGGGGTAAGGGAGTAAATTCCCAAAATGGGGGACAAGAGGGCTAATGCCTCTTTAATTTTCTGCATAGTGTAGGGAGGATGAAGTCATCCTTATTCCCATTTCATCTCTATCTTTTTTCCCCAAAACACCCACCCAACCAATGGAAAATGATGGGAACTTGTTGCTTTAGAGTGGAAATCACGAATTTGTGGTCAAGGAAGAGTTCATCAGCATACAAAGATCTATCATTCAAGTTAAATATCTCTAGCATTGGTGGAAGTTGGGTTTGAAGCTTGGAGCAAGGAAGAGAGGTGGAAGAAGCTTGATTTCTGCCTTAATTCATGAATCCCTTGCTGGAGGTTAGTACATTTCTGACTCCTACACTTCATGAGCATCCTAAAATGATTGCTTTGTGTGGTTTATAGTTTTGGGTTGTATAGTTGAGGTTTTAGAAGCTTAAACCCCCCTTTAATGGAAAATCATGTATAATGTGTTAATAATGGGTAAAATTGGTAGAAAACCACCTATTATGCTCTAAATAACTTGTAGGATCGATGTGGGACTTAACCATGGAGGTTAAGGGTGGGATTGGTGAAATTCTGAGCTCCAGGTTTTGAAATCTGGGCTCGAGTACCGGTATGGGGTGGCTGCATATCAGTACTCCTTATAATATTGAGGGACGAGTTGTAAGGAGCATACCGGCATGCCATCTCGTGTATCGGTACCCTTCACTTAATTAGGATTCTAGTATCGTGTTCGCGTATCGGTACGCTAGGGGCGTATCGGTACCCACTGTTTCATTGCCTGGAGAGGCTTCACATATTGGTACACTAGGTAGAGGGTACCGGTAAGGGCTGGGATCGGTACGGGGCGATTTGAGTACCGATATGGGGAAAAATGTGTACGGCTAGTCGTTTAATTCTTTCGAACCTGAGTTAAGTATCGGTACTCGAGAAGGAATACCGTACCTAGTGAGGCATATCGATACCCATATATGAGTATCGGTACTCGCAGAGCAATCTACCCAAGAAATTTGGGGTTGCGTTCGAGGGCTCTATAATTCGTGATAAAGGGTCCGCTGGGTCCCTAAAGGTATAAAACAAATCCTAAAACTATGAAATCAAGGTTTGTAACTCTTACGTGGATAAATGGTAATGGCTTGGTAATTATGGAGTGGATTGCACGTATTAATCACCCATAGGGATCCGAGGTGGATTGGTTAATGCAACGTAGAAGATCGGGGTCCTTGCTTTGTCTGAAGGGACGCCCATATAGGATGGTTGCTGCGAATAATAAGATAATCTAACGAGAAAGGCGTAAATGAATCCTAAAGACATATATTAATTATTGTAACAATGAGATATGCCTTAGGGCATTGGTAATGGTTGGTTGGATGCCTTTTTATCTATCGGTGAGATATATTGATGCTCGGGGGAGCATGTGTTAGCGTATGTATCTTGGTTAGGAATCCAAATGTCCTAGAGTCAGTGCAAGGGCACTTAAATAAGGAGATGGGTACTTCGGGCTATGTGATCGAGTACATCCAACGTATCGACGGGCTATGTGATTTGGATGCGGTTAGAAACCTATATTTGGGCTATGTGATCAGGATATGGAAATACAACTCGGGGGCTGTATGAGCTTGAGTAACTCGAATGGCTATGTGATCTCGAGCAACCTGATTGGCTATGTGACCTCAAGAAAAAACTACTTGTGGCATTGTGATCCAAGATGTCTAGGATGTATCTGTGGCTATAGTGACCCTAATATGATCCTAACCCGACGACTATGTGATCACGGGTAACCCAACGGCTGTGTGAGCACGGGTAACCCGACGACTGTGTGAGCAAGAGAAAAATAGTAGGGCTTCGTTGGCCATTAGGGAATGTATGTTATTTACGTTGTTGTATGGATAACAGATGTTGGCTATTTTACCCTTGGGCTATGTGATCAGGGTAGGGTTGTTACTCGATGGGCTATGTGAGCTCGAGTAGCTTGATGGGCTGTGTGATCTCGAGTATGGGCCACATTACCCTTGGGCTATGTGATCATGGTAGGGGACGTAACTCGATGGACAGAGTGGCCTCAAGTATGGTAAGCCTGGGATGGCTTGGTAGTCTTATTACATAATAGTGGTATCTCGAGATAGTTGTAAGCTCTAGCTAGGATAGGCTATTAGATGATCTTTAGATGTTGAGAAGCCTTTCTGTGCACTCTTAATTATATTATCATGCATGCTTGTTTTATGATATTCATGAATTGTGGTAGAGTAGAAATGTACCACTAAGCTTTGTTAGCTCAACGTACGAAATTGTGGTTTTTTCCGTGCTTAGGTTGACAGGTTACTTTTGGAGAAGCGCATAGAGGAGGATTTCCCAACACTGAGCCAATTTTAGAGTACAATACTTGATGTTTAGTTTGGACTGATTGTATTCATAGGACCTTACCATAGTCGAGTCTGTATCTCTTTATCTACGTAGATTTTATGGAATGGATCATTTTGAGAATTACCAACTTGTGGTTTTAAAAGAGAAATTTTGATGGGTCAGTTTTGGGTGACCCAAATGTGATATTTTAGATCTGGGACGAGATCGGGGTGTTACATATAGAATATGGAACGTACTCCAAAGTGTTTTATCACGAGGATCAGTAGACGACCTCAATATGATATTATGTCGTATGTGCATCAAGCTAGATTTGGACCCGTGTACTCTTTAATAGAAGGTATGAAGTTGGAGCGAAACCTGATAAATGCCTTTCCTGGAGACACACACTTTTCATCTTCCATGTGAGGAAGCGACTATTACCCTGCAAGATGTTGCCTTTCATTTGAGTTTGCCGGTTGATGGAGAATCTATTAGCGGTATGGCCTTGGGTGATTGGTTCTACCTGTCTATGGAGTTGTTTGGAGCTTATCCAAATGATTTGGATGGTGGTTCTATCCATCTAAATTGGTTAGAAAATACTTTTGTTGATTTACCCCATGATGCTTCTAAAGATGTTAAGAAGGAAATCATATATTTTATTAATTATATTTTAATATACTATATTTTTATTTTATGTTTTTATATAATGTATGTTTTATTATTCTATTTATTTTTATATTTTAAACTGCAATTATTACAATGTTTTGCAACAATTTGCTCGTGCCTATATTTTGTGAGTTATAGGGGGATTTTGATGCCAGACCAGTCTCGTAATAAAGTGCATTTGATGTGATTGTATCATATCCGCAATTTTGAAGATGTTAGTAGGCTAAGTTGGGGGTTGGCTGTTTTAACATTTTGTTTAGGAAGATGTGTAAAACACATCTCGACAAACATGCTATTGGAGGTTGTATGTTGTTGTTATAATCGTAGGTTCGGTTCTAATCAATCCTACCCCATATATATTTCCACCGATCCTTAGGTACTAATAATTAAATTAATTTTGTATATAATAATAATTTTTATATAATGAAACTAATATTTTGTTTCGTGGTAGGTGGAGTGGACCATTGATTCACAAGGGGCTTCCATCATCCCTTGAAAATATTAGAAAAATTATCGGCACCAAATCTAAAAATGAGGTAATTTTTTAAAATTGAGTTTATGTAAATTAATGTATTATTATAATTAAATTGATTGTATTTATTGTTTGGTCGAGTTTATGGAAATAAGATATTTTTTAATTAAGTTTATGTAAAAATATTTTTTACAGTTCGAGTGAATGTCGTACGCTAACCCTGATGTACGTGGTTGCATCTCAGTGAAAATATTTAGGTCAGAGCTTATTTAGATGTCGATTGTCCCGTTGATAAACTATTCAACATTCAAGTGGCATCCGACCGACCGTGTGCTTAGGCAGTTTACTTTTGTCCGACCAATTCCGAATGATCCAGAAAATTTGAACGTTTTACATTCGTTAACGAGGCAGGGAAAGACGTAAGTTAATTGGATAGAGTACCATGTTGCATGGATAGAGAAGTGGGAGCGACGATTGTCTTCGTAACCCATTCGTAAATCGATAGTGGATGGTCAGACGGTTACGAATGGATACATGCAAAATAGAAAGCCGTATCTACTGACCCCAAAGGAGCGAGCTCAAGAGATACCAATGCCTCATCCCAGCTGCCCGCTGGCAGAGCATACTAGGAGAGAAGGGGATTGTTTTGCCTCGTCAAATGGTACATCAAAAAGAAGAAAGAACCCATTTACCTTGTTAACGACACCAAAACCAGCGCCAGCACAGGCACTAGCACCGTCACCAGTCGATCCTGCCACACCGATCCCACCAGCAGGTTTCACCCATTCATCGCAATCAACTTTTGACTCTATGAGGAGCCCATCAGAAGGTTTTTTCGCGGACATGTTCATTTTATTTACGACGATGTTGAGTGCTTCATCCACTGTTCCTACAAATGTGCCACTATTTTATCCTTCACCTATGGCACCAGTGTATCCACCATTGTCAACAACATTCAACTCTGGTAATGTTAACCACACATCTCAACAATCCATATTCTTCAGCAGTGGTCCCAGTGGCAGTGGTGGTAATTAGATGAAGTCAATGATGATGATAAAGACGAAGATGTTGGTGGTCGAAGAAATCTACCTCGACTTTGTTGTCCACCTCGGTGTGGTACAGGTGAACATAGGCGTCATTAGATGGTTTTATTATATTTTATTATAATATGTAATTTTAAAAATTGAACGAGTGAAAAAGTTGAATCTACTTATTTTAAGTTATTAAATAATTATATTTAACTTTTCTTAAAAAATTATTATACTTAACTTAAATATGTAACGACTCGAATTTTTGAGTTAACAATTGAGTGTTGACCCGGGTTATATACCTACGTGTTGGTTTAGGCCATTGGACCCATTGAGCCAAGTTTGGGCCTTATTGGATGAGAAATTGGTTATTTGGGTTTGAGTAGTGACCTGTTTGTAATAAGGTTAAGAAGTAGAAGATTTATGATTCCATTTTACCCTTTTTAGAATTAAAGGCTACCCATTATCCTTTTAATTGTTTCATCATGTGGGTTTGGGAAAAAAAAGGGAAAAGGGATTGTGAGATCGTCTTCCTCATCATTTTCTTATCCCACACATCTCCATATCTCTCTCTTTTCAAGCATTGTTCTAGCTTTTAAAAATCCAAGCTTTCTTCCCCAATTCATCATCCAAGATTTAAGTTTTGTGAATCCATAATCTCCATTGCAAGAGCTT
Organism: Hibiscus mutabilis; assembly: GCA_019671005.1. Taxonomy (NCBI): domain Eukaryota; kingdom Viridiplantae; phylum Streptophyta; class Magnoliopsida; order Malvales; family Malvaceae; genus Hibiscus; species Hibiscus mutabilis. Next base: position 26,188,420 of record CM033741.1, read on the forward strand.
CAAGAAAAAGTATTTTCTCGTAGAAAATGGTAAGATTTTCATAAATGGGTTTTTGAGAAGTTTAAGGCTTTAAAAAGGATTTCTCTTGATCCTAAGGTTGTAGTTTGTGGTAAATTCCTACATGAGCTCTAATCCAAGTTTTATTTCGGATTTCATGTTTGAGTGGCAAGTGGAAGAGGTTGAAAGACCCTTGAAAGCTTGAAATTTGAAGAAACTGTGAGAAAGCTTGAGTTGAAGCTTGAGTTCGAGATTCTTGCTTAAGGTTAGTACACTATTAACTTTTTTGTGTTCCTAAAAATCATAAATTTGATTGCCTTGTTACTTGGTTGATGTTTTGGTTGCTTGAATGCTTGAGATCCCTTTAATTGCTAAATCTGAATTTGGTGTTTAAATGGTGTAAAGTTGTAGAAAACCACTTAAACTACCTTTCATAAATTGTAAAATCATTTTGGGTCACGCCTTTGGGTTTTGGACTATTGAGGTTGGTTCATGAACTCTAAAAAATGAATTCTAGGTTCGAGTACCGATATGGGTTGAACACGTATTGGTACCCTGTGTCAATTTGGATAAAATCAAGCCAAATCGTAAGGGCGTATCGGTACTCCTAATGGGGTATCAATACCCTATTTTCTCGTAAATTCAAGTAGAAAAATTGGGTATCGGTACGCTTGAGGGCGTATCGGTACCTATGGGGTATCGATACACAGCCTCATGTATCGGTACGAGGTTTTGGTTAAACCCCTTATGCGTGTAAAGTCGAGTATCGATACGCGTAGGTAGGTATCGGTACCTAGAGAAGCAGATCGATACTCGTAAGTGAGAACCGGTACCCATTGGGCAATCTGCCCGGAAATTATGTTTTGAGTTTGAGAGTTCTATAATTTGAGGACTAAGGGCCGATGGGCTTCTAATGTGGTATAATGAATAGTAAAATTGAGAAACCTAGATTTAATAAACCTCATACACGAGCATAATGAGTAGTAACTTGGTAAATATTGGGTGACTTATTTGTAATAGCAACCATTGGGATCCTTGGTGGATCGTGTGTTGTTACATGCCAAGTAAGGGCACTTGTGTGGTTGAGTCACCTTGATTGGTGGGATTCGGATACGCAGTGAAAGTGTTGTAACACCAAGAGATGAGACATTGAATGTATGCTACTGAAGCTGTGTGATACTAGGCCTCATTCAAAGACACTCGAGGAGAAATACCGAGTGTAGGTGTATGTTCTCGAGGCTGTGTGACACTAAGCCTCACCTAGAGAGAGTGTATGTTCCCAAGGCTATGTGACACCGAGCCTCACTCAGAGTGTACGGTTTGTGTGACACCGGGCCTCAGTCTAGGTTTGTTTGGTATGATGCGTATGTGCTTTGTGAGATTAATGCATTCTTTGTTGTTTCTATGTGTTTAGGCGGTAAGAGGTAGAGCTAATATTGTTGTATTGCCATGATATCATCTTTAGCTACATGCTCATATTTATGATTTGCATGAAGCATGGTTGAGTAGAAGTGTAACCACTGAGCTTGTTAGCTCAGCGTTTAGAATCATTGTTTCTGTTTGTAGGTTAGTAGGTTGGCACGTTGCTTGGAGGAACACCATCAGAGAAGGATTCCAGCATCACCTCATCGGAGTACAATACTTAGAATTGTTGGGCTATACATTCATAGGATCTTATGGTTTTATATTATAACTCATATTTTTTATTTTAATGTGAGTTGAATACTTTTATAATGTAATTTAAAAAGGAGCTCTATTGTAAACGCTTTCAAATATTTATCTATGTTTTAAACTATTGAAAATATAATGGAATTGGAAATTGATTATGGATTGGGCTAAACTACGTCACAATTTTATAGTTGCATGATGAGCTTGAGGCCTAAATGTGACATCCGAGTTTATAGTGTTACATTTAATGGTATCAGAGCCTAGGTTTAGCTGGTTTTAAGAAAGCCCTAGGGTGGTTCAATGTCGTGGATATGTGTCTAGTGAATACGAGCCCTCGACTCTAAGTCTATTTCAAGGCTAGAATCTGGATTGTGTGCCCTGTATTTTTGTGTGTCGCCAGTTGTGATGTTGAGATAGTTATAATCACGATCGTTAGAGCCGATATAAAGGTTGTACTCTTTAAGATGATAATTTTGGGACCGAGATTATCCCAGATGTTAAGGAATAGATCACAAAAGGATGTAAGAATTGAGGTTGTGCCCTCCTCCCATCACACAAGTAATACACGTAGTTGTGTGGCATAAGCTACCTTAAAGTCTTCGATTTTTTCGTGAGAATTTTTAGTGGTAAGACTCCACGGTGGATGACCTTTATGGTATAGTTAAGGAGACTTGCTTTCGATCAACTAGTGGTTGAGCATCAATCAAGAGTCTCTTCATACGTAGTGAGGGATCCCCGATGATACGGTATCATGTGTTGGTGATGTAGTATATCTGACAGATGTGTGATTCTATTTAATGTTGCGAGGTACTTGATGGCTATGAGATTCCAAGTACACTTGATAGAGTAGCACAATCTTGGATTTGGAAGCCTTCAATCAAGTTGTTGCAAGAACTAGGAGCTCTAGACTTAAGTAAGGAAGTTTGGGCAGATATGAAAATTCAAGAGAAAAGAGAAGGGATTTTCTTGAAATTTTCAGATTCAAGGCTGGAAATTTAAAGAAACAAAGATAAGAAGGAAAACTAGAAGATGATTAATAAGAACAAAAGTAAAAGATTGAAAAAGATTAAGATGAGGATAGATAAAACAAATCTGAAAATTCCAGCTTTGTTTATGGAATTATGGAAGATGGTGTGAAGGTTGAAGATGAAGAAGGCTTGCGAATTGTTGATGTTGTTTTGTCCTCGGCACCCTCTTAGACGCAATTATCTAAGCAAGCAACCTCAAGCGGCTCTAACCCACCCTCCTAGATGCAATTACCTAGGCAAGCAAGAGTGTGAAGATGATCTCCCTCACAAGAACTCGATGATCTTATGTTGAAGATGGCTTCTAGACAAGTTTACCGAACACTTGCAAACTCAAAGAAGACTAAAATCTCCAAAGATAACTTTTTATTAATTAATCAATGAAATCTGAATTACAATGTGGGTGAAGCCTCCTTTATATAGGCCATGGAGAAGTTTTAATCTTACTAAACTTAGGAATTAAATACAATAAATAAATGCTAAAATCTAATCTCCTAATAAGATAAGTAACTTCTAATAATAAATAAATGCTATAAATAAAATCCTAGTTAAATAAATCTGATCCTAATAGATACTGCAGAATCCTATATTGATTTAAATTACAAATAATCAAATAAAATCTTGAAAATTCGTAATTATCCAAAAATCCCGTATTAATCCCGTATAGGAATTTCTGCATGCGCTGTCTTCGCTAAAATAGACGTATCTTGAGATCCAAATGTCCGATTGAGGCATTTCAAGATGCGTTGGAAAGATAATTTGCAGCCAGACAAGTTTTAAGAAGACATATTGACCCATAAATGCCTGGATCCCATCCAAAAATTTGTTGCAAGTTAGCTGACTTTCCAGACTTCACAAACAGATTCAGTTTCTTGTCCAAGATGCATCGTTTTTGACCTCCTATGCGTGCATTGTTTTGGCCATTATTGTTTGCATCGAACAAATTCAGCTTCTTGTCCAATATGAGTAATTTAACCCCGCTCATGCATGTATCATTCCCCCACTCAAAAGGATTTGTCCTCGAATCTAAATCGGCAATGAGAGAACAATCATCAACTTCAATTGAAAAGGCTTCTTTGTTGTATGTGGACTGATCTAATTGAGCTCCTCTCAATGGTTCAACAAAAACCTGAAAAAATAAGACAACACTACTCGAACATTTGTAATGACTAGTCAAAACAAAATCACTCGTCGCGTTCTTTTTCTTGTCTTTTTCTTTTGGGCTTTGTGTGACTTTTACCTCATATGTATTTTCACTCACCAAATTTGGACCATTAATTTGACTTTTTTCACTCTCGGCCTCTTTACTCTCAGTCTTTTGTATCTCACATCCCATATCTCTCTCATAAAATTTATCATCAATGTTCAATTTCTGTAGAGGAGAAAGTGTTTCTAACGGAATGATAGGACAAGAATCAAATGAAGGGTTAGAATTACACTTACTTTCTTCGTGGGGAGGTGATGAGAGTATAGCAAGTAGACCTACTACTTCACATGAGGGATTATAAGCATTGTCATCTTGTCTAATATGTTCATTATCACTATCCTCTTGTTTGAGTGTTTGTGTGTTTTCCGTCAACATGGGGATTTTTGTCTTGGTTTTGTCCAGTGACTTGGATGTTTCAATTTCATGCTTTAGTCTACTTGAGTCGAGCAAAGGTTAGAAGAATTAGAATGAGATAAAGGTTGAGTGGTACCTCTGTCATAGTGATAATTCTTCTGTCGATATCGTTGTCGATCTTTGATGAGCCTTTCGATTGTCATGGCGAATTGGAATGCCTCTTGAAGGGTGTATTAGGTTTTGAGTTTAAGTACCTCAAGAATGTTGTCATTGAGTACGATAACAAACCTAGTCATTGTATCCTCTTCATCCTCTTGTATGCCGGCTTTTTGCATCAATGATTCCATCTCTTTGAGATACTCGTCAACAGTTCTGCAGCCTTGTCGGATCCTTTGTAACTTTTGTTTGATCTTTCGTTGATATAATGGGGGAACAAATCGTTCTCACATGACTTTTTTAAGTTCTCCCCATGAGGTTATCTTGGCTTCTCTATTAAGATGCCGATTGCGGACCAATTGGTACCACAAAATGGATGCATATTCAGTGAATTCGAGAGTCAACAGTGGAACTTGATCCTCTTCGGGACATTGATAATGCTCGAATAGAATATCAACTCGATTTTCCTAGTCACAATAAGCATCATGGTCATACCTTCCTTGAAAAGGTGGTACAGTGATCTTTGGCTTGGCTAAGGTGTTTGTTGCTCGTCTCGGTTCTATGCGATGATTGTGCCTATGTAAGGGGTTTTGGCGTCTATTCTGAATGGGAATAAGATTTGGTCGCTTAGGCTCCTCAGTATTGCTTGCGATAGCAGTGGTTTCTAATCTCCCAGTGGTTTGAGTGAATTGCGGTCACGACTGTATCAGTGTGCTTAAGCTTGGTTGCCAATGAGGTTACAGTCCGTTCAAGTTTATTGAGAGTATCCGAAACTTCTTGAAGAGTCACTTCATGTGGTTCTTCGTTGTTACTCGTTTCTGACATCTGAAACACTCAGATTTAAAAAGGTGAAAAGCAAAAGAAAACTAGAAATCTCACTAAACACTACAAGGAATAAATATTTAGCGAGGCAAGTAAACTGATCTCGTGCACTTTAAAGACCTTCCTGCCGCAAGTCAACAAGTTACAATCGAAGTTTAATCCTAACAATGATTCCTAATTGTACTAGGAGTCCAATGAAAGGCTTGACATCAATTGAATATAGTTGTAAGAAAGAAGGATTGTAATGCAACTTTTAGTCCTACTCACACCAGAAAAGAGAAGGTGTTAAATTGCGTAATAGAAGAAAGAAAAAGCAAAACAAAGGAACTTAAGAAACTAAGAGTAGAAAAAAATTAGTAGAGAAAGATGATAACCCCAAAACCCAGAAACAACTTGAAGGAAGAAATCCAATGTTGAATCCATTTCAATGTGATGCTTGTGGTGGTTGATGATGGTGATCTTGATGATTCTTGATGGTTGCTGGTGGCTAGGTATGAGCTTTCTCACTTTTTTTCTTTTCTTTTCTTTTTACAAGGTAAATAAACTGAAAATAACGAAAATTGAAGAAAAAAAATAATGAAAATAGGGTTAAAGTAGGGGGAAAACCCTAATTTTGCTGAAAATTTATCCGCCACGTTCGAGGTGTTCCCAGAGTCCAAAAATTCTGAAATTTTGTGTGGTGAGTCCTCCAATGGTGTAGATCTAATCTGGAAATTTTCAGCTCAAAATTCACTCGTTTGGTTTTGACGAATTTTCCCTAATTTTCGAGTTTTTTTCCCAAAAAATTCTTGCCAAGAATCGTCCCAAATCTGATACCAAATGATAGAGTAGCGCAATCTTGGATTTGGAAGCCTTCAATCAAGTTGTTGCAAGAAATAGGAGCTCTAGACTTAAGTAAGGAAGTTTGGGCAGATTTGAAAATTCAAGAGAAAAGAGAAGAGATTTTCTTGAAATTTTCAGATTCAAGGCTGGAAATTTAAAGAAACAAAGATAAGAAGGAAAACTAGAAGATGATAAATAAGAACAAAAGTAAAAGATTGAAAAAGATTAAGATGAGGATAGATAAAACAAATCTGAAAATTCCAACTTTGTTTATGGAATTATGAAAGATGGTGTGAAGGTTGAAGATGAAGAAGGCTTGCGAATTGTTGATGTTGTTTTGTCCTCCGCACCCTCTTAGACGCAATTATCTAAGCAAGCAACCACAAGCGGCTCTAACCCACCCTCCTAGATGCAATTACCTAGGCAAGAAAGAGTGTAAAGATGATGATCTCCCTCACAAGAACTCGATGATCTTATGTTGAAGATGGCTTCTAGACAAGTTTACCAAACACTTGCAAACTCAAAGAATACTAAAATCTCCAAAGAGAACTTTTTATTAATCAATGAAATCTAAATTACAATGTAGGTGAAGCCTCCTTTATATAGGCCATGGAGAAGTTTTAATCCTACTAAACTTAGGAATTAAATACAATAAATAAATGCTAAAATCTAATCTCCTAATTAGATAAGTAACTTCTAATAATAAATAAATGCTAAAAATAAAATCCTAGTTAAATAAATCTGATCCTAATAGATACTGCAGAATCCTATATTGATTTAAATTACAAATAATCAAATAAAATCTTGAAAATTCGTAATTATCCAAAAATCCCGTATTAATCCCGTATAGGAATTTCTGCATGCGCTGTCTTCACTAAAATAGACGTATCTTGAGATCCAAATGTCCGATTGAGGCGTTTCAAGATGTGTTGGAAAGATAATTTGCAGCCGGACAAGTTTTAAGAAGACATATTGACCCATAAATGCCTGGATCCCATCCAAAAATTTGTTGCAAGTTAGCTGACTTTCCAGACTTCACAAACAGATTCAATTTCTTGTCCAAGATGCATTGTTTTTGACCTCCTATGCGTGCATTGTTTTGGCCATTATTGTTTGCATCGAACAAATTCAGCTTCTTGTCCAATATGAGTAATTTAACCCCGCTCATGCATGTATCATTCCCCCACTCCTCAAAAGGATTCGTCCTCGAATCTAAATCGGCAATGAGAGAACAATCATCAACTTCAATTGAAAAGGCTTCTTTGTTGTATGTGGAGTGATCTAATTGAGCTCCTCTCAATGGTTCAACAAAATCCTGAAAAAAAATAAGACAACACTACTCGAACATTTTGTAATGACTAGTCGAAACAAAATCACTCGTCGCGTTCTTTTTCTTGTCTTTTTCTTTTGGGCTTTGTGTGACTTTTACCTCATATGTATTTTCACTCACCAAATTTGGACCATTAATTTAACTTTTTTCACTCTCGGCCTCTTTACTCTCAGTCTTTTGTATCTCACATCCCATATCTCTCTCATAAAATTTATCATCAATGTTCAATTTCTGTAGAGGAGAAAGTGTTTCTAACAGAATGATAGGACAAGAATCAAATGAAGGGTTAGAATTACACTTACTTTCTTCGTGGGGAGGTGATGAGAGTATAGCAAGTGGACCTACTACTTCACATGAGGGATTATAAGCATTGTCATCTTGTCTAATATGTTCATTATCACTATCCTCTTGTTTGAGTGTTTGTGTGTTTTCCGTCAACATGGGGATTTTTGTCTTGGTTTTGTCCAGTGACTTGGATGTTTCAATTTCCTGCTTTAGTCTACTTGAGTCGAGCAAAGGTTTAGAAGAATTAGAATGAGATAAAGGTTCAGTGGTACCTCTGTCATAGTGATAATTCTTCTGTCTATATCGTTGTCGATCTTTGATGAGCTTTTCGATTGTCATGGCGAATTGGAATGCCTCTTGAAGGGTGTAGTAGGTTTTGAGTTTAAGTACCTCAAGAATGTTGTCATTGAGTCCGATAACAAACCTAGTCATTGTATCCTCTTCATCCTCTTGTATGCCGACTTTTTGAATCAATGATTCCATCTCTTTGAGGTACTCGTCAACAGTTCTGCAGCCTTGTCGGATCCTTTGTAACTTTTGTTTGATCTTTCATTGATATAATGGGGGAACAAATCGTTCTCGCATGACTTGATCCTCTTTGGGACATTGATAATGCTCTAATAGAATATCAACTCGATTTTCCTAGTCACAATAAGCATCAGGGTCATACCTTCCTTGAAAAGGTGGTACAGTGATCTTTGGCTTGGCTAAGGTGTTTGTTGCTCGTCTTGGTTCTACGCGATGATTGTGCCTATGTAAGGGGTTTTGGCGTCTATTCTGAATGGGAATAAGATTTGGACGCATAGGTTCCTCAGCATTGCTTGCGATAGCAGTGGTTTCTAATCTCCTAGTGGTTTGAGTGATTGCGGTCACGACTGTATCAGTGTGCTCAAGCTTGGTTGCCAATGAGGTTACAGTCCGTTCAAGTTTATTGGGAGTATCCGAAACTTCTTGAAGAGTCACTTCATGTGGTTCTTCGTCGTTACACGTTTCTGACATCTTGAAACACTCAGATTTAAAAAGGTGAAAAGCAAAAGAAAACTAGAAATCTCACTAAACACTCCAAGGAATAAATATTTAGTGAGGCAAGTAAACCGATCTCGTGCTCTTTAAAGACCTTCCTGCCGCAAGTCAACAAGTTACAATCGAAGTTTAATCCTAACAATGAGTCCTAATTGTACTAGGAGTCCAATGAAAGGCTTGACATCAATTGAATATAGTTGCAAGAAAGAAGGATTGTAATGCAACTTTTAGTCCTACTCACACCAGAAAAGAGAAGGTGTTAAATTGCGTAATAGAAGAAAGAAAAAGCAAAACAAAGGAACTTAAGAAACTAAGAGTAGAAAAAAATTAGTAGAGAAAGATGATAACCCCAAAACCCAGAAACAACTTGAAGGAAGAAATCCAATGTTGAATCCACTTCAATGTGATGCTTGTGGTGGTTGATGATGGTGATCTTGATGATTCTTGATGGTTGCTGGTGGCTAGGTATGAGCTTTCTCACTTTTTTTCTTTTTTTTTTCCTTTTTACAAGGTAAATAAACTGAAAATAACGAAAATTGAAGAAAAAAAATAATGAAAATAGGGTTAAAGTAGGGGGAAAACCCTAATTTTGCTGAAACTTTATCCACTTCGTTCGAGGTGTTCCCGGAGTCCAAAAATTCTGATATTTTGTATGGTGACTCCTCCAATGATGTAGATCTAATCTGGAAATTTTCAGCTCAAAATTCACTCATTTGGTTTTGACGAATTTTCCCTAATTTTCGAGTTTTTTCCCAAAACGCCAAAATTCTTGCCAAGAATCGTCCCAAATCTGATACCAAATGATAGAGTAGCGCAATCATGGATTTGGAAGCCTTCAATCAAGTTGTTGCAAGTAGGAGCTCTAGACTTAAGTAGGAAGTTTGAGCAGATCTGAAAATTCAAGAGAAAAGAGAAGGGATTTTCTTGAAATTTTCAGATTCAAGGCTGGAAATTTAAAGAAACAAAGATAAGAAGGAAAACTAGAAGATGATTAATAAGAACAAAAGAAAAAGATTGAAAAAGATTAAGATGAGGATAGATAAAACAAATCTGAAAATTCCAGTTTTGTTTATGGAATTATGGAAGATGGTGTGAAGGTTGAAGATGAAGATGGCTTGCGAATTGTTGATGTTGTTTTGTCCTCGGCACCCTCTTAGACGCAATTATCTAAGCAAGCAACCTCAAGCGGCTCTAACCCACCCTCCTAGATGCAATTAACTAGGCAAGCAAAAGTGTAAAGATGATGATCTCCCTCACAAGAACTCGATGATCTTATGTTGAAGATGGCTTCTAGACAAGTTTACCGAACACTTGCAAACTCAAAGAATACTAAAATCTCCAAAGAGAATTGTTTATTAATCAATGAAATCTGAATTACAATGTGGGTGAAGCCTCCTTTATATAGGCCATGGAGAAGTTTTAATCCTACTAAACTTAGGAATTAAATACAATAAATAAATGTTAAAATCTAATCTCCTAATTAGATAAGTAACTTATAATAATAAATAAATGTGAAAAATAAAATCATAGTTAAATAAATCTGATCCTAATAGATATTGCAGAATCCTATATTGATTTAAATTACAAATAATCAAATAAAATCTTGAAAATTCGTAATTATCCAAAAATCCTGTATTAATCCCGTATAGGAATTTCTGCATGCGCTGTCTTCGCTAAAATAGACGTATCTTGAGATTCAAATGTCCGATTGAGGCGTTTCAAGATGCATTGGAAAGCTAATTTGCAGTCGGACAAGTTTTAAGAAGACATGTTGACCCATAAATGTCTGGATCCCATCCAAAAATTTGTTGCAAGTTAGCTGACTTTCCAGACTTCACAAACAGATTCAGTTTCTTGTCCAAGATGCATCGTTTTTGACCTCCTATGCGTGCATTGTTTTGGCCATTATTGTTTGTATCGAACAAATTCAGCTTCTTGTCCAATATGAGTAATTTAACCCCGCTCATGCATGTATCAACACTTTTAGTAAGCCGAATGTTTTGAGATTTCGAGTAACGTACGCTAGCTGCGAATTGATTATAATGGTGACAGGAAAGACATCGTTGAATATGTGAAAGATAATACTCGAGGTTCATGAATTTGGGGACCCACCTATTTATACGTCCATAGGGAGATCACCTGAGAACGAAGTATTCTAGTTAAAGTCTTAGAGTTGGGGTTCAAGTGGCAAACCCCTTAGAACTTAATGTGACTATGGACGAGATTTATCGGGAATACTAGAGTGAGGCTTGAGGATGGGTATTTTTGACAAAATTGGTGGAGTTGTCTTTTTAAGAAATTAATATAGTTGTAAACATTGGTTGATTGTTCGTACACAAAGCTAGCTCGAGATGTCAAGCATAGTGCTTGAAGCTTTAGGGTTCCAAGAGAGCCAAACCTTTAGCAATGAGAATGATGAACTGCCACCTTTTTAACGCAATTTTAGATTTGATATGAAAAGGTGGCACCAGACACGACCAAGAAAGTTGTGAGGAGGGTCTTATCTCTCAAACGAGAAAGATAGTCATTACAGATTAAAGAATATTAAAGATTCAGGCGAGAATGACCCGATCAAAGCTGACCAATGGTTAAAAGACACTTAAAGGATTCTAAGACAAATAAAGGGTAGACTGGAGGATAACCTTGATTGTATTGTTTCTTTCCAAAAGAGCAATTCTCATAAATGGTGGGAGACTATTGAGTTAGGACTGAAGCCTGCACTTCCAACCTGGTATATCCTCTTGGACGAATTTAAGAAAAAGTATATCAGTGAAGTTCACATGAAAAATATGAGAGATAAGTTCTTGTACCTAGTTCTAGGAAACCAATCAGTATTTGGATATGAGTAAGATTTTCTACGATTGAGTCAATATGCCTTGGAGTTAGTTGCCGCCGAGGAGTTAAGGTGTAAGATGTTTAAACGTGGGTTAAAGATTGAACCTCAGATACATGTGACAATGGGTTCCACTTGAGACATTCTCGGGGTTGGCTTATAGTGCAAAGGTACTCGAGTGACTTCAGAGTTTGACACCGACTCAAATTGAAGACTCAAGAAATTAGACTTTGGGAATTCAAGACATCATAGGTCTTTCTTATGCTCTGTCTAGGAGGTTTTGTGCTTCAAGGGGTGCAAAGAGAGTTATTTCAAATCAGCTATTGAGAGCCAGCTAGGGATCTAGGCCGAGGTTCATAAGAGTTCCTTGATTTATACTCCCAAGGAGAGTACTGAGGGTTCAGTCAGAGCGTTGCTTCCACTGGTTTATGAGCATCGTGGCCGACATCATCTTAGAGTATGCTTTTTGTTATAAAAAGTTTACTACAAGTATCGAGCACCGGGTCACATGGCGAGAAATTGTTGATCAAGAATGATACTACTCTAGTTCAGTTTTAGAGATTGACACCTTCTCGGCTTAGTCAGAGTTTCTGCTAGAGGCAGTGTTAGGGCGTTATTTGGATATCTGGGTGGAGGCATTATAAGATCCACCATCACATTTAACACTCGAGCTTTTGTTAGACAGCCTATCGTTTAGGTCAAAGATGATAGCTTTATCACCAATGATATATCAAGTATCTATGTTTCATTTTGGTTTCAGTTGTTACGTTGATAGAGATCTAATTTCTCGTTCATACAATGATGTTGATTTTCGCTGAATAAGTGTTGTGGTAAGATCTAGAAGTGGATGTCAAGTTTGTTAGCTCATCGGATTTGTAAGTGCTTGTAGGTAAGGTTTCTACTGTGGTTGAAGAGTGAAGATTGAGAGTAATGGTCATGTGGACTTATTAGATTTACTCCCTCCCTAGTTAGTAGATGTTACCTTTTTCTTGGGTTAATTGTTGAGCATGATGCATGCTTTGGTTTTCGAGTAAATTCTTGAAGCTTCATGGTTTTGGGTGAATTAATTTGTTGGTAATAAGCGTGAGGTATCATTTCCTCCTTAGCGTGATCGCTATGTTTCAAGGATGTTAATTCAAGAGTAGTTTTGTAAGTAGTGAGACATTCTTAACCCCCACAATGGATGTATGGGCTGAGAGTATAAAGCTTTAGAGCTTGCAAAAGATTAAGGGGTGGTTACAACGTTCTTCGAGGAATGAGCGAGTTTACCTCTTGATCATGGGTTAGATCATGCGATAGAGGTAATGTTGAGTTTGTTGTTTGTGTCCATCACCTTGTAGTATGGCACCGATCGAACTTCTTGAGTAGGGGCTCATTTGTACAAATGAGTAAACACGGGTGTCATCGCCAAGTGGTTCACCTTGGGATGCGCCTATGTTATTTCCGTAGTAGTATGACAAAGAGTGCTGGCGTTGAATGTTATGAACCGATGAGTAGCAATAAAGAACCACTACCCGTCTTTTGAGGTAGATGACTACCTTTGGTCGATGAGTTTTGAGGTTTTAGCGTAATGGTTTAAAGTTTGAGTATCGTGAGATGAAGGTTATAGAGAAGTTGTGATAAAGATTACGTTCTATGTGATGATTGGGATCTAAGGACAAATCGTGAAATAGCTTGGACTCATGAATACGTCGACATAATCATAGACTTGATGAATGGAATGATTATTCTACCCAAATTTTGGAGAAGGATTGTCTACATATATAGTAAAAGAAGTGTGGAGATTGTCAGAGTAGCGCAACGGAAGTGTGGTTTACCAGCTATGGTTGTATAGAACCAGAATTATTGTATTGCAACAAATCTTGTTGGAAGAACCATTTGAGATCCTTATAGGCTTGTTAGAGTTTAGCACAATAGTTCGTTGGAGTTAAGTGGTTGGTTTGAAAGGTGATGCTTATATCCTTGAGAGTAATTGGATAAATTTTAATCTCTAGCGAAGTTGTATGCAATGACAGTTTTTGGTAGGAATATAAGTAGCTTGACTCGTGAGGTTGTATGACCGTCCATTTAGGTTTCACTTGAGTTGAGTTCGAGTAAGTATTAGACAAAGAAGTGTTCCCAATAGTATGTCTTCGAAGAGGAGTCACATTTTGGACACAAATGAGTTTTGAGCTTAATGATTTTGACCCACGGATTATGGTTGAGAGGTTTGTAAACCGAGATGAAACTCATCCAAAATGAGTTCCTTGGGTTGATGCTCGGACATTATTGTTTGAGTTCATCCTATGTTGTTTTGATTTAGGGATCGGTGTGAGTGTTATTTTGGTTGTTGGGAAGCGAATCGTTATAGAATCTTGAGAAAAGAGTTGGGAAATTCAGCGTTAGGAGCTTTAGCTATAGAAGTTTGTAGATGAATCATAGAGTTGTGGTAATCATGTATGATTCAAGGAAGTGTTGGATATCATTATGGACGAAACTTCATTCTTCGGTTGATTTGTTGAGGGTGAACGTGCGTGAGATAAAAGAACGGTTTGATCCGAGATAGTTACATCTCATCCCTTTTGTTTAATTTCGAGGAAAAAATTTCTTTTTAGGAGGGAAGAGTTGTAACGACACGAATTTTCAAGTCAATGATTGAGTGTTAACCCGGGTTATAGACCTATGTGTTGGTTTGGGCCGTTGGACCCATTGAGCCAAGTTTGGGCCTTATTGGATGAGAAATTGGTTATTTGGGTATGAGTAATGACCTCTTTGTAATAAGGTTAAGAAGCGGAGGATTTACGATGCCATTTTACCCTTTTTGAAATTAAAGGCTACCCACTCTCCTTTTAATTGTTTTGTCACGTGGATTTGGGGGGGGGAGGATCCGTGTATCACGATTGAAGAGGTTGAACAACCTATGAAAGATAACAAAATACGGGAGACCTCATGCATGATCTGTGGGCAGATTGAGTCAGGATCATCGTAACTTGGATGTTCACGTGCTTTGCGATGCTATGACTCCACTTGTCAAAGCATGTCTACGTGTAACTGTTCCCACATGTATAGCTGCAGTTAATTCTCAATATGGCTACACGGTTTTGTACCATAAATGATGGTATACAAGAAATCGTGCCATACAAAAATTTTATGGCTAGTGGGAGGAGTCATCTAATGAGTTGCGGGTGTGGCTAAAGATGATGGAGAAATACATACCAGGAAAGGTGGCAAAACTAGAAACCGTGCTGACATACAACAATGATCGTGTCATACTAGGTGTGTGTTAATTCTATAAGCTTTTTTGGACATTTTCGCAGTGTGTTAATACTTTTCACCACTGTAAGCCAGTGGTCCAGATCGATGGCACAAGACGAGAATAGTAAAACTATTCCTATTGCCTTTGCAATAGTTGAAGGTGAAGATATAGACTCTTGGGAATTTTTTCTCAGCAACCTACGTAGACATGTCCTACATCACGTACTACGTGCCAGAGATGATAGGATATATGTTATTTCAGATAGAGGAAATGGGATTAAATATGCAATCGAGCGTTTAGGCTCGTATTAGCAGCCTCCCTATATACATCACCGGAACTGTTTACGACACATTGCTGCCAATTACTATAGGAAGTTTAAAAGTGAAGATCAACGCATAATGGTTCTTCGCATGGGTACGTCTTTCACTCTTTGCAATATTAATCATCAACACATTTACTATTTATTAATAACTACTCAGTCTTTTATTGAATAGGCTACGCGCAACAAGCAAATTATGTTGAGGGGCTCCTTCAAGAATTGAGAGTGAAAAATTCAGAAGGCTACAAATACCTTCTTGATATCCCAAGAGAGAAATAGCTTCGATCATTAGATGGGGATCAGTGATATGGGCATATGACAACGAACTTGGCTGGGGAAATCAATTCATCTCTGAAGGAAACACATCATTTGCCTATCACGTCTGTTGTCAAAGCTACATATTATCGATTGGTTACCCTTTTTATAACCCTAGGAAAACAAGATGTTGACTGGAGAGCAGGTGGCCATCAAATAAATCCAAACCTCCTGAAAAAATTGCAAGGTTATATGGTGCATGCAAACTCGATGGGTGTGACATGTTTTTCTCGTCAACAACATTTATTTTGCGTTACAAAATTTTCAAGACCGCTGGAAGGCATAGAGCAAAACGCATACGTGATTAATATAGAGCAAAGATCGTGTGATTGTGAAATCTTCCAAACTTTCAAATACCCATATGCTTACGCCATCGCTGCATGTTCATCTGTTTGGGTTGATTGATGTCACTCGTTGATCTGGTAAACAAACTTGAAAATGTGTTAAAGGTTTATGAGTATAAATTCCCTCTGATCGGAAATGAACGTGATCGTGATGTACTTGACGATGAGCCTACAATACTTCCAGATCCTGCACTTCGACACGAGAACAAAGGTCGTCCAAATTCAACTCGGATTTTATGTGACGAGGATATGATTCCTCGAGAAAGGCTAGAGAACCGAAACGATACACTAAATGTAGGAACCTAGGGCACACCAAGAACAAATGTCATAATAGGGCAGATTCTCGCATCTAATTACTGTAGTTTTCATTGTACTATTGTATTTGTATTAAAAAAGACTTGAGATTCAATTTTTTGATTCCCAAGCATTTTTTTCATGGAAAATACCATTGTTAGGTATCATTTTTATTGCGCTTTTCACATTTTTTATAATGCCTTATATGTGATAATATCTATGACATTTGAAAGACATGTTTTAGTACTACCACACGAAAGATAAAAAATACGATAAATCTTACTCAAACATCCCGTAAAATCTCCTCAAACATGCCTATAGACACATGTCTATACCATATTTAATGCGATCTTTACACCATTTTTGCCTAATATGTGACAATATCTACCTCATTTTAAAGATACGTTTCACGACTACAAAAAAAACTTTCAAAACTCGAAAAAATTCCCTTCAAAATCCCCAAAAAAAACCCTCAAACGTCCTTATAAAATCATGATATGTGCTTGTTTGTCATGGAAAAACAATGGTTATGTATCATATTTGTCGAAAATTTCACATAGTTTCTAATGCCTTATACATGCAAATATCTACGTCATTTGAAAGATATGTTTCAGTACTATGGCATGAAAGTTAAAAAATGTAATAAAATTTCATCCAACATCTCGTAAAATCTCCTCAAACATGCCTATCAAACCATGTTTTAACCCCTGCATGCATAGAACTCGTGCTTACCTAAACACGGGTTCAAGCACGATATTTTTATAAATATATATATATATATATCTACGATAAATTGTCAAATTAATTTTACTTAAAATGAACTCACCCTTACCGAAGCGCGAGTCCATTTAAATTTCAAAAATATTCAACGCCAATAAATCATGATATTTTGTCGATTCAATTTCTCGCAAAATTCTCGTTTAGCTAAGCTCGAGTCCTTATCTGGCAATGTTATATTCGATTATCCAAATAGTGGTGCCACATCGAACGAAATACGCGTTTGAATAAGCGCGGATATACAACTCGCGTCAACCAATATGCGAGTTCGCCTTACGTGGACTGAAAGAGAGGTATTTTCTACATAATGCCTTTTAGGGTACTTTTCCAATTAATTCCCTAAAAATAAAAATTCCCTTTAATTTTTCCATTACCGCTCCACCTATTTTATTGGCATTCCTATTCCTAGTCTACACCGACAGCAAGTAAGCCATAATGCATTTTTTTCTTCTTTTCAAAATAATTGTGATCCCACCCTTTGTTTTTATTTCCAATCTGTGGGTTTCCACGACTTTGGTTGTTTCTCCTTGCTCTTCATCTCAAACTCAATCTCTTATTATTTTTCATTTTTAAATTTGATTTTTGCTCTCAGGGGCGAAACTACATGGGATGGGGAGAGGCAATTGTCCCCCACCCTCAATATTTTTTTCACATTTATTCTTTATATATATATTTTTAAATTGATTTATTTATGAATTTGTCCCTCCCCACTTTTAAACATTTATGCTTTGCCCTCTTAACCCCAAATCATGGCTTCGTCCTTGTTTGTTCTTCATTTTTACCATTTCCTTTATGTTCTCTTCACTTTCTTTGCATTTTGCATTCTATTTTCTGAGTTTTACTGGGTATTTTTTTAGCAGAAAATTTGAAAGATTTGATGTATTTTTTAAAATATACCGGTGTGATTAAATGATAGTATTTGTTTATATTTTTTTCTTAATTCTTTGACGGCGTATACACCTTATACACACAAATGCTCGAATCCAAATTTTTTAAGATAAACATTATTCTTTTTTCACAGAAATCGCTCGTTGAGTTCAAATTAGATGCATTTTAACTTTTCAAAGTTTACAAAACATTGTATACATGTGGGAATTCGGACATTGCGTTACTAATTAATTTCCATTCAAGAATACGCTCGGAAACTTGGAGTGATTAATTTTAATAATTAAAAGCTATTAGTGGAAGAGAAAATCAATGAAGCTAATGGAGTAATGGGTGGTTAATTTTGTGGTAATCATTGACTGTTTTCCTTTTAATTAGTTATGTAAGAAAATAATCACTTGGGTATATTCTTTTATTGTTATCATTAAAAGTTATACTTCTTAGCGTGTTCCATTTTTAAGATAAACGTCGATATTCGAACTCATATAAGATAAGACAATATGGATATACTTGACCACTAGTCAATTAGTGAATCTCAAAAGCAAAGTGTAACGACCCAAATTTCTGGTTACTGAATCGGGTATTGGACCCAAATTAGTGAATCTCAATATAGATCTGGGCTTTATGGTAAAAGATAGTGGGTATTTTTATTATTTATTTAGTAAAATAAAGGAAAATAAAAATGGATATTTTATGATTTAAAGTGGGCTGATTTGATGGGAAGAGAAGAGAGGAAAAGAAAAGAGATATTTGGGGAGAGAGAAAAATGAAGAAAAGGGAAAAACTAAGGGGAGACTTTGAGCCACGATCTTCGTTCGAGCCACCGTTAGTCAGAGTAAAGAAAAAAGAATCGGAGAAATTGGTTATGCATGTTCTAGCCGCCATCACCGCAAACGGAGTCCATCATCGAAACCAACGGTCGAAGAACTAGGGGGCTGGAGCTCGCTGCCTCTATTGGGCCATCGGAGGACGTACCACGTGCTACCCCTACGGGTGAGCGTATGCCTGGCCAGGCTGGTGCACCATGCTATGGTACACTATGCTGCACCGAATTTTGCACCTGAATGTACATACTCTTGGATGCACCAGATCACTGCCCGCGGGTGCACAACAGCTGATACATGTATGGGAGGCTAAAATGATGCATTGTAGCCAAATAGTTGAAGTTGTTTTATAAGTCTGGAATTTCATCCAACTTGCATCGAATTTTCGGATGGGATCCGGGCACTTATGAGTCTACATGTCTTCTTCAAACATATTCGTATGTCTCTTAGCTTTCCAACTTATCTTGAAACGCATCAATTTGACGTCGGGAGCTCAAGTTATGTCCGTTTTAGTGAAGACTATGCGAGCAGAAATCTCTATACGGATTTATTACGGAAAAATTATTTATTACGAATTTTCAATAATTTTATTGATTATTTGTACTTAAATTTAATCTAGGATTTTTTATGAAGATATTTAGATGATTTAGGATTAGATTTGTTATTTATTTATTATTTTTTAGGTTAGATAAAATATGTTTATTTATTTGATTATTATGTTTACTTTTCCTAATTTAAGTTGAACTCTTCATTTGTAGCCTATTTAAAGGCATATTTGCTTCATTAATAAGAACATCATGAATTTATGAGTTGCAAAAACCTCTGGCCATGGGCCAATTTATTTTCAAGGTAGATAGATTTGCCTTGTTATTTTTCGTATCAGAAGTCTTCTTCAACATAAGTCCGTCAAGTTCTTGTAATGGAGATCATCTTCACACTCTTGTTTGCCTAGGTAATTGCGTCTAGGAGGGTGGGTTAGAGCCGCTTGAGGTTGCTTGCTTAGATAATCGCGTCTAAGAGGGTGCCGAGGACAAAATATCCTACAACATCTATCTCGTCATCATCCATTCATCGGAGAGATTCGTGCCGTTTGCAGGTGTTTGCCTATTCAATTGCGATTAGGAGGGTGCCAAGGACAAATCTATCCAACACTGCC
Organism: Hibiscus mutabilis; assembly: GCA_019671005.1. Lineage (NCBI taxonomy): Eukaryota > Viridiplantae > Streptophyta > Magnoliopsida > Malvales > Malvaceae > Hibiscus > Hibiscus mutabilis. Next base: position 26,208,091 of record CM033741.1, read on the forward strand.
ACCGTCAAATTCATCCTATCTCGTTTTCTATATCAAGATCATGCTTTATTATCGGTTTGCTGAATGTGGAGTTTGGGGTTTTCTCGGATTATATTAGTGAGTTTGATAGATTAATTGTGATCTAGAGGGTTCCTAGATTTTGAGGTAATTCTTGGATCCTGGCTTCCGTTTCAATTGGTAATCAGAGCCTTGGTTTAGGTGTTTAAAACAATTATCTTTTACTGTTTTTTTAGTAGTTGAGAAAAAAGAAAAAATATATAATTCTCTATATAGATCCTAGTTTTAATATTTAATTCTTGGAGACATCTCAAGAGACTTGAAGGTTGTGATCAACAAATCTTAAGATTCTGGACGAATCGTTTTCAATAGGGGGAGAATTATACATGTATGGGGGGCTAAAATGATGCATTGTAGCCAAAGAGTTGAAGCTGTTTTATAAGTCTGGAATTTCAGCTGACTTGTATCGAATTTTCAGATGGGATCCGCACGCTTCTGAGTCTACATGTCTTCTTCAAACATATTTGTATGTCTCTTAGCTTTCCAACGCATCTTGAAACACAACAATTCGACATCGGGAGCTCAAGTTATGTCCGTTTTAGTGAAGACTATGTGAGCAGAAATCTCTATACGGATTTATTACGGGAAATATTCTTTATTACGAATTTTCAATAATTTTATTGATTATTTGTACTTAAATTTAATCTAGGATTCTTTATGAAGATATTTAGATAATTTAGGATTAGATTTTTTATTTATTTATTATTTTTTAGGTTAGATAAAATATGTTTATGTATTTTATTATTATGTTTACTTTTCCTAATTTAAGTTGACTCTTCATTTGTAGCCTATTTAAAGGCATATTTGCTTCATTAATATGAACAACATCATGAAGTTTTGAGTTACAAAAAACCTTTGGCCATGGGCCATTTTATTTTCAAGGTAGATGGATTTGCCTTGTTATTTTTCGTATTAGAAGTCTTCTTCAACATAAGTTCGTCAAGTTCTTGTGATGAAGATCATCTTCACACCCTTGCTTGCCTAGGTAATTGCATTTATTAGGGTGGGTTAGAGCCGCTTGATGTTGCTTGCTTAGATAATAATGTCTAAGAGGGTGTCGAGGACAAAATATCCTACAACATCTATCTTGTCATCATCCATTCATCGGAGAGATTCATGCCGTTTGCAGGTGTTTGCCTATTCAATTGCGATTAGGAGGGTGCCAAGGACAAATCTATCCAACACCGCCACCGTCAAATTCATCCTATCTCGTTTTCTACATCAAGATCATGCTTTATTATCAGTTTGCTGAACTTAGAGTTTGGGGTTTTCTCGGATCATATTAGTGAGTTTGCTAGATTAATTGTGATCTAGAGGGTTCCTAGATTTTGAGGTAATTCTTAGATCCTGGCTTCCGTATCAACAGCTACCATGCACCTGCACCGCACCGCATCACTAGGGAGTTGACCGGACCGTTGACCGGCTTGACCAACCATTGACTTTTTCTAGGGGACCCTAGCCAAGGGTTTTGCGATGTTTCGGATCCATTGGCACAGTCTGTTTCGCCAAATTTGAACCCAATAAGCTATTTTTATGCGTTTGACCTTGTGAATGGTATAGGAGATGCATGAAATTAATTTATTTTGTATTTGTTTGTTTATGAGGATTACTCAGGTTTGGATATTGGATCAAGTGGAATATTCGGGAAGGTTGGGTGAGGATTTTAGCGATATTGGCTTAAGGTTAGTATACCTCAAACTCCGAAATACTTCATGAGTATCATAAGTGTAATTGCCTTGCATGTTAGTGGTTACAAACTAGGAGTCGGATAATAAACATGTTAGAGGCCTGTAATATGAGATGCATGATAATGTACAAATATGATGAGATCCGTATAAACTTTAGAGACCGTGTGGGTCATTTGGTACGCTCGTAATATTATTGGATAATTGATTGACTGATTGACATATGATGATGCCTTATGTGCTAATTGAACGAATTAATATGTTTGATTGAATAATGGTTTGAGATAATATTGATAAATATTCGATTAAACGGGTAAAAAGCCAGTAAATGGTAATAATTAATTAAATGTTTTAGCAACATACTTAAATGACTTTTATAAGCTTTAGGGATCAATAAAGTATTGTAAAATCGTAATTTAAGAAAATAGTGTGAATTTGTGCTTAGGGTATCGGTATAAGCATTGGTCATATCGGTACGTGATTAGGGGTCGTATCGATACGGGTTGACCCGTATCGATACTTGTAAAAATATGATATTTTTAGTAAGCAGTTTCAGTATCGGTACGCGAGTGAGTACCAATACCCGAGGGTACTGTATTGATACTCGTATTCGAGTATCGATACCCGATACGCTAAATAATCAATAAATGTAAATTAAGAGTGGGAATTAATGTGTATATTAATAATTGAATTATGCCTTAATAAATGAGATAACGAGGATCAATGGAGACAATGAATAAGATTAATTGTATACTTCTTCATAATATATTAACAAGTTGGTAAACTTAATTGATGGCTTGATAATTGCTAGAAACCATAGAGATTGTTAAACATGTAAATGCTATGTGTTGTTTGGACACTTGATTGGTTAAGTTACCTTGTTGATGGGATTTGGATACCCTGTGAGGAAGTGTTACAACACCATAATTAAATATTTTGATTATATGAACCCGAGACTTAGTGGGACCGGGACTCATTTGAAGATGCTTGATGAGAGATTCCAAGCATGGGTGTATGAAGCTTAGTGGTATCAGGCCTCACCCTAAAGAGTGTTTGAACCCGATGCTTAGTAGAACTAGGCCTCACTCAAAGTGTAGGACCCCGAGGCTTAATGGGACCGGGCCTCACTCCTATATTATGGTATAATGAGTATATGCTATGTTTTATGATTTGGCGGGTAGAGGTAGCGTCATACCTATATGATGTTATATTGCCATGTTTTGAGTATGGTTGGGCCTTGCGTGCCATGTATGATGATTGCTATGATGAGAGCATGTGTTTAGGCGACTAGTAGTAGCGCCACGTGTTTATTTATCTCTCTTTATTGCTCGTACTAGCTTGCATGCTTATGTTTATGATTAGCATAAAATATAGTAGAGTAGATGTGTACCACTGAGCTTTGTAAGCTCAACGCTCAGAATCGTTGTTTCCATGCATAGGTCGATCGTCGGATTGTGAGATCGAGGAGCACTATCAATAACAAAATCCCAGCATGCAGAGGATTTTCAGAGTACGATACTTGTATTTAGTGGGCTATGTATTCATAGGACCTTACGTAGTTGAGTCTGTAATTCTTATTTTGCAAATTGTATTAATCAAATTGAATATTTAAATATTTTAATTTAATTAGAGCTCCCTTTGTAACATTTTAATTATTTATATATAAATTTTAAATCGTTGGCTTTAAATGTTTTGGAAAGCATTTTATTTGGGCTAAAACAAGCTGAGAAATTTTATGGTTATGGGTTGTGCTTGAGGCCCAAATGTGATATATGGGTCGAGGGTGTTACACAAAGATTCAAATAGTGGTCCATTATCGCAATATCGGCCGCTATATAGCGATAGCGACACCATCCGAAACCGCTATTGTGGAAAATAACGATCCCCAATAATAGCAATTCATCCGTCATTTCCCATGACTGCGATAAAATGCTATGACCAAAAACGTGATTGCGAACGCAATTTAAATCCATTCTCAAAAGTCACCCATTCTTATTAATTAGGCATTAGTATAGTGGAACTAGAAATTAAATCTTTTAGATAAGATTAAAAACTCGATTCCTGACGTTGTAAAGAATTGAGTAATATATTAAAGGGTAAACTACTGGAATGGTCACTTATGTTTAGAGTGTGTACACTTTTGGTCATTGATTTTTAAATTTGACCATTATGGTCACTTACGTTTTCGATATGTAAACTTATGGTCACTGGAACGTTTGTTGCCGTTAAACGTTAACGGGAGGCTAATCTGGAAAAATAAAAAGAATGATAAATTACCTAGATAGTCCCTAAACTATTACTCCACTCCTATTTTGACCACCGAAATTAAAACAATTTGTATAATTACACATTTAATCCTCCATATTTACAATTTTTTATTTCTTCCCCCTCCACTATCTTTCATATTCTTCTTCATCTAACTCAATCCCTATTTTTCTACTATAACAAGTATTGATAATATTGTAAAATAAATTTCTCCTTAGAGGGATTTTCCAGCACCAATCCCCTCCCACAAACTCGCCAAATTGTCAAATTTGTTAACTTGAAAGTTTGGTTAACAAAGGATTGAAGAAGAAAATTACTATATACATTTTAGGAGTTTTTTAGATTAAAGGATTGAGTATAAGAGTTGTAAACAATCGCTTGTCATTGACAATTACAAAAGGTTCTCCAAATAACGTAAATTTGAATAACTAATAAAATTAAAAAGATAATTTTATAAATAAAAAATTAATATATCATATTTGCATTTAATAATTAATAAAATTTGATTAAACTAATTTTATAAATAAAAAACAAATACATACCTCCTTCGAATATTCTTTTAATATATACAGATACTAAATATTGATAACAAATAAACTATTTAAACAAGTATTGAATATAATCATATCATTATATGTCTTTTTGTTTGCTTAAATAAGTAAACAATTATCAATTAATTTTACTAAATACTTTTATATAATCAGCTCATGCAATCAGCTAATGTAATTAATATCAACTTTCAATTAATGTAATGTGCTATCAACTATTCACTAATTGCAAAATAGAGTCATAATAAATAAATAGTTTATAAAGTTATCCTAAAACTGTATTAATTTGATAAAATTAAATTAAAAATAGAAGTCGGTTTCCTTGTAATTAAGGAAAACAGTTTGGACATTAATTATAAATTTTTTGGACATGCTTTTTTTCATCCTAAAAAAAAGTTTGGAACAAGACATCGAATAAAAAGTCTGTTATGTTATCAGGGATCATAATTAGATTATAAATTTAAATATTTATAAGTCACTTTGTCTTTTTCTCTCTAGTTCTGTTATCACTTTTTTATTTTTGTCTATTTTTTATGGTCGGCGGCGGCACCAGTCTTAATGCTAGTTGTCGACCGCCAGTCACCTTCTTTTATTTATTTGTTTCGTTTTTTTTAGTTTTAGTCCTTTTAATTCAATAAATTTGTCTTTATAACACGTTTTCTTCTATTTTTTTGTACGTATTTTCTGCCTCTTGGCACACTTTTTTGCCTCTTGTTTTTCTTTCAGGGTTGAATTTGACATTGCCATGACTGATCAAGATGTTGCTCTTTTGATTATCCTGTTGATCTCCCTGTTTTGGATCCTCGAACTGGATCTAGATCAAGTTTAGTTACCGCTCTTGTTCGCGATTGAGTTGTGGTAATAAACATTTTGTCAACGTGCCCCAATTCTGTAATATGCATTTTTCAATGTTGTTTGTTGATGTTTTCTACCTTCATCGTCGAGCTTTGGTGATGTTTTGTATCTATTTTGTTTCGAGTCTTTGAATTAGGTTTTCTACCTTTTCTTTCTTTGGTCTTGTTTATGATCTAGAGTCGTTAGTTTTTCGTATTTTAAGGAATTTGTCTGGATCAAGGTTGGTTACCTGGATTGTAAACTTTCATCTTGAATTTTTTCTTTTTAATAAAACTGATGTACTCATATTCAAAAAAAATTAAATATTTATAAATATTTCATTTGATTTTATAAATTCAGATTATGTGGTTTCAAATAATATTCGGATTCGAATGTTAAGATTACTATATGTTAGAGATTTGAAGCAAATACGAATACAAATACAGTATATAACCTTAGATATTCATTATCTGAATTTATATTACTTATTTCAATGCAAATTTAGTTAGTTGAATTTGTGTCCGTATTAAAAGATGGAAAATATATCCACATCTAAAAGAATTCGAGCATTGTTTATCCAACTTTTAACGAATTCATATTCAGACATTCGACATATAATCTAAAATTTTAAATTCAGATTTTTGTGGATAATAATCAAATTTTGATAGTAATACTCAGGTAATTTTCAAATAAAAAACTATTACGATATTTGTTCTGATATAATAATTGAAAATAGTTTTGGACTAAATTGAAAATATTGCAAAAATAATTTTAAGTCCAAACAACTTGATGATACATGCATGAGCAGGGTTAAATTACTCATATTGGACAAGAAGCTGAATTTGTTCGATGCAAACAATAATGGCCAAAACAATGCACGCATAGGAGGTCAAAAACGATGCATCTTGGACAAGAAACTGCATCTGTTTGTGAAGTCTGGAAAGTCAGCTAAATTGCGACGAGTTTTCGGATGGGATCCAGGCATTTTTGGGTTGAGTTGTCTCCAAACAAATTGTCCGTCATTCAGTTACCTTTCCAACGCATCTTGAAACGCGTCAATCGGACATCGGGAACTCAAGATACGTCCAATTTACTGAAGATTGCGCATGAAGAAAACTAGTACGGGATTATTACGGGATTTTGTAAAATTCAGCCGAAAAGCTAACATATAAGGCTTTGGACGAATTAAACTTAGCCCAATATATTTATTATCATTTAAATTGATGTTTTTAGGGTTTTATATACTTTAGGAACCAGCCACCCAGCCCTTATCAACTTATCACTTGCCTTATCACCCTATTCATTGCCACACAAGCACAAGGAGTTTAAAGGCTATTATTTTATTATTATTTTTAATTAGACTAGGTTTTCCTTGTTTTAGTAGAAGTTAAATTACTTTGTCTATCCTTCACCTATAAAAGGATGAAGCCTCCATCATTGTAAGACAGATTTTCTTTGATTTATGAAATATTTAGTGAGTTTGTTTTTGCAAGTGCTGATTACTTGTGCCTTCGAAGTCTTCTTCAACATAAGTTCGACGAGTTCTTGTGAGGAAGATCATCTTCACACTCTTGCTTGCCTAGATAATCGTGTCTATGAGGGTGGGTTAGAGCCGCTTGAGGTTGCTTGCTTAGATAATTGCGTCTAAAAGGGTGCCGAGGACAAAACAACAACAACAATTCACAAGCCATCTTCATCTTCAACCTTCACACCATCTTCCATAATTCCATAAACAAAGCTAGAATTTCCAAATTTGTTTTACCTATCTTCTTCTTAATCTTTTTTCATCTTTTTATTTAGATTCTTATTTCTTATCATCTAATCCTTCACTTGTCTTTCTTTCTTTAATTTTCCAGCCTCGAAAATGAAATTTTCAAGAAAAGCCCTTCTATTTTCTCTTGAATTTTCAGATCTGCCCACACTTTCTTATTTGAGTCTAGAGCTCCTAGTTCTTGCTACAACTTGATTGAAGGCTTCCAAATCCAATATTGCGCTACTCTATCATTTGGTATCAGAAAATATGGGCAGATCTAAAAATTCAAGAGAAAATAGAAGGGCTTTTCTTGAAAATTTCAGATTCGAGGCTGGAAAATTAAAGAAAGAAAGACAAGTGAAGGATTAGATGATAAGAAATAAGAATCTAAATAAAAAGCTGAAAAAAGATTAAGAAGAAGATAAGTAAAACAAATCTGGAAATTCCAGCTTTGTTTATAGAATTATGGAAGATGGTGTGAAGGTTGAAGATGAAGATGGCTTGTGAATTGTTGTTGTTGTTTTGTCCTCGTCACCCTCTTAGACGCAATTATCTAAGCAAGCAACCTCAAGCGGCTCTAACCCACCCTCCTAGACGCGATTATCTAGGCAAGCAAGAGTGTGAAGATGATCTTCCTCACAAGAACTCGTCGAACTTATGTTGAAGAAGACTTCGAAGGCACAAATAATCAGCACTTGCAAAAACAAACTCACTAAATATTTCATAAATCAAAGAAAATCTGCCTTACAATGATGGAGGCTTCATCCTTTTATAGGTGAAGGATAGACAAAGTAATTTAACTTCTACTAATACAAGGAAAACCTAGTCTAATTAAAAATAATAATAAAATAATAGCCTTTAAACTCCTTGTGCTTGTGTGGCAAGGAATATGGTGATAAGGCAAGTGATAAGCTGATAAGGGTTGGGTGGCTGGTTCCTAAAGTATATAAAACCCTAAAAACATCAATTTAAATGATAATAAATATATTGGGCTAAGTTTAATTCGTCCAAAACCTTATATGTTAGCTTTTGGGCTCAATTTTACAAAATCCCGTATCCAGTTTTCTGCATGCGCAATCTTCAGTAAATTGGACGTATCTTGAGTTCCTGATGTCCGATTGACATGTTTCAAGATGCGTTGGAAAGGTAACTGAATGAAGGACAATTTGTTAGGAGACAACCCAACCCACAAATGCCTGGATCCCATCCGAAAACTCGTCGTAATTTAGCTGACTTTCCAGACTTCACAAACAAATTCAGTTTCTTGTCCAAGATGCATCCTTTTTTACCTCCTATGCGTGCATTTTTTGGCCATTGTTGTTTGCATCGAACAAATTCAGCTTCTTGTCCAATATGAGTAATTTAACCCTGCTCATGCATGTATCATTCCCCCACTCCTCAAAAGGATTCGTCCTCGAATCTAAATCAGCAATGAGAGAACAATCATCAACTTCAATTGAAAAGGCTTCTTTGTTGTATGTGGAGTGGTCTAATTGAGCTCCTCTCAATGGTTCAACAAAATCCTGAAAAGATAAGATAACACTACTCGAACATTTGTAATGATTAGTCAAAAAAAAATCACTCGTCGCGTTTTTTTTCTTGTCTTTTTCTTTTGGGTTTTGTGTGACTTTTACCTCATATGTATTTTCACTCACCAAATTTGGGCCATTAATTTGACTTTTTTCACTCTCGGCCTCTTTACTCTCAGTCTTTTGTATCTCACATCTCATATCTCTCTCACAAAATTTATCATCAATGTACAATTTCTGTAGAGGAGAAAGTATTTCTAACGGAATGATAGGATAATAATCAAATGAAGGGTTAGAATTACACTTACTTTCTTCGTGGGGAGGTGATGAGAGAATAGCAAGTGGACCTACTACTTCACATGAGGGATTAGAAGCATTGTCATCTTGTCTAATGTGTTCACTATCACTATCACTATCCTTTTGTTTGGGAGATGGCTCTTCTCCAATATCAACATTTGCACAAATGCTAGAAGTAGAAGTAGGAAGAGAATCATGTGTACCTTCTGGTTTTGGGATATCTTCTTGGTCGGTTTCATTCGTGTTGTCAATTGATTCAGCCTTTTGTGCTTCCAATCTTTTTCGTTTTATCCTCTCACACTGTTTTTTTGCTTTCGCTATTTCTTCATCTACTTTTTCCGGCTCTATTGTAGCAAACGAGAGCTTCTGGCCATGGTGCACAACCGAGTATCCATTTGTATTGATTCGATGGACAGCGCCACGATCATTTTTCCAAGGTCTTCCTAATAGCAAGTGGGTGAATTCCATAGGAACCACGTCACACCACACATCATAACAATAGCTTCCAAGAGTAAAAGAGATTAAACAACGTTCGGTTACCTTCATATCCGGTCCGCTATTAAACCCTTGAAGATGATACGGCTTAGGGTGTTCTTGGCATGGTAGATCGAGTGCATCAACAATAAAGCTGCTCACTAAGTTTACACAACTGTCACCATCAATAATTAAAGAACATAGATTACCTTGTATCCTACAAATATTTATTGGTATACAATAGCGCGTGTTGAAAAGAGAATAAAACATCCTAATTGCTTTAAAAATCCAAAGAAAAGGTTAGACACCAACAGAATTATAGTTGCAAGGAGAAAGAAGAGTATGCAACTTTTAGTCCTACTAACACAAAGGAAACAAGAAGGTGTTAAGATGTGTAAGAAGCAATAAAAGCTAAAACAAACGAAAACCAATGGCTAAGAAGAAAGAAAATTAGAAAAACCCCGAAAACCCTAGAATTTTGCAGCAACTTGATCTACTTCGTTCGAGGTGTTCCCGATGTCAAAAAATTCTAAAATTTTATGTGGTGACTCCTCCAAAGGTGTAGATATGATATAGAAATTTTTAGCTCAAAATCCGCTCGTTTGAATTTAACGAATTTTCCCTAATTTTCAAGTTTTTCACCCAAAAACGCCAAAATTCTTGTCAAGAATCATCCCAGCTCTGATACCAAATGATAGAGTAGCGCAATCTTGGATTTGGAAGCCTTCAATCAAGTTGTAGCAAGGACTAGGAGCTCTAGACTCAATCAAGAAAGTATGGGCAGATCTGAAAATTCAAGAGAAAATAGAAGGGCTTTTCTTGAAAATTTCAGATTCGAGGCTGGAAAATTAAAGAAAGAAAGACAAGTGAAGGATTAGATGATAAGAAATAAGAATCTAAATAAAAAGATGAAAAAAGATTACGAAGAAGATAGGTAAAGCAAATTTGGAAATTCCAGCTTTGTTTATGGAATTATGGAAGATGCTGTGAAGGTTGAAGATGAAGATGGCTTGTGAATTGTTGTTGTTGTTTTGTCCTCGGCACCCTCTTAGACGCAATTATCTAAGCAAGCGACCTCAAGCGGCTCTAACCCACCCTCCTAGATGCGATTATCTAGGCAAGCAAGAGTGTGAAGATGATCTTCATCACAAGAACTCGTCGAACTTATGTTGAAGAAGACTTCGAAGGCACAAGTAATCAGCACTTGCAAAAACAAACTCACTAAATATTTCATAAATCAAAGAAAATCTGTCTTACAATGATGGAGGCTTCATCATTTTATAGGTGAAGGATAGACAAAGTAATTTAACTTCTACTAAAACAAGGAAAACCTAGTCTAATTAAAAATAATAATAAAATAATAGCCTTTAAACTCCTTGTGCTTGTGTGGCAAGGAATAGGGTGATAAGGCAAGTGATAAGCTGATAAGGGCTGGGTGGTTGGTTCCTAAAGTATATAAAACCCTAAAACATCAATTTAAATGATAATAAATATATTGGGCTAAGTTTAATTCGTCCAAAGCCTTATATGTTAGCTCTTGGGCTGAATTTTACAAAATCCCGTAATAATCCCGTATCCAGTTTTCTGCATGCGCAATCTTCAGTAAATTGGACGTATCTTGAGTTCCCGATATCTGATTGACGCGTTTCAAGATGCGTTGGAAAGGTAACTGAATGACGGACAATTTGTTAGAGACAACTCAACCCAAAAATGCCTGGATCCCATCCGAAAACTCGTCGCAATTTGACTTTCCAGACTTCACAAATAGATTCAGTTTCTTGTCCAAGATGCATCGTTTTTGACCTCCTATGCGTGCATTGTTTTGGCCATTATTGTTTGCATCGAACAAATTCAGCTTCTTGTCCAATATGAGTAATTTAACCATGCTCATGCATGTATCACTTGAGAAATATGTTTAAAATGGTTTTGAAACGTTTTTTACTCAAATCTATGATTTTCAAGTTCAAAATAGTCAAAATTGGCCCCTGGTACCGATACCTGAACCCCGGTATCAATACCGAGAGGACCGTATCGGTACCAATACCCTCAGTACCGATACGCGCATTTAACACAGATTCCAAAACCGTTTTCAGATACAGATATTGGCTTGCCAGTATAGATACCAAGAAGGGAGTATTGATACCCTATGTACAGGTATCGATACCCTCAGTCAAATTTTGACTCCAACGGCTATTTCCAAATTAGCCTGTTATCGATACCTCAACCCGAGTATCGATACCCTATTGTCACGACCCGCCAACATTCACAAAGGCAAACTTGACTTCCTTGGGCGTTTTAGAGACAATCATGCACCAATAAAGCTTCTAGAAAGGCCTAGAGTGACCTACATCCACCTCAAAAGCATGCCACAACGCTCTAGAAGGTTCCAGGAAGTTCTACCAAAGTTTAGACACATCCGGAAGGCCTTAGCAGATCCGGGAAGACTTTGGAAACATCGGGATTACTCTGGAAGTCTCTGGAACTCTACAGAATAATCTAGAACACTTTAGAATGTTCTAGAAAACCATGGAAGGCACTAGAAGATTCTAGAAGGCTCTTGAAGATTCAAGAAGGTTTTGGAACATTCTAGAAGGATCTAGAATATTCTAGAAATTCCTAGAATACGATAGAAGATTATGGAATGTTCTAGAAGGTTATGGAGAAATCTCCATAACTAGACTATTCTGGGATTATGTAGAAAGTTCTAGGACATGTATAGAGTCTTGTAGAGTTATCTAGAATTCTCTACCACATGTAAATATCTACTAGCTACTAGGATTATCTAGAATCATCCCTTAGGATGGTGGAAGCCTATAAGTAGGACCACCCCCTTCATTTGTAAACAATCCAAAAACTCAAGCATTCTCAAAGCCTTGTAAGTTCTCTCAAAGCTTTAATACAAGTTCCTTTCTCTTTCCCTTTAAAATCTTTCTTGCTTATCTAGTTTTCCTTTCTCTAGCCTTTGCATTTGTGTGAAGTAAGGCTTGTTAGCATAGTTTGGGAGTGCTAACGCCGCACGGATAGTTTGGGGAAGTTAAGTCCGTGACACTATGCTGCAGAATGGCAGATTTGGTTGGGACTTGATCTCCAACGGCTCCAAATCATCCCAACGGTCACCAACGACTAGGAACTCATTTGAGAGGATAAAAGGACCCTTCAAGCACTTGGAACAACTAATGATCAAATTGCCAACATCTATTATGATTGTAATCAAGTCTTAGTGCTTCCACACCAACACCCAAAAATCAACTTCTCCACCACTTGGCAAGCAATTTGGTTTAGGAATTCGAGCTCAATAAAAACATATTAATACAATTTAGGTAGGTTTATATATTTTGGATAAATTACAAATTGTAGATATCCGACCAATTATCATTCCTTTAAGCTACGAAATTAGTTCTTGTTATTTAATTTGTTCAATTTTAGTTCCAATACTCTTTGGATTTTATAATTTCAGTCATGACTAAAGTCTTAGCCTTTAAAATTGTGTGAATTGGGGATTAATATAGTAGAAAATTAGGGATTGGGTTAGATGAAGAAGAATATGGAAGATGGTGGAGAGGAGAAGAAATAAAAATTGTAAGTATGGAGGATTAAATGTGTAATTATACAAACTATTTTTATTTCGGTGGTCAAAATAGGAGTGAAATAATAGCTTGTGGACTATCTAAGTAATTTATCATTCTTTTTATTGTGCCAAATCAGCCTCCCGATAACATTTAATGGCAACAAACGTCTTATTTACCATAGGTTTACGATCAAAAAAGTAAGTGACTATAACGATCGAATTTAAAAATCAGTGACCAAAAATATACAAACCCTAAACATAAATGACCATTCTAGTAGTTTGCCATATATTAAATGCCAATAATTATATTAAAACCACCCTCCTTTTTACTCTCATCCATTCGAAATTATGAGTCCCTAATCAATCGATAATTGAAGGTCTAATCCTAATGTCAAAACTTAATCTGTTGAAATGAAGGGTAAGGTGTATATGTACTAGATTTCGTTTTGATTTTAAAAGAAAATAATACACAATGTATAGATATTTAAATTTATAAATTTCTTTGATGTACTATTAATTTAAATATTGTATAATATTTGTTATTTAAATTTATATTTCTATACGTTAAATACTATTTGATTTACTTAAAGTAAAATTTTAAAACACATAATCACATTGATTTGAAAATAATTTAAATATGTGAACCAAGGAGCGATTCTAGTAGAAAAAAGATGATGTTCATTCTAAGAGATCGGATTCGAGTATCTATGCATGCAAGGTATGTGTACGTTGTCAAAAATTTTTAAAAAATATGCATATATACTATCATATAATCTCACTAGTATATTAAAAATAATAATTTAAATATGTCGATGAAATTTAGTTTAGTTAATATTATTGTCAGTACAACATACAAGAAAATATGAGATTAGATATGCTTAAAAATTTATTATCCTCTGATTTAAGGACAAGGAAGGACTTAGATAGTCTAAATATTATATAAAAAAAACTTATACATAATATCTTTTATTTTTCAATGCAAACGGAAACCAATTTTTTTTTCCAAAATATTAACAAATAAATTATTTTTCAAGTCTCACCATATGTAAATATACAAATTTATTAATTTATAGCCTAAATATTATTATTCTTATTATAATTAGATTATATATATATATATATATATATATATATATATATATATGGGATCGGATCTTGTATTTCTGCAAATCTAGGTGGTGTCGGCCATGTTAATATTCAACCACAATCTATAAAAGTACGGACTTCAATGATTATCAACAAGCACCAAACAAGATACGATACCCTTTTAAATTTTCATGTTTGCTTTGGTTGGAGGTATGCAATCATCTTAGTTGTATTTATGTGATGTGGGTCAAAACCCAAAAATAATTAAATTATTTTTTGTGCCCACCACACATTGCAATCGTATACTCTACATTTATACATGCTCAATCTAACCTACTCCAAACAACACCTAATCATCATATGACTTCACAAACACAAATTCCTTAAACATAGCAGCATGGAAGAAGATCATACACAACTTCTCAAACCAAACATTTCTCCTAAAGGCATGGTTTCTACCCAAGCATGCATATTGTTTCCCAATCCCTCAAAATCAAGCTTTATGCATCACACAAGTCCAAAACAACAAACCAAACTTATACAAACAGGGAGTATCCAAAATAAACCTCCCAAATACAACTTGGTCACATTGCCTTTTATTACTACTTAGTATTTATAAACCGTACTTTGAAAATGCTTCAGCCCTTGGATTTCCCCTTCCGTACTCGTTTGTCATGATAGGCCTATTTCTCTGCTTGATGAGAAAGGAGAGCGTAAGCTATAAGCTTAGTGAGAGAATCTCAAAAACACTCATCAATGCAATTAAAACCACTTTAGTCAAACCAAGTTTATTATGTTCATACCAAAATCATCTCATGCTTCTCAAATCATCTCAAATATGCACATTTAAATCATTTGCAACACATGTATCATGGATTCTATCTCAAACCTCAATTTAAGCTTCATAATCTCAAAATCTCTATAACAAGCTTAAAGAGCATCTCATGTATAAATCACATTATACAAACATAATCTATTTCTCATGATACATTATCTCATATATTGGCATTCAAGTGACTCAAAACCAGTACCGTTCCATTTTATAAAACACATCGGATACACGGATTTCCCAAGTGGTTCCTACAACCACTTCACATACATCCTTGAACCAAAGCAACGAAACAATTACCTACCTCAACGGTTATGATGTATAAATCCACCAGCGGGAGAAAACAGAACATTACCCACCTCGACATTTGTGGTTCTTATGGTGGAGCCAACGAAACATTTACCCATCTCGACACACATGAGGTGACTTACTATACTGCACTTTAAACCCTATGGCTAGCCAACTATATCCGATATCATTTTAATCTCAGTCACTTACCAATATGTTCAATAAATCAACATTAGCTCACTGTTTTACATATGCATCAAATCAGTCCAACATCAAATACATTGAACCATGCAATTTAGTATTCTCAAAAATACTTTCATAAACCATGAATCATTCTCAAAAATCATCATGTGTGGTCATTTGCAACATCTTTCATTTCTAAAACATGCATAATACAATGAGTAATCAAAACTATGAACATGTGCATTAGATTTCATTTGGCAAAACTGAAAACGAGAGAGAGCTTAACCAATACTTACTTTCGAGCTTAAATAAGTGTTTCAAACTTATTCTAAACTCCCACAACTTCTTTCAAACCTTTTAATAGCAGTAAATTTGTGTTTCCACTCACTGACAACAAAACGATCCACTTGCCGCTACGCGATCAAGCTTTTGAAGCTTCTGCGCCCTCTCCAAAAGCTAAAGGATTCAACTCCCCTGCTTTACCCAATCAAAAACAGAGGATTAAAACACATCCTTGCATCTCAAATCTCCAGCAACCAACAAACACAACTTCGCCTCACAAGAAACCATCAAGCACCCTTCTAAAACAACTGAAAACATCACCAAACCTTATCTAAACAAAGCCCAGCAAAAACCTATTGATTATAACCTCTTAACATCATCAATTAACATCCAAAAACATCTTAAATACGTCCTTATACCTCCAGCATCTCTACAGCACCAAGATCACACCAAAATCTAACTATATAAACCTAGAAAACTAGCAATTCACATAGTTTCGGGATTCCTTTATTTAGACACTTCTTTCAACATTAAAACACATCTTGATAAAGATCTAAATCAATTAGATTCACCACATAACAGATTCAAATCAACATTTATCCAATTTCCACATAAAACTCTATTTAATTACCAAATCCATGTTTAAATCATAATTCCATAACATAAATCAATTGTAAAGGATCAGGAACTTGGGAATTTCAATAAAGAAGCTTTAATTAGAGGAGAGAAACGAAAATCACCTCTAATTGCTGATTTCTCCCTTAATTGGCAAAGCTTGTTGAAATCCAAGTAGATTTTGCAATAGGAATTAAAGAAATCAATTAGGAAACAAAAAGGAAATCAATAAGAATTGATCATGAGAATTTTGGAGTGAAAATCTTAGTTTGGCTGCTGAGAAAGTTGAGAGAAAAAGGTTGGAAGAAAAGTAGTTACGTAAGAAAGTGATTTTGTAAAACAAAAATCCTTTTATTAAATCTATTTTCTTTTAATATTAAAAACCAATTAAAACACTTTAAAAATAGCCTAAATTAAGGGGAAAATCTGATGAAAAAGTTTGTTCAAATAGCTCCTTAAAGATTCTAAGTTTTGACCTTTTACGATTTAGTCACCAAAAATAGTTTTGAAAACTTTTCATTTTAGTCACTAGACCCTAATGTCTCAAAATCAGATTTAATTTATTAACATTGAATTTACCAAAATACTTAAAATATTAATTAAGTATTTTCCAGCATTTTATTTTAGCTAAAAACAATTTATTAGAACTTAATTCTCGAAACTACTCGAATTGCCTAAACCGATTCTTTCGAATCATCTACCTGATCCGATTAACTCCTAGGCCCAATTTCAGGGCGTTACAACTCTCCCCTCTTAAGAAATTTTGTCTTTAAAATTTACCTAGCAGAAAAAGATGAGGAAACTGCTTCAACATGTCCTTCTTGCTTTCCTAGGTGGCTTCCTCAACACCATGATGTCGCCACAACGCCTTCACCAACTCTATGGTCTTTCCACAAAAAACCTTGCTACTCGAATCTAGGATTCTCAACGGCTCCTCATCATAGGTCAAATTCAGATTTAACTCAATCTCCTCAACAAGCATCACATGTGAAAGATCCGACCTATACCTCCAAAGCATCGATACATGGAAAGCATCATGTATCTTGTCCAATTCAGCAGTCAATCTCAACTTATATGCAACTAGACCAACACGCTCTAACACCTCATAAAGCCCAATAAATATAGGACTTAACTTGCCTTTCGTCCAAACCTCATCCCTTGCTTATGCTTATATGATTAAATATGAGGTCTAGGTGGTAACTTATCACAAATGATAAACATGTTATGCTTGCTTGAGATTGGATTGAATATATGTACATAAAAGCATGACTAGTTAAACCTACATGAAACATCTACATGACTTGAACGTAATGAGATTGGGTACAAAAGAATATGTTCTTGTCTAAGTATGATATCTGAATGCTATGCATGGTCACCTGTTTAAATAGTAGACATCTTTCACTCGAGCAAGTATAAACTAAGGTTATGTAGATAGCATATGCAAGCTTATTCTAAGTATGCTAATTCATAATTAAAAGATGAGTAATTTATGCTTAAAGATGTGGTAATGATAATTTTAAGTAAATTGCATAGTATAGGGACTAAGGTGTATGAATATGTATCCTAGAATGAAATGCATGACATAGTAAATAACATGTGTATGTAAGTTACTAAATATATAAAGATGTGTGGGATAGATAAAAACTCCCTTTTTTCATCCTTAGTGACAAAGATGAAAGGAGCTTATGAATGGATGTTGAAACAGGATTGTATCATAGTGACTCTGATGTTATTAAGGTTGTCATCATATTGGCCATAACCTTCTTGGTATCTTGGGGTTGTCCTTTGAGACATTTGTTCGACGACCTCATCCTCATTGTCTACCACGATTTCTTCATCTTGGTGTACTCAGTTCTATCTCAGTTGCTTTGCGAACCTTCAATACGGTCCATCCTTTCATGTATAGGTTCAAGCTTGGCACGTAACAACCTTTGCATTTCTCAAATCAATGCTTGTGTTTGAAGGTTTTGGGGTTGTTGCCTTCCTTCACAGTTTGAAGATTCAGAATGTTGTGTCATGGTTAGCAATAAACAAAAGTAAATTAAACCTCACCAGACACACACAAAGCCTCACAGTCACTCCAAGAAAAAGTTAGAAGTCACTCAACACTCGTGTTTCACTCTTGGGAATTAGGCTTTTACTTCCCCTGCTGTGCTCATAACTCTCTGCCTTTTTCCACTCAATCTCTCGCACTAAGCTCTTTAAAAGAACTTACTCAAAACCTGTCAAGAAATTATAATTGTATGGCGTTTGGGCTGCAAAATAATGGTTTGGGTAAAAATATAGAAAGTATATGAAAAGAAATGAAGAGAATTGAAAGGGTAGGTTAGAAGAAAAGAAGTGAAATGAAATAAATGAAAGAAAATAGAATAAGGTAAAAGATTCGTACCACAAAACTTACTTACAACTCGTTCGAGAACAATCAAACTTGATGTCTTCTTCGAGCCGGTTACTTGTTTGCTTTGCCTTCACTACCTTTGTGTTTCACTAATCTCTTTTTTATACTATTTTGAATTCCTTAGATGTATGAAGAAGGAATTCTGATTTTGCTTCTTCTTCTTTTGTTTTCGTATTCTCTTTTTTTATCACTAAAATGAAATCACAAAAGATAGGGCTTACTTGATTCTTCCAAAAGCTCTAATACCATATGATACACTCCAACTCTCCAATTGTTGTTGTAGAGAGAAGCTATGATTGTCCTGACCGTGAATGCAAGTAAGCCTTGTAATCTGAATGCTTTGAAGATGAAATGTTGAAGGAAAGGTGATGAATGGATAGGGTGCGAAAGTATGGATGCATGGTGTTTAAGGAATTTGTGAAAGGAATGACAAGAATGGTGTAGGGTATGTGAAGGCTCAAGTAAATGAAAAAAAGGGTATGAAAAGAAAAGAATGGAATTGATATGGTAAGGATATGGATATGGATGAAAAGGGTGGTGATAGTATTCAAAGGATCCAAGAAAGAAACTATACTAAAAAGTATAATCTCGTTTCTTAAGAGAATAACTTTGAGGGTGGTAAAGGGACTTGGACCCGTAGGTTAGATGAACCTAGAACCCGAAGTATAGGATGGAAAGGAAGACGTCACAAGTATACAATACTTGATAAGTCGATAAATTTCTTGAAAAGAACAAAGATTAGAAACCTCACAAAGAAAGAAATATATTAATCTGAGTTTTGTGTTACAAAAGTGGCCGAATGGCCCTATTTATAGGATTTCAAGGGGGCTGATGAATGGGCATGTTACAAGTGATACGCTCTAACTCTCTAATTGTTATTGTAGAGAGAAGCTTTGATTGTTCCCGGCTGTGAATGCAAGTAAGCCTTGTAATTCAAATGCTTAAAGTTGAAATGTTGAAGGATAGTTGATGAATTGTTTGGTGCAGAAGCTATGATGCGTGGTGTATAAGGAAATGGATTAAAAGATGGCAAGGAAAGGGTTTTGGTGTAGGTTTGGATAGGTGAATGGAATAAAAAGGGTTGGTAGTAGTATTCAAAGGGTTCAAAGAAAGAAACTATACTAAAAAGTATAATCTCATTTCTTAAGAGAATGATTTTGAGGGTGGTAGATAGGACTTGGACCCATTGGTTATATGAACCAAGAACCCGAAGTATAGGATGAAAGGATAGGAGACGCCACAAGCAAAGGTTGATAAGTCGATAAAGTTCTTAAAAGAACAAGTTGAGAGAAAACCTTACAAAAGGAAAATATATTAAAAGAAAGTTGTGTATGAGTTATGTTACAAGGGTGGCTGAATGGCCCTATTTATAGTTTACAAAAGGGTATGGCCGAAAGGCCATGTGCCTATTCGGCTAGGGAGAGATCTCCCTCCAAATGCTGGTCGTGTCTCCCTCCACAAGCTAAGCAACCATTTGGCCGAATGGTGCCTTCCTCCATACGTTTCCCTCCAAATTTGTGGTGCCCAAACTCATGTTCCCTCCAAGGTGGTCAGACATGCCACTTGGGAGGGGTCGTGCCCTTTGGGTTTTGACCTGTAGGTGATAGCTTGAGCTAAGTTGAGCTGATCGAGCTAGGAGTGAGCTAGCTAGTTGAGTGAGCTTCACTTAGTGTCAGAGCTAAATTAAGCTACTGTAAGCTGTCCTTAGCTATGTGAGCTTGTCCTTAAGTGTCCTTAAGCTATCTCACGTTAATTGGAGCTTGTTTGGAGCTGAGTGTACTGGTGTAAACTTGAACCAAATTGCGTGAGCTGGTTTGAGCTTGAATTGAGCATAATGAGCTTTAGGTGAGCTGCCCTCCAATCCTTCTCTTTGTATGTGGTTGATAAGTCCTATGAATAAGAAAAAGAAAAAACATAATGAATACTTATATTATAAATAAATATTAAGCTTAAAGTAAAGATGTGGTTTGATCTAATGTATTACATGTAATACATTACCCAACTTCTTTTCTAAGATCATTTGACCTCCAAAGGCTAAAATACATTTATGAGAAAATACTTCCCTGAGTTGTTTGGCCTTTGATCGGGTAATAGGTCCTAGTGGCATGACTTTTGGATCTTGTGGCGGCGTGCTCACATCATCCCCCTTCTTTAAGGTGATTTGTCCCCAAATCGTCACTGTCTTCAAATGCAGAGAGGTTTAAACATTAAAGGTTGCGCTCATGCTATATTCTCCCGATAGATCCAATTTGTAGGCATCGTCATTCACTTTCTCAACCACTTGAAAAGGACCATCTCCTCATGGTAGTAACTTGGATTTCCTTTGATTTAGAAATCTTTCCCTTTGAAAATGAACTCAAACCCATTCTCCAACTTTAAAGGTGCTTATGTCCCTTGTTGGCTTTTTGTTCATATTGGCGTGTTCTTTTCTCTATATTCTCCCAGACCTGTTGGTGTAGTTTCTTCACAAACTCTACCTTAGCCTTGCCATCTTTGTTCATAACTTGTTCATGAGGTAAGAGATCCAGAGGAGTTAGGGGATTAAAACCATATACCACTTCAAATGGCGATCATTTTGTTGTCGAATGAACCGATCTATTATAGGCAAATTCCACATGTGGTAAGCATTCCTCCTAATATGATGCTTGCTAGGGACGTGGGAACCTTCAATTTGAATACTTGGAAGCAAACCTAGGGCTTTAGACTCGAACAAGGAAGTTAGGCACAAATCTGAAAATTCAAGAGAAACTAGTTGGGCTTTTCTTGAAAATTCTGAAATTAAGATGAAAAAATCAAAGAAACAAAGGGGGGATGGTTAATTAGATGATGGATAAGAAGGACAAACTATAAAAGATTAATAAAGATAAGTAAAAGGATAGAGAATTAAAATCTGAAAAATTTCAGCTTTGAATTGAATGACAATGGCGTTGGTGGTTGTTTGTAGAAGATGACAATGGCTTGTGGAATTGAAGAGAATTTGCCCCACGGAGCCCTCCTACTCGCAATTGAATAGGCAACCTCCATGATATGGTTGTGAAGATTAACAACAATCAACTCGGTTGAAACATTGAAGATGGCTTCTAGACAAGTTTACCGAACACTTGCAAACACGTATTCAAAGAATACTAAAATCTCAAAAAAGAACTTTTTATTAATCAATGAAAATCTAAAAAATAAAGAAGAAAGCATCATCCGTTTATATATAAGGATGCTTTAACCTAAAGCTAATAATGAATAAAATAAACAAAGAAATCTGGTCCATTAAATTGGACTTGATCTAACGGCTTAAGAGAAGGGTGGCTAGTTCCTAAAGTATATAAAACCCTAAAAACATAATTTAAATGTTAATAATTAGGTTGGGCTAATTCTAATTCGTCCAAAAGCTTTATAAATTAGCTTTTGGGCTGAATTTTACAAATCCCGTAGTTAGCCCGTATCCAGTTTTCTGCTTGCGCAGTCTTCAGTAAATGAACGTATCTCGAGCTTCCGATGTCCGATTGGCATGTTTCAAGATGTGTTGGAAAGATAACTGAATGACGGTCAATTTGTTAGAAGACAACTCGACCCAGAAATGCCAGGATCCCATTCGAAAAGTCGCCTCAAGTCAACTAATTTTTCAGACTTAGAAAACAGTTTCATCTTCTTGTCTTCAATGCATCTTTCCAGCCCTCCCATGCATGTATCATCCTCTCCTTCCTCAAAAGGATTCGTCCCCGAATCTAAAGTATCAAAGGGAAGAAAATCGGGCATGTGAAACAATGTCAACTTCTTGTCTTTAATGTATATTTACAGCCCTCCTATGCCTATATCATTCCCCCACTGCTCAAAAAGATTCATCCCCGAATCTGAATGGGGTCTAGGTCATTAAAGTACCATGGGAGATAAGTTGAGCTGAAGGATTCTTGTTTCGAGTCTCCTTCGGCCATGTTATGTACGAGTTCCTTTTCATTGGCAGCATAATCATCGGTCTTATTTGGGTCATAAGGCAACTCATTCGCATCATCGTCGGTATTTGCTGTTGAATGGTGATCATTTTCTTTGTCACAACATGGCAAGTCAGCATCTTCTCACTATTCTTCAGGATAGAGAATTTCTTCCTCGTCATAGGGCAAGAGTAGATTTTCGACAGCCTCTGTACCATGACTCCTCAATGGTTTGTCTGCACTATCCCCTAGGACTAGGGATGAGTCTTCTTCCTTCGGATTTGTCCTACTAGAGTCGACATGGTTATTAGTAGGGTTATGAAAAGTGGAAGTTGGTGATGTACCTATATCAACGGATGAGTATGACATCTGACGGGCTATGGACTATCATAGTTGATGTTCGATTCGGATTGCCTGTTCGATAAAATCCATCAAATTTTCATACGGCTGGAATTCGCTGTTGGCAATCTCTTCATTTAATCCAAAATAGAATCGTTTTACCATGTCTCGTTCTTTTTCAATGATATCAGCTCGGTGCATAAGTACTAGCATGGTGTTGAAGTACTTTTCCACGGACATTGTACCCTGTGTCAATCGTTGAAGCTTTCTCTCGATGCCCTCATAATATTCTGGTGGGACATAATGAATCCTCATGATCCTCTTTAATTCACTCCAGGAATCAATCTGTCGTTTGCCATAAAACTTTCGATCTTTCACTAATCTATTCCACCATATAGTAGCATGGTTAGTGACTCCCCTAATAGCTAACGAACACGTTACCGTATCGCAATGCTTATAAAATTTATCATCAATCTCGTACTCCCATTCACAATAAGCATCTAGGTCAGATGTTCCTTCGAATGGAGAGATGTTGTGTGTTGGTATAGCCAAAGAAGATTTAGTGTGATAAGTGTAACACATCCTGAAATTTCACAAAAGAAAGAAAAAACGAACCAAATTGATAGAGTAGCGCAATCTTGGATTTGGAAGCCTTCAATCAAGTTATAGCAAGAACTAGGAGCTCTAGACTCAATCAAGGAAGTTTAGGCAGATCTGAAAATTCAAGAGAAAAGAGAAGGGATTTTCTTGAATTTTTCAGATTTAAGGCTGGAAATTTAAAGAAAGAAAGACGAGATGAAGGATTAGATGATAAGAAATGAGAATATAAATAAAAAGATGAGAAAAGATTAAGAAGAAGATTGGAAAAACAAATATGAAAATTCCAGCTTTGTTTATGGAATTATGGAAGATGGTGTGAAGGTTGAAGATGAAGATGGCTTGTGAATTGTTGATGTTGTTTTGTCCTCGGTACCCTCTTAGACTCAATTATCTAAGCAAGCAACCTCAAGCGGCTCTAACCCACCCTCCTAGACGCGATTATCTAGGCAATCAAGAGTGTGATGATGATCTCCCTCACAAGAACTCGTCGAACTTATGTTGAAGAAGACTTCGAAGGCATAAGTAATCAGCACTTGCAAAAACAAAGTCACTAAATATTTCATAAATCAAAGAAAATCTGTCTTACAATGATGGAGGCTTCATCCTTTTATAGGTGAAGGATAGACAAAGTAATTTAATTTCTACTAAAACAAGGAAAACCTAGTCTAATTAATAATAATAATAAAATAATAACCTTTAAACTCCTTGTGCTTGTGTGGCAAGGAATAGGGTGATAAGGCAAGTGATAAGCTGATAAGGGCTTGGTGTCTGGTTCCTAAAGTATATAAAACCCTAAAAACATCAATTTAAATGATAATAAATATATTGGGCTAAGTTTAATTCGTCCAAAGCCTTATATGTTAGCTTTTGGTCTGAATTTTACAAAATCCCGTATCCAGTTTTCTGCATGCGCAATCTTCAGTAAATTGGACGTATCTTGAGTTCCCGATGTCCGATTGACGCATTTCAAGATGCGTTCGAAAGGTAACTGAATGACGGACAATTTGTTAGGAAACAACTCAACCCAGAAATGCCTGGATCCCATCCGAAAACTCGTCGCAATTTAGCTGACTTTCCAGACTTCACAAACAGATTCAGTTTCTTGTCCAAGATGCATCGTTTTTGACCTCCTATGCGTGCATTGTTTTGGCCATTATTGTTTGCATCGAACAAATTCAGCTTCTTGTCCAATATGAGTAATTTAACTCTGCTCAAAAGGATTCGTCCACTCCTCAAAAGGATTCGTCCTCGAATCTAAATCGGCAATGAGAGAACAATCATCAACTTCAATTGAAAAGGCTTCTTTGTTGTATGTGGAGTGATCTAATTGAGCTCCTCTCAATGGTTCAACAAAATCCTAAAAAGATAAGATAACACTACTCGAACATTTGTAATGATTAGTCAAAACAAAATCACTCGTCGCGTTCTTTTTCTTGTCTTTTTCTTTTGGGTTTTTTGTGACTTTTACCTCATATGTATTTTCACTCACCAAATTTGGGCCATTAATTTGACTTTTTTCACTCTCGGCCTCTTTACTCTCAGTCTTTTGTATCTCACATCTCATATCCCTCTCACAAAATTTATCATCAATGTACAATTCCTGTAGAGGAGAAAGTATTTCTAACGGAATGATAGGACAATAATCAAATGAAGGGTTAGAATTACACTTACTTTCTTCGTGGGGAGGTGATGAGAGAATAGTAAGTGGACCTACTACTTCACACGAGGGATTAGAAGCATTGTCATCTTGTCTAATGTGTTCACTATCACTATCACTATCACTATCACTATCCTTTTGTTTGGGAGATGGTTCTTCTCCAATATCAACATTTGCACATACGCTAGAAGTAGAAGTAGGAAGAGAATCATGTGTACCTTCTGGTTTTGGGATGTCTTCGTGGTCGGTTGCATTCGTGTTGTCAATTGATTCAGCCTTTTGTGCTTCCAATCTTTTTCGTTTTATCCTCTCACATTGTTTTTTTGCTTTCGCTATTTCTTCATCTACTTTTTCCGGCTCTATTGTAGCAAACGAGAGCTTCTGGCCTTGGTGCACAACCGAGTATCCATTTGTATTGATTCGATGGACAGTGCCACGATCATTTTTCCAAGGTGTAGATCTGATCTGGAAATTTTCAGCTCAAAATCCGCTCGTTTGAATTTGACGAATTTTCCCTAATTTTCGAGTTTTCACCCAGAAACGCCAAAATTCTTGTCAAGAATCGTCCCAAATCTGATACCAAATAATAGAGTAGCGCAATCTTGGATTTGGAAGCCTTCAATCAAGTTGTAGCAAGAACTGGGAGCTCTAGACTAAATAAAGGAAGTTTGGGCAGATCTGAAAATTCAAGAGAAAAGAGAAGGGGTTTTCTTGAATTTTTCAGATTCAAAGCTGGAAATTTAAAGAAAGAAAGACGAGATGAAGGATTAGATGATAAGAAATAAGAATATAAATAAAAAGATGAGGAAAGATTAAGAAGAAGATATGTAAAACAAATCTGAAAATTCCAGCTTTGTTTATGGAATTATAGAAGATGGTGTGAAGGTTGAAGATGAAGATGGCTGGTGAATTGTTGATGTTGTTTTGTCCTCGGCACCCTCATAGACTCAATTATCTAAGCAAGCAACCTCAAGCGGCTCTAACCCACCCTCCTAGACGCGATTATCTAGGCAAGCAAGAGTGTGAAGATGATCTCCCTCACAAGAACTCGTCGAACTTATGTTGAAGAAGACTTCAAAGGCACAAGTAATCAGCACTTGCAAAAACAAACTCGCTAAATATTTCATAAATCAAAGAAAATCTGTCTTACAATGATGGAGGCTTCATCCTTTTATAGGTGAAGGATAGACAAAGTAATTTAACTTCTACTAAAACAAGGAAAACCTAGTCTAATTAAAAATAATAATAAAATAACAGCCTTTAAACTCCTTGTGCTTGTGTGGCAAGAAATAGGGTGATAAGGCAAGAGATAAGCTGATAAGGGCTGGGTGGCTGGTTCCTAAAGTATATAAAACCCTAAAAACATCAATTTAAATGATAATAAATATATTGGGTCTGCATGCGCAATCTTCAGTAAATTGGACGTATCTTGAGTTCCCGATGCCCGATTGACGAGTTTCAATATGCGTTGGAAAGGTAACTAAATGACAGACAATTTGTTAGCAGACAACTCAACCCAGAAATGCCTGGATCCCATCCAAAAACTCGTCACAATTTAGTTGACTTTCCAGACTTCACAAACAGATTCAGTTTCTTGTCCAAGATGCATCGTTTTTTACCTCCTCCAAAGGTGTAGATCTGATCTGGAAATTTTCTTGTCTTTTTCTTTTGGGTTTTGTGTGACTTTTACCTCATATGTATTTTCACTCACCAAATTTGGGCCATTAATTTGACTTTTTTCACTCTCGGCCTCTTTACTCTCGGTCTTTTATATCTCACATCTCATATCTCTCTCACAAAATTTATCATCAATGTACAATTTCTGTAGAGGAGAAAGTATTTCTAACGGGATGATAGGACAATAATCAAATGAAGGGTTAGAATTACACTTACTTTCTTCGTGGGGAGGTGATGAGAGAATAGCAAGTGGACCTACTACTTCACACGAGGGATTAGAAGCATTGTCATCTTGTCTAATGTGTTCACTATCACTATCCTTTTGTTTGGGAGATGGTTCTTCTCCAATATCAACATTTGCACAAATGCTAGAAGTAGAAGTAGGAAGAGAATCATGTGTATCTTCTGGTTTTGGGATGTCTTCGTGGTCGGTTGCATGTGTTGTCAATTGATTCAGCCTTTTGTGCTTCCAATCTTTTTCGTTTTATCCTCTCACACTGTTTTTTTGCTTTCGCTATTTCTTCATCTACTTTTTCCGGCTCTATTGTAGCAAACGAGAGCTTCTGGCCTTAGTGCACAACCGAGTATCTATTTGTATTGATTCGATGGACAGCGCCACGATCATTTTTCCAAGGTCTTCCTAATAGCAAGTGGGTGACTTCCATAGGAATCACGTCACACCACACATCATCACAATAGCTTCCAAGAGTAAAAGAGATTAAACAACATTCGGTTACCTTCATATCCGGTCCGCTATTAAACCCTTGAAGATGATACGGCATAGGGTGTTCTTGGCATTGTAGATCGAGTGCATCAACAATGAAGCTGCTCACTAAGTTTACACGACTGTCACCATCAATAATTAAAGAACATAGATTACCATGTATCCTACATCGTGACCGAAAAATATTTATTGGTATACGATAACGCATGTTGAAAAGAGAATAAAACATCCTAATTGCTTTAAGAATCCAGAGAAAAGGTTAGACACCAATAGAATTATAGTTGCAAGGAGAAAGAAGAGTATGCAACTTTTAGTCCTACTAACACAAAGGAAACAAGAAGGTGTTAGAAGATGTGTAAGAAGAAATAAAAGCTAAAACAAACGAAAACTAATGGCTAAGAATGAAAGAAAATTAGAAAAACCCCGAAAACCCTAGAATTTTGCAGCAACTTGATCTACTTCGTTCGAGGTGTTCCCGATGTCAAAAAATTCTAAAATTTTATGTGGTGACTCCTCCAAAGGTGTAGATCTGATCTGGAAATTTTCAGCTCAAAATCCGCTCGTTTGAATTTGAGGAATTTTCCCTAATTTTCGAGTTTTTCACCCAAAAACACCAAAATTCTTGTCAAGAATCGTCCCAAATCTGATACAAATGATAGAGTAGCGCAATCTTGGATTTGGAAGCCTTCAATCAAGTTGTAGCAAGAACTGGGAGCTCTAGACTCAATCAAGGAAGTTTGGGCAGATCTGAAAATTCAAGAGAAAAGAGAAGGGATTTTCTTGAATTTTTCAGATTCAAGGCTGGAAATTTAAAGAAAGAAAGACGAGATGAAGGATTAGATGATAAGAAATAAGAATATAAATAAAAAGATGAGAAAAGATTAAGAAGAAGATAGGTAAAACAAATCTGAAAATTCCAGCTTTGTTTATGGAATTATGGAAGATGGTGTGAAGGTTGAAGATGAAGATGGCTTGTGAATTGTTGATGTTGTTTTGTCCTCGACACCCTCTTAGACTCAATTATATAAGCAAGCAACCTCAAGCGGCTCTAACCCACCCTCCTAGACGCGATTATCTAGGCAAGCAAGAGTGTGAAGATGATCTCCCTCACAAGAACCCGTCGAACTTATGTTGAAGAAGACTTCGAAGGCACAAGTAATCAGCACTTGCAAAAACAAACTCACTAAATATTTCATAAATCAAAGAAAATCTGTCTTACAATGATGGAGGCTTCATCCTTTTATAGGCGAAGGATAGACAAAGTAATTTAACTTCTACTAAAACAAGGAAAACCTAGTCTAATTAAAAATAATAATAAAATAACAGCCTTTAAACTCCTTGTGCTTGTGTGGCAAGGAATAGGGTGATAAGGAAAGTGATAAGCTGATAAGGGCTGGGTGGCTGGTTCCTAAAGTATATAACCCTAAAAACATCAATTTAAATGATAATAAATATATTGGGTCTGCATGCGCAATCTTCAGTAAATTGGACGTATCTTGAGTTCCCGATGCCCGATTGACGAGTTTCAAGATGCGTTGGAAAGGTAACTGTATGACGGACAGTTTGTTAGGAGACAACTCAACCCAGAAATGCTTGGATCCCATCCGAAAACTCGTCACAATTTAGCTGACTTTCCAGACTTCACAAACAGATTCAGTTTCTTGTCCAAGATGCATCGTTTTTGACCTCCTATGCGTGCATTGTTTTGGCCATTATTGTTTGCATCGAACAAATTCAGCTTCTTGTCCAATATGAGTAATTTAACCCTGCTCATGCATGTATCATTCCCCACTCCTCAAAAGGATTCGTCCTCGAATCTAAATCGGCAATGAGAGAACAATCATCAACTTCAATTGAAAAGGCTTCTTTGTTGAATGTGGAGTGATCTAATTGAGCTCCTCTCAATGGTTCAACAAAATCCTAAAAAGATAAGATAACACTACTCAAACATTTGTAATGATTAGTCAAAACAAAATCACTCGTCGCGTTCTTTTTCTTGTCTTTTTCTTTTGGGTTTTGTGTGACTTTTACCTCATATGTATTTTCACTCACCAAATTTGGGCCATTAATTTGACTTTTTTCACTCTCGGCCTCTTTACTCTCAGTCTTTTGTATCTCACATCTCATATCCCTCTCACAAAATTTATCATCAATGTACAATTTCTGTAGAGGAGAAAGTATTTCTAACGGAATGATAGGACAATAATCAAATGAAGGGTTAGAATTACACTTACTTTCTTCGTGGGGAGGTGATGAGAGAATAGCAAGTGGACCTACTACTTCACACGAGGGATTAGAAGCATTGTCAACTTGTCTAATGTGTTCACTATCACTTTTGTTTGGGAGATGGTTCTTCTCCAATATCAACATTTGCACAAATGCTAGAAGTAGAAGTAGGAAGAGAATCATGTGTACCTTCTGGTTTTGGGATGTCTTCGTGGTCGGTTGCATTCGTGTTGTTAATTGATTCTGCCTTTTGTGCTTCCAATCTTTTTCGTTTTATCCTCTCACACTGTTTTTTTGCTTTCGCTATTTCTTCATCTACTTTTTCCGGCTCTATTGTAGCAAACGAGAGCTTCTGGCCTTGGTGCACAACCGAGTATCTATTTGTATTGATTCGATGGACAGCGCCAGGATCATTTTTCCAAGGTTTTCCTAATAGCAAGTGGGTGACTTCCATAGGAATCACGTCACACCACACATCATCACAATAGCTTCCAAGAGTAAAAGAGATTAAACAACGTTCGGTTACCTTCATATCCGGTCTGCTATTAAACCCTTAAGATGATACGGCTTAGGGTGTTCTTGGCATTGTAGATCGAGTGCATCAACAATGAAGCTGCTCACTAAGTTTACACGACTGTCACCATCAATAATTAAAGAACATAGATTACCTTGTATCCTACATCGCGACCGAAAAATATTTATTGGTATACGATAACGCGTGTTGAAAAGAGAATAAAACATCCTAATTGCTTTAACAATCCAAAGAAAAGGTTAGACACCAATAGAATTATAGTTGCAAGGAGAAAGAAGAGTATGCAACTTTTAGTCCTACTAACACAAAGGAAACAAGAAGGTGTTAGAAGATGTGTAAGAAGCAATAAAAGCTAAAACAAACGAAAACTAATGGCTAAGAATGAAAGAAAATTAGAAAAACCCTGAAAACCCTAGAATTTTGCAGCAACTTGATCTACTTCATTCGAGGTGTTCCCGATGTCAAAATATTCTAAAATTTTATGTGGTGACTCCTCCAAAGGTGTAGATCTGATCTGGAAATTTTCAACTCAAAATCCCCTCGTTTGAATTTGAGGAATTTTCCCTAATTTTCGAGTTTTTCACCCAAAAACGCCAAAATTCTTGTCAAGAATCGTCCCAAATCTGATACAAATGATAGAGTAGCGCAATCTTGGATTTGGAAGCCTTCAATCAAGTTGTAGCAAGAACTGGGAGCTCTAGACTCAATCAAGGAAGTTTGGGCAGATCTGAAAATTTAAGAGAAAAGAGAAGGGATTTTCTTGAATTTTTCAGATTCAAGGCTGGAAATTTAAAGAAAGAAAGACGAGATGAAGGATTAGATGATAAGAAATAAGAATATAAATAAAAAGATGAGAAAAGATTAAGAAGAAGATAGGTAAAACAAATCTGAAAATTCCAGCTTTGTTTATGGAATTATGGAAGATGGTGTTGAAGGTTGAAGATGAAGATGGCTTGTGAATTGTTGATGTTGTTTTGTCCTCGGCACCCTCTTAGACTCAATTATATAAGCAAGCAACCTCAAGCGGCTCTAACCCACCCTTCTTGACGCGATTATCTAGGCAAGCAAGAGTGTGAAGATGATCTCCCTCACAAGAACTCGTCGAACTTATGTTGAAGAAGACTTCGAAAGCACAAGTAAGTTAGGCACAAATCTGAAAATTCAAGAGAAACTAGTTGGGCTTTTCTTGAAAATTCTGAAATTAAGATGAAAAAAAATTAAAGAAACAAAGGGTAGATGGTTAATTAGATGATGGATAAGAAGGAAAAACTATAAAAGATTAATAAAGATAAGTAAAAGGATAGAGAATTAAAATCTGAAAATTTCAGCTTTGAATTGAATGACAATGGCGTTGGTGGTTGTTTGTAGAAGATGACAATGGCTTGTGGAATTGAAGAATTTGCCCCGCGGAACCCTCTTACCCGCAATTGAATAGGCAACCTCCGTGATATGGCTCTAACCGACCCTCCGAATCGCAATTGACTAGGCAACCCGGAGTGTGAAGATCAACAACAATCAACCCGGTTGAAACGTTGAAGATGACTTCTAGACAAGTTTACCGAATTCTTGCAAACACGTATTCAAAGAATACTAAAATCTTAAAAGAGAACTTTTTATTAATCAATGAAAATCTGAAAAACAAAGAAGAAAGCATCATCCTTTTATAGATGAAGGATGTGATACATGCATGAGCAGGGTTAAATTACTTATATTGGACAAGAAGCTGAATTTGTTCGATGCAAACAATAATGGCCAAAACAATGCACGCATAGGAGGTCAAAAACGATGCATCTTGGACAAGAAACTGAATTTGTTTGTGAAGTCTGCAAAGTCAGCTAACTTGCGACGAGTTTTCGGATGGGATCCAGGCATTTCTGGGTCGAGTTGTCTCCTAACAAATTGTCCTTCAAGATACGTCCAATTTACTGAAGACTGCGCGTGCAGAAAACTGGATACGGGATTATTACGAGATTTTGTAAAATTCAGCCCAAAAGCTAACATATAAGGCTTTGGACAAATTAAACTTAACCCAACCTAATTATTAACATTTAAATTATGTTTTTAGGGTTTTATATACTTTAGGAACCAACCACCCTTCTCCCAAGCCGTTAGATCAAGTCCAATTTAATGGACCATATTTGTTTGTTTATTTTATTCATTCTTAGCTTTAGGTTAAAGCCATCCTTCATCTATAAAAGGATGATGCTTTCTTCTTTGTTGGAGAGATTTCATTCATTAATAAAAAGTTCTCTTTGGAGATTTTAGTATTCTTTGAGTTTGCAAGTGTTCGGTAAACTTGTCTAGAAGCCATCTTCAACATAAGATCATCGAGTTCTTGTGAGGGAGATCATCTTCACACTCTTGCTTGCCTTACATCTAGGAGGGTGGGTTAGAGCCGCTTGAGGTTGCTTGCTTAGATAATTACGTCTAAGAGGGTGCCGAGGACAAAACAACAACTATCAATCCATCACGCTATCTTCACATATTTAAGCTTCCCCCATTGACGCCACCACCATAAGCAAATCTAAATTTTTAGATTTGTTCTTTATTTTGGTTTATTTTTTTTTCTCTTTATTCAAATTTGCGCTACTCTATCAGGATGGCTTTAACCTAAAGCTAATAATGAATAAAATAAACAAAGAAATATGGTCCATTAAATTGGACTTGATCTAACGGCTTAAGAAAAGGGTGGCAAGTTCCTAAAGTATATAAAACCCTAAAAAATAATTTAAATGTTAATAATTAGGTTGGGTTAAGTCTAATTCGTCCAAAAGCTTTATAAATTAGCTTTTGGGCTGAATTTTACAAAACCCCATAGTTAGCCCGTATCCAGTTTTCTGCTTGCACAGTCTTCAGTAAAATGAACGTACCTCGAGCTTTCGATGTTTGATTGATGCGTTTCAAGATGAGTTGGAAAGGTAACTGAATGAAGGTCAATTTGTTAGAAGACGACTTGACCCAGAAATGCCCGGATCCCATTTGAAAAGTCACCTCAAGTCAACTAATTTTTTAGACTTAGAAAACAGTTTCATCTTCTTGTCTTCAATGCATCTTTCCAGCCCTCCCATGTATCATCCTTCTTTCAAGAGGTATCCATCTTGTTTATAATATTTTCCATCTACAAACTTGATACAAGCATGAGAGAGGTCAAAATAATCATCTTGGAAAAAAAGTTGAAACTGTTTTGCAAGTCAGAAACGTCAGTCAACTTGCAACGCATTTTTGGATGGGATCCATGCATTTATGGGTCAATATGTCTTCTTAAAACTTGTCCGTCTATCAATTAGCTTTCCAACGCATATTGAAAAGCCTCAATCGGACATATGGAATTCAAGATAAGTCTATTTTAGCGAAGACATCGCATGCAAAAATTCCTATACAGGATTAATACGAGATTTTTGGATAATTATGAATTTTCAAGATTTTATTTGATTATTTTTAATTTAAATCAGTATAGGATTCTGCAATACCTATTAGGATCAGATTTATTTAATTAAGATTTTATTTTTAGCATTTATTTATTATTAAATGTTACTTATCTAATTAGGAGTTAGATTTTAGCATTTATTTATTGTATTTAATTCCTAAGTTTAGTAGGATTAGAACTTCTCCAAGGCCTATATAAAGGAGGTTTCACCCACATTGTAACTAAGATTTGAATGATTAAATAAAGATCTCTTTTGAGTTCCAACTTGCAAGAAGATTATCCCGTGTTTTAGAAGCAAATTGATTTTTAAGTTCCCCGAGATTTGTTGTTGAGGATCTTCACACTCTTGCTTGCCCATACAATCGTGTTTGGGAGGGTGGATTAGAGCCGTTTGAGGTTGCTTGCTTAGATAATTGCGTCCAAGAGGGTGCCAAGGACAACTATCAATTCATCATGGCCCAATCTGAATTTTTAGATTTGTTCTTTATTTTGGGTTTGTTTTATTTTTTATTTATTTAGATCTGCGCTACTCTATCATTTGGCATCAGAGCTGAGACGATTCTTGGAGGATGTGTCGCAGAGACAAACTGTGCACAAAACAACATGACAGTTTGGGTTTTTCTTCTCGAGGAAAGCCTCCCTTTACTCAACCAAACTTCAAAATACCTTATTTTCATAGAAAGTATGATCATGATGGTTATTGTGATTGGGAATATCGCATTGATCGTCTGTTTGACTTCTTTGGATATCCCGAGAAAGATCAAGTTCCATTAGTGGCCCTAAATTTCAAGGATTATGCCTCACTTTTGTGGAAATCATTGCGGCGAAATAGGAGTCTCAATGGAGAAGCCAAGATAAGATCTTGGGCAGAACTCAAGAAAGTCATGAGAGAGCGATTCGTTCCCATCCATTATCAACAACAAGAACCCTCTTTTATTGTAGTCGAACCACCATCCATGTGCCATGTAGAAAAAGAGGTGAACACCACACTAGAGACGATGATAGTCCCACAAACTGAACCATCCGTTCTTACAACGACTCTACAAGGTATTCCATGCGAGGACGAAGGAGAACAAGATGATGCACAATCAGAAAATAAAGTACTTGCGTGTTACGAAAGTAAGTGTGATTCTAACCCTTCATTTAATAATTTTCCTATCATTATGTTAGAAACACTTCCTCTACAGAAAATTGTGTTTTGACGATATTTTTTCTGAGGGGAATTGGGTATGCGAGTTATTTTATATGAAAAAGACCGAGTCAAGAGGCTGAGAACAATAAAAGTCCAATTAATGGCCCAATTAATTTGAGTAAAAAAAACAAGAGGTAAAACTCGATCCATGTCCAAAAGGAAAAGATGAGAAAAATATAAAGAGGGAATTTTTTCAACCTAACCATAACATCCTTGTTTCGAGTGGTTTTGAGTTATTTTTCCATGACTTTGTTGAACCATTGCGAGGTGCTCAATTAGATTACTCCACTTATGACAAAGATTCCTTTGTACTTCCCGTTATTTCATGTCCTTCTTTTTTCGGCTTGGATTTGAGGACGAATCCCTTTGAGGAGGGAGAGGATGATACATGTCAGGCAAGGCATATGCGAACACTTAAACCCCCTACGAACGCTCGACAACTTGTGAACTTGCGAAGACTCTTTGAATGGAATCCTGATTCGAGGATGAATCCTTTTGAAGAGTGGGGGAATGATACGAGCATGAGAGAAATAATCATCTTGGAAAAAGAAGTTGAAACTACTTTGCAAGTCAGAAACGTCAGTCAATTTGTGACGCATTTTTGGATGGGATCCATGCATTTATAGGTTGACATGTCTCTTATAACTTGTCCGTCTATCAATTATCTTTCTGGCGCATCTTGAAACGCCATCGGACATCTGGAACTCAAGATACGTCTATTTTAGCAAAGATAGTGCTTGCGGAAATTCCTATACGGGATTAATACGGGATTTTTGGATAATTATGAATTTTCAAGATTTTATTTGATTATTTGTAATTTAAATCAATATAGGATTCTACAATATCTATTGGGATCAAATTTATTTAATTAGGATTTTATTTTTAGCATTTATTTATTATTAGATGTTACTTATCTAATTAGGAGATTATATTTCATTTATTGTATTTAGTTCCTAAGTTTAGTAGGATTAGAACTTCTCCAAGGCCTATATAAAGGAAGCTTCACCACATTGTAAATAAGATTTGAATGATTAAATAAAGTTCTCTTTTGAGTTCTAGCTTGCAAGAAGATTATCTTGTGTTTTAGAGCAAATCGATTTTCAAGTTCTCCGGGGATTTGTTGTTGAGGATCTTCACACTCCTGCTTGCTCATACAATCGAGTTTGGGAGGGTGGGTTAGAGCCGCTTGAGGTTGCTTGCTTAGATAATTGCGTCTAAGAGGGTACCTGATACATGTATGGGGGGCTAAAATGATGCATTGTAGCCAAAGAGTTGAAGCTGTTTTATAAGTCTGGAATTTCAGCCGACTTGCATCGAATTTTCGGATGGGATCCGGGCACTTCTGAGTCTACATGTCTTCTTCAAACATATTCGTCTGTCTCTTAGCTTTTCAACGCATCTTGGAACGAATCAATCCGACATCGGGAGCTCAACTTATGTCCATTTTAGTGAAGACTGTGCGAGCAGAAATCTCTATACGATTTTATCACGGGAAATATTATTTATTACGAATTTTCAATAATTTTATTGATTATTTGTACTTAAATTTAATCTAGGATTCTTTATGAATATATTTAGATGATTTAGGATTAGATTTTTTATTTATTTATTAGTTTTTTAGGTTAGATAAAATATGTTTATTTATTTTATTATTATCTTTACTTTTCCTAATTTAAGTTGAACTTTTCATTTGTAGCCTATTTAAAGGCATATTTGCTTCACTAATAAGAACAACATCATGAATTTATGAGTTGCAAAAACCTTTGGCCATGAGCCATTTTATTTTCAAGGTAGATAGATTTGCCTTGTTATTTTTCATATCAGAAGTCTTCTTCAACGTAAGTTCATCAAGTTCTTGTGATGAAGATCATCTTCACACTCTTGCTTGCCTAGGTAATTGCATCTAGGAGGGTGGGTTAGAGTCGCTTGAGGTTGCTTGCTTAGATAATCGCGTCTAAGAGGGTGCCGAGGACAAAATATCCTGCAACATCTATCTCGTCATCATCCATTCATCGGAGAGATTCGTGCCGTTTGCAGGTGTTTGCCTATTCAATTGCGATTAGGAGGGTGCCAAGGACAAATCTATCCAACGCCGCCACCACCATCAAATTCATCCTATCTCGTTTTTTACATCAAGATCATGCTTTATTATCGGTTTGCTGAACGTGGAGCTTGGGGTTTTCTCGGATCATATTAGCGAGTTTGCTTGATTAATTGTGATCTAGAGGGTTCCTAGATTTTATTGATACGGAAGCCAGGATCCAAGAATTACCTCAAAATCTAGGAACCCTCTAGATCACAATTAATCTAGCAAACTCGCTAATATGATCCGAGAAAACCCCAAACTCCACGTTCAGCAAACCGATACTAAATCATGATCTTGATGTTGAAAACGAGATAGGATGAATTTGATGGTGGTGGCGGCGTTGGATAGATTTGTCCTTGGTACCCTCCTAATCACAATTGAATAGGCAAACACCTGCAAACGGCACGAATCTCTCCGATGAATGGATGATGACGAGATAGATGTTGTAGGATATTTTGTCCTCGGCACCCTCTTAGACGTGATTATCTAAGCAAGCAACCTCAAGCGGCTCTAACCCACCCTCCTAGATGCAATTACCTTGGCAAGCAAGAGTGTGAAGATGATCTTCATCACAAGAACTTGATGAACTTACGTTGAATAAGACTTCTGATATGAAAAATAACAAGG
Organism: Hibiscus mutabilis; assembly: GCA_019671005.1. Classification (NCBI taxonomy): domain Eukaryota; kingdom Viridiplantae; phylum Streptophyta; class Magnoliopsida; order Malvales; family Malvaceae; genus Hibiscus; species Hibiscus mutabilis. The sequence continues at coordinate 26,245,792 of CM033741.1, forward strand.
CAAATCTATCTACCTTGAAAATAAAATGGCCCATGGCCAAAGGTTTTTGTAACTCATAAATTCATGATGTTGTTCTTATTAGTGAAGCAAATATGCCTTTAAATAGGCTACAAATGAAAAGTTCAACTTAAATTAGGAAAAGTAAAGATAATAATAAAATAAATAAACATATTTTATCTAACCTAAAAAACTAATAAATAAATAACAAATCAAATCCTAAATCATCTAAATATCTTCATAAAGAATCCTAGATTAAATTTAAGTACAAATAATCAATAAAATTATTGAAAATTCGTAATAAATAATATTTCCCGTGATAAAATCGTATAGAGATTTATGCTCGCACAGTCTTCACTAAAATGGACATAACTTGAGCTCCCGATGTCGGATTGATGCGTTCCAAGATGCCTTGGAAAGCTAAGAGACAGACGAATATGTTTGAAGAAGACATGTAGACTCAGAAGTGCCCGGATCCCATCCGAAAATTCGATGCAAGTCAGCTGAAATTCCAGACTTATAAAACAGCTTCAACTTTTTGGCTACAATGCATCATTTTAGCCCCCCCATACATGTATCATTCTCCCCCTGTTGAAAACGATTCGTCCCGAATCTTAAGAGTTGTTGATCATAACCTTCAAGTCTCTTGAGATGTCTCCAGGAATGAAATATTAAAACTAGGATCTATATAGAGAATTATATATTTTTTCTTTTTTCTCAACTACTAAAACAACAGTAAAAGATAATTGTTTCAAACACCTAAACCAAGGCTCTGATTACCAATTGATACGGAAGCCAGGATCCAAGAATTACATCAAAATCTAGGAACCCTCTAGATCACAATTAATCTAGCAAACTCACTAATATGATCCGAGAAAACCCCAAACTCCACGTTCAGCAAACCGATAATAAAGCATGATCTTGATGTAAAAAACGAGATAGGATGAATTTGATGGTGGTGGCGGTGATATGAACGTCAATGGCAAAGACCCAGAGAAGTACCCAGGTGGCCCCATTACTCGAGCAAGGGCCAAGGAGTTCCAAGCAGCCATGGAAAATATGTTTACATCAAGCTTGGGACGTGAGAAAGAAGAAATAATAAGGGAGGAACACTTTACTTTGCTTATGCATGAATTTGCATGAGTATTTAAAGTTTGCATAACATTCATTGCATTCAATAAACATGTTGTTCATTAAAGCATGCGTTGCATTTAAACATGTAGTTCATTTAGTTATACACTTCATTTAACTAAGTAGTTCATTGATTAAACTAGTTCATTCAAGATTATTAGTTCATTGAATAAAGTTAGTTCATTAATTAAACTAGTTCATTCATCAAACTAGCTCATTTATTAAACTAACTCTTAATTGTTTACATGCATGTTTTCAATTAAAGATTGAATAAAGTTTACCTTTGTGTCTAGGTGCATGAGGGAAGATGAACGGTTTTACCAGATGCAAGAATATCAGCAGAATGTCTTCCAATTCTGGATGCGATACAGACGTGTTTGGATCCATAAATCAATTGGACGTTATTCCTCCATCTCTTAGCTTTCCAATGCCTTTTGAATCACCTCAATCCGATATCGGGAGCTTGAGATACGAATGATTTACTGAAGACAGTGCAGGCTGAAATTTTTATTACGGGAATTTTATGCATGGATGATTTGAATGAATTTGAGCCAAGGAAGAGTTCTTTCATCTTCTACCAAGAGACAAGCAATTGATGGCCATCTTAATTCAGCAAATTCAAGGCATTCAAGGTTGATGTTATCACCATTCAAGTGGGGTTTCAAAATTCATTGAGGAGACATGAAATGAAGGCTGGATGAAACTCACCTTTTATGACATTCAAGTCATATTAATCAGCTTGGAAGATGAAGAGTTGCACTTAAACTGGACAGCAAGGATGTCTACATTCATCCTTGTCCACATTCATCCCCTTTCTCTTCATATGATAGCAAAACAAGGCAGCCCAAGAGTCCTTCTTAATTTGGACGAAAATATGACTAAATTCAACCTCAATTTGTCTAAACTAATCAGCTTTGAAGATGAGAAGAAAGGACAAAGCATTCATGTGTATTCAAGTGCATTAAGATGAGCATTCATCTTTCTTGTAACACCTTTTCATATTCTGCCTACTTCTACTATAAATAGGCATCTTTAGGATCATTGTAAGACACACTTTTGAATATATAAAACATCTTTGAAAGATTGCTTTCATTCTTGTTCTCTTGTGGAACTTTATCGGCTTCAAGTTAGTCTTGTAGTCTTCATCCATTTCCCTTTTGTTATAGCGTTGGTTCCTAGCTCATCTATAGCTAGTGGGTCACGTTCCATATCCTACCACTTCATTTCCACTTTATTATATTGCTGGTTCCTAACTCTTTATAGTTAGGGGGTCACAATCCATCCTTTGAATTTCTTCATCTTAACGCCAACACCCCATCATCTTCACCTACATTTTCATCTTTTATTTTTTTTTTTCTTCCATAATCACAACTATCACTCTTCCTACACCCCTTCTACATATCTTTCATCCCATTATTTCTATTTCTTATTTATCTATTTCTACTTACATTGTTGTTTGAGTAATTTGAGAATACATTTAAAGCATCATGAGAGTTCTTACTAGAATCACGATCGGGCATTCACATATATGATTCAAAACTCATAGTCGAGATCATATCATTTGGTATCAGAGCCTAGACGATTCAGTAAGCGTATTATTTTTTCTCTCTCGGGTTAGTAAAAAAAAAAAAAAAAAAAAAAAAAAATCTTAAAGAGGGAGGGAGCAGTCTATTCTTGTTTAAAAAAATTACAATACATCATTTCTTATTGCTGAATTACAAATTCCTTTACCTATTCTTAGTAATTCTTTCTTTTTGAAGCCATTATCCTTTTATTATTCATCATTCTCCTACCAAGCTAGAATTGTTTCAGCCAAGTCCACGAGACACTTGTAAGCCTTGAGGAAGTTCCCAAAAGGACTTGAAAATAAAGCACGAGTGGTAAAAGGCATGAGTGTGCATTAAGGGGAAAAGCCTAACCCGAGTGAAACACGAGTGTGAGTGCATTTTCTTTGGAGTGGAAAGTTGAGATTTTGTGTTAGTAAGGTTTAATTTCTTTTGTTTCTTTATCTAACATGTCACAAAGATCTGGTCATAGTGGTGAAGGAGTTCCCAATTTGCAAAATCAGGCTATGCTTCAAGCAATGGCCAAAATGATCCAAGAGCAATTGGAGCCCCTAATTGAACGAATAGACCAGCTTGAAATTTCACAAGCTAATCAGGGTAATGAGGAGTATCCTGAAGAAGTTGAAGTAGATGATGTGCAAGATCAAGTATCCCAACATAGCATGGTACAACAAGGCCAGAGAGCTCGACCACGAGTAGACGATAATCTCAGCAACATCAAGATTACCATTCCTCCTTTTCAAGGAAGAACGGATCCTGAAACCTATCTTGCATGGGAAAAGAAGGTTGAGCACATTTTTGAGTGCCATAACTATTCAGAGCTTAAAAAGTAAAACTCGCTGCCATTGAGTTTACGGATTATGCACTAATATGGTGGGATCAATTGACATCAAGTAGGAGACGCAATGGAGAACATCCTATCACTACATGGGATGAAATGAAAGCGGTGATGCGAAGGCGATTCATTCCAACCCACTACCATCGAGAGTTATTCAACCGTCTTCAAAATCTTTCACAAGGTAACCGAAGTGTTGAAGATTACTACAAAGAGATGGAGGTGTCCATGATTCGAGCCAACATCGACGAGGATCGAGAAGCCACAATGGCAAGATTCCTAGCGGGACTAAATCCGGACATTGCGAACGTGGTCGAGTTGCAACATTATGTGGAGATGGAAGACATGGTGCATATGGCCATGAAAGTGGAAAAACAGCTCAAAAGAAAGGGTGCCACACGATCTTATGGGAGTTCAACATCAAAATGGGGGCAAAGTTCATACAAGAAGACTCCTCCAATACCGTCCCACGAAAAAGGAGGACCACCAAAAGGAAGTAAGCCCATTGCCGAAACCAGCAAGGGTAAGACTACCGCTACTCCAAATCGTTCCCGTGACATACAATGTTTTAAGTGTTTGGGGCGTGGACACATTGCAAGCCAATGTCCGAACCGCAACACCATGCTTCTTCGAGATGATGGAGAAGTTGAATCGGAACAAGAAGAGGATGAGAATGAAGATGTTGCCATCGAAGAAGAAGAATTAGAGTATGGCGTGGAAGGAGAGGTTCTTGTTGTCAAAAGAAGCCTAAACGTACAATCCGTTGGAGGAAATGAACAACGAGAAAATATCTTCCATACTCGTTGCCATGTTGGAGGAAAGGTATGCTTTGTTATTATTGATGGTGGTAGTTGCACTAATGTTGCTAGTACCTTAATGGTAGATACACTTGGCTTGGCAACAACAAAGCATCCACAACCTTATAAGCTACAATGGCTCAACGATGGAGGAGAACTCAAGGTGACCAAACAAGTTCGAATTGTTTTCTCTATTGGGAAGTACAAAGACGAGGTATTATGCGATGTCGTTCCAATGCACGCAAGCCATTTATTACTTGGAAGGCCTTGGCAATTTGATAGGCGAGTGATCCATGACGGGTATACCAACCGGTATACGTTCACCCATGAAGCAAAGAAGATCACTTTAGCCCCACTTTCTCCAAAACAAATACATGAAGACCAAATTTTATTGAGAGGAAAAATTGAAAAAGCCAAAGAGAGAGAGACCAAAATGGAGGTAAAAGCAAAGGAGTGTGATCAAAATGAGGGAAGGAAAATCAGCATTCTTTCTAAAGAGAGAGAGTTGAAAAAGAGTTTAATGACAGCAAAGGAAGCACTTGTGCTCATGTACAAGGAAAATTTCTTGAATACTAACTACCTTGATCAAAATTTGCCTGCTTTTGTTGTGTCTTTATTGCAGGAGTTTGATGACCTATTTCGGAGGAAATACCAAGTGGGCTGCCACCTATTCGTGGCATAGAACATCAAATAGACTTTGTTCCCGAGCCGTCATTCCAAACCGACCAGCGTGCATCAAGCAACCCCAAGAAACTAAGGAGTTGCAAAGGCAAGTATCTGAGTTGATGTCAAAAGGCTACGTGAGGGAAAGCCTTAGCCCATGTGCCGTGCCGTTCTACTTGTGCCAAAGAAGGATGGAACTTGGCGCATGTGTGTGGACTGCCGAGGTAAAAAAAAAATTACGGTAAAGTATCGTCACCCTATTCCTCGCTTAGATGACATGTTAGATGAGCTTAGTGGTTCTAACCTCTTTTCCAAGATTGATCTTAAAAGTGGTTACCACCAAATACGAATGCGGGAAGGTGATGAGTGGAAAACAGCATTCAAAACTAAGCAAGGCCTTTATGAGTGGTTGGTTATGCCTTTTGGCTTAACTAATGCTCCAAGCACGTTTATGAGGTTAATGAATCATGTTCTTAGGCCATTCTTGGGTAAGTTTTGTGTGGTTTACTTTGATGACATTCTAATCTATAGTAAAACCATGGAAGAACATGTTCAACATTTAAGGTCAGTTTTGCTAGTTTTGAGGAAGGAAAAACTGTTTGCTAACTTACAAAAATGTACATTTTGTACTTGACAGGGTTGTTTTCCTAGGTTTCGTTGTGAGTTCTGAAAGGCTTGGAGGTGGACAAAGAGAAGGTTAAAGCCATTGAAGAGTGGCCACGACCAGCAAGCATTTCTCAAGTTAGGAGCTTCCATGGACTTGCAAGTTTTTATCAAGATTCGTCCCCAACTTCAGCACCATAGCCGCCCCACTAACAAGTGTTATTAAGAAGAATTCTAAATTCTTTTGGGGGAAGATCAAGAGAAGTCCTTTAATAGCATTAAAGATTGTTTAATACATGCCCCTTTACTTGCTCTACCTGATTTTAATCTAACTTTTGAAATTGAATGTGATGCATCAGGTGTAGGAATTGGAGCAGTTTTGTCTCAAGGTGGACGTCCTATAGCCTATTTCAGTGAAAAATTAAGTGGAGCTACGCTTAATTACCCTACCTATGACAAGGAGATGTATGCTCTTGTGAGGGCAATGGAAACATGGCAACATTACCTTTGGCCTAAGGAGTTCATCATTCACACTGATCATGAGGCATTGAAACATATCCGGGGCAGCATAAACTCAACAAAAGGCATGCCAAATGGGTGGAGTTTCTTGAAACTTTCCCATATGTTATCAAGTACAAGAAAGGTAAGGAGAATATAGTTGCCGATGCATTGTCACGGAGGTATATTCTTTTAAACACTTTGGAATCTAAGTTATTGGGTTTTGTTTTTATTAAAGACTTATATGTCTCTGACTCTGATTTTGGAGAGATTTACAAAGCTTGTGAGAAAGGGTCAATTGAAAAATACTATAAGCATGATGGTTTCCTATTTAAGGAAGGAAGACTATGCATCCCTCAAGGTTCCATGCGTGAATTGCTAACTAAGGAAGCTCATGGAGGAGGATTAATGGGACATTTTGGGATAGCAAAGACTTTGGCTATACTTCAAGAGCACCTATATTGGCCTAAAATGAAACGAGATGTGGAGAGGTTGTGTGAGCGATGCATCACTTGCAGGAAGGCCAAATCTAAAGTCATGCCACATGGACTTTACACACCACTACCCATACCGGAAGCACCATGGATGGATATTTCAATGGATTTTGTGCTAGGGCTTCCACGTACCAAGAATAACAAAGATTCCATCTTTGTAGTTGTGGATAGATTCTCCAAAATGGCTCATTTCATTCCCTGTAACAAAACTAATGATGCCTCACATATTGCTACTTTGTTTTTCAGGGAAATCTTAAGGTTACATGGCATATAAAAGAACTATTGTGTCTGATCGGGATGTGAAGTTCTTAAGTCACTTTTGGAGAGCCCTATGGAGTAAGATTGGTACTAAGTTACTATTCTCCACCACTTGCCACCCTCAAACAGATGGCCAAACTGAAGTGGTGAACCGAGTACTTTCTATGTTACTTGGTCCATCATTAGGAAGAATTTGAAAACATGGGAGGAGAGTTTACCACATGTGGAGTTTGCATACAACCGTTCGATCCATAGTACTACAGGGCGCACGCCTTTTGAAGTGGTGTATGGATTCAATCCATTAACACCGATAGACTTGTTACCATTACCCGCTGATCAAATTGTGAATAAAGATGGACTTAATAAAGCTGAATTTGTTAAGAAGCTTCATCAACAAGTGCGGGAGAACATTGAAAAACGAACCAAGCAATATGAGCAGCAAGCAAATAAGGGTCGTAAGCGAATTTCCTTTGAGCCAGGGGATTGGGTGTGGCTGCACATGAGGAAAGAAAGGTTCCCGGCTCAACAAAAGTCCAAATTAATGCCTCGGGGAGATGGACCATTCCAAATAGTCAAGAAGATCAATGACAATGCCTATCAATTAGATCTTCCAGGTGAGTTTAATGTTAGTGCAACCTTAAATGTTGCTGACCTATCTCCTTATAATGTAGATGACGATTTGGGGACAAATCGCCTTAAAGAGGGAGGGACTGATATGAACGTCAATGGCAAAGACCCAGAGAAGTACCCAGGTGGCCCCATTACTCGAGCAAGGGCCAAGGAGTTCCAAGCAGCCATGGAAAATATGTTTACATCAAGCTTGGGACGTGAGAAAGAAGAAATAATAAGGGAGGAACACTTTACTTTGCTTATGCATGAATTTGCATGAGTATTTAAAGTTTGCATAACATTCATTGCATTCAATAAACATGTTGTTCATTAAAGCATGCGTTGCATTTAAACATGTAGTTCATTTAGTTATACACTTCATTTAACTAAGTAGTTCATTGATTAAACTAGTTCATTCAAGATTATTAGTTCATTGAATAAAGTTAGTTCATTAATTAAACTAGTTCATTCATCAAACTAGCTCATTTATTAAACTAACTCTTAATTGTTTACATGCATGTTTTCAATTAAAGATTGAATAAAGTTTACCTTTGTGTCTAGGTGCATGAGGGAAGATGAACGGTTTTACCAGATGCAAGAATATCAGCAGAATGTCTTCCAATTCTGGATGCGATACAGACGTGTTTGGATCCATAAATCAATTGGACGTTATTCCTCCATCTCTTAGCTTTCCAATGCCTTTTGAATCACCTCAATCCGATATCGGGAGCTTGAGATACGAATGATTTACTGAAGACAGTGCAGGCTGAAATTTTTATTACGGGAATTTTATGCATGGATGATTTGAATGAATTTGAGCCAAGGAAGAGTTCTTTCATCTTCTACCAAGAGACAAGCAATTGATGGCCATCTTAATTCAGCAAATTCAAGGCATTCAAGGTTGATGTTATCACCATTCAAGTGGGGTTTCAAAATTCATTGAGGAGACATGAAATGAAGGCTGGATGAAACTCACCTTTTATGACATTCAAGTCATATTAATCAGCTTGGAAGATGAAGAGTTGCACTTAAACTGGACAGCAAGGATGTCTACATTCATCCTTGTCCACATTCATCCCCTTTCTCTTCATATGATAGCAAAACAAGGCAGCCCAAGAGTCCTTCTTAATTTGGACGAAAATATGACTAAATTCAACCTCAATTTGTCTAAACTAATCTCAGCTTTGAAGATGAGAAGAAAGGACAAAGCATTCATGTGTATTCAAGTGCATTAAGATGAGCATTCATCTTTCTTGTAACACCTTTTCATATTCTGCCTACTTCTACTATAAATAGGCATCTTTAGGATCATTGTAAGACACACTTTTGAATATATAAAACATCTTTGAAAGATTGCTTTCATTCTTGTTCTCTTGTGGAACTTTATCGGCTTCAAGTTAGTCTTGTAGTCTTCATCCATTTCCCTTTTGTTATAGCGTTGGTTCCTAGCTCATCTATAGCTAGTGGGTCACGTTCCATATCCTACCACTTCATTTCCACTTTATTATATTGCTGGTTCCTAACTCTTTATAGTTAGGGGGTCACAATCCATCCTTTGAATTTCTTCATCTTAACGCCAACACCCCATCATCTTCACCTACATTTTCATCTTTTATTTTTTTTCTTCTTCCATAATCACAACTATCACTCTTCCTACACCCCTTCTACATATCTTTCATCCCATTATTTCTATTTCTTATTTATCTATTTCTACTTACATTGTTGTTTGAGTAATTTCAGAATACATTCAAAGCACTGCAGAGTTCTTACTAGAATCACGATCAGGCATTCACATATATGATTCAAAACTCATAGTCGAGATCATATCAGGCGGCGTTGGATAGATTTGTCCTTGGCACCCTCCTAATCGCAATTGAATAGGCAAACACCTGCAAATGGCACGAATCTCTCCGATGAATGGATGATGACGAGATAGATGTTGTAGGATATTTTGTCCTCGGCACCCTCTTAGACGCGATTATCTAAGCAAGCAACCTCAAGCGGCTCTAACCCACCCTCCTAGATGCAATTACCTAGGCAAGCAAGAGTGTGAAGATGATCTTCATCACAAGAACTTGATGAACTTACGTTGAAGAAGACTTTTGATATAAAAAATAACAAGGCAAATCTATCTACCTTGAAAATAAAATGGCCCATGGCCAAAGGTTTCGGGACATGTGCCTCACCTAGGGGAGTGTCCTACACTATGTGTGCAACTAGCTCAAGCTCAAAGTGACCTAGCATAGGTGGCATGAAGCATGGACTAAGGAGGCAGATTTGGAATTCATAATTCCCTCTCCTCAGCAAGCATGGCGGAATGAAAGAGGATAAGGCCAAGAGTTGAATTTGAATTTGAATAATTACCATGTGCAAATTATTCAAAATTCAGATTTAAACATGTGTTCTTTCACCAAGCAAGGGACCATCTTTGGATAAGAAGAAAGGAAGTTTGAATTTGAATTATTCACCATGTGCAAATAATTCAAAAATCAGATTTCCCATGTGCTTTAATCACCCATGGCGCCATTAGTGGATAAGATTGAGAAGTTTTCATTTGAATTATGTTGCATGTGCAAATAATTCAAATATGATTTCTGCATGTGCTTTGTAGTTGCTTATAAATAGTCTCCTAAGTCATTGTATTATCGAGACTTGAATGAATAAATTTTACTTTGTGAGAATTTCTCTTAACTTTGGTTCTTCATTGAATTTTCAAGACTTATCAAGCATTGTTGCTTGTGGCGTCTACACTAGATACTTGTGGTTCTTGATTCGATAATCAATGAGTCCAAGTCTGTTTCGAGCAATGAACGTATAAGGTTTGAGTTTATACTCATTATAGTATAGGTTATTCCATGTTCCTTTTTCATACTTTTATTTTTGTTTCTTCATCTATTTAACCCAAAATCCAGCAACCTTTTCATCATCTTCTTCACCACCCTACACGTCATCTTTAAACCAAATTTCCAGCCACCTTTTCACCATCTTTTAACCTTCATTACACCATCATTCCCTTTTATCAAAAATGTCCAAACCAGCCTTAAAACTCAATGTTATCTACCATAAACATTTTCTTTTTCACAGCAACACTTCTGTGCATGAATTCTTACTTCAATCCTAGATCCGATACAATAAAAGGAAGCCTTCATCAACGGGCAACCTACTATCATATGGTAATCAGAGCCTAGGTTGGATTAAATTAAGAACAACATCCTTTGTGAGTTCAAAAGACAAAAAAAAAACAAAAAAAAAGAGAAAAAATAGATTCGAGTATTCCAAAAAAATTCCAGATTCGAATATTCAACAAAAAAATATTTCCAGAATTGAGAAACACGAAAAGAGATGACAATGGCAATGCGCACTACAACATCAAGCATTACAACATCAACCGAGCCTGAAGAACTTTGATTGATCGGTGAGGAATGTTGTAAGCATTTTTGTGTAGTAAGTAACCCATTTCCTTCTTTTCTTTCTAATTCTAAGCCTACCTTTACCTTATTTCCTTTTGTTTACTAACCGTTGTTGTTATTTAGCCGACATACTTGAACAGGTTTGACAAAGTCTAGAGTTAGTTCCTTAAAGAACTAAACGTGAGAGAATGAGTGGAAAAGGCATATTGAGCTTGTAAGAACAAAAGGGGAAAGTAAAAGCCATATTTCCCAAGTGAAACACGAGCGTAGAGTGGAGTGCCACATCTACTTTCCTTGGAGAGAATTGTGAGGCTTTTGTGAGTGTGCAAGTGAGGTTTTATTTTTATTTTACTAACAATGACAGGTTCTAGTTAAATAAATCAAGATGGAGGACAACCGAATTTTCAAATTCAGGCCATAATTCTAGAATTGCAGAAAATGTTGAAGGCTAAACTCGAGGCATTACATTGAAGAATAGACAGGCTTGAAGGGTCACAAGGCAACACCCGAGTAACCCAAGGGCTACGAAGGCAAAATCAGCCTAGAGATGACGAACACAATGAAGAGTATGATGACAATAATGATGATGACGAAATAGACAAATCATCAAGACAGAATGCTCGAGACACCATGGAGGGCGTGCACAACTTGATGACAATTTGAGCAACATTCGAGTTACCATATCTCTTTTTCAAGGAAAAATATATACAAACGCCTATCTAGCATGGGAAAGCAAGGTAGAACATGTGTTCGATTGTTACAACTATTCTGAACAAAGGAAGGTACGATTGGCAACAATGGAGTTCATGAAATATGCATTAATTTTGTGGGACCAGTTAATCAATACACGAAGAAGAATAAGAGAATGGCCAATCACATCATGGCTTGAAATGAAAAGAATCATGCGGAGGAGATTTGTACTGTCTCACTACCATCGAGACTTGTTCCAAAAGTTGCAAAATTTAAAACAAGGCAATAGGAGAGTTGAAAATTATTTTAAAGAAATGGAGATGGCCATGATCTGTGCCAACATTGAAGAAGATCGAGAAGCAACAATGGCACGTTTCTTAGCCGATCTTAACCAAGAGATTGCCAATGTTGTAGAATTACAACATTATATTGAATTAGACGATATGGTGCATATGGCGATCAAAGTTGAACGTCAACAAAGGAAGAAGTCTACTTCCGAGTTAATAATACTTTCAATAATATTTTTAATCCTTGTTTCAATCAAAACAATTTCAGGAAGTCTACGCCTCTTCAAATTAAAGAAAAGGCCCAATCCAGCAAAACAAAGCAACCCATTATGAAAGTTGGTATAGGAAAGCAAGTGGTCACTCATGAGCGCACGAGGGACATTCAGTGTTTCAAGTGCCTTGCACAAGGTCACGTAGCGAGCCAATGCCCAAATCGAAACACGATGCTTTGTTAGATAATGGAGAGATAGAATAAGATCACGGAGAACACAAATCAGAACTTCGTGAGGAAGAAGCAGTGATGAGTGCTTTAAGAAAGATATGCAACTTTAAGAATCCAAAGAAGGGTTAGACACCAATAGAATTATAGTTGCAAAGAGAAAGAAAGATATGCAACTTTTGGTCCTACTAACACAAGGAAAGAAGAAAGTGTTAGAAGATGTATAAGAATAAAAAAAACTAAAACAAAGGAAAATTAAAGGCTAAGAATGAAAAAAAAAAACCCCGAAAACCCTGGAATTGTACAGCAACTTGATCTACTTTGTTAAAGGTGTTCCCGAAGTCAAAAATTCTGAAATTTTGTGTGAAGCCTCCTCCAATGGTGTAGATCTGATCTGGAAATTTTCAGCTAAAAATTCCTTTATTTGATTTTTCTTTTTTTTCAAAATTTTCACCCAAAAATGTAAAAATTTTACCCAAGAATCAGCTCAATCTGATACCAAAAGATAGAGGATGCTTTGACACGTGAAGGTAGAAGCACAAATCAAGTTGTTCGGAAGAAATCCTATGCGCTAGACTCGATCAAGAATGATTGATGATTGTTCCTAAGATTTAAGAACAATGAGTTGGGTGTTTCTTGATTTTTCTTGAAATTGAAGAACAAAGTTAAAGAAAATAGATGAATGTGATATAATCATTGGAAAACAATAAGAAATCAAAGGAAAATATTTAAAAAGATGAAGAGGAGGAGATAGGTAAAAGAAATATGAAAATTCTAGATTTGTTTATGGTTTTTGGAGATGGCGTGAAGGTTGAAGATGAGGATGGCTTACGATTTGTTGATGTTGTTTTGTCCTCGGTGCCCTCTTAGACGTAATTATCTAAGCATGCAACCTCAAGCGGCTCTAACCCACCCTTCTAGGCGCAATTACCTAGGCAAGCAAGAGTGTGAAGATGATCTCCCTCACAAGAACTCGATGATCTTATGTTGAAGAAGGCTTCTAAGGCACAAGTTATCAGCACTTGCAAAAACGTATTTAAGGAATACTAAAATCTCAAAGAGAACTGATACATGTATGGGGGCTAAAATGATGCATTGTAGCCAAAGAGTTGAAGTTGTTTTATAAGTCTGGAATTTCAGCCGACTTGCATCGAATTTCGATGGGATCCGGGTACTTCTGAGTCTACATGTCTTCTTCAAACATATTCTTCTGTCTCTTAGCTTTCCAACGCATCTTGAAACACATCAATCCGACATCGGGACCTCAAGTTATGTCCTTTTTAGTGAAGACTGTGCGAGCAGAAATCTCTATACGGTTTTATCACGGGAAATATTATTTATTACGAATTTTCAATAATTTTATTGATTATTTATACTTAAATTTAATCTAGGATTCTTTATGAAGATATTTAGATGATTTAGGATTAGATTTGTTATTTATTTATTAGTTTTTTAGGTTAGATAAAATATGTTTATTTATTTTATTATTATCTTTATTTTTCCTAATTTAAGTTGAACTCTTCATTTGTAGCCTATTTAAAGGCATATTTGCTTCACTAATAAGAACAACATCATGAGTTTATGAGTTGCAAAAACCTTTGGCCATGGGCCATTTTATTTTCAAGGTAGATAGATTTGCCTTGTTATTTTTCGTATCAGAAGTCTTCTTCAACGTAAGTTCGTCAAGTTCTTGTAATGGAGATCATCTACACTCTTGCTTGCCTAGGTAATTGCATCTAGGAGGGTGGGTTAGAGCTGCTTGAGGTTGCTTGCTTAGATAATCGCGTCTAAGAGGGTGCCGAGGACAAAATATCCTACAATATCTATCTCGTCATCATCCATTCATCGGAGAGATTCGTGCCATTTGCAGGTGTTTGCCTATTCAATTGCGATTAGGAGGGTGCCAAGGAAAAATCTATCCAACACCGCCACCATCAAATTCATCCTATCTCGTTTTCTACATCAAGATCATGCTTTATTATCGGTTTGCTGAACGTGGAGTTTGGGGTTTTCTCGGATCATATTAGTGAGTTTGCTAGATTAATTGTGATCTAGAGGGTTCCTAGATTTTGAGGTAATTCGTGGATCCTGGCTTCCGTATCAATTGGTATCAGAGCCAGGTTTAGGTGTTTGAAACAATTATCTTTTACTGTTGTTTTAGTAGTTGAGAAAAAAGAAAAAATATATATAATTCTCTATATAGATCCTAGTTTTAATATTTCATTCCTGGAGACATCTCAAGAGACTTGAAGGTTGTGATCAACAACTCTTAAGATTCGGGACGAATTGTTTTCAACAGGGGGAGAATGATACATGTATGGGGGCTAAAATGATGCATTGTAGCCAATGAGTTGAAGTTGTTTTATAAGTCTGGAATTTCAGCCGACTTGCATCGAATTTTCGGATGGGATCCTAGCACTTCTGAGTCTACATGTCTTCTTCAAACATATTCTTCTGTCTCTTAGCTTTCTAACGCATCTTGAAAACGCATCAATCCGATATCGGGAGCTCAAGTTATGTCATTTTTAGTGAAGACTGTGCGAGCAGTAATCTCTATACGGTTTTATCACGGGAAATATTATTTATTACGAATTTTCAATAATTTTATTGATTATTTATACTTAAATTTAATCTAGGATCCTTTACGAAGATATTTAGATGATTTAAGATTAGATTTTTTATTTATTTATTAGTTTTTTAGGTTAGATAAAATATGTTTATTTATTTTATTATTATCTTTACTTTACCTAATTTAAGTTGAACTCTTCATTTGTAGCCTATTTAAAGGCATATTTGCTTCACTAATAAGAACAACATCATGAGTTTATGAGTTGCAAAAACCATTGTGATACGGAAGCTAGGATCCAAGAATTACCTCAAAATCCAGGAACCCTCAGATCACAATTAATCTAGCAAACTCACTAATATGATCCGAGAAAACCCCAAACTCCACGTTCAGCAAACCGATAATAAAGCATGATCTTGATGTAGAAAACGAGATAGGATGAATTTGATGGTGGCGGTGTTGGATAGATTTGTCCTTGGCACCCTCCTAATCGCAATTGAATAGGCAAACACCTGCAAACGGCACGAATCTCTCCGATGAATGGATGATGACGAGATAGATGTTGTAGGATATTTTGTCCTCGGCACCCTCTTAGACGCGATTATCTAAGCAAGCAACCTCAAGCGGCTCTAACCCACCCTCCTAGACGCAATTACCTAGGCAAGCAAGAGTGTGAAGATGATCTCCATCACAAGAACTTGACGAACTTACGTTGAAGAAGACTTTTGATACGAAAAATAACAAGGCAAATCTATCTACCTTGAAAATAAAATGGCCTATGGCCAAAGGTTTTTGCAACTCATAAATTCATGATGTTGTTCTTTATTTTGGTTTGTTTGGTTTTTCTCTTTATTCGAATTTGCGCTACTCTATCCCCATACATGTATCAAAACTCCTTGGCTTTATCCTCTTCCATGCTGCCCATGCTTATTGTAAAGAGGGAAATTTGAATTACAAATTTGTCTCCTTGGTCCATGCTTTATACCGCCTATGTCAGGTGAGTTTGAGCTTGAGCTAGCTACACACATAGTGTAGGACACTCCCCTAAGTGTAGGAACATGTCCCAAAACATTTGAGCAGCATTTGGACTCATGAGTTGCCGTTGAGTTGAGTGAGCTGAAGGTGAGCTGGTTCACTCGTAACGAGCTGAATCAGAATTGCTTGAGCTGAAGTGAGCTAAGTGACAAGGTGTTGAGCTACCTTGAGCTGCACACTTATTGTGGAGCTGCATTTGAGCTGGTTCCTCAATGGTCTTAGCTTCCTTAAGCTGTCTATACTTTATTATTCACTGAAAAAATAAGTAAACACACACTTACTTAGCATATTAAATACGTATATAAGTAAACTAAGTATAAGCTATATATTATATCATATATCAGCATGTAACACATTATATAACTTAATGTCTAAGGATGAAACATTAAGAAACGATTGGGAAGCTTGGATGCATTTAAGCGAAAGGACGTCCCTAAACAACTTAGCCTTAGAATGAGAGATTGGTCCTGGTGGCAAGATCTCCAGATCAGATGTAGATGTGCTCACATCATCCCCCTTCATGAAATGAACCCAAACCCAATCTCTAACTTCAAAGGTAACACGTTTGCGTCCCTTATTGGCTTGTTGTTCATATTGACGGGTTCTTTTCTCAATGTTCTCCTTAACTTGTTGATGAAGTCACTTTACAAATTCATCCTTGCTTTTGCCCTCTTTATTCACAACCTGTTCAAGAGGCAAAGGCAAAAGATCAATAGGAGTCAAGGGATTAAATCCATATACCACTTCAAATGGTGAATGCTTGATTGCCGAATGGACAGAATGACTATAGGCAAATTCGACGTGAGGTAGACATTCTTCTCAGGTCTTGATGTTCTTGCGGATAATGGATCTCAGTAATGTGGACAAAACACGGTTCACAACCTCTGTTTGACCGTCAGTTTATGGATGGCAAGTTGTAGAAAACATCAACTACGGTCCTATCTTGCCCCAAAGTGTCCTCCAAAAGTGGCTCAGAAACGTAACATCTCGATCAGAAACAATTGTCCTTGGAACTCCATGTAGTCTAACCACTTCCTTGAAAAACAAATTGGCCGCATTGGTTGCATCATCTGTCTTGTGGCAAGCTATGAAATGTGCCATCTTGGAAAACCTATCCACAACAACAAATATGCTATCTCGCTCGGTGATACATGCATGGGAGGGCTGGAAAGATGCATTGAAGACAAGAAGTTGAAACTGTTTTCTAAGTCTGGAAAATCAGTTGACTTTAGGCGACTTTTAGAATGGGATCCGAGCATTTCTGGGTCAAGTTGTCTTCTGAAGAATTGACTGTCATTCAGTGACCTTTCCAACACATCTTGAACTGTATCATTCCGATGTTGGGAACTCAAGATACATCCATTTTACTGAAGACTGTGCATGCAGAAAACTGGATACGGGATTACTACGAGATTATGTAAAATTTGGCCCAAAAGCTAACATATAAGGCTTTGGACAAATTAAACATAACCCAATGTATTTATTATCATTTAAATTGATGTTTTTAGGGTTTTATATACTTTAGAAACCAGCCACCCTTCTCCCAAGCCATTAGATCAAGTCCAATTTAATGGACCGGATTTCTTTATTTATTTTATTCATTCTTAGCTTTAGGTTAAAGACATCCTTCATCTATAAAAGGATGATACTTTCTTCTTTGTTTTTCAGATTTTTCATTGATTAATAAGTTCTCTTTTGAGATTTTAGAATTCTTTGAATACGTGTTTGCATGTGTTCGGCAAACTTGTCTAGAAGCCATCTTTAACGTTTCAACTGGGTTGATTATTTTCGATCTTCACACTCGGAGTTGCCTATCTAATTGCGGGTAGGAGGGTCGATTTTACGTTGTATCACATGGTTTGCCTAGTTAATCGCGACTAGGAAGGTTCTGTGGGCAAATTCCTCAATTCCACAAGCCATTGTCATCTTCTTCAAGCTTCTTCCATTGCGCCATCTCCATTAATTCAGATCTGAAATTTTCGTATCTGAATTATCTATCCTTTTAATTATCTTTATTAATCTTTTATAGTTTTTCCTTCTTATTCATCATCTAATTAACCATCTCCCTTTTATTTCTTTGATTTTTGCTTCTTAATTTCAGAATTTTCAAGAAAAGCCTAACTAGTTTCCCTTGAAATTCAAGAAAACTGTCCATACTTTGTTTGACCAAGTCTAGTGTATAGGATTGCTTCCGAGCAACTTGATTCGTGATTCCATATCCACGACAAGCATTCCTATCACCCGGTCTTCGTCCTCGGAAGGTCTAGCACAAAATCCATAGAAATATCTACCCAAGGTTCACTCGGAATAGGCATAGGCATATACATACCATGCGGCATAACTTTGGACTTAGCTTTCTTACACATAACACAACGTTCACATATCCGTTCAATGCCTCTTCTCATCTTAGGCCAAAAGAGATGTTCCTTCAGAATATGCAAGGTTTTGGTTACCCCAAAATGTCCTATAAGTCCACCTTCGTGTGCTTCTCTAACAAGGACTTCTTGAATGGATCCTTGAGGAATGCAGATTCGTCCTTCCTTGAAAAGGTATCCATCATGGCGATAATACTTCTCATCTGTACCTTTTCCACACAAACTAAACTTTTCGCTAAAGTCAAGGTCAGTTGCATAAAGGTCTTTAATAAAAGAAATCCTAATTAATTGAGAATTCAAAGAATTAAGAAGTACATACCTTCGGGACAAAGCATCGGCCACAACGTTATCCTTGCCTTTCTTGTAACGTATAACATAAGGAAAGGATTCCAGAAACTCTACCCACTTGCATGTCGCCTATTCAACTTGTGTTGGCTGGTAATATGTTTTAATGCTTCATGGTCGGCGTGGATGACAAACTCCTTTGGCAAAAGGTAGTGCTGTCATGTCTCAAGGGCTAGAATAAGTGCATACATTTCTTTATTGGATGTCAGATAATTTAACGTAGCACCACTTAACTTCTCACTAAAGTATGCAATTGGTCACTTTTCTTGTGTTAAAATAGCCCCAATTCCAATGCCTGATGCATCACGCTCAACCTCGAACATCTTGTCAAAATTTGGCAAGGCTAACAAAGGTGCCTTGGTTAAACATTCCTTAATCTCGAGAAAGGCATCTTCTTGTTCCTTACCCCAATTGAAGATTGAATTCTTCTTAATAATCTCGATTAAAGGGGCGATAATGGAACTGAAGTTCGGCACAAACCGTTAATAGAAACTTTGCCATGGAAACTTCTCACTTGGCTTACGGATGTCGGTCTTGGCCATTTTTGAATTACCTTAATCTTTTCAAGATCGACTTCCAATCCCTGTGAACTAAGAAAGTAAGCTTGTTAGTACAAAAACACATTTCTGTAGATTACCAAAAAGTCATTCCTTTCTCAAAGTACTAAGAACATTTCTCAGATATTGTTCATGTTCTTCCAACGTCTTACTATAAATTAAAATATCATCAAAATAAACCACATAATACTTACCGGTGTAGGGTCAGATCACGTGATTCATCAACCTCATGAATGTACTAGGAGCATTGGTTAAGCCAAAAGGCATTACCAGCCATTCGTACAAGCCTTTTTTGGTTTTTAATGCTGTCTTCCACTCATCTCCTTCCTTCATACGGATCTGATGATAACCATTCTTTAAATCAACTTTAGAGAAGATACTCACACCACACAACTCATCCAACATGTCATCGAGGCGAGGAATAGGATGTCGGTACTTGATAGTGATTTGATTCACTGATCGACAATCCACACACATTCTCCAAGTTTCATCCTTTTTAGGCACCAACAAGACTGGTACGACACAAGGACTTGAGCTTTCTCGGATGTAACCCTTCTCCATCAATTCATTGATTTGCTTTTGAAGTTCCTTCGTCTCTTCAGGGTTGCTTCTATATGCTGGTCAATTCAGAATGGTGGCTCTCGAAATAAAGTCAATTTGATGTTCAATGCCACGAATTGGTGGCAATCCACTAGGTGTTTCTTCAGGAAAGACATCTTCAAAATCCTTCAAAAGAGTTGAAATAGAAGCATGTAAGTCTTAAGGAGGGTTAGTCACAAGAAAATTTTCTTTATTCATTAAAATAAGTAAAGTTTGCTAAGATAAAAGATGCTTCCTGATTTCTTTTCTGCTTGCAAATGTTCATCTTTTTCTTCTCTTTCGATTTGTCCTCCTCCATTTTGTTCTTCCCCTTCATTGCTTCTATACTCTTCTTCAAACAAGCCTGGTCTTCATTCACTTGTCTTGGTGCCAAAGTGATCTTTTTACCTCTATGCAAGAAAGAGTATCAGTTGTTATATCCATTATGTATTGCTCGCTTATCAAACTGCCACGGTCGTCCAAGAAACAAATGACTAGCATCCCTGGACACCACATCACAAAAGACCTCATCCTTGTACTTTCCAATAGAGAATGGAATAATCACTTGTTTGGTGACCTTTAATTCTCCTCCATCATTCAGCCACTATAATTTGTAAGGATTGGGGTGCTTCGTCATTTTCCAACCTAACCTGTCAACCATAAGAGTACTTGCAACATTAGTGTAACTACCGCCATCAATTATCACAACACATACCTTATCATTCACATGACATCTCCTGTGAAAGATGTTTTCACGTTGCTGTTCGTCTTGTGACATTTGGACATTTAGGCTCCATTTGACAATGAGGATCTCACCACCTGCCATTTCAATCTCCTCTTCTTGATACATGCATGAGCACAGTCAAATTACTCATATGGGACAAGAAGTTGAAGTTGTTCGATGCAAACAACAAGGTCCAAAGTGATCCATGCTTAGGAGGTGTGAAGAGATGCATTTTAGATAAGAAACTGAAACTGTTTTGCAAAGCTGGAGCATCAGTCGACTCGAGACGAATTTTCAGATGGGATCTAGGCATTTCTGGGTCGAGTTGTCTTCTAACATATTGACCGTTATTTAGTTACTTTTCTAACGCATCTTGAAACGCGTCATTCAGACATCGGGAACTCAAGATACGTCCAATTTATTGAAGCCTGAGCATGCAGAAAACTGGATACTGGATTATTACGTGATTTTGTAAAAAATTCAGCCCAAAAGCTAACATATAAGGCTTTGGACGAATTAAACTTAACCCAATGTATTTATTATCATTTAAATTGATGTCTTTGGGGTTTTATATACTTTAGGAACCAGCCACCCTTCTCCCAAGCCGTTAGATCAAGTCTAATTTAATGGACCAGATTTCTTTGTTTATTTTATTCATTCTTAGCTTTAGGTTAAAGTCATCCTTCATCTATAAAAGGATGATGCTTTCTTCTTTGTTTGGCAGATTTTCATTAATTAATAAAAAGTTCTCTTTGAGATTTTAGTATTCTTTGAATACGTTTTTGCAAGTGCTGATAACTTGTGCCTTAAAAGCCTTCTTCAACTTAAGATCATCGAGTTCTTGTGAGGGAGATCATCTTCACACTCTTGCTTGCCTAGGTAATTGCGCCTAGGAGGGTGGGTTAGAGCCGCTTGAGGTTGCATGCTTAGATAATTACGTCTAAGAGGGCACCGAGGACAAAACAACATCAACAAATCGCAAGCCATCTTCATCTTCAACCTTCGCGCCATCTCCACAAACCATAAACAAAGCTGGAATTTTCATATTTCTTTTACCTATCTCCTCATCTTCATCTTTTTTAATATTTTCCTTTGATTTCTTATTGTTTTCCATTGATTATATCACATTCATCTATTTTCTTTAACTTTGTTCTTCAATTTCAAGAAAAATCAAGAAACACCCAACTCATTGTTCTTAAATCTTAGGAACAATCTTTAATCATTCTTGATCGAGTCTAGCGCATAGGATTTCTTCCGAACAACTTGATTTGTGCTTCTACCTTCACGTGTCAAAGCATCCTCTATCTTTTGGTATTAGATTGAGCTGATTCTTGGGTAAATTTTTTACATTTTTGGGTGAAAAAATTGAAAAAAAAAAGAAAAATCAGAAAAATCAAATAAAGGAATTTTGAGCTGAAAATTTCCAGATCAGATCTACACCATTGGAGGAGGCTTCACACAAAATTTCAGAATTTTTGACTTCGGGAACACCTTTAACAAAGTAGATCAAGTTGCTGCACAATTCCAGGGTTTTCGGGGGTTTTTTTTTCATTCTTAGCCTTTAATTTTCCTTTGTTTTAGTTTTTTTTATTCTTATACATCTTCTAACACTTTCTTGTTTCCTTGTGTTAGTAGGACCAAAAGTTGCATATCTTTCTTTCTCTTTGCAACTATAATTCTATTGGTGTCTAACCCTTCTTTGGATTCTTAAAGTTGCATATCTTTCTTAAAGCACTCATCACTGCTTCTTCCTCACGAAGTTCTGATTTGTGTTCTCCGTGATCTTATTCTATCTCTCCATTATCTAACAAAGCATCGTGTTTTGATTTGGGCATTGGCTCGCTACGTGACCTTGTGCAAGGCACTTGAAACACCGAATGTCCCTCGTGCGCTCATGAGTGACCACTTGCTTTCCTATACCAACTTTCATAATGGGTTGCTTTGTTTTGCTGGATTGGGCCTTTTCTTTAATTTGAAGAGGCGTAGACTTCCTGAAATTGTTTTGATTGAAACAAGGGTTAAAAATATTATTGAAAGTATTATTAACTCGGAAGTAGACTTCTTCCTTTGTTGACGTTCAACTTTGATCGCCATATGCACCATATCGTCTAATTCAATATAATGTTGTAATTCTACAACATTGGCAATCTCTTGGTTAAGATCGTCTAAGAAACGTGCCATTGTTGCTTCTTGATCTTCTTCAATGTTGGCACAGATCATGGCCATCTCCATTTCTTTAAAATAATTTTCAACTCTCCTATTGTCTTGTTTTAAATTCTGCAACTTTTGGAACAAGTCTCGATGGTAGTGAGACAGTACAAATCTCCTCCGCATGATTCTTTTCATTTTAAGCCATGATGTGATTGGCCATTCTCTTGTTCTTCTTCGTGTATTGATTAATTGGTCCCACAAAATTAATGCATAGTCCACGAACTACATTGCTGCCAATCTTACCTTCCTTTGCTCAGAATAGTTGTAACAATCGAACACATGTTCTACCTTGCTTTCCCATGCTAGATAGATCTATTTTTCCTTGAAAAAGGAGGTATGGTAACTCGAATGTTGCTCAAATTGTCATCAAGTTGTGCACACCCTCCATGGTGTCTCGAGCATTCTGTCTTGTGATTTGTCCATTTCGTCATCATCATTATTGTCATCATACTCTTCATTGTGTTCGTCATCTCTAGGCTGATTTTGCCTTCGTAGCCCTTGGGTTACTCGGGTGTTGCCTTGTGACCCTTCAAGTCTGTCTATTCTTCCATGTAATGGCTCAAGTTTAGCCTTCAACATTTTCTGCAATTCTAGAATCATGGCCTGAATTTGCAAATTCGGTTGTCCTCCATCTTGATTTATTTCACTAGAACCTGTCATTGTTAGTAAAATAAAAATCAAACCTCACTTGCACACTCACAAAAGCCTCACAATTCTCTCCAAGGAAAGTAGATGTGGCACTCCACTCTACGCTCGTGTTTCACTTGGGAAATATGGCTTTTACTTTCCCTTTCTGTTCTTACAAGCTTAATATGCCTTTTCCACTCATTCTCTCGCGTTTAGTTCTTTAAGGAACTAACTCTAAACTTTGTCAAACCTGTTCAAGTGTGTCAGCTAAATAACAACAACGGTTAGTAAACAAAAGGAAATAAGGTAAAGGTAGGCTTAGAATTAGAAAGAAAAGAAGGAAATGGGTTACTTACTACACAGAAATGCTTACAACATTCCTCACCGATCAATCAAAGTTCTTCAGGCTCGGTTGATGTTGTAGTGCGCATTGCCATTGTCATCTCTTTTCTTGTTTCTCAAGTCTGGAAATATTTTTTTGTTGAATATTCGAATCTGGAATTTTTTTGGAATATTCGAATCTATTTTTTTCTCTTTTTGTTTGTTTGTTTTTTGTCTTTTGCACTCACAAAGGATGTTGTTCTTAATTTAATCCAACCTAGGCTCTGATTACCATATGATAGTAGGTTGCCCGTTGATGAAGGCTTCCTTTGATTGTATCGGATCTAGGATAGAAGTAAGAATTCCTGCACAGAAGTGTTGCTGAAAAAGAAAATGTTTATGGTAGATAACATTGAGTTTTAAGGCTGGTTTGGACATTTTTGATAAAAGGGAATGATGGTGTAAATGAAGGTTAAAAGATGGTGAAAAGGTGGCTGGAAATTTGGTTTAAAGATGACGTGTAGGGTGGTGAAGAAGATGATGAAAAGGTTGCTGGATTTTGGGTTAAATAGATGAAGAAACAAAAATAAAAGTATGAAAAAGGAACAAGGAATAACCTATACTATAATGAGTATAAACCCAAACCTTATACGTTCATTGCTCGAAGTAGACTTGGACCCATTGATTATCGAATCAAGAACCACAAGTATCTAGTGTAGACGCCACAAGCAACAATGCTTGATAAGTCTTGAAAATTCAATGAAGAACCAAAGTTGAGAGAAATTCTCACAAAGTAAAATTTATTCATTCAAGTCTCGATAATACAATGACTTAGGAAACTATTTATAAGCAACTACAAAGCAATGCAGAAATCATATTTGAATTATTTGCACATGCAACATAATTCAAATTCAAATGAAAACTTCTCAATCTTATCCACTAATGGCGCCATGGGTGATTAAAGCACATGGGAAATCTGATTTTGAAGTATTTTGCAAATGGGAAATCTGAATTTTGAATTATTTGCACATGGTGAATAATTCAAATTCAAACTTCCTTTCTTCTTATCCAAAGATGGTCCCTTGCTTGGTGAAAGAACACATGTTTAAATCTGAATTTTGAATAATTTGCACATGGTAATTATTCAAATTCAAATTCAACTCTTGGCCTTATCCTCTTTCATGCCGCCATGCTTGCTGAGGAGAGGGAGTTATGAATTCCAAATCTGCCTCCTTAGTCCATGCTTCATGCCACCTATGCTAGGTCACTTTGAGCTTGAGCTAGCTGCACATATAGTGTAGGACACTCCCCTAGGTGAGGCACATATCCCGAAACCTTTGAGCTGCATTTGGACTCGTGAGCTGATGTTGAGCTACGTGAGTTGAAGGTGAGCTGGATTGAGCTGAATCGGGATTGCTTGAGCTGAAATGAGCTGAATAACAATGTGTTGAGTTGCACACTTATTGTTGAGCTGCATTTGAGCTGACCTTAACTTTTTTAAGTTGTCCACACTTTATTATTCTCTGAAAAACAAATAAACACACAAGTAACTTAGCATATTAAATACTTATATATATATATATATATATATATATAAACTAAATATGTTATATATTATGCCACATGATAGTAGGCTGCCCGTTAATGAAGGCTTCCTTTGATTGTTTCGGATCTAGGATAGAAGTAAGAATTCCTGCGCAGGAGTAAGGCTGCGAAAGAAGACGTTTTTGGAAGATAACATGGTGTTTTAGGGACTGGTTTTTGGACGTTTTTGAGGGTATGAATTGGTGTTGAAATGATGGTGTAAGGATGGTTTTTAAGATGGTAAAAGGTTGCTAGAAATCTGGACTAAAGTTGGCGTGTAGGGTGGTGAAGAAGATGATGAGATGTTGCTGGAAATTTGGTGTAAGTTTGGCGTGAGGAATGGATGAAAGGTTGTTGGAAATTTGGTTTAAAAGATGAAGAAACAAAGTAAAAGAACAAGGAACAAGGAAGAACCTATACTATAAAGAGTATAAACCCGAACCTTATACGTTCATTGCTCGAAACGAACTTGGACCCATTGATTATCGAATCAAGAACCACAAGTATCTGATGTAGACTCCACAAGCAACAATGCTTGATAAGTCTTGAAAGTTCAATGAAGAATCAAAGTTGAGAGAAAATCCTCACAAAGTAAAATTTACTCATTCAAATCTCGATTTTACATTAACATAGAAGGCTATTTATAAGAAGAATACAAGGCGCATGCTGAAATCAGATTTTGAATTATTTGCACATGCAAAAATAATTCAAAATTCAAACTTATTATTATCCATATCCATATGACGCCATGTTGCTTAAAACCACATGTAAAATCTGATTTTTTGAGTTAATTTGCACATGTGGAAATGAATTTGAATTTAAATTCAAATTAAAAGAACTCCTTCTTCTTATCCTTATGCAAATGGATGTGTTCCACATGCTGAATTGTTTGAATTCAAATTCATAGCCTCTCTACCTTATCTTCAATTGCCGCCCATGCCTTAGAAAAGTGGGAATTTTGAATTACAATTCTGCCAAAGTTTTTATTTTCATGCCACCTATGTAAGATGATTTGGAACTTGAGCTAGATGCACACATCGTGTAGGACACTCCCTTAGGTGTAGGCACATGTCCCAAAACCTTTTAGTTGCATTTGGACTCGTGAGCTGACGTTGAGCTGAAAGTGAGCTGGATTGAGCTGAATCGGGATTGCTTGAGCTGAAATGAGCTGAGTGACAATGTGTTGAGCTACTTTGAGCTGCACACTTATTGTTGAGCCGCATTTGAGCTGGCCTTAGCTTCCTTAAGTTGTCCACACTTTGTTATTTTCTGAAAAACAAGTAAACACACTTTAACTTAGCATATTAAATACTTATATATGTAAACTAAGTATAAGTTATATATTATGTCACATATCAGCATGTAACACATGGTATAGCTTATTGTCTAAGGCTTATTCATCATTAACAGAAATAAGAAGTATGAATGCATTTCGGTACAAGAACTTCCTTGAAATATTTAGCCTTAGCACAAGTAAATGGTTCAGTTTGCATGACTCTCGGCTTGAGCAAACACATGCTTACATCACCACATATCAGCATGTAACACATTATATAGCATATTGTCTAAGGCTGAAACATTAAAAAACGAATGGGAAGCTTGAATGCATTTAAGTGAAAGAACTTCCATGAATAACTTAGCCTTAGAATGAGTGATTGGTCATGTTGGCAATATCTCCGGGGTCAGAAGTAGATGTACTCACATCAGTGTTTCTATAATCAAGGATCTCTATGCTACTGATCTTGATTTTCGAGAAAGGTATGAATCTTGTGACAAGTTTTGATAGAGTAGCGCAGATCTAAATAAATAAAAAAGAAAACAAACCCAAAATAAAGAACAAATCTAAAAATTTAGATTTGCTTATGATGGTGGCGTCAATGGAGGAAGCTTGAATATGTGGAGATGGCGTGATGAATTGATAGTTGTCCTCGGTACCCTCTTAGACGCAATTATCTAAGCACGCAACCTCAAGCGGCTCTAACCCACCCTCCCAAATGCGATTGTATGAGCAAGCAGGAGTGTGAAGATCCTCAACAACAAATCCCCGGAGAACTTGAAAATCGATTTGCTTCTAAAACACAAGATAATCTTCTTGCAAGCTGGAACTCAAAAGAGAACTTTATTTAATCATTCAAATCTTAATTACAATGTGGGTGAAGCTTCCTTTATATAGGCCTTGGAGAAGTTCTAATCCTACTAAACTTAGGAATTAAATACAATAAATAAATGCTGAAATATAATCTCCTAATTAGATAAGTAACATCTAATAATAAATAAATGCTAAAAATAAAATCCTAATTAAATAAATATGATCCCAATAGATATTGTAGAATCTATATTAATTTAAATTACAAATAATCAAATAAAATCTTGAAAATTCATAATTATCCAAAAATCCCGTATTAATCTCGTATAGGAATTTCTGCAAGCACTATCTTTGCTAAAATAGACGTATCTTGAGTTCCAGATGTCCGATTGGGGCGTTTCAAGATGCGTTGGAAAGATAATTGATAGACGGACAAGTTATAAGAGACATGTCCACCTATAAATGCATGGATCCCATCCAAAAATACGTCACAAATTGACTGACGTTTCTGACTTGCAAAGCAGTTTCAACTTCTTTTCCAAGATGATTATTTCTCTCATGCTCGTATCATTCCCCCACTCTTCAAAAGGATTCATCCTCGAATCAGGATTCCATTCAAAGAGTCTTCGCAAGTTCACAAGTTGTCGAGCGTTCGTAGGGGGTTTAAGTGTTCGCATATGCCTTGCCTGACACGTATCATCCCCTCCATCCTCAAAGGGATTCGTCCTCAAATCCAAGCCGAAAAAAGAAGGACATGAAATAACGGGAAGTACAAAGGAATCTTTGTCATAAGTGGAGTGATCTAATTGAGCACCTCGCAATGGTTCAATAAAGTCATGGAAAAATAACTCAAAGCCACTTGAAACAAGGATGTTATGGTTAGGTTGAAAAAACTCCCTCTTTATATTTTTCTCGTCTTTTCCTTTTGGACATGGATCGAGTTTTACCTCTTGTTTTTTACTCAAATTAATTGGGCCATTAATTGGACTTTTATTGTTCTCAGCCTCTTGACTCTCGGTCTTTTTCATATAAAATAACTCGCATACCCAATTCCTCTCACAAAAAATATCGTCAAAACACAATTTTCTGTAGAGGAAGTGTTTCTAACATAATGATAGGAAAATTATTAAATGAAGGGTTAGAATCACACTTACTTTCGTAACACACAAGTACTTTATTTTTTGATTGTGCATCATCTTGTTCTCCTTCGTCCTCGCATGGAATACCTTGTAGAGTCGTGGTGAGAACGGATGGTTCAGTTTGTGGGACTATCATCGTCTCTAGTGTGGTGTTCGCCTCTTTTTCTACATGGCACACGGATGGTGGTTCATAAGTCTATTGTACCGGCAATGATTCGACTACAATAAAAGAGGGTTCTTGTTGTTGATAATGGATGAGAACGAATCGCTCTCTCATGACTTTCTTGAGTTCTGCCCAAGATCTTATCTTGGCTTCTCCATTGAGACACCTATTTCGCCGCAATGATTTCCACCAAAGTGAGGCGTAATCCTTGAAATTTAGGACCACTAATGGAACTTAATCTTCCTTGGGATATCCAAAGAAGTTAAATAGACAATCAATGCGATATTCCCAATCACAATAACCATCAGGATCATACTTTCTATGAAAATAAGGTATTCTGAAGTTTGGTTCAGTAAAGGGAGGCTTTCCTTGAGAAGAAAAACCCAAACTGTCATGTTGTTTTGTGCACAGTTTGTCTCTGCGACACATCCTCCAAAAATCGTCTCAGCTCTGATGCCAAATGATAGAGTAGCACAGATCTAAATAAATAAAAAATAAAACAAACCAAAATAAAGAACAAATCTAAAAATTCAGATTGGGCCATGATGAATTGATAGTTGTCATCGGCACCCTCTTAGACGCAATTATCTAATCCACACTCCCAAACACGATTGTATGGGGAAGCAAGAGTGTGAAGATCCTCAACAACAAATCTCGGAGAACTTGAAAATCAATTTGCTTCTAAAACACAAGATAATCTTCTTGCAAGTTGGAACTCAAAAGAGATCTTTATTTAATCATTCAAATCTTAGTTACAATGTGGGTGAAGCCTCCTTTATATAGGCCTTGGAGAAGTTCTAATCCTACTAAACTTAGGAATTAAATACAATAAATAAATGCTGAAATCTAATCTCCTAATTAGATAAGTAACATTTAATAATAAATAAATGCTAAAAATAAAATCTTAATTAAATAAATCTGATCCTAATAGATATTGCAGAATCCTATACTGATTTAAATTACAAATAATCAAATAAAATCTTGAAAATTCATAATTATCCAAAAATCCCGTATTAATCCTGTATAGGAATTTTTGCATGCGTTGTCTTCATTAAAATAGACGTATCTTGAGTTCCATATGTCCGATTGAGGCTTTTCAGTATGCGTTGGAAAGCTAATTGATAGACGAACAAGTTTTAAGAAGACATATCGACCCATAAATGCATGGATCCCATCCAAAAGTGCATCGCAAGTTGACTGGCGTTTCTGACTTGCAAAACAGTTTCAACTTTTTTTCCAAGATAATCATTTTGACCTCTCTCATGCTCGTATCAAGTTTGTAGATGGAAAATATTATAAACAAGATGGATACCTCTTGAAAGAAGGATGATACATGGGAGGGCTGGAAAGATGCATTGAAGACAAGAAGATGAAACTGTTTTCTAAGTCTAAAATATTAGTTGACTTGAGGTGACTTTTCAAATGGGATCCAGGCATTTTTGGGTCGAGTCGTCTTCTAACAAATTGACCTTCATTCAGTTACCTTTCCAATGCATCTTGAAACACATCAATCAGACATCGAAAGCTCGAGATACGTTCATTTTACTGAAGACTGTGCAAGCAGAAAACTGGATACGGGTTATCTACGTGGTTTTGTAAAATTCAGCCCAAAAGCTAATTTATAAAGCTTTTGGACGAATTAGACTTAGCCCAACCTAATTATTAACATTTAAATTATTTTTTAGGGTTTTATATACTTTAGGAACCTGCCACCCTTCTCTTAAGCCGTTAGATCAAGTCCAATTTAATGGACCAGATTTCTTGTTTATTTTATTCATTATTAGCTTTAGGTTAAAGTCATTCTGATAGAGTAGCGCAAATTTGAATAAAGAGAAAAACAAAACAAACCAAAATAAAGAACAAATCTAAAAATTTAGATTTGCTTATGGTGGTGGCGTCAATGGAGGAAGCTTAAATATGTGGAGATGGCGTGATGAATTGATAATTGTTGTTTTGTCCTCGGCACCCTCTTAGACGCAATTATCTAAGCAAGCAACCTCAAGCGGCTCTAACTCACCCTCCTAGATGCAAGGCAAGCAAGAGTGTGAAGATGATCTCCCTCACAAGAACTCGATGATCTTATGTTGAAGATGGCTTCTAGACAAGTTTACCAAACACTTGCAAACTCAAAGAATACTAAAATCTCCAAAGAGAACTTTTTATTAATCAATGAAATCTCTCCAACAAAGAAGAAAGCATCATCCTTTTATAGATGAAGGATGGCTTTAACCTAAAGCTAAGAATGAATAAAATAAACAAACAAATCTGGTCCATTAAATTGGACTTGATCTAACGGCTTGGGAGAAGGGTGGCTGGTTCCTAAAGTATATAAAACCCTAAAAACATAATTTAAATGTTAATAATTAGGTTGGGTTAAGTTTAATTTGTCCAAAGCCTTATATGTTAGCTTTTGGGCTGAATTTTACAAAATCTCGTAATAATCCCGTATCCAGTTTTCTGCATGCGCAGTCTTCAGTAAATTGGACGTATCTTGAGTTCCTGATGTCTGATTGACGCGTTTCAAGATGCGTTGGAAACGTAACTGAATGAAGGACAATTTGTTAGGAGACAACTCGACCCATAAATGCCTGGATCCCATCCGAAAACTCGTCGCAAGTTAGCTGACTTTCCAGACTTCTTCACAAACAGATTCAGTTTCTTGTCCAAGATGCATCGTTTTTGACCTCCTATGCGTCCATTGTTTTGGCCATTATTGTTTGCATCGAACAAATTCAGCTTCTTGTCCAATATAAGTAATTTAACCCTGCTCATGCATGTATCACATCCTTCATCTATAAAAGGATGATGCATTCTTCTTTGTTTTTCAAATTTTCATTGATTAATAAAAAGTTCTCTTTTAAGATTTTAGTATTCTTTGAATACGTGTTTGCAAGTGTTTGGTAAACTTGTCTAGAAGTCATCTTCAACGTTTCAACCGGGTTGATTGTTGTTGATCTTCACACTCCGGGTTGCCTAGTCAATTGCGATTAGGAGGGTCGGTTAGAGCCATATCACGGAGGTTGCCTATTCAATTGCGGGTAAGAGGGTTCCGCGGGGCAAATTATTCAATTCCACAAGCCATTGTCATCTTCTACAAACAACCACCAACGCCATTGTCATTCAATTCAAAGCTGAATTTTTCAGATTTTAATTCTCTATCCTTTTACTTATCTTTATTAATCTTTTATAGTTTTTCCTTCATTTCCATCATCTAATTAACCATCTACCCTTTGTTTCTTTAATTTTTTTTCATCTTAATTTCAGAATTTTCAAGAAAAGCCCAACTAGTTTCTCTTGAATTTTCAGATTTATGCCTAACTTCCTTGTTTGAGTCTAAAGCCCTAGGTTTGCTTTAAAGTCACCAAATTGAAGGTTCCCACGTCCCTAGAAAGCCTTTTATCATTTGGTATTAGATTGAGCCGATTCTTGGGCAAAATTTTGACGTTTTTGGGTGAAAAAATAGAAAAAAAATCAGAAAAATTAAATGAAGGAATTTTGAGCCCAAAATTTTCAGATCAGATCTACACCATTGAAGGAGTCTCTACACAAAATTTCATAATTTTTCGAGAACAGGAACACCTCGAACAAAGCGGATCAAGTTGCTGCAAATTTCAGGGGTTTTTGGGTTTTCTGATTTTCTTTCATTCTTAACTATTAGTTTCCTTTGTTTTACCTTTTTTTTATTCTTATACATCATCTAACACCTTCTTGTTTCTTGTGTTAGTAGAAATTTAAAAGTTGCATAAATTCGTTCTTCCTTGCAACTCAATTCAATTGGTGTCATATCGTTCCTTAGACTCCTAGAGCCTTTGTTTGGAGTGAATAACGGTGAGGATTTGGTTCGTTTTTTCTTTCTTTTGTGAAATTTCAGGATGTGTTACACTTGTCGCACTAAATCTTCTTTGGCTATACCAACGCACAACATCTCTCCATTCGAAGGAACATCTGACCTAGATGCTTATTGTGAATGGGAGTACGAGATTGATGATAAATTTTATAAGCATTGCGATACGGTAACCTGTTCGTTAGCTATCAGGGGATTCACTAACCATGCTACTATATGGTGGAATAGATTAGTGAAAGATCGAAAGTTTTATGGCAAACGACAGATTGATTCCTGGAGTGAATTAAAGTGGATCATGAGGATTCATTATGTCCCACCAGAATATTATGAGGGCATCGAGAGAAAGCTTCAACGATTGACACAGGGTACAATGTCCGTGGAAAAGTACTTCAACACCATGCTAGTACTTATGCACCGAGCTGATATCATTGAAAAAGAACGAGACATGGTAAAACGATTCTATTTTGGATTAAATGAAGAGATTGCCAACAACAAATTCCAGCCGTATGAAAATTTGATGGATTTTATCGAACAAGCAATCCGAATCGAACATCAACTATGACAGTCCACAACCCGTCAGATGTCATACTCATTCGTTGATATAGGTACATCACCAACTTCCACTTTTCATAACCCTACTAATAACCATGTCAACTCTAGTAGGACAAATTCGAAGGAAGAATACTCATCCCTAGTCCAAGGGGATAGTGCAGACAAACCATTGAGGAGTCATGGTACAGAGGCTGTCGAAAATCTACTCTTGCCCTATGACGAGGAAGAAATTCTCTATCCTGAAGAACAGTGGTGATATGATCTCGACTATGAGTTTTGAATCATATATGTGAATGCCCGATCGTGATTCTAGTAAGAACTCTGCAGTGCTTTGAATGTATTCTGAAATTACTCAAACAACAATGTAAGTAGAAATAGATAAATAAGAAATAGAAATAATGGGATGAAAGATATGTAGAAGGGGTGTAGGAAGAGTGATAGTTGTGATTATGGAAGAAAAAAAAATAAAAGATGAAAATGTA
Source organism: Hibiscus mutabilis (assembly GCA_019671005.1). Classification (NCBI taxonomy): domain Eukaryota; kingdom Viridiplantae; phylum Streptophyta; class Magnoliopsida; order Malvales; family Malvaceae; genus Hibiscus; species Hibiscus mutabilis. Next base: position 26,279,258 of record CM033741.1, read on the forward strand.
GGTGAAGATGATGGGGTGTTGGTGTTAAGATGAAGAAATTCAAAGGATGGATTGTGACCCCCTAACTATAAAGAGTTAGGAACCAGCAATATAATAAAGTGGAAATAAAGTGGTAGGATATGGAACGTGACCCACTAGCTATAGATGAGCTAGGAACCAACGCTATAACAAAAGGGAAATGGATGAAGACTACAAGACTAACTTGAAGCCGATAAAGTTCCACAAGAGAACAAGAATGAAAGCAATCTTTCAAAGATGTTTTATATATTCAAAAGTGTGTCTTACAATGATCCTAAAGATGCCTATTTATAGTAGAAGTAGGCAGAATATGAAAAGGTGTTACAAGAAAGATGAATGCTCATCTTAATGCACTTGAATACACATGAATGCTTTGTCCTTTCTTCTCATCTTCAAAGCTGATTAGTTTAGGACAAATTGAGGTTGAATTTAGTCATATTTTCGTCCAAATTAAGAAGGACTCTTGGGCTGCCTTGTTTTGCTATCATATGAAGAGAAAGGGGATGAATGTGGACAAGGATGAATGTAGACATCCTTGCTGTCCAGTTTAAGTGCAACTCTTCATCTTCCAAGCTGATTAATATGACTTGAATGTCATAAAAGGTGAGTTTCATCCAGCCTTCATTTCATGTCTCCTCAATGAATTTTGAAACCCCACTTGAATGGTGATAACATCAACCTTGAATGCCTTGAATTTGCTGAATTAAGATGGCCATCAATTGCTTGTCTCTTGGTAGAAGATGAAAGAACTCTTCCTTGGCTCAAATTCATTCAAATCATCCATGCATAAAATTCCCGTAATAAAAATTTCAGCCTGCACTGTCTTCAGTAAATCATTCGTATCTCAAGCTCCCGATATCGGATTGAGGTGATTCAAAAGGCATTGGAAAGCTAAGAGATGGAGGAATAACGTCAATTGATTTCTGGATCCAAACACGTCTGTATCGCATCCAGAATTGGAAGACATTCTGCTGATATTCTTGCATCTGGTAAAACCGTTCATCTTCCCTCATGCACCTAGACACAAAGGTAAACTTTATTCAATCTTTAATTGAAAACATGCATGTAAACAATTAAGAGTTAGTTTAATAAATGAGCTAGTTTGATGAATGAACTAGTTTAATTAATGAACTAACTTTATTCAATGAACTAATAATCTTGAATGAACTAGTTTAATCAATGAACTACTTAGTTAAATGAAGTGTATAACTAAATGAACTACATGTTTAAATGCAACGCATGCTTTAATGAACAACATGTTTATTGAATGCAATGAATGTTATGCAAACTTTAAATACTCATGCAAATTCATGCATAAGCAAAGTAAAGTGTTCCTCCCTTATTATTTCTTCTTTCTCACGTCCCAAGCTTGATGTAAACATATTTTCCATGGCTGCTTGGAACTCCTTGACCCTTGCTCGAGTAATGGGGCCACCTGGGTACTTCTCTGGGTCTTTGCCATTGACGTTCATATCAGTCCCTCCCTCTTTAAGGCGATTTGTCCCCAAATCGTCATCTACATCATAAGGAGATAGGTCAGCAACATTGAAGGTTGCACTAACATTAAACTCACCTGGAAGATCTAATTGATAGGCATTGTCATTGATCTTCTTGACTATTTGGAATGGTCCATCTCCCGAGGCATTAATTTGGACTTTCGTTGAGCCGGGAACCTTTCTTTCCTCATGTGCAGCCACACCCAATCCCCTGGCTCAAAGGAAATTCGCTTACGACCCTTATTTGCTTGCTGCTCATATTGCTTGGTTCGTTTTTCAATGTTCTCCCGCACTTGTTGATGAAGCTTCTTAACAAATTCAGCTTTATTAAGTCCATCTTTATTCACAATTTGATCAGCGGGTAATGGTAACAAGTCTATCGGTGTTAATGGATTGAATCCATACACCACTTCAAAAGCGTGCGCCCTGTAGTACTATGGATCGAACGGTTGTATGCAAACTCCACATGTGGTAAACTCTCCTCCCATGTTTTCAAATTCTTCCTAATGATGGATCAAGTAACATAGAAAGTACTCGGTTCACCACTTCAGTTTGGCCATCCGTTTGAGGGTGGCAAGTGGTGGAGAATAGTAACTTAGTACCAATCTTACTCCATAGGGCTCTCAAAAAGTGACTTAAGAACTTCACATCCCGATCAGACACAATAGTTCTTGGTATGCCATGTAACCTTAAGATTTCCCTGAAAAACAAAGTAGCAATATGTGAGGCATCATTAGTTTTGTTACAGGGAATGAAATGAGCCATTTTGGAGAATCTATCCACAACTACAAAGATGGAATCTTTGTTATTCTTAATGCGTGGAAGCCCTAGCACAAAATCCATTGAAATATCCATCCATGGTGCTTCCGGTATGGGTAGTGGTGTGTAAAGTCCATGTGGCATGACTTTAGATTTGGCCTTCCTGCAAGTGATGCATCGCTCACACAACCTCTCCACATCTCGTTTCATTTTAGGCCAATATAGGTGCTCTTGAAGTATAGCCAAAGTCTTTGCTATCCCAAAATGTCCCATTAATCCTCCTCCATGAGCTTCCTTAGTTAGCAATTCACGCATGGAACCTTGAGGGATGCATAGTCTTCCTTCCTTAAATAGGAAACCATCATGCTTATAGTATTTTTCAATTGACCCTTTCTCACAAGCTTTGTAAATCTCTCCAAAATCAGAGTCAGAGACATATAAGTCTTTAATAAAAACAAAACCCAATAACTTAGATTCCAAAGTGTTTAAAAGAATATACCTCCGTGACAATGCATCGGCAACTATATTCTCCTTACCTTTCTTGTACTTGATAACATATGGGAAAGTTTCAAGAAACTCCACCCATTTGGCATGCCTTTTGTTGAGTTTATGCTGCCCCGGATATGTTTCAATGCCTCATGATCAGTGTGAATGATGAACTCCTTAGGCCAAAGGTAATGTTGCCATGTTTCCATTGCCCTCACAAGAGCATACATCTCCTTGTCATAGGTAGGGTAATTAAGCGTAGCTCCACTTAATTTTTCACTGAAATAGGCTATAGGACGTCCACCTTGAGACAAAACTGCTCCAATTCCTACACCTGATGCATCACATTCAATTTCAAAAGTTAGATTAAAATCAGGTAGAGCAAGTAAAGGGGCATGTATTAAACAATCTTTAATGCTATTAAAGGACTTCTCTTGATCTTCCCCCCAAAAGAATTTAGAATTCTTCTTAATAACACTTGTTAGTGGGGCGGCTATGGTGCTGAAGTTGGGGACGAATCTTCGATAAAAACTTGCAAGTCCATGGAAGCTCCTAACTTGAGAAATGCTTGCTGGTTGTGGCCACTCTTCAATGGCTTTAACCTTCTCTTTGTCCACCTCCAAGCCTTCAGAACTCACAACGAAACCTAGGAAAACAACCCTGTCAGTACAAAATGTACATTTTTGTAAGTTAGCAAACAGTTTTTCCTTCCTCAAAACTAGCAAAACTGACCTTAAATGTTGAACATGTTCTTCCATGGTTTTACTATAGATTAGAATGTCATCAAAGTAAACCACACAAAACTTACCCAAGAATGGCATGATTCATTAACCTCATAAACGTGCTTGGAGCATTAGTTAAGCCAAAAGGCATAACCAACCACTCATAAAGGCCTTGCTTAGTTTTGAATGCTGTTTTCCACTCATCACCTTCCCGCATTCGTATTTGGTGGTAACCACTTTTAAGATCAATCTTGGAAAAGAGGTTAGAACCACTAAGCTCATCTAACATGTCATCTAAGCGAGGAATAGGGTGACGATACTTTACCGTAATTTTGTTTACCGCTCGGCAGTCCACACACATGCGCCAAGTTCCATCCTTCTTTGGCACAAGTAGAACCGCACGGCACATGGGCTAAGGCTTTTCCCTCACGTAGCCTTTTGACATCAACTCAGATACTTGCCTTTGCAACTCCTTAGTTTCTTCGGGGTTGCTTGATGCGCTGGTCGGTTTGGAATGACGGCTCCGGGAACAAAGTCTATTTAATGTTCTATGCCACGAATAGGTGGCAGCCCACTTGGTATTTCCTCCGGAAATAGGTCATCAAACTCCTGCAATAAAGACACAACAAAAGCAGGCAAATTTTGATCAAGGTAGTTAGTATTCAAGAAATTTTCCTTGTACATGAGCACAAGTGCTTCCTTTGCTGTCATTAAACTCTTTTTCAACTCTCTCTTTTTAGAAAGAATGCTGATTTTCCTTCCCTCATTTTGATCACACTCCTTTGCTTTTACCTCCATTTTGGTCTCTCTCTCTTTGGCTTTTTCAATTTTTCCTCTCAATAAAATTTGGTCTTCATGTATTTGTTTTGGAGAAAGTGGGGCTAAAGTGATCTTCTTTGTTTCATGGGTGAACGTATACCGGTTGGTATACCCGTCATGGATCACTCGCCTATCAAATTGCCAAGGCCTTCCAAGTAATAAATGGCTTGCGTGCATTGGAACGACATCGCATAATACCTCGTCTTTGTACTTCCCAATAGAGAAAACAATTCGAACTTGTTTGGTCACCTTGAGTTCTCCTCCATCGTTGAGCCATTGTAGCTTATAAGGTTGTGGATGCTTTGTTGTTGCCAAGCCAAGTGTATCTACCATTAAGGTACTAGCAACATTAGTGCAACTACCACCATCAATAATAACAAAGCATACCTTTCCTCCAACATGGCAACGAGTATGGAAGATATTTTCTCGTTGTTCATTTCCTCCAACGGATTGTACGTTTAGGCTTCTTTTGACAACAAGAACCTCTCCTTCCACGCCATACTCTAATTCTTCTTCTTCGATGGCAACATCTTCATTCTCATCCTCTTCTTGTTCCGATTCAACTTCTCCATCATCTCGAAAGAAGCATGGTGTTGCGGTTCGGACATTGGCTTGCAATGTGTGTCCACGCCCCAAACACTTAAAACATTGTATGTCACGGGAACGATTTGGAGTAGCGGTAGTCTTACCCTTGCTGGTTTCGGCAATGGGCTTACTTCCTTTCGGTGGTCCTCCTTTTTAGTGGGACGGTATTGGAGGAGTCTTCTTGTATGAACTTTGCCCCCATTTTGATGTTGAACTCCCATAAGATCGTGTGGCACCCTTTCTTTTGAGCTGTTTTTCCACTTTCATGGCCATATGCACCATGTCTTCCATCTCCACATAATGTTGCAACTTTCGACCACGTTCGCAATGTCCGGATTTAGTCCCGCTAGGAATCTTGCCATTGTGGCTTCTCGATCCTCGTCGATGTTGGCTCGAATCATGGACACCTCCATCTCTTTGTAGTAATCTTCAACACTTCGGTTACCTTGTGAAAGATTTTGAAGACGGTTGAATAACTCTCGATGGTAGTGGGTTGGAATGAATCGCCTTCGCATCACCGCTTTCATTTCATCCCATGTAGTGATAGGATGTTCTCCATTGCGTCTCCTACTTGATGTCAATTGATCCCACCATATTAGTGCATAATCCGTAAACTCAATGGCAGCGAGTTTTACCTTTTTAAGCTCTGAATAGTTATGGCACTCAAAAATGTGCTCAACCTTCTTTTCCCATGCAAGATAGGTTTCAGGATCCGTTCTTCCTTGAAAAGGAGGAATGGTAATCTTGATGTTGCTGAGATTATCGTCTACTACTCGTGGTCGAGCTCTCTGGCCTTGTTGTACCATGCTATGTTGGGATACTTGATCTTGCACATCATCTACTTCAACTTCTTCAGGATACTCCTCATTACCCTGATTAGCTTGTGAAATTTCAAGCTGGTCTATTCGTTCAATTAGGGGCTCCAATTGCTCTTGGATCATTTTGGCCATTGCTTGAAGCATAGCCTGATTTTGCAAATTGGGAACTCCTTCACCACTATGACCAGATCTTTGTGACATGTTAGATAAAGAAACAAAAGAAATTAAACCTTTAATATATGTGAATGCCTCGATCGATGATTCTAGTAATCATATATGAACTCTGCTAGTGCTTTGAATGTATTCTGAAATTACTCAAACAACAATGTAAGTAGAAATAGATAAATAAGAAATAGAAATAATGGATGAAAGATATGTAGAAGGGTGTAGGAAGAGTGATAGTTGTGATTATGGAAGAAAAAAAAATAAAGATGAAAATGTAGGTGAAGATGATGGGGTGTTGGCGTTAAGATGAAGAAATTCAAAGGATGGATTGTGACCCCCTAACTATAAAGAGTTAGGAACCAGCAATATAATAAAGTGGAAATGAAGTGGTAGGATATGGAACGTGACCCACTAGCTATAGATGAGCTAGGAACCAACGCTATAACAAAGGGAAATGGATGAAGACTACAAGACTAACTTGAAGCCGATAAAGTTCCACAAGAGAACAAGAATGAAAGCAATCTTTCAAAGATGTTTTATATATTCAAAGTGTGTCTTACAATGATCCTAAAGATGCCTATTTATAGTAGAAGTAGGCAGAATATGAAAAGTGTTACAAGAAAGATGAATGCTCATCTTAATGCACTTGAATACACATGAATGCTTTGTCCTTTCTTCTCATCTTCAAAGCTGATTAGTTTAGACAAATTGAGGTTGAATTTAGTCATATTTTCGTCCAAATTAAGAAGGACTCTTGGGCTGCCTTGTTTTGCTATCATATGAAGAAAGGGGATGAATGTGGACAAGGATGAATGTAGACATCCTTGCTGTCCAGTTTAAGTGCAACTCTTCATCTTCCAAGCTGATTAATATGACTTGAATGTCATAAAAGGTGAGTTTCATCCAGCCTTCATTTCATGTCTCCTCAATGAATTTTGAAACCCCCACTTGAATGGTGATAACATCAACCTTGAATGCCTTGAATTTGCTGAATTAAGATGGCCATCAATTGCTTGTCTCTTGGTAGAAGATGAAAGAACTCTTCCTTGGCTCAAATTCATTCAAATCATCCATGCATAAAATTCCCGTAATAAAAATTTCAGCCTGCACTGTCTTCAGTAAATCATTAAATATCTCAAGCTCCCGATATCGGATTGAGGTGATTCAAAAGGCATTGGAAAGCTAAGAGATGGAGGAATAACGTCAATTGATTTCTGGATCCAAACACGTCTGTATCGCATCCAGAATTGGAAGACATTCTGCTGATATTCTTGCATCTGGTAAAACCGTTCATCTTCCCTCATGCACCTAGACACAAAGGTAAACTTTATTCAATCTTTAATTGAAAACATGCATGTAAACAATTAAGAGTTAGTTTAATAAATGAGCTAGTTTGATGAATGAACTAGTTTAATTAATGAACTAACTTTATTCAATGAACTAATAATCTTGAATGAACTAGTTTAATCAATGAACTACTTAGTTAAATGAAGTGTATAACTAAATGAACTACATGTTTAAATGCAACGCATGCTTTAATGAACAACATGTTTATTGAATGCAATGAATGTTATGCAAACTTTAAATACTCATGCAAATTCATGCATAAGCAAAGTAAAGTGTTCCTCCTTATTATTTCTTCTTTCTCACGTCCCAAGCTTGATGTAAACATATTTTCCATGGCTGCTTGGAACTCCTTGGCCCTTGCTCGAGTAATGGGGCCACCTGGGTACTTCTCTGGGTCTTTGCCATTGGCGTTCATATCAGTCCCTCCCTCTTTAAGGCGATTTGTCCCCAAATCGTCATCTACATCATAAGGAGATAGGTCAGCAACATTGAAGGTTGCACTAACATTAAACTCACCTGGAAGATCTAATTGATAGGCATTGTCATTGATCTTCTTGACTATTTGGAATGGTCCATCTCCCGAGGCATTAATTTGGACTTTCGTTGGCAGGGAACCTTTCTTTCCTCATGTGCAGCCACACCCAATCCCCTGGCTCAAAGGAAATTCGCTTCGACCCTTATTTGCTTGCTGCTCATATTGCTTGGTTCGTTTTCAATGTTCTCCCGCACTTGTTGATGAAGCTTCTTAACAAATTCAGCTTTATTAAGTCCATCTTTATTCACAATTTGATCAGCGGGTAATGGTAACAAGTCTATCGGTGTTAATGGATTGAATCCATACACCACTTCAAAAAGCGTCGCCCTGTAGTACTATGGATCGAGCAGTTGTATGCAAACTCCACATGTGGTAAACTCTCCTCCCATGTTTTCAAATTCTTCCTAATGATGGATCAGTAACATAGAAAGTACTCGGTTCACCACTTCAGTTTGGCCATCCGTTTGAGGTGGCAAGTGGTGGAGAATAGTAACAGTACCAATCTTACTCCATAGGGCTCTCAAAAGTGACTTAAGAACTTCACATCCCGATCAGACACAATAGTTCTTGGTATGCCATGTAACCTTAAGATTTCCCTGAAAAACAAAGTAGCAATATGTGAGGCATCATTAGTTTTATTCTGAGGGAATGAAATGAAACCATTTTGGAGAATCTATCACAACTACAAAAATGGAATCTTTGTTATTCTTAATGCGTGGAAGCCCTAGCACAAAATCCATTGAAATATCCATCCATGGTGCTTCGGTATGGGTAGTGGTGTGTAAAGTCCATGTGGCATGACTTTAGATTTGGCCTTCCTGCAAGTGATGCATCGCTCACACAACCTCTCCACATCTCGTTTCATTTTAGGCCAATATAGGTGCTCTTGAAGTATAGCCAAAGTCTTTGCTATCCCAAAATGTCCCATTAATCCTCCTCCATGAGCTTCCTTAGTTAGCAATTCACATGGAACCTTGAGGATGCATAGTCTTCCTTCCTTAAATAGGAAACCATCATGCTTATAGTATTATTTTCAATTGACCTTTTCTCACAAGCTTTGTAAATCTCTCCAAAATCAGTCAGAGACATATAAGTCTTTAATAAAAACAAAACCCAATAACTTAGATTCCAAAGTGTTTAAAAGAATATACCTCCGTGACAATGCATCGGCAACTATATTCTCCTTACCTTTCTTGTACTTGATAACATATGGGAAAGTTTCAAAAACTCCACCCATTGGCATGCCTTTTGTTGAGTTTATGCTGCCCCGGATATGTTTCAATGCCTCATGATCAGTGTGAATGATGAACTCCTTAGGCCAAAGGTAATGTTGCCATGTTTCCATTGCCCTCACAAGAGCATACATCTCCTTGTCATAGGTAGGGTAATTAAGCGTAGCTCACTTAATTTTCACTGAAATAGGCTATAGGACGTCCACCTTGAGACAAAACTGCTCCAATTCCTACACCTGATGCATCACATTCAATTTCAAAGTTAGATTAAAATCAGGTAGAGCAAGTAAAGGGGCATGTATTAAACAATCTTTAATGCTATTAAAGGACTTCTCTTGATCTTCCCCCAAAAGAATTTAGAATTCTTCTTAATAACACTTGTTAGTGGGGCGGCTATGGTGCTGAAGTTGGGGACGAATCTTGATAAAAACTTGCAAGTCCATGGAAGCTCTAACTTGAAAATGCTTGCTGGTCGTGGCCACTCTTCAATGGCTTTAACCTTCTCTTTGTCCACCTCAAGCCTTGAACTCACAGCGAAACCTAGGAAAACAACCCTGTCAGTACAAAATGTACATTTTTGTAAGTTAGCAAACAGTTTTCCTTCCTCAAAACTAGCAAAACTGACCTTAAATGTTGAACATGTTCTTCCATGGTTTTACTATAGATTAGAATGTCATCAAAGTAAACCACACAAAACTTACCCAAGAATGGCCTAAGAACATGATTCATTAACCTCATAAACGTGCTTGGAGCATTAGTTAAGCCAAAAGGCATAACCAACCACTCATAAAAAGGCCTTGCTTAGTTTTGAATGCTGTTTTCCTCATCACCTTCCCGCATTCGTATTTGGTGGTAACCACTTTTAAGATCAATCTTGGAAAGAGGTTAGAACCACTAAGCTCATCTAACATGTCATCTAAGCGAGGAATAGGGTGTGATACTTTACCGTAATTTTGTTTACCGCTCGGCAGTCCACACACATGCGCCAAGTTCCATCCTTCTTTGGCACAAGTAGAACCGGCCGCGGCACATGGGCTAAGGCTTTCCCTCACGTAGCCTTTTGACATCAACTCAGATACTTGCCTTTGCAACTCCTTAGTTTCTTGGGGTTGCTTGATGCGCTAGTCGGTTTGGAATGGCGGCTCAGGGAACAAAGTCTATTTGATGTTCTATGCCACGAATAGGTGGCAGCCCATAGTATTTCCTCCGGAAATAGGTCATCAAACTCCTGCAATAAAGACACAACAAAAGCAGGCAAATTTTGATCAAGGTAGTTAGTATTCAAGAAATTTTCCTTGTACATGAGCACAAGTGCTTCCTTTGCTGTCATTAAACTCTTTTCAACTCTCTCTCTTTAGAAAGAATGCTGATTTTCCTTCCCTCATTTTGATCACACTCCTTTGCTTTTACCTCCATTTTGGTCTCTCTCTCTTTGGCTTTTCAATTTTTTCCTCTCAATAAAATTTGGTCTTCATGTATTTGTTTTGGAGAAAGTGGGGCTAAAGTGATCTTCTTTGCTTCATGGGTGAGCGTATATACGGTTGGTATACCCGTCATGGATCACTCGCCTATCAAATTGCCAAGGCCTTCCAAGTAATAAATGGCTTGCGTGCATTGGAGCGACATCGCATAATACCTCGTCTTTGTACTTCCCAATAGAAAACAATTCGAACTTGTTTGGTCACCTTGAGTTCTCCTCCATCGTTGAGCCATTGTAGCTTATAAGGTTGTGGATGCTTTGTTGTTGCCAAGCCAAGTGTATCTACCATTAAGGTACTAGCAACATTAGTGCAACTACCACCATCAATAATAACAAAGCATACCTTTCCTCCAACATGGCAGCAGTATGGAAGATATTTTCTCGTTGTTCATTTCCTCCAACGGATTATGCGTTTAGGCTTCTTTTGACAACAAGAACCTCTCCTTCCACGCCATACTCTAATTCTTCTTCTTGATGGCAACATCTTCATTCTCATCCTCTTCTTGTTCGATTCAACTTCTCCATCATCTCGAAGAAGCATGGTGTTGCGGTTCGGACATTGGCTTACAATGTGTCCACGCCCCAAACACTTAAAACATTGTATGTCACGGGAGCGATTTGGAGTAGCGGTAGTCTTACCCTTGCTGGTTTTGACAATGGGCTTACTTCCTTTCGGTGGTCCTCCTTTTTTTAGTGGGACGGTATTGGAGGAGTCTTCTTGTATGAACTTTGCCCCCATTTTGATGTTGAACTCCCATAAGATCGTGTGCACCCTTTCTTTTGAGCTGTTTTCCACTTTCATGGCCATATGCCATGTCTTCCATCTCCACATAATGTTGCAACTTTCGACCACGTTACGCAATGTCGGTTTAGTCCCGCTAGGAATCTTGCCATTGTGGCTTCTCGATCCTCGTCGATGTTGGCTCGAATCATGGACACCTCCATCTCTTTGTAGTAATCTTCAACACTTGATTTACCTTGTGAAAGATTTTGAAGGCGGTTGAATAACTCTCGATGGTAGTGGGTTGGAATGAATAAGCTTAGCATCACCACTTTCATTTCATCCCATGTAGTGATAGGATGTTCTCCATTCGTCTCTCCTACTTGATGTCAATTGATCCCACCATATTAGTGCATAATCCGTAAACTCAATGGCAGCGAGTTTTACCTTTTTAAGCTCTGAATAGTTATGGCACTCAAAAATGTGCTCAACCTTCTTTTCCCATGCAAGATAGGTTTCAGGATCCGTTCTTCCTTGAAAAGGAGGAATGGTAATCTTGATGTTGCTGAGATTATCGTCTACTCGTGGTCGAGCTCTCTGGCCTTGTTGTACCATGCTATGTTGGGATACTTGATCTTGCACATCATCTACTTCAACTTCTTGAGGATACTCCTCATTACCTGATTAGCTTGTGAAATTTCAAGCTGGTCTATTCGTTCAATTAGGGGCTCAATTGCTCTTGGATCATTTTGGCCATTGCTTGAAGCATAGCCTGATTTTGCAAATTGGGAACTCCTTCACCACTATGACCAGATCTTTGTGACATGTTAGATAAAAACAAAAGAAATTAAACCTTACTAACACAAAATCTCACCTTTCCACTCCAAAAATGCACACTCACACTCGTGTTTCACTCAGGTTAGGCTTTTCCCCTTAATGCACACTCATGCCTTTTACCACTCGTGCTTTATTTTCAAGTCCTTTTGGAACTTCCTCAAGGCTTACAAGTGTCTCGTGGACTTGGCTGAAACAATTCTAGCTTGGTAGGAGAATGATGAATAATAAAAGGATAATGGCTTCAAAAAAAGAATTACTAAGAATAGGTAAAGGAATTTGTAATTCAGCAATAAGAAATGATGTATTGTAATTTTTTTTAAACAAGAATAGACTGCTCCCTCCCTCTTTAAGATTTTTTTTTTGATTTTTTTTTTTTGATTTTTTTTACTAACCGGGAGAGAAAAAAATAATAAACTTGAATCGTCTAGGCTCTGATGCCAAATGATATGATCTCGACTATGAGTTTTGAATCATATATGTGAATGCCCGATCGTGATTCTAGTAAGAACTCTGCAGTGCTTTGAATGTATTCTGAAATTACTCAAACAACAATGTAAGTAGAAATAGATAAATAAGAAATAGAAATAATGGGATGAAAGATATGTAGAAGGGGTGTAGGAAGAGTGATAGTTGTGATTATGGAAGAAAAAAAAAAAAAAATGAAAATGTAGGTGAAGATGATGGGGTGTTGGCGTTAAGATGAAGAAATTCAAAGGATGGATTGTGACCCCCTAACTATAAAGAGTTAGGAACCAGCAATATAATAAAGTGGAAATGAAGTGGTAGGATATGGAGCGTGACCCACTAGCTATAGATGAGCTAGGAACCAACGCTATAACAAAGGGAAATGGATGAAGACTACAAGACTAACTTGAAGCCGATAAAGTTCCACAAGAGAACAAGAATGAAAGCAATCTTTCAAAGATGTTTTATATATTCAAAGTGTGTCTTACAATGATCCTAAAGATGCCTATTTATAGTAGAAGTAGGCAGAATATGAAAAGGTGTTACAAGAAAGATGAATGCTCATCTTAATGCACTTGAATACACATGAATGCTTTGTCCTTTCTTCTCATCTTCAAAGCTGATTAGTTTAGACAAATTGAGGTTGAATTTAGTCATATTTTCGTCCAAATTAAGAAGGACTCTTGGGCTGCCTTGTTTTGCTATCATATGAAGAAAAAAGGGGATGAATGTGGACAAGGATGAATGTAGACATCCTTGCTGTCAGTTTAAGTGCAACTCTTCATCTTTCAAGCTGATTAATATGACTTGAATGTCATAAAAGGTGAGTTTCATCAGCCTTCATTTCATGTCTCCTCAATGAATTTTGAAACCCCACTTGAATGGTGATAACATCAACCTTGAATGCCTTGAATTTGCTGAATTAAGATGGCCATCAATTGCTTGTCTCTTGGTAGAAGATGAAAGAACTCTTCCTTGGCTCAAATTCATTCAAATCATCCATGCATAAAATTCCCGTAATAAAAATTTCAGCCTGCACTGTCTTCAGTAAATCATTACGTATCTCAAGCTCCCGATATCGGATTGAGGTGATTCAAAAGGCATTGGAAAGCTAAGAGATGGAGGAATAACGTCAATTGATTTCTGGATCCAAACACGTCTGTATCGCATCCAGAATTGGAAGACATTCTGCTGATATTCTTGCATCTGGTAAAACCGTTCATCTTCCCTCATGCACCTAGACACAAAGGTAAACTTTATTCAATCTTTAATTGAAAACATGCATGTAAACAATTAAGAGTTAGTTTAATAAATGAGCTAGTTTGATGAATGAACTAGTTTAATTAATGAACTAACTTTATTCAATGAACTAATAATCTTGAATGAACTAGTTTAATCAATGAACTACTTAGTTAAATGAAGTGTATAACTAAATGAACTACATGTTTAAATGCAACGCATGCTTTAATGAACAACATGTTTATTGAATGCAATGAATGTTATGCAAACTTTAAATACTCATGCAAATTCATGCATAAGCAAAGTAAAGTGTTCCTCCTTATTATTTCTTCTTTCTCACGTCCCAAGCTTGATGTAAACATATTTTCCATGGCTGCTTGGAACTCCTTGGCCCTTGCTCGAGTAATGGGGCCACCTGGGTACTTCTCTGGGTCTTTGCCATTGGCGTTCATATCAGTCCCTCCCTCTTTAAAGGCGATTTGTCCCCAAATCGTCATCTACATCATAAGGAGATAGGTCAGCAACATTGAAGGTTGCACTAACATTAAACTCCTGGAAGATCTAATTGATAGGCATTGTCATTGATCTTCTTGACTATTTGGAATGGTCCATCTCCCGAGGCATTAATTTGGACTTTCGTTGGGCAGGGAACCTTTCTTTCCTCATGTGCAGCCACACCCAATCCCCTGGCTCAAAGGAAATTAAACTTCGACCCTTATTTGCTTGCTGCTCATATTGCTTGGTTCGTTTTCAATGTTCTCCCGCACTTGTTGATGAAGCTTCTTAACAAATTCAGCTTTATTAAGTCCATCTTTATTCACAATTTGATCAGCGGGTAATGGTAACAAGTCTATCGGTGTTAATGGATTGAATCCATACACCACTTCAAAAAAGCGTCGCCCTGTAGTACTATGGATCGAGCGGTTGTATGCAAACTCCACATGTGGTAAACTCTCCTCCCATGTTTTCAAATTCTTCCTAATGATGGATCGAAGTAACATAGAAAGTACTCGGTTCACCACTTCAGTTTGGCCATCCGTTTGAGGTGGTGGCAAGTGGTGGAGAATAGTAACAGTACCAATCTTACTCCATAGGGCTCTCAAAAGTGACTTAAGAACTTCACATCCCGATCAGACACAATAGTTCTTGGTATGCCATGTAACCTTAAGATTTCCCTGAAAAACAAAGTAGCAATATGTGAGGCATCATTAGTTTTGTTACAGGGAATGAAATGAGCCATTTTGGAGAATCTATCCACAACTACAAAGATGGAATCTTTGTTATTCTTAATGCGTGGAAGCCCTAGCACAAAATCCATTGAAATATCCATCCATGGTGCTTCGGTATGGGTAGTGGTGTGTAAAGTCCATGTGGCATGACTTTAGATTTGGCCTTCCTGCAAGTGATGCATCGCTCACACAACCTCTCCACATCTCGTTTCATTTTAGGCCAATATAGGTGCTCTTGAAGTATAGCCAAAGTCTTTGCTATCCCAAAATGTCCCATTAATCCTCCTCCATGAGCTTCCTTAGTTAGCAATTCACATGGAACCTTGAGGATGCATAGTCTTCCTTCCTTAAATAGGAAACCATCATGCTTATAGTATTTTCAATTGACCCTTTCTCACAAGCTTTGTAAATCTCTCCAAAATCAGAGTCAGAGACATATAAGTCTTTAATAAAAACAAAACCCAATAACTTAGATTCCAAAGTGTTTAAAAGAATATACCTCCGTGACAATGCATCGGCAACTATATTCTCCTTACCTTTCTTGTACTTGATAACATATGGGAAAGTTTCAAAAACTCCACCCATTTGGCATGCCTTTTGTTGAGTTTATGCTGCCCCGGATATGTTTCAATGCCTCATGATCAGTGTGAATGATGAACTCCTTAGGCCAAAGGTAATGTTGCCATGTTTCCATTGCCCTCACAAGAGCATACATCTCCTTGTCATAGGTAGGGTAATTAAGCGTAGCTCACTTAATTTTCACTGAAATAGGCTATAGGACGTCCACCTTGAGACAAAACTGCTCCAATTCCTACACCTGATGCATCACATTCAATTTCAAAGTTAGATTAAAATCAGGTAGAGCAAGTAAAGGGGCATGTATTAAACAATCTTTAATGCTATTAAAGGACTTCTCTTGATCTTCCCCCAAAAAAATTTAGAATTCTTCTTAATAACACTTGTTAGTGGGGCTATGGTGCTGAAGTTGGGGGCGAATCTTGATAAAAACTTGCAAGTCCATGGAAGCTCTAACTTGAAAATGCTTGCTGGTCGTGGCCACTCTTCAATGGCTTTAACCTTCTCTTTGTCCACCTCAAGCCTTCAGAACTCACAACGAAACCTAGGAAAACAACCCTGTCAGTACAAAATGTACATTTTTGTAAGTTAGCAAACAGTTTTTCCTTCCTCAAAACTAGCAAAACTGACCTTAAATGTTGAACATGTTCTTCCATGGTTTTACTATAGATTAGAATGTCATCAAAGTAAACCACACAAAACTTACCCAAGAATGGCCTAAGAACATGATTCATTAACCTCATCATAAACGTGCTTGGAGCATTAGTTAAGCCAAAAGGCATAACCAACCACTCATAAAGGCCTTGCTTAGTTTTGAATGCTGTTTTCCACTCATCACCTTCCCGCATTCGTATTTGGTGGTAACCACTTTTAAGATCAATCTTGGAAAGAGGTTAGAACCACTAAGCTCATCTAACATGTCATCTAAGCGAGGAATAGGGTGTGATACTTTACCGTAATTTTGTTTACCGCTCGGCAGTCCACACACATGCGCCAAGTTCCATCCTTCTTTGGCACAAGTAGAACCGGCACGGCACATGGGCTAAGGCTTTCCCTCACGTAGCCTTTTGACATCAACTCAGATACTTGCCTTTGCAACTCCTTAGTTTCTTGGGGTTGCTTGATGCGCTAGTCGGTTTGGAATGACGGCTCAGGGAACAAAGTCTATTTGATGTTCTATGCCACGAATAGGTGGCAGCCCACTTAGTATTTCCTCCGGAAATAGGTCATCAAACTCCTGCAATAAAGACACAACAAAAAAGCAGGCAAATTTTGATCAAGGTAGTTAGTATTCAAGAAATTTTCCTTGTACATGAGCACAAGTGCTTCCTTTGCTGTCATTAAACTCTTTTTCAACTCTCTCTCTTTAGAAAGAATGCTGATTTTCCTTCCCTCATTTTGATCACACTCCTTTGCTTTTACCTCCATTTTGGTCTCTCTCTCTTTGGCTTTTTCAATTTTTCCTCTCAATAAAATTTGGTCTTCATGTATTTGTTTTGGAGAAAGTGGGGCTAAAGTGATCTTCTTTGCTTCATGGGTGAGCGTATACGGTTGGTATACCCGTCATGGATCACTCGCCTATCAAATTGCCAAGGCCTTCCAAGTAATAAATGGCTTGCGTGCATTGGAGCGACATCGCATAATACCTCGTCTTTGTACTTCCCAATAGAAAACAATTCGAACTTGTTTGGTCACCTTGAGTTCTCCTCCATCGTTGAGCCATTGTAGCTTATAAGGTTGTGGATGCTTTGTTGTTGCCAAGCCAAGTGTATCTACCATTAAGGTACTAGCAACATTAGTGCAACTACCACCATCAATAATAACAAAGCATACCTTTCCTCCAACATGGCAGCGAGTATGGAAGATATTTTCTCGTTGTTCATTTCCTCCAACGGTTATGCGTTTAGGCTTCTTTTGACAACAAGAACCTCTCCTTCCACGCCATACTCTAATTCTTCTTCTTGATGGCAACATCTTCATTCTCATCCTCTTCTTGTTCGATTCAACTTCTCCATCATCTCGAAGAAGCATGGTGTTGCGGTTCGGACATTGGCTTGCAATGTGTCCACGCCCCAAACACTTAAAACATTGTATGTCACGGGAGCGATTTGGAGTAGCGGTAGTCTTACCCTTGCTGGTTTCGACAATGGGCTTACTTCCTTTCGGTGGTCCTCCTTTTTAGTGGGACGGTATTGGAGGAGTCTTCTTGTATGAACTTTGCCCCCATTTGATGTTGAACTCCCATAAGATCGTGTGGCACCCTTTCTTTTGAGCTGTTTTCCACTTTCATGGCCATATGCACCATGTCTTCCATCTCCACATAATGTTGCAACTCGACCACGTTCGCAATGTCGGATTTAGTCCCGCTAGGAATCTTGCCATTGTGGCTTCTCGATCCTCGTCGATGTTGGCTCGAATCATGGACACCTCCATCTCTTTGTAGTAATCTTCAACACTTGGTTTACCTTGTGAAAGATTTTGAAGACGGTTGAATAACTCTCGATGGTAGTGGGTTGGAATGAATCGCCTTCGCATCACCGCTTTCATTTCATCCCATGTAGTGATAGGATGTTCTCCATTCGTCTCCTACTTGATGTCAATTGATCCCACCATATTAGTGCATAATCCGTAAACTCAATGGCAGCGAGTTTTACCTTTTAAGCTCTGAATAGTTATGGCACTCAAAAATGTGCTCAACCTTCTTTTCCCATGCAAGATAGGTTTCAGGATCCGTTCTTCCTTGAAAAGGAGGAATGGTAATCTTGATGTTGCTGAGATTATCGTCTACTCGTGGTCGAGCTCTCTGGCCTTGTTGTACCATGCTATGTTGGGATACTTGATCTTGCACATCATCTACTTCAACTTCTTGGGGATACTCCTCATTACCCTGATTAGCTTGTGAAATTTCAAGCTGGTCTATTCGTTCAATTAGGGGCTCCAATTGCTCTTGGATCATTTTGGCCATTGCTTGAAGCATAGCCTGATTTTGCAAATTGGGAACTCCTTCACCACTATGACCAGATCTTTGTGACATGTTAGATAAAGAAACAAAAGAAATTAAACCTTACTAACACAAAATCTCACCTTTCCACTCCAAAGAAAATGCACTCACACTCGTGTTTCACTCGGGTTAGGCTTTTCCCCTTAATGCACACTCATGCCTTTTACCACTCGTGCTTTATTTTCAAGTCCTTTTGGGAACTTCCTCAAGGCTTACAAGTGTCTCGTGGACTTGGCTGAAACAATTCTAGCTTGGTAGGAGAATGATGAATAATAAAAGGATAATGGCTTCAAAAAGAAAGAATTACTAAGAATAGGTAAAGGAATTTGTAATTCAGCAATAAGAAATGATGTATTGTAATTTTTTTAAACAAGAATAGACTGCTCCCTCCCTCTTTAAGATTTTTTTTTTTTTTTTTTTTTGATTTTTTTTTTACTAACCGGGAGAGAAAAAATAATACGCTTACTGAATCGTCTAGGCTCTGATACCAAATGATATGATCTCGACTATGAGTTTTGAATCATATATGTGAATGCCCGATCGTGATTCTAGTAAGAACTCTGCATGCTTTGAATGTATTCTGAAATTACTCAAACAACAATGTAAGTAGAAATAGATAAATAAGAAATAGAAATAATGGGATGAAAGATATGTAGAAGGGGTGTAGGAAGAGTGATAGTTGTGATTATGGAAGAAAAAAAAAAAAATAAAAGATGAAAATGTAGGTGAAGATGATGGGGTGTTGGCGTTAAGATGAAGAAATTCAAAGGATGGATTGTGACCCCCTAACTATAAAGAGTTAGGAACCAGCAATATAATAAAGTGGAAATGAAGTGGTAGGATATGGAACGTGACCCACTAGCTATAGATGAGCTAGGAACCAACGCTATAACAAAGGGAAATGGATGAAGACTACAAGACTAACTTGAAGCGATATAAAGTTCCACAAGAGAACAAGAATGAAAGCAATCTTTCAAAGATGTTTTATATATTCAAAAGTGTGTCTTACAATGATCCTAAAGATGCCTATTTATAGTAGAAGTAGGCAGAATATGAAAAGGTGTTACAAGAAAGATGAATGCTCATCTTAATGCACTTGAATACACATGAATGCTTTGTCCTTTCTTCTCATCTTCAAAGCTGATTAGTTTAGACAAATTGAGGTTGAATTTAGTCATATTTTCGTCCAAATTAAGAAGGACTCTTGGGCTGCCTTGTTTTGCTATCATATGAAGAGAAGGGGATGAATGTGGACAAGGATGAATGTAGACATCCTTGCTGTCCAGTTTAAGTGCAACTCTTCATCTTCCAAGCTGATTAATATGACTTGAATGTCATAAAAGGTGAGTTTCATCCAGCCTTCATTTCATGTCTCCTCAATGAATTTTGAAACCCCCACTTGAATGGTGATAACATCAACCTTGAATGCCTTGAATTTGCTGAATTAAGATGGCCATCAATTGCTTGTCTCTTGGTAGAAGATGAAAGAACTCTTCCTTGGCTCAAATTCATTCAAATCATCCATGCATAAAATTCCCGTAATAAAAATTTCAGCCTGCACTGTCTTCAGTAAATCATTAAGTATCTCAAGCTCCCGATATCGGATTGAGGTGATTCAAAAGGCATTGGAAAGCTAAGAGATGGAGGAATAACGTCAATTGATTTCTGGATCCAAACACGTCTGTATCGCATCCAGAATTGGAAGACATTCTGCTGATATTCTTGCATCTGGTAAAACCGTTCATCTTCCCTCATGCACCTAGACACAAAGGTAAACTTTATTCAATCTTTAATTGAAAACATGCATGTAAACAATTAAGAGTTAGTTTAATAAATGAGCTAGTTTGATAAATGAACTAGTTTAATTAATGAACTAACTTTATTCAATGAACTAATAATCTTGAATGAACTAGTTTAATCAATGAACTACTTAGTTAAATGAAGTGTATAACTAAATGAACTACATGTTTAAATGCAACGCATGCTTTAATGAACAACATGTTTATTGAATGCAATGAATGTTATGCAAACTTTAAATACTCATGCAAATTCATGCATAAGCAAAGTAAAGTGTTCCTCCCTTATTATTTCTTCTTTCTCACGTCCCAAGCTTGATGTAAACATATATTCCATGGCTGCTTGGAACTCCTTGGCCCTTGCTCGAGTAATGGGGCCACCTGGGTACTTCTCTGGGTCTTTGCCATTGACGTTCATATCAAGTGGGAAGATGCTGACTTGCCGTGTTGTGACAAAGAAAATGATCACCATTCAACAGCAAATACCGACGATGATGCGAATGAGTTGCCTTATGACCCAAATAAGACCGATGATTATGCTGCCAATGAAAAGGAACTCGTACATAACATGGCTGAAGGAGACTCGAAACAAGAATCCTTCGGCTCAACTTATCTCCCATGGTACTTTAATGACCTAGTCCTCATCACCGATTCAGATTCGGGGATGAATCTTTTTGAGCAGTGGGGGAATGATACAGGCATAGGAGGGCTGTAAATATACATTAAAGACAAGAAGTTGACATTGTTTCACATGCCCGATTTTCTTCCCTTTGATACTTTAGATTCGGGGACGAATCCTTTTGAGGAAGGAGAGGATGATACATGCATGGGAGGGCTGGAAAGATGCATTGAAGACAAGAAGATGAAACTGTTTTCTAAGTCTGAAAAATCAGTTGACTTGAGGCGACTTTTCGAATGGGATCCGGGCATTTCTGGGTTGAGTTGTCTTCTAACAAATTGACCGTCATTTAGTTATCTTTCCAACGCATCTTGAAACGTGTCAATCGGACATCGGAAGCTCGAGATACGTTCATTTACTGAAGACTGCGCAAGCAGAAAACTGGATACTGGCTAACTACGGGATTTGTAAAATTCAGCCCAAAAGCTAATTTATAAAGCTTTTGGACGAATTAGACTTAGCCCAACCTAATTATTAACATTTAAATTATGTTTTTAGGGTTTTATATACTTTAGGAACTAGCCACCCTTCTCTTAAGCCGTTAGATCAAGTCCAATTTAATGGACCAGATTTCTTTGTTTATTTTATTCATTATTAGCTTTAGGTTAAAGCCATCCTTCATCTATAAAAGGATAATGCTTTCTTCTTTGTTTTTCAGATTTTCATTGATTAATAAAAAGTTCTCTTTTGAGATTTTAGTATTCTTTGAATACGTGTTTGCAGGTGTTCGGTAAACTTGTCTAGATGCCATCTTCAATGTTTCAACCGGGTTGATTGTTGTTAATCTTCACACTCCAAGTTGCCTAGTCAATTGCGATTAGGAGGGTCGGTAAGAGCCATATCACGGAGGTTTCCTATTCAATTGCGAGTTGGAGGGCTCCACGGGGCAAATTCTCTTCAATTCCACAAGCCATTGTCACCTTCTACAAACAACCACCAACGCCATTGTCATTCAATTCAAAGCTGAAAATTTTCAGATTTTAATTCTCTATCCTTTTACTTATCTTTATTAATCTTTTATAGTTTTTCCTTCTTATTCATCATCTAATTAACCATCTCCCCTTTGTTTCTTTGATTTTTTTCATCTTAATTACAAAATTTTCAAGAAAAGCCCAACTAGTTTCTCTTGAATTTTCAGATTTGTGCCTAAACTTCCTTGTTCGAGTCTAAAGCCCTAGGTTTGCTTCCAAGTCATCAAATTGAAGGTTCCTACGTCCCTAGGAAGCCTCATATTAGGAGGAATGCTTACCACATGTGGAATTTGCCTATAATAGATCGGTTCATTCGACAACAAAATGTTCGTCATTTGAAGTGGTATACGGTTTTAATCCCCTAACTCATCTGGATCTCTTACCTCATGAACAAGTTATGAACAAAGATGGCAAGGCTAAGGTAGAGTTTGTGAAGAAACTACACCAACAGGTCCGAGAGAATATAGAGAGAAGAACCCGCCAATATGAACAAAAATCCAAGAAGGGACATAAGCACCTTACCTTTAAAGTTGGAGAATGGGTTTGAGTTCATTTTCGAAGGGAAAGATTTCTAAATCAAAGGAAATCCAAGTTACTACCATGAGGAGACGGTCCTTTTCAAGTGGTTGAGAAAGTGAATGACGATGCCTACAAATTGGACCTATCGGGAGAATATAGCATGAGCGCAACCTTTAATGTTTAAACCTCTCTGCATTTGAAGACAGTGACGATTTGGGGACAAATCACCTTAAAGAAGGGGGATGATGTGAGCACGCCGCCACAAGATCCAAAAGTTATGCCACCAGGACCTATTACCCGATCAAAGGCCAAACAACTCAGGGAAGTATTTTCTCATAAATGCATTTTAGCCTATGGGTCAAATGATCTGGGCACCTCCCCAGGCCTAAGTCCCTCTAAGATGGTGGCAAGCACACCCCATTCACTCATTGCACTCTTGCAACTAAGTAGCTCTTCCTTGAGCTCATTCACCTCGATCCGCAAAGCCTTCACCTCGGCTTCGCAAGCATTACTCTGTCGAACTATCTCTACCTCGTTGCGAACTCGCCGCGTCTCGTCCTTGAACATGTCCTCCATGGACTCTAATCTTTCCAAGACACCCTGGATCTCCTTCATGGACTCCATGGTTTCTTTGAGGGAGAAATCTTGGTTGTTCAACATCTCGCTCATGACGTCGTATTCCTTCCTGAAAGAATCAAACGTTTGAGTAGAAACATAATCTCTTTGTCTTACCTCGTTCAATATCTTCCATTTTGATGCCATCTCGGTCACTTCTTTGCCACGAACTAGCTTTCTCATTTTGACTAGCTCGAATGCAAATCCTCGTCTAACTTGACTGCAACACCAAGTAGGCTCGAACGCAAGCCCCCTCGTCTCGCTCTGATACCACTTGTCACGGGGCTAGGGCTCAACCCTAGTGGATCCGTGTGGCCTTAGACGCCTTTGACGCTAATTGGTCGATTCACAAGCCTAAGTAAGCCTTCAACCAGCCTTGCGAGTACTCCTACTCGACAACGGCTCGGACAAGCCCTCCAGGCTTCGATGGATGCGGAAGTGCTTTAAGCACTATGGTGGCTACTCTTGGCCACTCGAGAGGCAACTAGCTCAAAGAACTTTAGAAACAAAGACAATTGAAAGGAACAAGAGGAGAACTAGAGTAAATGCCTCAGAGTCTTATTACACTTATCAAATGAGAGAATGAATGGAATGATGGATGCTGGATTGGATGATTGGTGATTACAAATGAGAGTGGGAGGCTCTCTATTTATAGTTGAGATCCCACTCAATCAATGGTCCGGATCGATTTACATGGATGGCCAGGATTAGCCCAAATCCTTACAAGAATCTCTAATCTAGGAAAGAATATCAAATCCTACCTAATTACATCAATTAGTAGTTTTCTTTCCTTAGATAGTTGATCACACCCGATATGGCAAGATTCCTCCTTTGACTCATTGTCTCCTGCCATTTCTGAAAAGCTAGTGTAATCGGGCTCTCTAGCATTCTCCAAGTATTGGTCCAAGTCTGGTGGTCTTGGCAAGTCCGATGATCCACTTTGAACCTCTTGGGCAGATCCTTGCGCAACTGTCTCGGACCAAAAGGTTTGGGCCGTGACATTAACTAAGTGCGAGTTTGGGTTAAAATTTTTAAATTGCAAAATGAAATACCTGTTAGCATTAGATTATGAATGGTAATTCGAATGATCTAGATTTCATTTCTATTTAAAAATTTAAGATAATTCAAAATTTTTAAGTCTAAAAGAGTTTCATTCTAATTATCTCTATTTGAAATTCTACACTAAATAGAACAATTAAATATAATAAAATAATTAAATTAATTTTTCAACTAACAAAAATATTATTATATATTGGATGCTTCATCCAATAAAAGACATTGGTACGAGGGAACCCACATATGAATTAAAAAATGGTACAATGAAAACAACAAACATTGGTACGAGGGAACCCACATATTGGATTGGATTTCACTTGTTGTACTGCACATCTAGGTTATGATGATCTAGACTTAAGCTTTGCACAGATCATGTATGAGGTTCGACGTATTTCGTTATCTTCCATAGGTTGTTTATCCTCTTCAATCATGATACACGGATCCTCCAGTTACATTCCTGATGTTTGTGGACACATTCAAAAATATATTTGTCCGCCTCATTTTTCTTCACTGAAGAAATAGCGAAAGCAAAAAAACTGTGTGAGAGGATAAAACAAAAAAGATTGGAAGCACAAAAGGCTGAATCAATTGACCACCCGAAGGGAACCAACCATGAAGATATCCCAAAACCATAAGGTACACATGATTCTCTTCGTACTTCTACTTCTAGCATTCGTGCAAATGTTGATGTTGGAGAACCATCTCCCAAACAAGAGGATAGTGATAGTGAACACATTAGACAAGTTGACAATGCTTATAATCCCTCATGTGAAGTAGTAGGTCCACTAGCTATACTCTCATCACCTCCCCCACAAAGAAAGTAAGTGTAATTCTAAACCTTCATTTGATTCTTGTCCTATCATTCTCTTAGAAACACTTTTTCCTCTATAGAAATTGTACATCAATGATAATTTTTGTGAGAGGGATATGGGATGTGAGATACAAAATACTGAGAGTAAAGAGGCCGAGAGTGAAAAAATTCAAATTAATGGCTCAAATTTGGTGAGTGAAAATACATGAGGTAAAAGTCACACAAAGCCCAAAAGAAAAAGACAAGAAAAAGAACACGATGAGTGATTTTGTTTTGACTAATCATTACAAATGTTCGAGTAGTGTTGTTTTATTTTTTCAGGATTTTGTTGAAGCATTTAGATGAGCTCAATTAGACCACTCCACATACAACAAAGAAGCCTTTTCGATTGAAGTTGATGATATTTCTCTCATTGGCGATTTAGATTCGAGGACAAATCCTTTTGAGGAGTGAGGGAATGATACATGCATGAGCGGGGTTAAATTACTCATATTGGACAAGAAGCTGAATTTGTTCAATGCAAACAATAAAGGCCAAAACAATGCTCGCATAGGAGGT
Organism: Hibiscus mutabilis; assembly: GCA_019671005.1. Taxonomy (NCBI): domain Eukaryota; kingdom Viridiplantae; phylum Streptophyta; class Magnoliopsida; order Malvales; family Malvaceae; genus Hibiscus; species Hibiscus mutabilis. Next base: position 26,304,793 of record CM033741.1, read on the forward strand.
AAAAAAGGATGCATCTTGGACAAGAAACTGAATCTTTTTGTGAAGTCTAGAAGTCAGCCAACTTGCGATGAGTTTTTGGATGGGATCCAGATATTTTTGGTCGAGTTGTCTACTAACAAATTGACTGTCATTCAGTTAACTTTCCAACGCATCTTGAAATGCGTCAATCGGACATCGGGAACTCAAGATAATCCAATTTACTGGATACGGGATTTTGTAAAATTCAACCCAAAAGCTAACATATAAGGCTTTGGACGAATTAAACTTAACTCAATACATTTATTATCATTTAAATTGATGTCTTTAGGGTTTTATATACTTTAGGAACCAGCCACCCTTCTCCCAAGCCGTTAGATCAAGTCTAATTTAATGGAACATATTTCTTTGTTTATTTTATTCATTCTTAGCTTTAGGTTAAAGCCATCCTTCATCTATAAAAGGATGATGCCTTCTTCTTTGTTTGGCAGATTTTCATTGATTAATAAAAAGTTATCTTTTGAGATTTTAGTATTCTTTGAATACGTTTTTGCAAGTGCTAATAACTTGTGCCTTAGAAGTCTTCTTTAACATAAGTTTGACGAGTTCTTGTGAGGGAGATTATCTTCACACTCTTGCTTGCCTAGGTAATTACATCTAGGAGGGTGAGTTAGAGCCGCTTGAGGTTGTTTTCTTAGATAATTACGTCTAAGAGGGTGCCGAGGACAAACAACATCAACAAATCGCAAGCCATCTTCATCTTCAACATTCACGCCATCTCCACAAACCATAAACAAAGCTAGAAATTTTAGATTTATTTTATCTATCCTTATCTTAATCTTTTTCAATCTTTTTATTTTTATTCTTATCAATCATCTTCTAATCTTTCTTCTTGTCTTTGTTTCTTTGAATTTCCAACCTTGAATCTGAAATTTTCAAGAAAAGCTCTTCTCTTTTCTCTTGAATTTTTAGATCTGCCCATAGCTTTCTTGATTGAGTCTAGAGCTCCTAGTTCCTGCAACAATTTGATTGAAGGCTTCTAAATCTAAGATTGCGCTACTCTATCAATATGTTATCATTTATTTGCATAATATATGATATTCATTGATAACCTATGATCCACATCTTTATATTTAGTTATATAAGTCATTTAAGTATGTTTGCATTGCATCTTTAAACTTAAGTGTGCATCATATTTTACCTTTATTTCAGCTCACACATTGTTTGTTGTTCTCTTTAGGTACTAAGGATGAAGGCACAAGCTCAAAACAGCTCAAGGACCTCGCAACAAGCTCGGATTAGCTCAAGGAGTCGAATAGAAGCTCGGATCAGCTCAAAACTTAAGGAGAACATTCTAAAGGAGCTCACAAGCTTGAAGGACTAGCTCACCTAGTTAAAGTCAGATCGAAATAGCTCAAATCAGCTTGAAGATTGAGCTAGCTCAGCTCAATTCAGCTCACTCCAAGCTCAACCAGCTCAATTCAGCGCCACCTACACATGCCAACTCACAACCCCAAGGGTCATGTCCCCTCTTAAGGAACATGTCCCTAGCTAATTGGAGGGAAACTTGAAAATGGGCAGCAAACACATGGAGGGAAAGCATGAGTGCGCCAAAACAATGAGTTCCAACCAAATCACTCTTCATTGGGCAAATTCATCATCAAAAACGCCAGTCAGATTGTTTGCCATTTTCAAGCAGGATCCAAGCATAATTGGGTTGAGAAGTCTTCATGAAACTTGTTCCCCTACCTCTTATCTTTCCAACGCATGTTGAATCGCATCAATCCAATATCGAGAACTTGAGATATGTGTAGATTATCAAAGAAAGTGCAGCCTGGAATTTCATACAAGAAATTACAACTTTTCACTCAAATGTTTGTGCACCAAAACCATTTAGAGGGAGACTCAATTCAGCTAAAACATCACCTAGCCCTTTGGAGGGAGTCACGACCAGCCTTTGGAGGCAAACACCACCTATTCGGCCACCCCTTCATCCATGTAGTGCCTTTTTGGCCACACCCCTAAAAACTATAAATAGGGCATTTCATTTCATTTGTAAACACACCTCAATTTCTATCTATCAAATAGTTGTGAGAATTTTCTCTCTTTTAGTTCTTTTTAGAACTTTATTGACTTATCCAGTACTTGTACTTGTGGCGTCAACCTTTCTATTCTCTTGATACTTTCGGTTCCTATCTCTTTATAGATAGTGGGTCAAAGTCTTTTTCAACCATCCCTTAAGAATTCCTATAAGGTTTGGGGTTATGCTCTTTATAGCATATTTCCTTGAATTCTTAAGATACTACCTTCACCATTTCCATTCATTTCCATCACCATTTCCATACACCAAATATACCATCTTCTGCAGCCACCGTTAAAATACCTTTCATTCTTTCAAGCCTATCTTGCTTGCAGGTTTCTTGCTTCCTTCCTAGATCCAACAATCAGAGTGACTGTCTCCTTCAACATCATATGGTAATCAGAGCTTTTGGTGGAAGAAGCAAGTGCATCACGTGAAGCCCAATTTAAGCAAAGCAAAAAGAATTTGTAAGTGACTATCCTTTTGTCATTTTGTTCAAAAAAGAAAAAAAAATAGATTCGAAAAATACAAAAAAAAAAAGAAAGCTTCGAATAGCACAAGTTCAAGGGTGAAAAGCACAACAACATCATCTTCAACATCAATCCTAAAGCCATCTTCATAAAGACTTTGATTGTTGGTCAAGAAAGGTTGTGAGTTTCTTGCCAAGTAAGGAATCCTTTTTTTTCTTTTCCTTTTCTTTTATAAACTTACCTTTACACCATATTCTTTTCATTTTCCTTTTTAAACTAACATTTCAGCGGCGCACAAGATACAAAACTTGCCTAAGTCTTGACTAAGTTCCTTAAAGAACTTCACAAGAGATAAAGGAGTGGAAAAAGGCAAATTGAGAGTGTGAGATCAGAAGGAGATAATAAAAGCCAAATAACATCCTATAGTGCAAACACGAGCGTTGAGTGGAGTGAAATTTCCTTAGAGTGAATTTGTGAGGCTTTTTTGTTGAGTGCAAATTGGTAAGGTCTTTTCATTTTGTTTCCTTTATTTTCACTGACAATGTTGCAAGATTGTTGCCCATATACTTCCAACAGTGTCCTTATAGTTAAAAGGACGTTAAATCTACAAGCTGCTGAAGATGAACGACAAAGGGAGAACATCTTCTACACCCGATGCCTCGTGAACAATAAAGTGTGCTCTGTGATCATTGATGGAGGTAGTTGCACCAACTTGGCCCTAATGGAGGACAAACATGGATTGAAGACTTCAAAGCACCCGAGCCCTTACAAGTTGCAATGGCTGAACGTAGGAGGTGAATTAAAAGTCACTAAACAAGTACTCATTCCATTCACCATTGGAAATTATAAAGATGAAGTCTTATGTGACGTGCTTCCTATGAATGCAAGTCATATGTTGTTGGGGCGACCATGGCAGTTCGACAAACGAGCCAGACATGATGGGTATACCAATAGGTATTCATTCTTTCACAAAGGGAAGAAATTTATCTTGGTCCCTCTAACTCTGAGCCAAGTATGTCATGACCAGATCCAATTGAGCAAAAAGATCGATGAGTGGATTATGAGCATGAAAGAAGAACTCAAAAAGGAGGAAGAAATCAAAGAGAAAGCAATAGAAAAAGAACATTTTGAAGAACAAATGGAGATTAAGATTGTGGATGAAAAACGAGTTGGAGTTGAAAATGAAAAGAAGGTGGAGAAGAAAAAGAGAATAATAAGAAGATTTTATCTAACAATTCTTTTCCTTCTATTCTTAATTTTTCATTTTTTCAGATTGGTGAAAGGATAACTCCAAAGGATGTCCCGAATACATTGCCAATTATGAAGACAATCTAGCATCCTCAATGTATTAGTGATGCCATTGATGAGAAAATCCCAAAAGATGTGTCAGAAAAGTCCCTAACACCAAGCAACCCATGCCCATCAAGATTGTCAAACATCCTCCATGGTTTGCAATTTTTTTCCATTTTGTTATAAGTTTCTCTTTCTCTAACCTTGGTTTGTTTTGTAGCAAAATGATTCGCCTACGTGGAGTAATGTTATCAATTGGTGATGACAAGTTTCTTTGCCATTTTGAGATTGGTTGGAGTGTCAAATTCAAGACTAAACTTCAATTGTCCATTTTGCCAAACAAAGATCAATTCAAGGATGTAAAGTGGGAACTATCCACCTATTATAGAGAAATTATTCGAAGAGGTACAAGAGCAAGGAAAGTTGGCGTAAATCATAAGGATCTATTCGTGAAAAGATTTGAAGCAATCATGAAAGATCATGATTTTACCAACCATCATGATGAATCAAAGAGAGAAGTTGAAAAGATACGTACCTTCACCAAAGGTCATGATGTTTCAGACCAAGGAGTGATTCAAAGGACGAGTTTTGTTCCCAAACGGCGTGACATTTCCGAAGGAAAGTTGGCGTAAATCATAAGGATCTATTCGTGAAAAGATTTGAAGCAATCAAGAAAGATCATGATTTTACCAACCATCATGATGAATCAAAGAGAGAAGTTGAAAAGATATTTTCCTTCACCAAAGGTCATGATGTTTCAGACCAAGGAGTGATTCAAAGGACGAGTTTTGTTCCCAAACAGCGTGACATTTCCAAAGGAGGATTCCAAAGAGATCATGCCTATTCGGAGAAAGATGAGCCAAGAAAATTAAGCATTTCATTTGGGAGAAGAAGTGAGGATTCGTCCACCCCTAAAGTAAGGAAGTGTCCATTGAAGAACAACTTCGATTTGAGAACAAATCGCCAAAAAGAAGGGGAGGATGATACAATCCTAATCAGCACCAACTTTCTTCATGACTTGATCACACCATTGAAGATCATCAAGGCTAACTCTAAGGGAGTTCTACCTTACTTTATCTTTTTTATGCATTATATATTGTTATAAGCATGCTTTTGCATATTAGGAAATACTTGAAGATCATATGTTATCATTTATTTGCATAATATATGATATTCATGCATAACCTATGATCCACATCTTTATATTTAGTTATATAAGTCATTTAAGTATGTTTGCATTGCATCTTTAAACTTAAGTATGCGTCATATTTTAGCTTTATTTCAGCTCACACATTGTTTGTTGGCACAAGCTCAAAACAGCTCAAGGACCTCGCAACAAGCTAGCTCAAGGACATTCAAGGCAGCTCAGATTAGCTCAAGGAGTCTAATAGATGCTTGGATCAACTCAAAACTTATAGAGGACATTCTAAAGGAGCTCACAAGCTTGAAGGACCAGCTCACCTATCTAAAGTCAGCTCAGAATAGCTCAAATCAACTTGAAGATTGAGCTAGCTCTTTCAACTAGCTAGCTTAGCTCAATTCAACTAACTCCAAGCTCGACCAGCTCACTTCAGCTCCACCTACACATGCCAGCTCACCACCCCAAGGGTCATGTCCCCTCCTAAGGAACATGTCCCTAGCTAATTGGAGGGAAACTTGAAAATAGGCAGCAAACACATGGAGGGAAAGCATGAGTGCGCCAACACGAAGAGTTCCAAACCAAATCACTCTTCATTGGGCAGATTCATCACCAAAAACGTCAATCAGATTGTTTTCCATTTTCAAGCAGGATCCAAGCATAACTGGGTTGAGAAGTCTTCATGAAACTTGTTCCCCTACCTCTTAGCTTTCCAATGCATGTTGAATTGCGTCAATCCAATATCAGGAACTCGAGATATGTCTAGATTTTCTAAGAAAGTGCGGGCTAGAATTTCATACGGAAAATTACAACTTTTCACTCAAATGTTTGTGCGCCAAAACCATTTGGGGGAGACTCAATTCAGCTGAAACATCACCTAGCCCTTTGAAGGGAGTCACGACCAGCCTTTGGAGGCAGACACCACTTATTTGGCCACCCCTTCATCCATGTAGTGCCTTTTCGGCCACACCCCTAGAAAACTATAATTAGGGCATTTCATTTCATTTGTAAACACACCTCAATTTCTATCAATCAAATACTTGTGAGAATTTTCTCTCTTTTAGTTCTTTTTAGAACTTTATCAACTTATCAAGTACTTGTACTTGTGGCGTCAACCTTTCTATTCGCTTGATACTTTCGGTTCCTATCTCTTTATAGATAGTGGGTCAATGCCCTTTCTACCATCCCTTAAGAATTCCTATAAGGTTCGGGGTTATGCTCTTTATAGCAGAGTTTCTTCCTTGAATTCTTAAGATACTACCTTTACCATTTGCATCACCATTTCCATACACCAAACATACCATCTTCTGCAGCCACCATTAATATACCTTTCATTCTTTCAAGCCTATCTTGCTTGCATGTTTCTTGCTTCCTTCCTAGATCCAACAATCAGAGTGACCGTCTCCTTCAACATCATCAAGGATGGAGTACATCAATTGTGTTGCAGTTAGGGCATTGACTAGCAATGTGACCTCGCCCCAAACACTTGAAGCATTGGACATCATGGGATCGAACTGGCATGGTTGGGCTCTTTCCCTTGCCAGTTTCAACAATGGGTTTTACATTCTTTGATAGTCTGCCTCAGTCATTAGGAGTAAAAGATAGCTTCAGTTTGTAGGTACCTTGCCCCCATTTCAAGGTAGCATTTCCATAGCCACGGATGGTGCCTTTCCTCTTGAGTTGCCTTTCCACTTTCATGGCCATATGAACCATGTCTTCAATCTCCACATAATGTTGCAACTCAACAGTGGCCGCAATGTTAGGATCATGGCCGGATAGAAACTTGGCCATGGTGGCTTCTCGATCCTTATCAATATTGGCTTGGATCATGGCTACTTCCATCTCTTTATAGTAATCCTCATCACTACGGTTGCCTAGTGTGAGACTTTGAAGCTTGTTGAATAGCTCCCTATGGTAGTGAGTCAGAATGAACCTCCTACGCATAACGGCCTTCATCTCATTCCAAGTAGAAATAGGATGTTCACCATTGCCTCTCTTACTAGATGTCAACTGATCCCACAATATTAGTGCATAATCCATAAATTCAATGGCGGCAAGTTTTACCTTCTTAAGCTTTGAGTAGTTATGGAACTAAAAAATGTGCTCAACCTTTTTTCCCATGCAAGATAGGCTTCAGGATCCGTTCTCCCTTGAAAAAGAGGAATGGTAATCTTAACGTTGCTGAGATTATCATCTATTCGTGGTCGAGCTCTTTGGCCTTGTTGTGCCATGCTATGTTGGGATACTTGATCTTGCATATCATCTACTTCTTTAGGATTCTCCTCTTTTTCCTGATTGGCTTGTGACATTTCTAGCGACTTTATTTGTTCCAACAATGGTTCCAATTGATCTTGAATCATCTTCGTTATTGCTTGAAGCAAAGCTTGGTTTTGCAAATTAGGAGATCCATCTCCACTGTGCCCAGATCTTTGAGACATGATTAGTTAACATAAAATAAAAAAATAATTTAAACCTCACTAACACAAATTATCACCTTTCCACTCCAAGGAAAATGCACTCACACTCGTGTTTCACTCGGGTTAGGCTTTTCCCTTAATGCACACTCTTGCCAAAAGAAACAACCAAACCTCTTTTTTTTTGCTAAATATAAGAGAACATCCCTCCCTCTTTGATCTTTTCTTCTAGAATTATGCTTTTTTGAATTTTTTCGAATTTTTTTACTTTTTTCTGAATATTCAAGGAGATGATTCGAGCAACTTACTGAATTGCCAATGCTCTGAATAATAAAAAAATAGCAGCCTTTAAACTCCTTGTGCTTGTGTGGCAAGGAATAGGGTGATAAGGCAAGTGATAAGCTGATAAGGGCTGGGTGGCTGGTTCCTAAAGTATATAAAACCCTAAAAACATCAATTTAAATGAAAATAAATATATTGGGCTAAGCTTAATTCGTCCAAAGCCTTATATATTAGCTTTTGGGCTGAATTTTACAAAATCTCGTAATAATCCCGTATCCAGTTTTCTGCATGCGCAGTCTTCAGTAAATTGGACGTATCTTGAGTTCCTGATGTCCGATTGACACATTTCAAGATGCGTTGGAAAGGTTACTGAATGACGGACAATTTGTTAGCAGGCAGCTCGACCCAAAAAATGCCTGGATCCCATCCAAAAACTCATCGCAAATTAGCGGACTTTCCAGACTTCACAAACAGATTTAGTTTCTTGTCCAAGATGCATCGTTTTTGACCTCCTATGTGTGCATTGTTTTGTCCATTATTGCTTGCATCGAACAAATTCAGCTTCTTATCCAATATGAGTAATTTAACCCCGCTCATGCATGTATCATTCCCCCGCTCTGATACCAAATAATAGAGTAGCGCAATCTTGGATTTGGAAGCTTTCAATCAAGTTGTAGCAAGAATTAGGAGCTCTAGACTCAATCAAGAAAAGTATGGGCAAATCTGAAAATTCAAGAGAAAAGAGAAGGGCTTTTCTTGAAAATTTCATATTCGAGGCTGAAAAATTAAAGAAAGAAAGACAAGATGAAGGATTATATGATAAGAAATAAGAATATAAAAAGAAGATTAAAAACGATTGAGAAAGAAATAAGTAAAACAAATCTGAAAATTCCAGCTTTATTTATGGAATTATGGAAGATGGAGTGAAGGTTGAAGATGAAGATGGCTTGTAATTGTTGATGTTATTTTGTCCTCAGCACCCTCTTAGACTTAATTATCTAAGCAAGCAACCTCAAACGGCTCTAACCCACCCTCTTAGACGCGATTATCTAGGCAAGCAAGAGTGTGAAGATGATCACCCTCACAAGAACTCGTCGAACTTATGTTGAAGAAGACTTCGAAGGCACAAGTAATCAGCACTTTCAAAAGCAAACTCACTAAATATTTCATAAATCAAAGAAAATCTCTTACAATGATGGAGGCTTCATCCTTTTATAGGTGAAGGATAGACAAAGTAATTTAACTTCTACTAAAACAAGGAAAACCTAATCTAATTAAAAATAATAATAAAATAACAGCCTTTAAACTCCTTGTGATTGTGTGGCAAGGAATAGGGTGATAAGGCAAGTGATAAGCTGATAAGGGCTGGGTGGCTGGTTCCTAAAGTATATAAAACCCTAAAAACATCAATCTAAATGATAATAAATATATTGGGCTAAGTTTAATTTGTCCAAAGCCTTATATGTTAGCTTTTGGGCTGAATTTTACAAAATCTCGTAATAATCCCGTATCCAGTTTTCTGCATGCGCATTCTTCAGTAAATTGGACTTATCTTGAGTTCCCGGTGTCCGATTGACGCGTTTCGAGATGCGTTGGAATGGTAACTGAATGACGGGCAACTTTTAGGAGACAACTCGACCGAAAAATGCTTGGATCCCATCCGAAAACTCTTCGCAAGTTAGCTGACTTTCCAGACTTCACAAACAAATTCAGTTTCTTGTCCAAGATGCATCATTTTTGACCTTCTATGCATGCATTGTTTGGCCATTATTGTTTGCATCGAACAAATTCAGCTTCTTGTCCAATATGAGTAATTTAACCCCGCTCATGCATGTATCATTCCCCCGCTCTGATACCAAATGATAGAGTAGCGCAATCATGGATTTGGAAGCTTTCAATCAAGTTGTAGCAAGAACTAGGAGCTCTAGACTCAATCAAGAAAAGTATGGGTAGATCTGAAAATTCAAGAGAAAAGAGAAGGGCTTTTCTTGAAAATTTCAGATTCGAGGCTGGAAAATTAAAGAAAGAAAGACAAGATGAAGGATTATATGATAAGAAATAGGAATATATAAAGAAGAATAAAAACAATTGAGAAAGAGATAAGTAAAACAAATCTGAAAATTCCAGCTTTATTTATGGAATTATGGAAGATGGAGTGAAGGTTGAAGATGAAGATGACTTGCGAATTGTTGATGTTATTTTGTCCTCGGCACCCTCTTAGACTCAATTATCTAAGCAAGCAACCTCAAGCGGCTCTAACCCACTCTCTTAGACGCGATTATCTAGCCAAGCAAGAGTGTGAAGATGATCACCCTCACAAGAACTCGTCGAACTTATGTTGAAGAAGACTTCGAAGGCACAAGTAATCAGCACTTGCAAAAGCAAACTCACTAAATATTTCATAAATCAAAGAAAATCTCTTACAATGATGGAGGCTTCATCCTTTTATAGGTGAAAGATAGACAAAGTAATTTAACTTCTACTAAAACAAGGAAAACCTAATCTAATTAAAAATCATAAAAAAATAACAGCCTTTAAACTCCTTGTGCTTGTGTGGCAAGGAGTAGGGTGATAAGGCAAGTGATAAGCTGATAAGGGCTGGGTGGCTGGTTCCTAAAGTATATAAAACCCTAAAAACATCAATTTAAATGATGATAAATATATTGGGCTAGGTTTAATTCGTCTAAAGCCTTATATGTTAGCTTTTGGGCTGAATTTTACAAAATCTCGTAATAATCCCGTATCCAGTTTTCTGCATGCGCAGTCTTCAGTAAATTGGACGTATCTTGAGTTCTCGATGTCCGATTGACGCGTTTCAAGATGCATTGGAAATGTAACTGAATGACGGACAATTTTTAGCAGACAACTCGACCCAAAAATGCCTAGATCCCATCCAAAAACTCGTCGCAAATTAGCTGACTTTCCAGACTTCACAAACACATTCAGTTTCTTGTCCAAGATGCATCATTTTTGACCTCCTATGCGTGCATTGTTTTGGCCATTATTGTTTGCATCGAACAAATTCAGCTTCTTGTCCAATATGAGTAATTTAACCCCGCTCATGCATGTATGAAGCGCATACGATTGATTCCGAGTAACTTGATTCGTGATCTCATGTCCGTAGACAACCACTTATCATTTGGTATCAGATTGGGCCGATTCTTGTGCAAAATTTTGACGTTTTGGGTGAAAAATTCGAAAAAAATACAAAAATCGGAAAAATCAAATGAAGGAATTTTGAGCCCAAAATTTCCAGATCAAATCTACAATGTGGAAAAGTACTTCAACACCATGCTAGTACTTATGCACCGAGCTGATATCATTGAAAAAGAACAAGACATGGTAAAACGATTCTATTTTGGTTTAAATGAAGAGATTGCCAACAACGAATTCCAACCGTATGAAAATTTGATGGATTTTGTCGAACAAGCAATCCGAATCGAACATCAACTACGACAGTCCACAGCCCGTCAGATGTCATACTCATCCGTAGATATAGGTACATCTCCACCTTCCACTTTTCATAACCCTACTAATAACCATGTCGACTCTAGTAGGACAAATCCTAAGGAAGAAGACTCATCCCTAGTCCAAAGGGATAGTGTAGACAAACCATTGAGGGGTCATGGTACAGAGGCTGTCGAAAATCTACTCTTGCCCTATGACGAGGAAGAAATTCTCTATCCTGAAGAATGGTGGGAAGATGCTGACTTGTCGTGTTGTGACAAAGAAAATGATCACCATTTAGCGGCAAATACCGACGATGATGTGAATGAGTTGCCTTATGACCCAAATGAGACCGATGATTATGTTGTCAATGAAAAGGAACTCGTACATAACATGGCCGAAGGAGACTCAAAACAAGAATCCTTCGACACAACTTATCTCCCATGGTACTTTGATGACCTAGTCCCCATCACCGATTTAGATTTGGGGACAAATCTTTTTGAGCAGTGGGGGAATGATACATGCATATGAGGGCTGGAAATATACATTAAAGACAAAAAGTTGACATTGTTTCACATGCCCGATTTTCTTCCCTTTGATACTTTAGATTCGAGGACGAATCCTTTTGAGGAATGAGAGGATGATACATGCATGGTAGGGCTGGAAAGATACATTGAAGACAAGAAGATGAAACTGTTTTCTAAGTCTGAAAAATTAGTTGACTTGAGGTGACTTTTCGAATGGGATCCGGGCATTTCTTGGTTGAGTTGTCTTCTAACAAATTGACCTTCATCATTCAGTTACCTTTGCAACTCATCTTGAAACGCGTCAATCGGATATTGGAAGCTCAAGATATGTTCATTTTACTGAAGACTGCGCAAGCAGAAAACTAGATACGGGCTAAATACGAGATTTCTGTAAATTCAGCCCAAAAGCTAATTTATAAAGCTTTTTGGACGAATTAGACTTAGCCCAACCTAATTATTAACATTTAAATTATGTTTTTAGGGTTTTATATACTTTAGGAACCAGCCACCCTTCTCTTAAGCCATTAGGTCAAGTCCAATCTAATGGACCAGATTTCTTTGTTTATTTTATTCATTATTAGCTTTAGGTTAAAGCCATCCTTCATCTATAAAAGGATGATGATTTCTTCTTTGTTTTTCAGATTTTCATTGATTAATAAAAAGTTCTCTTTTGAGATTTTAGTATTCTTTGAATACGTGTTTGCAAGTGTTCGATAAACTTGTCTAGAAGCCATCTTCAACGTTTCAACTGGGTTGATTGTTGTTGATCTTCACACTCCGGGTTGTCTATAAGCCCTCTTCAACGTTAGAGCTATATCACGGAGGTTGCCTATTCAATTGTGAGTAGGAGGGTTCCACGGGGCAAATTCTTCAATTGAGTCTAGCACATAGGATTGCTTTCGAGTAACTTGATTCGTGATCCCACGTCCGTAGACAATCTCTTATCAGGTAAGAACACTAAAACTTGGGAAGAATATCTACCCTTTTGTAGAGTTTGCCCATTGAAAATATTTGCAGCTTAGATAATGAAAAAAAGCGGAGTTGGTTAAAATACATACACACTAAGGCAAAGCAAAGGATGGAGCAAACATGTGAAAATGTTGCTGCAAAAGTTAACAAAGGCCGATGCCAAGTTGTCTTTGAACCAGGAGATTGGGTTTGGTTGCACATGCATAAAGAAAGATTTCCAAACCATAGGAAATCCAAGTTGGATCCGAGAGGAGATGGACCATTCCAAGTCCTTGAAAGAATCAACAACAATGCATACCTAATTGATATTCCCGGTGAGTATAATGTGAGTACAACTTTTAATGTTTATGAACTTTCTCCCTTTGACGTTTCAGATTCATGGATGAATCCTTTTGTGGAGGGAGGGGATGGTGCATGTACCACTTAAATATATTTTATCTAATCTAAAAAACTAATAAATAAATAACAAATCTAATCCTAAATCATCTAAATATATTCATAAAGCATCCTAGATTAAATTTAACTACAAATAATCAATAAAATTATTGAAAATTCGTAATAAATAATATTTCCCGTAATAAATTCGTATAGAGATTTCTGCTCGCACAGTCTTCACTAAAACGGACATAACTTGAGCGCCCGACATCGGATTGATGCGTTTCAAGATGCGCTGGAAAACTAAGAGATAGAAAAATATGTTTAAAGAAGACATGTAGACCCAGAAGTGCCTGGATCCCATCCGGAAATTCAATGCAAGTCGGCTGAAATTCCAGACTTATAAAACAGCTTCAACTCTTTGACTAAAAGGCATCGTTTTAGCCCTCCCATACATGTATCATTCTCTCCCTATTGAAAACGTTGAAGATGACTTCTAGACAAGTTTTCCGAACACTTGCAAACACGTATTCAAAGAATACTAAAATCTCAAATGAGAACCTTTTATTAATCAATGAAAATCTCAAAAACAAAGAAGAAAGCATCATCCTTTTACAGATGAAGGATGACTTTAACCTAAAGCTAAGAATGACTAAAATAAACAAAGAAATCTGGTCCATTAAATTGGACTTGATCTAACGACTTAAGAGAAGGGTGGCTGGTTCCTAACTATATAAAACCCTAAAAACATAATTTAAATGTTAATAATTAGGTTGGGCTAAGTCTAATTCGTCCAAAAGCTTTATAAATTAGATTTTGGGCTGAATTTACAAAATCCCATAGTTAAACCCGTATCCAGTTTTCTGCTTGCTCGGTCTTTAGTAAAATGAATGTATCTTGAGCTCCCGATGTCTGATTGACGCGTTTCAAGATGCATTGGAAAGGTAACAGAATGACGGTCAATTTGTTAGTAGACAACTTGACCCAGAAATGCCTGGATCCCATCCGAAAATTCGTCTCAAGTCAGTTGATGCTTCAGCTTTGCAAAACAGTTTCAGTTTCTTATCTCTAAAATGCATCTCTTCACATCTCCTAAGCATGGACCACTTTGAACCCTGTTGTTTGCATCGAACAGCTTCAACTTCTTGTCCCATATGAGTATTTTGACCGCGCTCATGCATGTATCATCCTCTCCTTCCTCAAAAGGATTCGTCCTCGAATCTAAAGTATCAAAGGGAAAAAGATCGGCCATGTGAAATGGTTTCCAGTTCTTGTCTTCAACGCATCATTCTAGCCCTCCTATGCATATGCATGCATCAGTTCGTGGTGTTTCAGCTTGAATGGTTTCTCCCTCCAAGCAAATGCCGCCCATTTTCCCTCCAAAAGTTGGCACCAAGCATGTTCCCACCAAGGCTGGTCTATTGTGCCCCTTGGGGAGGAGACATGTCCCTCCGAGGTTGAGCTGGCGGTGGTAGCTTGAGTTGAGCTGATTGAGCTAGGAGTAAGCTGGCTTGAGCTGAGCTAGCTAGTTGACTGAGCTTCACTTAGTTTCTAAGCTTGTTTGAGCTACTATGAGCAGCCCTTAGCTAGGTGAGCTTATCCTCTAGTGATATGAGCATACCTCCAAAAGATCCAGAAGTCATGCCATCAGGACCTATTACCCGCTCAAAGGCTAAACAACTCAGGGAAGTATTTTCTCATAAATGTATTTTAGCCTTTGGAGGTCAAATGATCTTAGAAAAGTTGTGTAATGTATTACATGTTGACATGTGATACACTAGATCAATCTTCATCGTTACTTAGCTTATTATCTTAATTCTTATTATAAGCATTATACTTATGTTTGTTTACTTTGATTTTTAGGTCACCACAGCTCAAGGAACAAGGGTTACAACTAAAGGGCAAGCTCATCTTTGATCGTACAGCTCATGGTTAGCTCAAATCAACTCCTCACAGCTCACTCATTTTAGCTAAATGAATACAAGCTACTTTTAGCTCTAATTCAGCTCCAATAGCTCGAGGCAAGCTCAAGGACACTAGATGATAAGCTCACCTAGGTAAGGGCAGCTCATAATAGCTCAAACAAGCTCGAAAACTAAGTGAAGCTCACTCAGCTATAGCTACCACCTCTAGCTCAACCTCGGAGGGACATGTCTCCTCTCCAAGGGACATAATCGACCAGCCTTGGAGGGAACTTGCTTGGTGCCACTTTTTGGAGGGAAAATGGATGGCACATACTTGGTGGGAGACACCATTCAAGCCGAATCATCACATGCCCTTGCTGAACCAACACAAGGTGATAGAGTAGCGCAAATTCGAATAAAGAGAAAAACAAAACAAACCAAAATAAAGAACAAATCTAAAAATTCAGATTTGCTTATGGTGGTGGCGTCAATGGAGGAAGCTTGAATATGTGGAGATGGCGTGATGAATTGATAGTTGTTGTTTTGTCCTCGGCACTCTCTTAGACGAATTATCTAAGCAAGCAACCTCAAGCGGCTCTAACCCACCCTCTTAGATGCAATTACCTAGGCAAGCAAGAGTGTGAAGATGATCTCCCTCACAAGAACTCGATGATCTTATGTTGAAGATGGCTTGTATACAAGTTTACCGAACACTTGCAAACTCAAAGAATACTAAAATCTCCAAAGAGAACTTTTTATTAATCACTGAAATTTGAATTACAATGTGGGTGAAGCCTCCTTTATATAGGCCATGGAGAAGTTTTAATCCTACTAAACTTAGGAATTAAATACAATAAATAAATGCTAAAATCTAATCTCCTAATTAGATAAGTAACTTCTAATAATAAATAAATGCTAAAAATAAAATCCTAGTCAAATAAATCTGATCCTAATAGATATTGCAGAATCCTATATTGATTTAAATTACAAATAATCAAATAAAATCTTGAAAATTCGTAATTATCCAAAAATCCCGTATTAATCCCGTATAGGAATTTCTGCATGCGCTGTCTTCGCTAAAATAGACTTATCTTGAGATCCAGATGTCCGATTGAGGCGTTTCAAGATGCGTTGAAAAGCTAATTTACAGCCAGACAAGTTTTAAGAAGACATGTTGACCCATAAATGCCTGGATCCCATCCAAAAATTCGTCGCAAGTTAGCTGACTTTCCAGACTTCACAAACAGATTCAGTTTCTTGTTCAAGATGCATCGTTTTTGACCTCCTATGCGTGTATTGTTTTGGCCATTATTGTTTGCATCGAACAAATTCAGCTTTTTGTCCAATATGAGTAATTTAACCCCGCTCATGCATGTATCACAAGGCCTCTATATGCCCATTCGGCCACCTATTCACCCTTGTACATGCCCATTTGGCGAACCCCTTGAAAAACTATAAACAGGGTTCATTTTAAATTTTGTAACAGACAACTTTCTTTGAAAATATCTTATACTTCGTGAGGTTTTCTCTCAAACTTGTTCTTTTAAGAACTTTATTGAATTATTAAGCTTTGCTTGTGGCGTCTCCTATCCTTCCATTTATACTTTAGGTTCTAGGTTCATCTAACCTACGGGTCCAAGTCTTTTGCCACCCTCAAAGTCATTCTCCTAAGAAACGGGATTATACTTTTTAGTATAGTTTCTTTCTTTGAATCCTTTAAATAGTACCACCCATTTTCATTCCATTTCACTATCTTTCTTTCCCCATTTCATCCACCATATCCTACTCTTCACTTAACCATTTCATTTCTTTCATCTATTCACTTAAACACGAAGCTTTCTCAACCAACACTTCAACAACTTTCCATCTTCATTTCATCAACAAAGCATTCGGATTGCAAGGCTTACCTGCATTCACGGTCGGGAACAATCAAGCTTCTCTCAACAACATCAATTGGAGAGTTGGAGCGTATCATTTGGTATCAGAGCTTTTGAAAGAATCAAGTAAGCCGCTATCTTTTGTGATTTCATTTTATGATTAAAAAAAGAAAGTACAAAAAAAGAAAGGCAAAATCAGAATTCCTTATCATCATTCTAAGGAATTTGAATAGTGCAAAAAAAAGATAATAGTAAAACACAAAGGTGGTTAAGGCAAAGCAAAGCAAACAAACAACAAGCTCGAAGAAGACATCAAGATTGATTATTTCTCGATCGAGTTGTAAGTGAGTTTTGTGGTACGTTTGTTTTTACTTTCTTCCATTTCATTTCTATTTTCCCACCCTTTCATTCTTTTCTTTCATTTCTTTTCATTATTCCTTTCTTTTTCTAGCTTAACCTTATTTGCAGCCCAAATGCCATATAGTAAAGTTTGACAGGTCTTGAATAAGTTCTTTCAAGAACTTGTGACGAGAGAATTGAGCGGTAAAAGGCAAGAGAGTTGTGAGCACAGAAGGGGAAGTAAAAACCATATTCCAAAGAGTGAAACACGAGTGTTTGAGTGAAGTGGCATCTAATTTTTCCTTGGAGAGACTGTGAGGCTTTTGTGTGTGTTTGGTGAGGTTTAATTTACTTTTGTTTTCTTTCTAACAATGTCACCAATTTCTTGTGATCTTCCATCTACTTTAGGGTAGGTTCTCATAGTTAGAAGGACCTTAGACATTCAGTCAATGGAAGATGATCAGCATGAGGACATCTTTCACACTCATTGCCATGTAAATGGTAAAGTTTGTAGTGTGATCATTGATGGAGGAAGTTGCACAAATGTAGCCAACACCTTAATGATTGAAAAGCTTGGATTGAAGATTCAAAACACCCGAATCCCTACAAGCTTCAATGGCTATATGATGGAGTAGAAATGAAGGTGACAAAGCAAGTTCGAGTTCCATTCTCATAGGAAGATACAAAGAGGAAGTGTTATGCGAAGTGGTTCCTATGAATGCAAGTCACCTATTGTTAGGCCGTTCGTGGTAGTTCGATAAATGGGCAACCTATGATGGTTTCACAACAGATACTCCTTTGTTGTTGAAGGCAAAAAGATTATCTTGGCACCTCTTACACTGAGCCAAGTGAAAGCAGACCAAGTCGCATTGAATAAAAGCATGAAGGAAGAATCCAATAAAAGAAATGCCAAAAAGATGAACATTTATGCTCGTGGAAGGGATCTCAGGAAACACCTATCTGCACAACAAACTTTACTTGTGCTCATGTACAATGAGAGTTATTTTAGCACTAACCCATCTGAAGGCTTGCCTTCTTCCGTTTCCATTCTTTTGAAGGATTTTGAAGATGTCTTCCCCCGAAGAAATCCTAGTTCCACCGATTAGAGGGATTGAGCATCATATTGATTTCATGCCTAGGGTAACAATTCCTAATCAACCAGCCTACAGGAGAAACCCAGAAGAGACAAAGGAACTTCAAAGGCAGATTGAAGAACTTATGGAGAAAGGATACATTTTTGAAAGTTTGAGTCCATGTGTAGTCCCAGTTCTATTAGTTCCAAAAAAAGATGGAACGTGGAGGATGTGTGTAGATTGTCGTGCCATAAATCAAATCACCATCAAATATAGGCATCATATCATGACTTGATGACATGCTCGATGAACTCAATGGTGTCATCATCTTTTCAAAAATTGATCTCCGGAGTGGCTATTATACGGAAGCCAGGATCCAAGAATTACCTCAAATCTAGGAACTCTCTAAATCATAATTAATCTAGCAAACTCACTAATATGATCTGAGAAAACCCCAAACTCCACGTTCAGTAAACTGATAATAAAGCATGATCTTGATGTAGAAAACGAGATATGATGAACTTGACGGTGGCGGTGTTGGATAGATTTGTCCTTGGCACCCTCCTAATCTCAATTGAATAGGCAAACACCTGCAAACGGCACAAATCTCTCTGATGAATGGATGTTGATGAGATAGATGTTGTAGGATATTTTGTCCTTGGCACCCTCTTAGACACAATTATCTAAGCAAGCAACCTCAAGCGGCTCTAACCGACCCTCCTAGATGCAATTACCTAGGCAAGCAAGAGTGTGAAGATGATCTCTATTAAAAGAACTTGACGAACTTACGTTGAAGAAGACTTCTGATACGAAAAATAACAAGGCAAATCTATCTACCTTGAAAATAAAATGGCCCATGGCCAAAGGTTTTTTGTAACTCAAAACTTCATGATGTTCTTCTTATTAATGAAGCAAATATGCCTTTAAATAGGCTACAAATGAAGAGTTCAACTTAAATTAGGAAAAGTAAACATAATAATAAAATAAATAAACATATTTTATCTAACCTAAAAAACAAATAAATAAATAACAAATCTAATCCTAAATCATCTAAATATCTTCATAAAGAATCCTAGATTAAATTTAAGTACAAATAATCAATAAAATTATTGAAAATTCGTAATAAATAATATTTCCCGTAATAAATCCGTATAGAGATTTTTGCTCGCATAGTCTTCACTAAAACGGACATAACTTGAGCTCTCGACGTCGAATTGATGCGTTTCAAGATGCGTTGGAAAGCTAAGAGACGTACAAATATGTTTGAAGAATACATGTAGACTCAAAATGATACATGTGTGGGGGGGGCTAAAATGATGCATTGTAGCCAAAGAGTTGAAGCTATTTTATAAGTTGGGAATTTCAGCCGACTTACATCGAATTTTCGGATGAGATCTGGGCACTTCTGAGTCTACATGTCTGCTTCAAACATATTTGTATGTCTCTTAGCTTTCCAACACATCTTAAAATGCATCAATTCAACGTCGGGGGCTCAAGTTATGTGTGTTTTAGTGAAGACTATGCGAGCAAAAATCTCTATACGGATTTATTACGGGAAATATTATTTATTACAAATTTTCAATAATTTTATTGATTATTTGTACTTAAATTTAATCTAGGATTCTTTATGAAGATATTTAGATGATTTAGGATTAGATTTGTTATTTATTTATTAGTTTTTTAGGTTAGATAAAATATGTTTATTTATTTTATTATTATCTTTACTTTTCCTAATTTAAGTTGAACTCTTCATTTGTAGCCTATTTAAAGGCATATTTGCTTCACTAATAAGAACAACATCATGAATTTATGAGTTGCAAAAACCTTTTGCCATGGGCCATTTTATTTTCAAGGTAGATAGATTTGCCTTGTTATTTTTCGTATCAGAAGTCTTCTTCAACGTAAGTTCGTCAAGTTCTTGTAATGGAGATCATTTTCATACTCTTGCTTGCCTAGGTAATTGCATCTAGGAAGGTGGGTTAGAGTCGCTTGAGGCTGCTTGCTTAGATAATCGCGTCTAAGAGGGTGCCGAGGACAAAATATCCTACAACATCTATCTCGTCATCATCCATTCATCGGAGAGATTCGTGCCATTTGCAGGTGTTTGCCTATTCAATTGCGATTAGGAGGGTGCCAAGGACAAATCTATCCAACACCGCCACCATCAAATTCATCCTATCTCGTTTTCTACATCAAGATCATGCTTTATTATCGGTTTGCTGAACTTGGAGTTTCGGGTTTTCTCGGATCATATTAGTGAGTTTGCTAGATTAATTGTGATCTAGAGGGTTCCTAAATTTTGAGGTAATTCTTGGATCCTGGCTTCCGTATCAATTGGTATCAGGGCCTTGGTTAGGTGTTTGAAACAATTATCTTTTACGGTTGTTTTAGTAGTTGAGAAAAAAGAAAAAAAATATAATTCTCTCTATTGATCCTAGTTTTAATATTTCATTCCTGGACATCTTAAGAGACTTGCAGGTTGTGATCAACAAATCTTAAGATTCGGGATTAATCATTTTCAATAGGGGAGAATGATACATGTATGGGGGGCTAAAATGATGCATTGTAGCCAAAGAGTTGAAGCTGTTTTATAAGTCTGGAATTTCAGCCGACTTGCATCGAATTTTTGGATAAGATCTGGGCACTTCTGAGTCTACATGTCTTCTTCAAACATATTTGTATGTCTCTTAGCTTTCCAACGCATCTTGAAATGCATCAATTCGATGTCAGGAGCTCAAGTTATGTCCGTTTTAGTGAAGACTATGCGAGCAGAAATCTCTATACGGATTTATTACGGGAAATATTATTTATTACGATTTCTCAATAATTTTATTGATTATTTGTACTTAAATTTAATCTAGGATTCTTTATGAAGATATTTAGATGATTTGGGGATTAGATTTGTTATTTATTTATTAGTTTTTAGGTTAGATAAAATATGTTTATTTATTTTATTATTATCTTTACTTTTCCTAATTTAAGTTGAACTCTTCATTTGTAGCCTATTTAAAGGCATATTTGCTTCACTAATAAGAGCAACATCATGAATTTATGAGTTGCAAAAACCTTTGGCCATGGGACATTTTATTTTCTAGGTAGATAGATTTGCCTTGTTATTTTTCGTATCAGAAGTCTTCTTCAACGTAAGTTCGTCAAGTTCTTGTAATGGAGATCATCTTCACACTCTTGCTTGCCTAGGTAATTGCATCTAGGAGGGTGGGTTAGAGCCACTTGAGGCTGCTTGCTTAGATAATCGCGTCTAAGAGGGTGCCGAGGACAAAATATCCTACAACATCTATCTCGTAATCATCCATTCATTGGAGAGATCCGTGCCGTTTGCAGGTATTTGCCTATTCAACTGCGATTAGGAGGGTGCCAAGGACAAATCTATCCAACACCACCACCATCAAATTCATCCTATCTCGTTTTCTACATCAAGATCATGCTTTAT
The DNA here is from genome assembly GCA_019671005.1 of Hibiscus mutabilis. Taxonomy (NCBI): domain Eukaryota; kingdom Viridiplantae; phylum Streptophyta; class Magnoliopsida; order Malvales; family Malvaceae; genus Hibiscus; species Hibiscus mutabilis. Next base: position 26,326,405 of record CM033741.1, read on the forward strand.
TATCGGTTTGCTGAACTTGGAGTTTGGGGTTTTCTCAGATCATATTAGTGAGTTTGCTAGATTAATTGTGATCTAGAGGGTTCCTAGATTTTGAGGTAATTCTTGGATCCTGGCTTTCGTATCACCGAAGTGCCCGGATCCCATCCGAAAATTCGATGCAAGTTGGCTGAAATTCCAGATTTATAAAACAGCTTCAACTCTTTGGCTACAATGCATCATTTTAGCCCCCCATACATGTATCAGGCTATTACCAAATTCACATGAAAGAAGGGGATGACTGGAAAACAACATTCAAGACAAAACAAGGTTTGTACGAATGGATGGTTATGCCTTTCGGTTTAACAAATGCGCCTAGCACATTCATGAGGTTGATGAACCACGTCTTACGCCCCTATATTGGTAAGTTTTGCATTGTTTATTTTGACGATATCTTAACTTATAGCTGCACCGTGGAAGATCATTAAACCCATCTCAGGTCTGTTCTTAAAACCTTAAGAGATGAGCAATTATATGCCAATCTTAAGAAATGCATTTTCTGCACTAACAAGCTTTCTTTCTTAAGATTTATTGTGAGTTCACAAGGTTTGCAGGTAGATCCTGAGAAAATCAAGGCAATACAAGAATTGCCGAGACCCACAAATGTCAGCCAAGTAAGAAGCTTTCATGGATTGGCAAGTTTTTATAGGCGGTTCGTGGCCAATTTCAATTCTATTACCTCCCCCATAACAGAGTTCATTAAAAAGAATTCCAACTTTGAATGGGGTAAAGAACAAGAAGACGCATTTGTGGAAGTGAAAAGATGTTTAACTGAAGCACCCTTGTTAGCACTACCAAACTTTAACAAGACTTCTGAAGTGGAGTGTGATGCTTTTGAAATTGGGATAGGTGCTATTTTGACTCAAGAAGGGCGTCCTATTGCCTATTTTAGTGAGAAACTTAGTGGTGCTACTTTGAATTACCCGACCTATGACAAAGAAATGTATGCACTTATTCGAGCACTTGAAACATGGCAGCATTACTTATGGCCTAAGGAATTTTTCGTCAATACCGATCATGAGGCCTTGAAGCATATCAAAGGAGAGCATAAGCTTAACAAGTAGCATGCAAAATGAGTGAAATTTCTAGAATCTTTTCCTTATGTCATCCACTACAATAAGGTAAGGACAACGTTGTGGCAGACGCCTTGTCAAGAAGGTACGTACTCCTTAATACCCTAAGTTCTAAAATTCTTGGTTTTTCTTTCATCAAGGATCTCTACGCTACTGATCTTGATTTTCGAGAAATGTATAAATCTTGTGACAAGTTTGCAGATGGAAAGTACTACAAGCAAGATGGATACCTCTTGAAGGAAGGACAAATAGGTATTCCCCAAGGGTCTATTCAGAAGGTATTGATGAAAGAAGCACATGAAGGAGGCTTAATGGGGCATTTCGGAATAAGCAAAACATTGAGCACCTTGAAGGAACATTTCTTTTGGCCAAAGATGAAACAAGATGTTGAAAGAATGTGTGATCGATGCATTGTTTGCAAAAAGGCAAAATCAAGGGTCATGCCTCATAGATTGTACATGCCTTTAACAATTCCAACTGAGCCATGGGAGGACATTTTGATGGATTTTGTACTTGGATGCCAAAGACGAAAATAGGACGGGGCTCTATTTTTGTGATAGTGGATCGATTCTGCAAGATGGCACATTTTATTCTAGGCCACAAGACCGACGACGCAACACATGTGGCCAATCTATCTTCAAGGAGGTAGTGAGACTACATGGAATTCCAAGAACTATCATTTTAGATCGAGATGTCAAATTCTTGAGTCATTTTTGGAGAACACTTTGGAACAAAATTGGTACAAAATTACTCTTCTCCACTACATGTCATCCTCAAAATGACGGACAAACAGAAGTGGTGAACCGAGTGCTATCCACCCTATTGAGACATGTTGTCCCAAAAAACATCAAAACATGGGAGGAATGCTTACCTTATGTGGAATTTGCCTACAACATATCGATTCATTCAGCAACAAAATGCTCGCCGTTTGAAGTGGTATACAATTTTAATCCTCTAACCCCTTTGGATATCTTACCTTTTCCTCATGAACAGGTTGTGAACAAAGATGGCAAGGCTAAGGCAGAGTTTATAAAGAAGCTACATCAATAGGTCCGGAGAATATAGAGCAAAGAACTCGCCAATATGAACAAAAAGCCAACAAAGGACATAAACACCTTACCTTTGAAGTTGTAGATTGGGTTAGGGTTTATTTTTGAAAGGAGATATTTCCAAATCAAAGGAAATCCAAGTTACTACCAAGAGGAGATGGACCTTTTCAAGTGGTTGAGAAAGTAAATGACAACGCCTACAAATTGGACCTCCCTGGAGAATATAGCGTAAGCGCAACCCTTTTATGTTTAAGAACTCTCTCCATTTGAAGACAGTGATAATTTGGGGACAAATCACATTAAAGAAGGGGGATGATATGAGCACGCCTCTAAAAGATCTAGAAGTCATGCCATCAGGACCTATTACCCGCTCAAAGGCTAAACAACTTAGGGAAGTATTTTCTCACAAATGTATTTTAGCCTTTGGAGGTCAAATGATCTTAGAAAAGAAGTTGTGTAATGTATTACATGTTAACATGTGATACATTAGATCAATCCACATCGTTACTTAGCATATTATCTTAATTCTTATTATAAGCATTACTTATGTTTGTTTACTATTTTTGGGTCACCACAGCTCAAGGAACAAGGGTTACAACTAAAGGGCAAGCTCATCTTTGATCGTGCAGCTCATAGTTAGCTCAACTAGCTCAAATCAGCTTTTCACAGCTTACTCATTTCAGCTAAAGGAATGCAAGCTACTTTCAGCTCCAATAGCTTGAGCCAAGTTCAATAACACTAGAGGATAAGCTCACCTAGCTAAGGGCAGCTCGTAGCAGCTCAAACAAGTTCGGAAACTAAGTGAAGCTCACTCAGCTAGCTTAACTCAAGCCAGCTCACTCCTAGCTCGATCAGCTCATCTCAGCTCAAGCTACCACCTCTAGCTCAACCTCGGAGGGACATGTCTCCTCCCCAAGGGACATAACCGACTAGCCTTGGAGGGAACTTGCTTGGCGCCAAATTTTAGAGGGAAAATGGACGGCACATGCTTGGAGGGAGACATCATTCAAGCTGAATCATCACATGCCCTTGCTGAACCAACAGAAGGCCCCCAAATGCCTATTCGGCCACCTATTCACCCTTGTACATGCCCATTCAGCTAACCCCTTAAAACTATAAATAGGGGTTCATTTTGCATTTTGTAATAAACAACTTTCTTTGAATATTTCTATCAAACTTGTTCCTTTAAGAACTTTATCGACTTATCAAGCTTTGCTTGTGGCATCTCCTATCCTTCCATTTATACTTCGGGTTCTAGGTTCATCTAACCTACAAGTTCAAGTCTCTTACCACCCTCAAAGTCAGTTTCCTAAGAAACGAGATTATACTTATTAGTATAGTTTCTTTCTTTGAATCCTTAGAAACTACAACCCGTTTCCATTCTATTTCACTATCTTTCTTTTCCCATTTCATCCACCATATTCTACTCTTCACTTAACCATTTCCTTTCTTTCATCCATTCCCTTAAACACCAAGCTTCTACAACCAACACTTCAACAACTTTCCATCTTCATTTCATCAACAAAGCATTTGGATTACAAGGCTTTACTTTGCATTCACAATCATCAAGGTTCTCTCAACAACATCAATTGGAGAGTTGGAGCGTATCATCTAGTGTCCTTCACTTTTTAGTGTTGGTTCATCTTTGTTTTAGACATTCTATTTTCTGAAATGACACCGTTGTGAGGAGCCATTCCTTCAAACCATCTTTTGCATCCATTTCACAACCATTTTCTTAGTCCCTTTTAATCATCCCTTGTACCTTGATTTATCTGACCCATAATCCAAGTCAACAAATATTACAAATGCCTATAATTTCCTTAAGATAATGTGCTAAGTAACAATGTGGTTCTACTTACTATTTGCAACATTTCAACATTACTTAATATGCTAAACTTAGAGTCAATGATGTAAGGAAAGATGTTATATTACCCAAATGGACTAAGCATTGTATTAAACATAAACATGAGGTCCAAGATGAATAGTAAAGTATAAATTCATGCATGATTAGAAGTAATATAATTATATAGTTATAATAGATGTGAAGAAAGTAAAAAAAATTCTCCCATGACTTTCATCCTTGATGATAAATCCAAATTGAAAGTATAGTGAAAATGAGTATAGTGTGAAATCCTCGCATCATCCCCCATTCTTTTAGGTGATTTGTCCTCAAATTTATCTTTTATTATCTTTGGACCCCCTTTTATCATTATAATAAATGTTATAAGCATCCTTTTGCATATTTGCAATCCTTAATCTCTAACCTAAAAATTTAAAAGAAAAAAATTTTATTGTGGAGGGTTAGAAAAATTTATTCAAAGTGAACTGTTAAAAGAAGTTCACACTTTTGATTCAATGCTAATCACAAGCATTGATCATGACTTGATCACACCCTTGAAGATTTGTTTGGCCCATTCATTCTTCCAATCTTCCACACTCTTTTTTATCAGATTTTTATTATATTCTTTATTGCTTTATATAATGTTATAAACATGTTTTTGCTTATTTCCCTTGTACTTGAAAGATCATATGTTATCATTTATTTGCATAAACAATCATGAATGGCTCTCTTATCATATTGCCACAGTCTTCCCATGAGTATATGTGATACAATCCTAATCAGCACCAACTTTCTTCATGACTTGATCACACTTCAAGATCATCAAGGCTAATTTTAAAGAGTTCTACCTTAATTCATCTTTTATTATCTTCTTTATGCATTATATATTGTTATAAGCATGCTTTTGCATATTAGGAAATACTTGAAGACCATATATTATCATTTATTTGCATAATATATGATATTCATGTATAACTTATGATCCACATCTTTATATTTAGTTTAAGTAACTTAAGTATGTGTACATTGCATTGCATCTTTTAACTTTTAAGTATGCATCATATTTTAGCTTCATTTCATCTCACACATTGTTTATTGTTTCTTTAGGTACTAAGTCAAGCTCCAGCCAACTCCATTCAGCTCCAATTAGCTCAAGGCAACTCAAAGGCATTAAAGGGAAGCTCACCTAGCTTCAAGAACAGCTCAATGAAGGAGTGCAAGATTCAGTCAGCTCAAACTGGCTCAATTCAGCTCAATGCTTAGCTCGACCAGCTCATCTCAGCTCAAGCTTCCAACAACAGCTCAACACCTCAAGGGGCATGTTCCCTCCCAAGAGACATGTCTACCACCCTTGGAGGGAACACAAAAGTGGCACCATTTCCTTGGAGGGAAGCTTGGGGCAGCAAATCAGCCTTGGACGGAGGCACCATCACTATTCGGCCAGCCTTGAAGAATCATGCATTTGTGAACCAATTTTTGCCCTTAACCAAATAGACACACACTAATACATGCATGAGCGGGGTTAAATTACTCATATTGGACAAGAAGCCGAATTTGTTCGATGCAAACAATAATGGCCAAAACAATGCACGCATAGGAGGTCAAAAACGATGCATCTTGGACAAGAAACTGAATCTGTTTGTGAAGTTTAGAAAGTCAGATAACTTGCGACGAATTTTTGGATGGGATCCAGGCATTTATGGGTCAACATGTCTGCTTAAAACTTTTCTGGCTGCAAATTAGCTTTCCAACGCATCTTGAAACGCCTCAATCGGACATCTGGATCTCAAGATACGTCTATTTTAGCGAAGACAGCGCATGCAGAAATTCCTATACGGGATTAATACGGGATTTTTGGATAATTACGAATTTTTAAGATTTTATTTGATTATTTAAATCAATATAGGATTCTGCAATATCTATTAGGATCAGATTTATTTGACTAGGATTTTACTTTTAGCATTTATTTATTATTAGAAGTTACTTATCTAATTAGGAGATTAGATTTTAGCATTTATTTATTGTATTTAATTCCTAAGTTTAGTAGGATTAAAACTTCTCCATGGCCTATATAAAGGAGGCTTCACCCGCATTGTAATTCAGATTTCATTGATTAATAAAAAGTTCTCTTTGGAGATTTTAGTATTCTTTGAGTTTGCAGTGTTCGATAAACTTGTCTAGAACCCATCTTCAACATAAGATCATCGAGTTCTTGTGAGGGAGATCATCTTCACACTCTTGCTTGCCTAGGTAATTGTATCTAGGAGGGTGGGTTAGAGCCGCTTGAGGTTGCTTGCTTAGATAACTGAGTCTAAGAGGGTGCCGAGGAGAAAACAACAACTATCAATTCATCACGCTATCTCCACATATTCAAGCTTCCTCCATTGATGCCTCCACCATAAGCAAATCTGAATTTTTAGATTTGTTCTTTATTTTGGTTTGTTTTGTTTTTCTCTTTATTCGAATTTACGCTACTCTATCATTAATAAGAATATAAATAAAAATATGAAAAAAGATTAAGAAGAAGATAGGTAAAACAAATCTGGAAATTCCAGCTTTGTTTATGGAATTATGGAAGATGGTGATAGAGTAGCGCAAATTCGAATAAAGAGAAAAACAAAACAAACCAAAATAAAGAACAAATCTAAAAATTCAGATTTGCTTATGGTGGTGGAGTCAATGGAGGAAGCTTGAATATGTGGAGATGGCGTGATGAATTGATAGTTGTTGTTTTGTCCTCGGCACCCTCTTAGACGCAATTATCTAAGAAAGCAACCTCAAGCGGCTCTAACCCACCCTCCTAGATGCAATTACCTAGGCAAGCAAGAGTGTGAAGATGATCTCCCTCACAAGAACTCGATGATCTTATGTTGAAGATGGCTTCTAGGCAAGTTTATCGAACACTTGCAAACTCAAAGAATACTAAAATCTCCAAAGAGAACTTTTTATTAATCAATGAAATCTGAATTACAATGTGGGTGAAGCCTCCTTTATATAGGCCATGGAGAAGTTTTAATCCTACTAAACTTAGGAATTAAATACAATAAATAAATGCTAAAATCTAATCTCCTAATTAGATAAGTAACTTCTAATAATAAATAAATGCTATAAATAAAATCTTAATTAAATAAATCTGATCCTAATAGATATGCAGAATCCTATGTTGATTTAAATTACAAATAATCAAATAAAATCTTGAAAATTCGTAATTAATCAAAAATTCCGTATTAATCCCGTATAGGAATTTCTGCATGCGCTGTCTTCGCTAAAATAGACGTATCTTGAGATCCAGATGTCCGATTGAGGCGTTTCACGATGCGTTGGAAAGCTAATTTGCAGCCGGACAAGTTTTAAGAGACATGTTGACCCATAAACGCCTGGATCCCATCCAAAAATGCTTCGCAAGTTGACTGATGTTTCTAACTTGCAAAGCAGTTCCAACTTCTTTTCCAAGATGATTATTTTGACCCCTCTCATGCTCGTATCATTCCCCCACTCATCAAAAAGATTCGCCCTCGAATCTAGATCGGTAAATGGAGGAAGTTCATCAAAGTACCATAGAATAGAAGACATCTTGAAGGATCCTTTTGCAGAGTCTCTTTTTGCAATGTAATTTACAAGTTCCTTCTCATTGGAATTATCACGATTGTTCTTTTGGTCGCAAAGTAACTCATTCTCATCTTCAAAATTGTTATTAATGCTAAAAGAGGAATAAGCATAAATAGAATTCTGAAAACATTCAATGATACCTTTTGATTGTAAGGTACCTTCGTTGGTGTTTGTCGTTTGATGATCATCTTGAATCGTAATAGTAGCTGGAAACAAACACACTACTTATAAGTTCTTTTTGTTGTTTGATTGTAAGGTACCTCATGTTTTTTAGAAGAACAAATTTCTTGATCATGCTCCGGATCACGGATTTCAATATCATTAGAAGACATGAATTCAGACAACATATCTCTCAATTTTTTTTCTTGAAAATAAAACTTATCTGGACAATCATACTCTGAATGATCTAGTCGACAACAATAATGACATCGAGTCCCCAAAAGGGTAAAATCCAATACGTTGCTCAATGACATCCTCAAGAACGACCTAAATCCGATACCAAATGATAGAGTATGCTTTGGCACGTGGTAACCTTCAATTTGATGGCTTGGAAGCAAACCTAGGGCTTTAGACTCGAACAAGGAAGTTAGGCGCAAATCTGAAAATTTAAGAGAAACTAGTTGGGGGTTTCTTGAAATTTTCAGATTTAATGCTGGAAATTCAAGAAACGAAGATAAGAGGGAAGATAAGATGATGATTAATAAGAATAAAAACAAAAGATTGAAAAAGACTAAGATAAGCAGATACGTATCAGATGGTGTGAAGGTTGAAGATGAAGATGGCTTGCGAATTGTTGATTTTGTTTTGTCCTCGGCACCCTCTTAGACTCAATTATCTAAGCAAGCAACCTCAAGCGGCTCTAACCCAACCTCCTAGATGCAATTACCTAGGCAAGCAAGAGTGTGAAGATGATCTCCCTCACAAGAACTCGATGATCTTATGTTGAAGATGGCTTCTAGACAAGTTTACCGAACACTTGCAAACTCAAAGAATACTAAAATCTCCAAAGAGAACTTTTTATTAATCAATGAAATCTGAATTACAATGCGGGTGAAGCCTCCTTTATATAGGCCATGGAGAAGTTTTAATCCTACTAAACTTAGGAATTAAATACAATAAATAAATGCTAAAATCTAATCTCCTAATTAGATAAGTAACTTCTAATAATAAATAAATGCTAAAAATAAAATCCTAGTCAAATAAATCTGATCCTAATAGATATCACAGAATCCTATACTGATTTAAATTACAAATAATCAAATAAAATCTTGAAAATTCGTAATTATCCAAAAATCCCGTATTAATCCCGTATAGGAATTTCTGCATGCGCTATCTTCGCTAAAATAGACGTATCTTGAGATCCAGATGTCCGATTGAGGCGTTTCAATATGCGTTGGAAAGATAATTTGCAGCCGGAAAAGTTTTAAGAATACATGTTGACCCATAAATGCATGGATCCTATCCAAAAATTCATCGCAAGTTAGCTGACTTTCTAGACTTCACAAACAGATTCAGTTTCTTGTCCAAGATGCATCGTTTTTGACCTCCTATGCGTGTATTGTATTGGCCATTATTGTTTGCATCGAACAAATTCATCTTCTTGTCCAATATGAGTAATTTAACCCCGTTCATGCATGTATCACACTCCATTTCGGCCAACCCTTCATTTCCAATAAATAGGAAAGCATTTTGTCATTTGTAAACATCTCATTTTTCATCAATAAAATTACCTGTGAGAATTTTCTCTCTTTTAGTTGTTTTTAGAACTTTATTGACTTATCAAGTACTTTGTACTTGTGGCGTCATCCCTTCCATTCCCTTGACACTTTTGGTTCCTATCTCTTTATAGATAGTGGGTCAAAGTCCTTTTCTACCATCCCTTAAGAAATCATATACGGTTCAAGGTTATGCTCTTTATAGCGTAGTTTCTTCCTTGAATTCTTAAGATACTATCTTCACCATTTTCATCACCATTTCCATACATCAATCTTACCATCTTTTGCAGCTACCAATAAAATACCCTTCATTCTTTCAAGCCTATCTTGCTTGCAGGTTTCTTGCTTTCTTCCTAGATCTGACAATCAAAGAGTGACCGTCTCAATCATCAACATCAAGTGATAGAGTAGCGCAATCTTGGATTTGGAAGCCTTCAATCAAGTTGTAGCAAGAACTAGGAGCTCTAGACTCAATCAAGAAAAGTATGGGCAGGTCTGAAAATTCAAGAGAAAAGAGAAGGGCTTTGCTTGAAAATTTCAGATTCGAGGCTGGAAAATTAAAGAGAAAGACAAGATGAAGGATTAAGATGATAAGAAATAAGAATATAAATAAAAAGATGAAAAAAGATTAAGAAGAAGATAGGTAAAACAAATCTGAAAATTCCAGCTTTGTTTATGGAATTATGGAAGATGGTGTGAAGGTTGAAGATGAAGATGGCTTGCGAATTGTTGATGTTGTTTTGTCCTCGGCACCCTCTTAGACTCAATTATCTAAGCAAGCAACCTCAAGCGGCTCTAACCCACCCTCCTAGACGCGATTATCTAAGCAAGCAAGAGTGTGAAGATGATCTCCCTCACAAGAACTCGTCGACCTTATGTTGAAGAAGACTTCGAAGGCACAAGTAATCAGCACATGCAAAAACAAACTCACTAAATATTTTATAAATCAAAGAAATCTCTCTTACAATGATGGAGGCTTCATCCTTTTATAGGTGAAGGATAGACAAAGTAATTTAACTTCTACTAAAACAAGGAAAACCTAATCTAATTAAAAATAATAAAAAATAACAGCCTTTAAACTCCTTGTGCTTGTGTGGCAAGGAATAGGGTGATAAGGCAAGTGATAAGCTGATAAAGGCTAGGTGGCTGGTTCCGAAAGTATATAAAAACCCTAAAAACATCAATTTAAATGATAATAAATATATTGGGCTAAGCTTAATTCGTCCAAAGCCTTATATGTTAGCTTTTGGGCTGAATTTCCCGTAATAATTCCGTAATAATCCCGTATCTAGTTTTCTGCAATGAACAGTCTTCAGTAAATTGGACGTATCTTGAGTTCCTGATGTCCGATTGACGCGTTTCAAGATGCATTGGAAAGGTAACTGAATGACTGACAATTTGTTAGAAGAAAACTTGCCTCAGAAATGCTCGAATCTCATCCGAAAACTCGTCGCAAGTTGGCTGACTTTCCAGACTTTACAAACAAATTCAATTTCTTGTCCAAGATGCATCGTTTTTGACCTCCTATGCGTGCACTGTTTTGGCTTTTATTGTTTTCATCGAAAAAAATCAGCTTATTGTCCAATATTAGTAATTTGACCCCGCTCATGCATGTATCATTCCCCCACTCCTCAAAGGGATTCGTCCTCGAATCTAAATCCCAATGAGAGAACAATCATCAACTTCAATTGAAAAGGCTTCTTTGTTGTACGTGGAGTGATCTAATTGAGCTCCTCTCAATGGTTCAACAAAATCCTGAAAAAATAAGACAGCACTACTCGAATATTTGTAAGGATTAGTCAAAACAAAATCACTCGCCGCGTTCTTTTTCTTGTCTTTTTCTTTTGGGCTTTGTGTGACTTTTACCTCATATGTATTTTCACTCACCAAATTTGGGCCGTTAATTTGACTTTCTTCACTCTCGGCCTCTTTACTCTTAGTCTTTTGTATCTCACATCCCATATCCCTCTCACAAAAATTAGCATCAATGTACAATTTCTGTAGAGGAGAAAGTATTTCTAACAGAATGATAGGACAAGAATCAAATGAAGGGTTAGAATTACACTTACTTTCTTTGTGGGGAGGTGATGAGAGTATAGCAAGTGGACCTACTACTTCACATAAGGGATTAGAAGCATTGTCATCTTGTCTAATATGTTCATTATCAATATCCTCTTGTTTGAGTGTTTGTGTGTTTTCCGTCAACATTGGGATTTTTGTCTTGGTTTTGTCCAGTGACTTGGATGTTTCAATTTTTTGCTTTGGTCTACTTGAGTCGAGCAATGGTTTAGAAGAATTAGAATGAGATAAAGGTTGGGTGGTACCTCTGTCATAGTGATAATTCTTCTGTTGATATCACTGTCGATCTTTGATGCGCTTTTCGATTGTCATGGCGAATTGGAATGCCTCTTGAAGGGTGTAGTAGGTTTTGAGTTTAAGTACCTCAAGAATGTTGTCATTGAGTCCGATAACAAACCTAGTCATTGTATCCTCTTCATCCTCTTGTATGTCAGCTTTTTGCATCAATGATTCCATCTCTTTGAGATACTCGCCAACAGTTCTGCAGCCTTGTCGGATCCTTTGTAACTTTTGTTTGATCTCTCGTTGATATAATGGGGGAACAAATCATTCTCGCATGACTTTTTTAAGTTCTCCCCATGAGGTTATCTTGGCTTCTCTATTCAGACGCCGATTGCGGACCAATTGGGACCACCAAATGGATGTATATTCAGTGAATTCGAGAGTCAATAGTGGAACTTGATCCTCTTCGGGACATTGATAATGCTCGAATAGAAAATCAACTCGTTTTTCCCAGTCACAATAAGCATCAGGGTCATACCTTCCTTGAAAAGGTGGTACAGTGATCTTTGGCTTGGCTAAGGTGTTTGTTGCTCGTCTCGGTTCTATGCGATGATTGTGCCTATGTAGGGGGTTTTGGCGTTTATTCTGAATGGGAACAAGATTTGGACGCTTAGGCTCCTTAGTATCGCTTGCGATAGTAGTGGTTTCTAATCTCCCAATGGTTTGAGTGATTGCGGTCACGACTGTATCAGTGTGCTCAAGCTTGGTTGCCAATGAAGTTACAGTTTGTTCAAGTTTATTGAGAGTATCTGAAACTTCTTGAAGAGTCACCTTATGTGGTTCTTCGTCGTTACTCGTTTCTGACATCCTAAAACACTCATATTTAAAAGGTAAAAAGCAAAAGAAAACTAGAAATCTCACTAAACACTCCAAGAATAAATATTTAGCGAGGAAAGTAAACCGATCGCCTGCTCTTTAAAGACCTTCCTGCCACAAGTCAACAAGTTACAATCGGAGTTTAATCTTAACAATGAGTCCTAATTGTACTAGGAGTCCAATGAAAAGGCTTGACACCAATTGAATATAGTTTTGCAAGAAAGAAGGATTGTAATGCAACTTTGTTGTCCTGCTCACACCAGAAAAGAGAAGGTGTTAATGGCGTAATAGAAGAAAGAAAAGCAAAACAAAGGAACTTAAAAAACTAAGAGTAGAAAAATTTAGTCTAGAAAGATGATAACCCCAAAACCCGGAAACAACTTGAAGGAAGAAATCCAATGCTGAGTCCACTTCAATGTGATGCTTGCGATGGTTGATGATGTTGGTCTTGATGATTCTTGATGGTGGTTGGTGGCTAGGTATGAGCTTTCTCACTTTTCTTCACTTTTATTTCTTTTCTTTTCTTTTCTTTTCTTTTTACAATGTAAATAAACTGAAAATAACGAAAATTGAAGAAAAAAAAATAATGAAAATAGGGTTAAAGTAGGGGAAAAGCCTAATTTTGCTGAAACTTTGATCCAATTCGTTCGAGGTGTTCCCGATGTCAAAAAATTCTGAAATTTTGTGTGCTGACTCCTCCAATGGTGTAGATCTGATCTGGAAATTTTCAGCTCAAAATTCGCTCATTTGATTTTGACGAATTTTTCCCTAATTTTCTAATTTTTCACCCAAAAATGCCATAATTCTTGCCAAGAATCGTCCCAAATCTGATACCAAATGATAGAGTAACGTAATCTTGGATTTGGAAGCCTTCAATCAAGTTGTAGCAAGAACTAGGAGCTCTAGACTCAATCAAGAAAAGTATGGGCAGATCTGAATATTCAAGAGAAAAGAGAAGGGTTTTTCTTGAAAATTTCAGATTCGAGGCTGGAAAATTAAAGAAAGAAAGACAAGATGAAGGATTAGATGATAAGAAATAAGAATATCGATAAAAAGATGAAAAAGATTAAGAAGAAGTAGGTAAAACATATCTGAAAATTCCAGCTTTGTTTATGGAATTATGGAAGATGGTGTGAAGGTTGAAGATGAAGATAACTTGCGAATTGTAGATGTTGTTTTGTCCTCGGCACCCTCTTAGACTCAATTATCTAAGCAAGCAACCTCAAGCGGCTCTAACCCACCCTCCTAAACGCGATTATCTAAGCAAGCAAGAGTGTGAAGCTGATCTCCCTCACAAGAACTCGTTGAACTTATGTTGAAGAAGACTTCGAAGGCACAAGTAATCAGCACTTGGAAAAACAAACTCACTAAATATTTTATAAATCAAAGAAATCTCTCTTACAATGATGGAGGCTTTATCCTTTTATAGGTGAATGATAGACAAAGTAATTTAACTTCTACTAAAACAAGGAAAACCTAATCTAATTAAAAATAATAAAAAATAACAGCCTTTAAACTCCTTGTGTGGCAAGGAATAGGGTGATAAGGCAAGTGATAAGCTGATAAGGGCTGGGTGGCTTGTTCCTAAAGTATATAAAACCCTAAAAACGTCAATTTAAATGATAATAAATATATTGGGCTAAGTTTAATTCGTCCAAAGCCTTATATGTTAGCTTTTGGGCTGAATTTTACAAAATCTCGTAATAATCTAGTATCCAGTTTTCTGCATGCGCAGTCTTCAGTAAATTGGACGTATCTTGAGTTCCCGATGTTAAAGACAACTTGACTCAGCATGGATCCCATCCGAAAACTTGTCGCAAGTTGGCTGACTTTCCTGATTTTACAAACATATTAAATTTCTTGTCCAAGATGCATCGTTTTTGACCTCCTATGCGTGCACTGTTTTGGCTTTGATTGTTTTCATCAAAAAAATTCAGCTTATTGTCCAATATTAGTAATTTGACCCCTCTCATGCATGTATCATCAAGAACGGAGTATATCAATATGGCTGGCCTTCATAGGCACAACGCCGCACATAACTTTATCGTCATAATTGCTAATTAAGAAGGGAATCAGAGCCTATTTGGTGACTTTTTAATTCGCCTCCATCATTCAACCATTGAAGCTTGTATGGTGTAGGATGTTTCAACACTTTCAATCCCAGCTTCTCTACCATGATTGTACTTGCCACGTTCGTGCAACTTCCACCATCTATGATCATGCAACAAACCTTGTTATTCACATGGCAACGTGTGTGAAATATATTCCCTCGTTGCTGTTCTTCTTTAGCCATGTGTGCATTCCGAAGTCGTTTAACCGCTAGAAGTTCTCCATCCATGGCTGGTTCAATTTATTCTGCCTTGGGCTCTAATTCCTACTGAACTTCATCTTCATGGTCTAATGTGACATCACCATTATCCAAAAGCAGCATAGTATTGCGATTTGGGCATTGATTAGCTATATGGCCTTGTCCCAAACATTTGAAGCATTTAATGTCACTGGTGCGTTCTTTGTTCTCCACTTGCTTGCCTCAGCCTATTTCCATTATGGCTGGCTTTGGTTTTAGAGTCTCAACTGTTTCTCGGATCTTCAAAGGTGTAGCCTTCCAAGCATTGGTCTGGTTCCACTTGGGACCATTGGTATTAGTTCCCCTTGTTGTGATCTTTCTTCGTTGTTGCGCTCAACCTTCATGGCCATGCGCACCATCTCATCAATCTCTATGTATTGTTGTAGCTCCACCACATCGACGATTTCTCTATTGAGCCTTGTTAAGAATCTAGCCATGGTTGCTTGTCTATCCTCATCAACATTGGCTCAGATCATTGCAACCTCCATTTCTTTGTAATAATCTTCTACACCCCAGTTGCCTTACTTTAGAATTTATAACTTGTGAAAAAGGTCTCTATGATAATGGGTTAGAATGAACCATTTCCTCGTGATGCACTTCATGTCATGCCAATTTGTAATTGGCCTTTCCCCGTTATGTCTCATAGACAAGGTTAATTGGTCGCACCAAATAAGAGCATAATCTATGAATTCTGTGGCAGCCAATCGTACCTTTTTTCTATTTCGAGTAATTTTGGCATTTAAAAACGTGATCCACTTTGCTTTCTCAATCCAAATATGCCTCCGGATCAGTTTTGCCTTGGAACAGTGGAATAGTGACTCAAATGTTGTTGAGATTGTCATCAATTTGGGCACATCCTCCTTGATATCTCAGAGCAATTTCTCTGTGATGCTTGTTCAACTTCTTCCTCCTCATTATCTTCCACAAACTCATTTAGTTGATGTTGCCTCCTAATGCCTGGGACATTGCCTTGTGACTCCTCCAACCGATCCATCCTTTCATGAATGGGTTCAAGTTCGGTGCATAATAGCCTTTGCATTTCTTGAATCAATGCTTGAGTTTGGAGGTTTTGGGGTTGTTGTCTTCCTCCTTGTTTTGGAGATTCAGAATGTTGTGACATGGTTAGTAAAAAAGGAATAAAGAACTTAAAACCTCACCAAAGAAAGAAATCTCTTGGTCACTCCATGAAAAATTGATGTCACTCCACTCAAACACTCGTGTTTCACTCTTGGAATATGCCTTTTACCGTTCGATTCTCTCGTCACAAGTTCTTGAAAGAACTTACTCAAAACCTATCAAAACTTTAAACTATAAGCGCTTCGGCTGCAAATAAGGTTATGCTAGAAAAGAAAGGAATAATGAAAAGAAATGAAAGAAAAGAACGAAAGGGTGGGATAATAGAAATGAAATAGAAAAAAGTAAATCAAACGCACTCACTTACAACTCGATCGAGAAACAATCAATCTTGATGTACTTCTTCGAGCTTGTTGTTTGTTTGTTTTGCCTTGCCTTCACCACCTTTATTTTTCACTATTCTTTTTTTGTACTATTCAAATTCCTTAAGAAGATGAGAAGGAATTATGATTTTGCTTTCTTTTTTATACTTTTTTTCTTTTTATAATAAAAATGAAATCACAAAAGATAGGGGCTTATTTGATTCTTCCAAAAACTCTGATACCATATGATATGCTCCAACTCTCCAATTGATGTTGTTAAGAGAAGCTTGATTGTTCCCGAACGTGAATGTAAGTAAGCCTTGTAATCCGAATGCTTTGAAGTGAAATGAAGTAGGAAAGATGATGATAGTTTAGGGTGTAGAAGCATTTGACGTATGGTGTGTAAGGAAATGGTTAAGTGAAGGGTAGGATATGGTGAAGGAAATAAAAAAGAAAGATAGTGAAATGGAATACAAAAAGGGTGATAGTATTCAAAGGCTTCAAAGAAAGAAACTATACTAAAAAGTATAATCTTGTTTCTTAAGAGAATGACTTTGAGGGTGGTAAAGGACTTGGACCCGTAGGTTAGATGAACCTAGAACTCGAAGTATAGATGGAAGAATAAGAGACACCACAAGAAAAGCTTGATAAGTCGATAAAGTTCTTAAAAGAACAAGTTTGAGAGAAAACCTCACAAAGGATAAATATATTCAAAGAAAGTTGTGTGTTACAAAGTGCAAATTGAACCCCTATTTATAGTTTTCAAGGGGTGGCTGAATAGGATTGTACAAGGGTGAAAAGGTGGTCGAATAGGCATGTAGGGGCCTGGTGTTGGTTCGGTAAAGGGTTGGTGGTGTTTCAGCTTGATGGTGTCTCCCTCCAAGCAAATGCCACCCATTTTCCCTCCAAATGTTGGCGCCAAGCATGTTCCCTACAAGGCTAGTCAATTGTGCCCCTTGCGGAGAAGACATGTCCCTCCGAGGTTGAGCTGAAGGTGGTATCTTGAGCTGATCAAGCTAGGAGTGAGCTGGCTTGAGCTGAGCTAGCTAGCTAAGTGAGCTTGATAAGAGACACCACAAGCAAAGCTTGATAAGTCGATAAAGTTCTTAAAAGAATAGGTTTGAGAGAAAACCTCACAAAGGATAAATATATTCAAAGAAAGTTGTGTGTTACAAAGTGCAAATTGAACCCCTATTTATAGTTTTCAAGGGGTGGCTGAATAGGCATGTACAAGGGTGAAAAGGTGGCTGAATAGGCATGTAGAGGCCTGGTGTTGATTCGGTGAAGGGCTAGTGGTGTTTCAGCTTGAATGGTGTCTCCCTCCAAGCAAATGCCACCCATTTTCCCTCCAAATGTTGGCGCCAAGCATGTTCCCTCCAAGGCTAGTCAATTGTGCCCCTTGGGGAGAAGACATGTCCCTCCGAGGTTGAGCTAAAGGTGGTAGCTTGAGCTGATCAAGCTAAAAGTGAGCTGGCTTGAGCTGAGCTAGCTAGCTAAGTGAGCTTCACTTATTTTCTAAGCTTGTTTGAGCTACTATGAGCTGCCCTTAGCTAGATGAGCTTATCCTTTAGTGTCCTTGAGCTTGCCCTTGAGCTATTAGAGCTAAGTTGGAGCTGAAAGTAGCTTGCATTCCTTTAGCCGAAATGAGTGAGCTGTGAGGAGCTAATTTGAGCTAGTTGAGGTAACCATGAGCTGCACGATCAAAGATGAGCTAGCCCTTTTAATGCATCCCTTGTACCTTGAGCTGTGATGACCTATATTCAAAGTAAACAAATATAAGTAATGCTTATAATAAGAATTAAGATAATGTGCCAAGTAACGATGTGGTTCTACTTAAGTACACATGCATGAAACATTACTTAATATGCCAAGTGCAGAGTATGATGTAAGGAAAGATGTTATGGTATCCAAATACACTAAGCATTGTATTAAACATAAACATGAGGTAAACATAAATAGTAAGTATAAGTGCATGTATGATTAGAAGTAATATAATTATATAGTTATAATGGATGTGAAGATAGTAAGTAAAAAACCTCCCTTGACTTTCATCCTTGTAAAACAAGTTGAAAGTATAGTGAAAATGGGTATGGTGTGAAATATGATTGCATCAAACTCTCTTGAATTTTCAAATCTGCGCATAACTTTCTTGATTGAGTCTAGAGCTTCTAGTTTTTGTAACAGCTTGATTGAAGGCTTCCAAATCCATGATTGCGCTACTCTATCAGGAGTGTTCTTTATAACATTGTTCCTTTTGGAGCCGGGTGCATTATTTGCTCTCGGAATGAGTCTCCTCTTTTGCTGCCGTTCCACTTCCATTACCATGTGCACCATTTCTTCAATTTCAACATAGTGTTGCAACTCTACAACATCAGTAATTTCTCGATTTAGTCTAGTAAGAAATCTAGCCATGGTTGCTTCTTGGACCTCATGATGCGATCCTAATCCACCAGTTACTATTTTTCACTACATTTTTATCTTTGTTCACTTGGATGAAGGACGAGGGAGTTTCTACTTACCTTATTTATGATTACACATTACTATTATCATTAGTTATGCATGCACACAGTGTAATTACTCATATCATCCATACTCATAATGTGACTATGCTTGACTTCATGCCATATGTCTTTGGGTACTACAATGCATTTCCATATATCATACCCTATCTTTTGCATATCAAGTAATGTCATGCATGCATATCCTATATAACCACATCTTTACTTAGTATATTTTTTTATTTTCTATTATATGCATTTACTTATAATCATTTGCATTGTTTGTAGGTCTTTTCTAGCTCACATGAACAATGGAGGATTGAAGGGCAGCTCACCTAAGCTCATTCAACTCAAAACAAGCTCAAGCATTCAGCCAAGACTATACTAGCTTCTATCAACTTCAAATTAGCTCCATTCAGCTCAAGGACTTAAGAGAAAAGTGTTATTACCTCAAGGGCAGCTCGTGGACAAGGAAACCAGCTTAAAGGAGCTCAATGCACAAATATAGTAGTTGAAGGGATAGTTAAAGGAGCTAAATGGGAGCTGAACCTAGCTTAAGGGAGATGAAGGATAAGGAGCTTAACTGAGGAGTGTTGTTGAGCTAAAAGAGCTGAAACTAGCTGGAGAGGAGCTAAGGACCTGACTGCTGACCACTGGAGTGTAGCTAGCTGAAACTGAGCAGGAGTGACGCTAGCTAGCTACAAGTCACCTAGCTAGCTACCATGGAGGGACCCGAGATAACCATTTGGCCATGGAGGGAAAGTCTCATGCCTTTCCATGTTTTGGTGCCAAATTAACCATTTCCTTGATGATGCGATCCTAATCCACTCAATGTTCATTTTTACCATGCTTTCAAATTATATCGCAAGAATGAAAGACAAGGGAGTTTCTGCTAGCTTTCTTCCTACATATATCATCTATATATTTATATTAGTCATATATATGCATGCCTACTTTCATTTAAAATCTAATATTATCTATGCTAAGGTTATGTATGACTTCATGCATCATACATTCTTTTATGCATTTCCATACTTTATATTACATGTTATATATATTAAGTAAATTGCGTACATGCCTAACATTAAGTTAAACCACATTGTTACATAAGTTTAAGTCATTTATTTATCAATACTAATCATTCACATATTTAATTGCATTATTTTGTGCTTGTTGTAGGACATATAATCCACACAAGTAAAGGGATGGAATGGTAGCTCATCTTTAGCTTGTTCAGCTCCAAACAGCTCACTCAAATTCGGCCAAGGGAAACCAGCTCATAAACAGCTCCAATCAGCTCTAATTGATTTGAGATAGCTCAATGACTCTTATAGACAAGCTCACCTAGCTAAGAATATCTCAAAGCAGCTCAATTCAGCTTCTAAACTAAGTGTAGCTCAACTAGCTCAAGTCAGCTTAAGCCTAGCTCGAGGAGCTCGTCTCAGCTCAAGCTACCACTCCCAGCTCAACACTTGAAGGGACATGTCCCTCCCCAAGGGACACAACGACCAGCCTTGGAGGGAACATGCTTGGCGCCAACATTTGGAGGGGAGAATGGGTGGCAATTGCTTGGAGGGTGGCACAAACTCAGCCGAAGCATCACCAGCCCTAACCGAACCAACACCACCCCTTTACATGCCTTTTCGACCAGCTTTTCATCATTGTATTGTGCCCATTCAGCCAGCCCTTAGAAAACTATAAATAGGGCTGATTATTTCATTTGTAATCACACCTTTGAATTATATAAAATTATCTATGTGAGTTTATCTCTCAAACTTGTTCTTTTTAGAACATCTGACTTATCAAGCTTCATTGCTAGTGGCGTCACTTCCTTTCCACCAACTTCAGGTTCTTGGATCTCTATAACCTTCCTCAAAGATATTCTCCTAAAGATTGGGTCTATGTTCTTATAACATAGGTTCTTCTTTCGAATTCTTTGAATACTATCACCATCTTCCATTTCCGTTCCATCACTTCTTTCACCATTTCCATCACCATATTTGAAATTTGCCTTAAACACTTCCATTTCCTTTCTTATCATTTCCCTTCATACACCACCCTAAACTCTTTCGCACCCTACCTATTCACTAACCTTTTCTTCATCATTTCATCCCTAAAGCATACGGGTTACAAGGCTTGCTCGCATGGACAATCAAAGCTTCTCTCAACAAAGCCATTTGGAGAGTTGGAGCGTATCATATGGTAATCAAAGCAAAGGGAGAATCAAGTAAGCCTACCATTTGTGATTCTTTTCGTTTATTATTCTGGTAAAAAATAATTCTTTCTTCATTTCTTAAAGAATAGTACAAAAAAAAGAGAAACGAAAAAAATTAGAAACGAAACACAAGGTGGTGGAACAAACAAATCAGCAAACAACCAACTCCGAGAAGTTCCTCAAGGTTGATTGTTCACGATCAGTTTGTGAGAAAGTTCTTGTGGTACGTTGTTTTACTTTCTCTTGTTGCATTCCATTTCTTTCCTTTCCTTTCATTTCATTTCCTTCATTTCTCTCTATTTCTTAGCCTAACCTTAATTTCAACCCAAATGCCAACAAGTATTTGAAGTTTTGATAGGTTTGATTAGTTCTATTAAGAACTTGTGTCGAGAGATTCGAGCGGAAAAAGGCATAAAGAGTGTGTGAGATCAGAAGGGGAATTACAAAAGCTAAAAACATATTCCCAAGAGTGAAACACAAGTGATTGAGTAGAGTGACATCTCAATTCCTTGGATTGACCGTGAGATTTTTGTGTCTGTGTGTTTGGTGAGGTCCTATTTTCACTTTACTTTGTCTTTATTCTAACCATGTCACAGGATGCTAGAAACGAACACGGAGGAGGACAAAATAGACAGCAAAACTAGGGGAAATCATGGACGAAAATGATGAGGACATCGAGCAGTTATCTCAAAGGATAACCCCGAGATATTAGGGTGAGAGTGGCCAATACGACGACAACCTCAACGACATCTGAGTCACTATTCCACCTTTTCAAGGCAAAACAGATCCGGAAGCATATTTAGATTGGGAAAGCAAGGTGGATCATGTTTTCGAGTGCCACAATTACTCAGAAGAAAAAAGTACGATTGGCTGCCATGGAATTTATAGACTATGCCCTTATTTGGTGGGACCAATTAACCTTGTCTAGGGGGCATAACGGAGAAAGGCCAATTACGACTTGGCAAGATATGAAAAGCATTATGCGGAGGAGGTTCGTGCCTACACACTATCATTAAGATTTATTCCACAAATTGCAAACCTTAAGGCAAGGCAACTAGAGTGTAAAGGAACATTACAAGGAAATGGAGGTTGCCATGATCCGTGAAGCAAAAATTGCCAGATTTCTTACTGGTCTAAACTGAGAAATGGCCGATGTTTTACAATTACAACACTATGTAGAGATTGACGAAATGGTACACATGTTTATGAAGGTAGAACGACAGCAAAAGAGGAAGGTCATCCCAAGGGTAACTAATGCAACCGGCCCTAAATGGAGTAATGCTCGAAGAAACGCGCCCCTACAAATTAAGGAACAGGTTGAGACGTCCAAACCAAAGCCAACAGTGATGGAAATTGGTCAAGGCAAGTAGATAGGAGGCAATGAACGCTCGAGGGAGATTGAATGCTTTATGTGCTTAGGTCATGGTCATATGGCTAATCAATGTCCAAACCGCAACACCATGTTGCTTATGGACAATGAAGACATCATTTTTGACCATGAAGATGAAGCCAAAGAAGAACCCAAACCCGAAGATGAGGAGATTGAGCCAGCCGTTGATGGAGAGCTATTGGTGGTAAAACGACTCCTTAATGCCCAAATGGCTGAGGAAGAACAACATCGAGAAAATATATTCCACACACAATGTCATGTGAACAACAAGGTGTGTTTCACGATTATAGATGGTGGGAGTTGCACCAACGTTGCTAGCACTATCATGGTGGAAAAGTTGGGTCTCAAGACTTTAAAGCATCCTACACCATACAAGCTACAATGGTTGAATGATGGAGGCGAGTTGAAGGTCACCAAATAGGTTCTGATTCCTTTCTCAATTGGCAATTATAAGGTGATATACTCCCATCCTCGTTGTTGTAGGAGACGGCCTTTGATTGTAGGATCTAGGAAGGCAAGCAAGTGATTCTTGCAAAGTAAGATGGCTTGAAAGTATGAAAGGTATTTGAATAGTGGTTGCGGAAGATGGCAAGAATGGTGTATGGAAACGGTGAAGGTAGTATCTTAAAGAATCAAGGAAGAAACTAGGCTATAGAGAGCCTAACCCCGAACCTTATAGATATCTTTAAAGGGTGGTAAAAAGGACTTGGACCCGTTGGTTATAAAGAACCAAGAACCCGAAGTATCAGGTGGAAAGGAGGTTTGACGCCACAAGTACAAAGTACTTGATAAGTCGATAAAGTTCTAAAAAGAACTAAAAGAGAGAAAATTCTCACAAAGGTAATTTAATTGATATGAATGAGATGTCTTACCAAGGAAATGAAAGGCCTTATTTATAGTTTTCCAGGGGTGTAGCTGAAAAGGCATTACATAGGTGAAGAGGTGGCCGAATAGGTAGGTGTCTCCCTCCAAAGTGATAGAGTAGCGCAATCTTGGATTTGGAAGCCTTCAATCAAGTTGTTGCAAGAACTAGGAGCTCTAGACTCAATCAAGGAAGTTTGGGCAGATCTGAAAATTCAATAGAAAATAGAAGGGATTTTCTTGAATTTTTCAGATTCAAGGCTGGAAATTTAAAGAAAGAAAGACGAGATGAAGGATTAGATGATAAGAAATAAGAATATAAATAAAAATATGAGAAAAGATTAAGAAGAAGATAGGTAAAACAAATCAAAAATTCCAGTTTTGTTTATGGAATTATGGAAGATGGTGTGAAGGTTGAAGATGAAGATGGCTTGCGAATTGTTGATGTTGTTTTGTCCTCGGCACCCTCTTAGACTCAATTATCTAAGCAAGCAACCTCAAGCGGCTCTAACCCACCCTCCTAGATGCAATTACCTAGGCAAGCAAGAGTGTGAAGATGATCTCCCTCACAAGAACTCGATGATCTTATGTTGAAGATGGCTTCTAGACAAGTTTACCGAACACTTGCAAACTCAAAGAATACTAAAATCTCCAATGATAACTTTTTATTAATCAATGAAATCTCAATTACAATGTGGGTGAAGCCTCCTTTATATAGGCCATGGAGAAGTTTTAATCCTACTAAACTTAGGAATTAAATACAATAAATAAATGCTCAAATCTAATCTCCTAATTAGATAAGTAACTTCTAATAATAAATAAATGCTAAAAATAAAATCCTAGTCAAATAAATCTGATCCTAATAGATATTGCAGAATCCTATATTGATTTAAATTACAAATAATCAAATAAAATCTTGAAAATTCGTAATTATCCAAAAATCCCGTATTAATCCCGTATAGGAATTTCTGCATGCGCTGTCTTCGCTAAAATAGACGTATCTTGAGATCCAGATGTCCTATTGAGGCGTTTCGAGATGCGTTGGAAAGGTAACTGAATAACGGACAATTTGTTTGAAGACAACTTGACTCATAAATGCCCGAATCCCATCCAAAAACTTGTCGCAAGTTAGCTGACTTTCCAAACATTACAAACAGATTCAATTTCTTGTCCAAGATGCATCGTTTTTTACCTCCTATGCATGCACTGTTTTGGCTTTTATTGTTTGCATCGAACAAATTCAGCTTCTTGTCCAATATTAGTAATTTGACCCCCCTCATGCATGTATCATTCCCCCACTCCTCAAAAGTATTCGTCCTCGAATCTAAATCGGCAATGAGAGAACAATCATCAACTTCAATTGAAAAGGCTTCTTTGTTTTATGTGCAGTGATATAATTGAGCTCCTCTCAATGGTTCAACAAAATCCTGAAAAAATAAGACAACACTACTCGAACATTTGTAATGATTAGTCAAAACAAAATCACTCGTTGCGTTCTTTTTCTTGTCTTTTTCTTTTGGGCTTTGTGTGACTTTTACCTCATATGTATTTTCACTCTCCAAATTTGGGCCATTAATTTGACTTTTTTCACTCTCGGCCTATTTACTCTCAGTCTTTTGTATCTCACATCCCATATCCCTCTCACAAAAATTATCATCAATGTACAATTTCTGTAGAGGAGAAAGTGTTTCTAACGGAATGATAGGACAAGAATCAAATGAAGGGTTAGAATTACACTTACTTTCTTTGTGGGGAGGTGATGAGAGTATAGCAAGTGGACCTACTACTTCACACGAGGGATTATAAGCATTGTCATCTTGTCTAATGTGTTCACTATCACTATCCTTTTGTTTGGGAGATGATTCTTCTCCAATATCAACATTTGCACAAATGCTAGAAGTAGAAGTACGAAGAGAATCATGTGTACCTTCTGGTTTTGGGATGTCTTCATGGTTGGTTGCCTTTGTGTGGTCAATTGATTCAGCCTTTTGCGCTTCCAATCTTTTTCGTTTTATCCTCTCACACTGTTTTTTTGCTTTTGCTATTTCTTCATCTACTTTTTTCGGCTCTATTGTAGCAAACGAGAGCTTCTGGCCTTGGTGCACAATCGAGTATCCATTTGTATTGATTCGATGGACAGCGCCCCGATCATTTTTCCAAGGTCTTCCTAATAGCAAGTGGGTGACTTCCATAGGAACCACGTCACACCATACATCATCACAATAGCTTCCAAGAGTAAAAGAGATTAAACAACGTTCGGTTACCTTCATATCCGGTCCGCTATTAAACCCTTGAAGATGATACGGCTTAGGGTGTTCTTGGCATGGTAGATCGAGTGCATCAACAATGAAGCTACTCACTAAGTTTACACGACTATCACCATCTATAATTAAAGAACATAGATTACCTTGTATCTTACATCGTGACCGAAAAATATTTATTGGTATAAGATAACGAGTGTTGAAAAGAGAATAAAACATCCTAATTGCTTTAAGAATCCAAATAAAAGGTTAGACAACAATAGAATTATAGTTGCAAGGAGAAAGAAGAGTATGCAACTTTTAGTCCTACTAACACAAGGAAACAAGAAGGTGTTAGAAGATGTGTAAGAAGCAATAAAAGCTAAAAACGAATGAAAACTAATGGCTAAGAATGAAAGAAAATTAGAAAAACCCCGAAAACCCTAGAATTTTGCAGCAACTTGATCTACTTCGTTCGAGGTGTTCCTGATGTCAAAAAATTCTGAAATTTTATGTGGTGACTCCTCCAAAGGTGTAAATCGGATCTAGAAAATTTTAGCTCGAAATTCGCTCGTTTGAATTTGACGAATTTTCCCTAATTTTCGAGTTTTTCACCCGAAAACGCCAAAATTCTTGTCAAGAATCGTCCCAAATCTGATACCAAATGATAGAGTAACGCAAATTCAAATAAAGAGAAAAACAAAACAAACCAAAATAAAGAACAAATCTAAAAATTCAGATTTGCTTATGGTGGTGGCGTCAATGGAGGAAGCTTAAATATGTGGAGATGGCGTGATGAATTGATAGTTGTTGTTTTGTCCTCGGCACCCTCTTAGACTCGATTATCTAAGCAAGCAACCTCAAGCGGCTCTAACTCACCCTCCTAGATGCAATTACCTAGGCAAGCAAGAGTGTGAAGATGATCTCCCTCACAAGAACTCGATGATCTTATGTTGAAGATGGCTTCTAGACAAGTTTACCGAACACTTGCAAACTCAAAGAATACTAAAATCTCCAAAGATAACTTTTTTATTAATCAATGAAATCTCAATTACAATGTGGGTGAAGCCTCCTTTATATAGGCCATGGAGAAGTCTTAATCCTACTAAACTTAGGAATTAAATACAATAAATAAATGCTCAAATCTAATCTCCTAATTAGATAAGTAACTTCTAATAATAAATAAATGCTAAAAATAAAATCTTAGTCAAATAAATCTGATCCTAATAGATATTGCAGAATCCTATATTGATTTAAATTACAAATAATCAAATAAAATCTTGAAAATTCGTAATTATCCAAAAATCCCGTATTAATCCCGTATAGGAATTTCTGCATGCGCTGTCTTCGCTAAAATAGACGTATCTTGAGATCCAGATGTCCGATTGAGGCTTTTCAAGATGCGTTGGAAAGGTAACTGAATAACTGACAATTTGTTAGAAGACAACTTGACTCATAAATGCCCGGATCCCATCCAAAAACTTGTCGCAAGTTAGCTGACTTTCCAAACATTACAAACAGATTCAATTTCTTATCCAAGATGCATCGTTTTTGACCTCCTATGCATGCACTGTTTTGGCTTTTATTGTTTGCATCGAACAAATTTAGCTTCTTGTCCAATATTAGTAATTTGACCCCCCTCATGCATGTATCACAAAGGCTGGTCGTGACTCCCTCCAAAGGGCTGGTGATGATTTGGCCATCTTTGTGTCTCCCTCCAAATGGTTTTGGCGCTCAAACATTTGAAAAGTTGTAATTTCTCGTATGAAATTCCAGCCTGCACTTCTTTCGATAATTTGGACATATCTTGAGCTCCTGATATCGGATTGATGCGATTCAACATGAGTTGGAAAGCTAAGAGATAAGAGAACAAGTTTTGGTAAGAGGCTGTCTAGGGACGTGGGAACCTTCAATTTGATGACTTGAAAGCAAACCTAGGGCTTTAGACTCGAACAAGGAAGTTAGGCACAAATCTGAAAATTCAAGAGAAACTAGTTGGGCTTTTCTTGAAAATTCTGAAATTAAGATGAAAAAAATCAAAGAAACAAAGGGGAGATGGTTAATTAGATGATGGATAAGAAGGAAAAACTATAAAAGATTAATAAAGATAAGTAAAAGGATAGAGAATTCAAATCTGAAAATTTCAGCTTTGAATTGAATGACAATGGCGTTGGTGGTTGTTTGTAGAAGATGACAATGACTTGTGGAATTGAAGAATTTGCCCCACTGAACCCTCCTACTCGCAATTGAATAGGCAACCTCCGTGATATGGCTCTAACCGACCCTCCTAATCGCAATTGACTAGACAACCTGGAGTGTGAAGATCAACAACAATCAACCTGGTTGAAACGTTGACGATGGCTTCTAGACAATTTTACCGAACACTTGCAAACACGTTTTCAAACAATACTAAATCTCAAAAGAGAACTTTTTATTAATCAATGAAAATCTGAAAAACAAAGAAGAAAGCACCATCCTTTTATAGATGAAGGATAGCTTTAACCTAAAGCTAATAATGAATAAAATAAACAAAGAAATCTGGTCCATTAGATTGGACTTGATCTAAAGGCTTAAAAGAAGGGTGGCTGGATCCTAAAGTATATAAAACCCTAAAAACATAATTTAAATGTTAATAATTAGGTTGGGCTAAGTATAATTCGTCCGAAAAGCTTTATAAATTAGCTTTTGGGCTGAATTTACAAAAATCCCATAGTTAGCCCGTATCCAGTTTTCTGCTTGCGCAATCTTCAGTAAAATGAACGTATCTTGAGCTTCCGATGTACGATTGATGGGTTTCAAGATGCGTTGGAAAGGTAACTGAATGACGGTCAATTTGTTAGAGACAACTCAACCCAAAAATACCCGGATCCCATTCGAAAAGTCACCTCAAGTCAACTGATTTCTCAGACTTAAAAAACAGTTTCATCTTCTTGTCTTCAATGCATCTTTCCAGCCCTCCCATGCATGTATCAAGTTTCATGAAGACTTCTTGACCCAGTTATGCTTGTATCCTGCTTGAAAATGTCAATCAAACTGACTGACGTTTTTGGTGATGAATCTGCCCAATGAAGAGTTATTTGGTTGGAACTCTTCGTTTTGGCGTACTCATACTTTCCCTCTATGTGTTTGCCACCCATTTTCAAGTTTCCCTCCAATTAGCTAGGGACATGTTCCTTAGGAGGGGACATGACCCTTGGGGTGGTGAGCTGGCATGTGTAGGTGGAGCTTGGAGTGAGCTGAGCTAGCTAGCTGAAAGAGCTAGCTCAATCTTTAAGCTAATTTTGAGCTATGCCAAGCTAACTTTAGCTAGGTGAGCTGATCCTTCAAGCTTGTGAGATCCTTTAGAATGTTTTCCTTAAGTTTTGAGCTGATCCAAGCTTCTATTGGACTCCTTGAGCTAATCCGAGCTGCCTTGAATGTCCTGGAGCTAATCTGAGCTTGTTGTGAGATCTTTGAGCTTGGGCCTTTAACCTTAGTACCTAAAGTGAAGAACAAACAATGTGTGAGCTGAAATAAAGCTAAAATGTGATGCATGCTTAAGTATAAAGATGCAATGCAATGTAAACATACTTAAATGACTTAAAACTAAATATAAAGATGTGGATCATAGGTTATGCATGAATTATAACATATATTATGCAAATAAATGATAACATATGATACTTCAAGTATTTCCTAATATGCAAAAGCATGCTTATAACAATATATAATGCATAAAGAAGATGATAAAAGCTGAAGGTAAAACTCCCTTAGAATCGGCCTTGAGGATCTTCAATGATGTGATCAAATCATGGAGAACGTTGGTACTAATTAGCATTGTATCATCCTCCCCTTCTTTTTGGCGATTTGTCCTCAAATCGAAAGTGTTCTTCAATGGACACCTCTTTGTTGTTAAGGTGGACGAATTTTCACTTCTTTTCCCAAGTGAAATATTCAACCTTCCCGGCTCATCCTTCTTTAAATAGGCACGATCTCTTTGGAATCCTCCTTTGGAAACATCACGCCCCTTGGGGACAAAACTCGTTCTTTGAATCACTCCTTGGTCTAAAACATCATGATCCTTGGTGACGGTACATATCTCTTCAACTTCTTTTTTTGATCCATCATGATGCTTGGTGAAGAGTCTTGATTTTTTTGAATCTCTATCAAGTAAGCTGGTAACGTCAATTCCTTTAAGCTTTGTGCCCATCCAAATGATGGCCCTTGAGTAGATGGACAATGCTCATGATAGAGTAGCGCAATCTTGGATTTGAAAGCCTTCAATCAAGTTGTTGCAAGAACTAGGAGCTCTAGACTCAATCAAGGAAGTTTGGGCAGATCTGAATATTCAAGAGAAAAGAAAAGGGATTTCCTTGAAATTTTCAGATTTAATGCTGGAAATTTAAAGAAACTATGATAAAATGAATGATTAGAATATGAATAACTAGAATAAAGTTAAAAAGATTGATAAAAGGATAGATAAAACAAATCTGAAATTTCCAGCTTTGTTTATGGCTTGTGGAGATGGCATGAAGATTGAAGATGAAGATGGTTTGCAATTTCTTGATGTTGTTTTGTCCTCGGCACCCTCTTAGACGCAATTATCTAAGCAAACAACCTCAAACGGCTCTAACCCACCCTCCTAGATGCAATTACTAGGCATGCAAGAGTGTGAAGATGATCTCCCTCACAAGAACTCGTCGAACTTATGTTGAAGAAGACTTTGAAGGCACAAGTAATCAGCACTTGCAAAAACAAACTCACTAAATATTTCATAAATCAAAGAAATCTGTCTTACAATGATGGAGGCTTCATCCTTTTATAGGTGAAGGATAAACAAAGTAATTTAACTTCTACTAAAACAAGGAAAACCTAATGATACGGAAGCCAGGATCCAAGAATTACCTCAAAATCTAGGAACCCTCTAGATCACAATTAATCTAGCAAACTCACTAATATGATATGAGAAAACCCCAAACTCCACGTTCAGCAAACCGGTAATAAAGCATGATCTTGATGTAAAAACGAGATAGGATGAATTTGATGATGGCGGTGTCGGATAGTTTTGTCCTTGGCACCCTCGTAATAGCAATTGAATAGGCAAATACCTGCAAACGGCACGAATCTCTCCGATGAATGGATGATGACGAGATAAATGTTGTAGGATATTTTGTCCTCGGCACCCTCTTAGACGCGATTATCTAAGCAAGCAACCTCAAGCGGCTCTAACCCACCCTCCTAGATGCAATTACCTAGGCAAGCAAGAGTGTGAAGATGATCTCCATTACAAGAACTTGACGAACTTACGTTGAAGAAGACTTCTGATACGAAAAATAACAAGGCAAATCTATCTACCTTGAAAATAAAATGGCCCATGGCCAAAGGTTTTTGTAACTCATAAATTCATGATGTTGTCTTATTAATGTAGCAAATATGCCTTTAAATAGGCTACAAATGAAGAGTTCAACTTAAATTAGGAAAAGTAAACATAATAATAAAATAAATAAACATATTTTATCTAACCTAAAAAACTAATAAATAAATAACAAATCTAATCCTAAACCATCTAAATATCTTCATAAAGAATCCTAGATTAAATTTAAGTACAAATAATCAATAAAATTATTGAAAATTCGTAATAAATAATACTTCCCGTAATAAATCCGTATAGAGATTTCTGCTCGCATAGTCTTCACTAAAACGGACATAACTTGAGCTCCCGACGTCGAATTGATGCGTTTCAAGATGCGTTGGAAAGCTAAGAGACATACGAATGTGTTTGAAGAAGACATGTAGACTCAGAAGTGCCCGGATCCGATCCGAAAATTCGATGCAAGTTGACTGAAATTCCAGACTTATAAAACAGCTTCAACTCTTTGGCTACAATGCATCATTTTAGCCCCCCATATGATAGAGTAGCGCAATCTTGGATTTGGAAGCCTTCAATCAAGTTGTTCCAAGAACTAGGAGCTCTAGACTCAATCAAGAAAAGTATGGGCAGATCTGAAAATTCAAGAGAAAGTAAATGGGGGTTTCTTGAAAATTTCAGATTCGGGGCTGGATAATTAAAGAAAGAAAGACAAGATGAAGGATTAGATGATAAGAAATAAGAATATAGATAAAAAGATTAAAAAAGATTGCGAAAGAGAAAGGTAAAACAAATCTGAAAATTCCAGCTTTGTTTATGGAATTATGGAAGATGGTGTGAAGGTTGAAGGTGAAGATGGCTTGCGATTTATTGTTGTTGTTTTGTCCTCGGCACCCTCTTAGACGCAATTATCTAAGCAAGCAACCTCAAGCGGCTCTAACCCACCCTCCTAGACGCGATTATCTAGGCAAGCAAGAGTGTGAAGATGATCTCCCTCACAAGAACTCGTCGAACTTATGTTGAAGAAGACTTCGAAGGCACAAGTAATCAGCACTTGCAAAAACAAACTCACTAAATATTTCATAAATCAAAGAAAATCTGTCTTACAATGATGGAGGCTTCATCCTTTTATAGGTGAAGGATAGACAAAGTAATTTAACTTCTACTAAAACAAGGAAAACCTAATCTATTTTAAAAAAATAGCCTTTAAACTCCTTGTGTGGCAAGGAATAGGGTGATAAGGCAAGTTATAAGCTGATAAGGGCTGGGTGGCTGGTTCCTAAAGTATATAAAACCCTAAAAACATCAATTTAAATGATAATAAATACATTGGACTAAGTTTAATTCGTCAAAAGCCTTATATTTAAGCTTTTGGGCTGAATTTTACAAAATCCCGTAATAATCCCGTATCCAGTTTTGTGCAAGCGCAGTCTTCAGTAAATTGGACGTAACTTGAGTTTCCGATGTCCGATTGATGCGTTTCAAGATGCGTTGGAAAGGTAACTGAATGATAGACAATTTGTTAGAAGACAACTTGACTCATAAATGCCTGGATCCCATCCAAAAATTCGTCGCAATTTGGCTGACTTTCCAGACTTTACAAACAGATTCAATTTCTTGTCCAAGATGCATCGTTTTTGACCTCCTATGCGTGCACTGTTTTGGCTTTTATTGTTTGCATCGAACAAATTCAGCTTCTTGTCCAATATTAGTAATTTGACCCCGCTCATGCATGTATCATTCCCCCACTCCTCTAAAGGATTCGTCCTCGAATCTAAATTGGCAATGAGAGAACAATCATCAACTTCAATTGAAAAGGCTTCTTTGTTGTATGTGGAGTGGTCTAATTGAGCTCCTCTCAATGGTTCAACAAAATCCTAAAAAAATAAGACAGCACTACTCGAACATTTGTAAGGATTAGTCAAAATGAAATCACTCGTCGCATTCTTTTTCTTGTCTTTTTCTTTTGGGCTTTGTGTGACTTTTACCTCATATGTATTTTCACTCACCAAATTTGGGCCATTAATTTGACTTTTTTCACTCTCGGCCTCTGTACTCTCAGTCGTTTGTATCTCACATCCCATATCCCTCTCACAAAAATTATCATCAATGTACAATTTCTGTAGAGGAGAAAGTATTTCTAACGGAATGATAGGACAAGAATCAAATGAAGGGTTAGAATTACACTTACTTTCTTCGTGGGGAGGTGATGAGAGAATAGCAAGTGGACCTACTACTTCACATGAGGGATTAGAAGCATTGTCATCTTGTCTAATGTGTTCACTATCACTATCACTATCCTTTTGTTTGGGAGATGGTTCTTCTCCAATATCAACATTTGCACAAATGCTAGAAGTAGAAGTAGGAAGAGAACATGTGTACCTTCTGGTTTTGGGATGTCTTCGTGGTCGGTTGCATTCGTGTTGTCAATTGATTCAGCCTTTTGTGCTTCCAATCTTTTTCGTTTTATCCTCTCACACTGTTTTTTGCTTTCGCTATTTCTTCATCTACTTTTTTCGGCTCTATTGTAGCAAACGAGAGCTTCTGGCCATGGTGCACAACCGAGTATCCATTTGTATTGATTCGATGGACAGCGCCACGATCATTTTTCCAAGGTCTTCCTAATAGCAAGTGGGTGACTTCCATAGGAACCACGTCACACCACACATCATCACAATAGCTTCCAAGAGTAAAAGAGATTAAACAACGTTCGGTTACCTTCATATCCGGTCCGCTATTAAACCCTTGAAGATGATACGGCTTAGGGTGTTCTTAGCATGGTAGATCGAGTGCATCAACAATGAAGCTGCTCACTAAGTTTACACGACTGTCACCATCAATAATTAAAGAACATAGATTACCTTGTATCCTACACCGTGACCGAAAAATATTTATTGGTATACGATAGCGCATGTTGAAAAGAGAATAAAACATCCTAATTTGTTTAAGAATGCAAGGAAAATGTTAGACACCAATAGAATTATAGTTGCAAGGAGAAAGAACAGTATGCAACTTTTAGTCCTACTAACACAAAGGAAACAAGAAGGTGTTAGAAGATGTGTAAGAAGCAATAAAAGCTAAAACAAACGAAAACTAATGGGCTAAGAATGAAAGAAAATTAGAAAAACCCCAAAAACCCTAGAATTTTGCAGCAACTTGATCTACTTCGTTCGAGATGTTCCCGATGTCAAACAATTCTAAAATTTTATGTGGTGACTCCTCCAAAGGTGTAGATCTGATCTGGAAATTTTCAGCTCAAAATCCGCTCGTTTGAATTTGACGAATTTTCCCTAATTTTCGAGTTTTTCACGCAAAAACGCCAAAATTCTTGTCAAGAATCGTCCCAAATCTGATACCAAATGATAGAGTAACGCAAATTCGAATAAAGAGAAAACAAAACAAACAAAAATAAAGAACAAATCTAAAAATTCAGATTTGCTTATGGTGGTGGCGTCAATGGAGGAAGCTTGAATATGTGGAGATGGCGTGATGAATTGATAGTTGTTTTGTCCTCGGCACCCTCTTAGACGCAATTATCTAAGCAAGCAACCTCAAGCGGCTCTAACCCGCCCTCCTAGACGTGATTATCTAGGCAAGCAAGAGTGTGAAAGATGATCTCACTCACAAGAACTCGTCGAACTTATGTTGAAGAAGACTTCGAAGGCACAAGTAATCAGCACTTGCAAAAACAAACTTACTAAATATTTCATAAATCAAAGAAAATCTGTCTTACAATGATGGAGGCTTCATCCTTTTATAGGTGAAGGATAGACAAAGTAATTTAACTTCTACTAAAACAAGGAAAATCTAATCTAATTAAAAATAATAATAAAAATAACAGCCTTTAAACTCCTTGTGTGGCAAGGAATAGGGTGATAAGGCAAGTTATAAGCAGATAAGGGCTGGGTGGCTGGTTCCTAAAGTATATAAAACGCTAAAAACATCAATATAAATGATAACAAATACATTGGACTAAGTTTAATTCGTCCAAAGCCTTATATTTAAGCTTTTGGGCTGAATTTTACAAAATCCCGTAATAATCCCGTATCAAGTTTTGTGCATGCGCAGTCTTCAGTAAATTGGACGTATCTTGAGTTCCCGATGTCCGATTGATGCGTTTCAAGATGCGTTGGAAAGGTAACTGAATGAGGGACAATTTGTTAGAAGAAAACTTGACTCAGAAATGCCTGGATCCCGTCCAAAAACTCGTCGCATTTTGGCTGACTTTCCAGACTTTACAAACAGATTCAATTTCTTGTCCAAGATGCATCGTTTTTGACCTCCTACGCATGCACTGTTTTGGCTTTTATTGTTTGCATCGAACAAATTCAGCTTCTTGTCCAATATTAGTAATTTGACCCCGCTCATGCATGTATCACCATACCATGTATCATTCTCCCCCTGTTGAAAACGATTCGTCCCGAATCTTAAGATTTGTTGATCACAACCTTCAGGTCTCTTGAGATGTCTCCAGGAATAAAATATTAAAACTAGGATCTATATAGAGAATTATATATTTTTTCTCAACTACTAAAAAAACAGTAAAAGATAGTTGTTTTAAACACCTAAACCAAGGCTCTGATTACCAATTGATACGGAAGCCAGGATCCAAGAATTACCTCAAAATCTAGGAACCCGATCACAATTAATCTAGCAAACTCACTAATATGATTTGAGAAAACTCCAGACTCCAAGTTCAGCAAACCGATAATAAAGCATGATCTTGATGTAAAAACGAGATAGGATGAATTTGACGATGGCGGTGTCGGATAGATTTGTCCTTGGCACCCTCCTAATCGCAATTGAATAGGCAAACACCTGCAAACGGCACGAATCTCTCCGATGAATGGATGATGACGAGATAGATGTTGTAGGATATTTTGTCCTCGGCACCCTCTTAGATGCGATTATCTAAGCAAGCAACCTCAAACGGCTCTAACCCACCCTCCTAGATGCAATTACCTAGGCAAGCAAGAGTGTGAAGATGATCTCCATTACAAGAACTTGACGAACTTACGTTGAAGAAGACTTCTGATACGAAAAACAACAAGGCAAATCTATCTACCTTGAAAATAAAATGGCCCATGGCCAAAGGTTTTTGCAACTCATAAATTCATGATGTTGTCTTATTAATGAAGCAAATATGCCTTTAAATAGGCTACAAATGAAGAGTTCAACTTAAATTAGGAAAAGTAAACATAATAATAAAATAAATAAACATATTTTATCTAACCTAAAAAACTAATAAATAAATAACAAATCTAATCCTAAATCATCTAAATATCTTCATAAAGAATCCTAGATTAAATTTAAGTACAAATAATCAATAAAATTATTGAAAATTCGTAATAAATAATATTTCCCGTAATAAATCCGTATAGAGATTTCTGCTCGCATAGTCTTCACTAAAACAGACATAACTTGAGCTCCCGACGTCGAATTGATGCGTTTCAAGATGTGTTGGAAAGCTAAGAGACATACGAATATGTTTGAAGAAGACATGTAGACTCAGAAGTGCCCGGATCCGATCCGAAAATTCGATGCAAGTTGGCTGAAATTCCAGACTTATAAAACAGCTTCAACTCTTTGGCTACAATGCATCATTTTAGCTCCCCATACATGTATCACCTAATCTAATAAAAAATAACAGCCTTTAAACTCCTTGTGCTTGTGTGGCAAGGGATAGGGTGATAAGGCAAGTGATAAGCTGATAAGGGCTGGTTGCTTGGGCAGCAAGTAAGCTTGATGAAGGCTGGTTTGCTTGGTCGTCAAGTAATGGGCTGATAAGAGTTGTTTTGCTTGGGCAGCAAGTAAGAGTTGATAAAGGCCTTTATTTGGACGAAGTTTAAGGGTATTTGGGCTAGTTTAGATGATAAGAAATTGGTTATTGGGCAAGGAGGTATGTGTGGGCTGTTTTCAAAGCTAACTAGGCCTAAAAACACTTGTAAATCCTAATTTGGGCTAAAAATAAAAATCTGGCCCAATCTTTTATAGTAACAAGTATTAGGTCTAATTACAATAAAAGGCTAATTAATGGACGTCTAAAGGCTCATGGATATCCATCTCCAAAGGTGCAGCAAGTTGAGTTTTTGTGACCCAATTATTCTTGAAGGATGTTAAGTGCGGACTTCCTTCAAGAAATTCTTCTTTCTTCATGGCAGCTTGCAATCCTTTGCTCACGAATCCTTGGACGGTCAAATTCAGTTTGTCCTTGATTAGCTTGGACTTGGCTAAGGTTATTAGGCCAAGTGGAAAAGTAAGTCCATCTCGTCCTTCGAATTGCCTTGTGTGGTACATGCATCATCCCTCCCTCCTCAAAAGGATTCGTCCACGAATCTGAAATGTCAAAGGGAGAAAGATCAGAAACATTAAAAGTTGTACTCACATTATACTCACCTGGTAGATCAATTCGATATGCATTGTTGTTGATCCTTTCAAGGACTTGGAATGGTCCATCTCCTCTTGGATCCAATTTGGATTTCCTATGGTTCGAAAATCTTTCTTTACGCATGCGCATGGTACATGCATCATCCCTCCCTCCTCAAAAGGATTCGTCCACAAATCTGAAATGTCAAAGGGAGAAAGATCAGAAACATTAAAAGTTGTACTCACATTATACTCACCTGGTAGATCAATTCGATATGCATTGTTGTTGATCCTTTCAAGGACTTGGAATGGTCCATCTCCTCTTGGATCCAATTTGGAATTCCTATGGTTCAAAAATCTTTCTTTACGCATGCGCAACCAAACCCAATCTCCTGGTTCAAAGACAACTTGGCATCAGCCTTTGTTAACTTTGGCAGCAACGTTTTCATATGTTTTCTCTATTCTTTGCTTTGCCTTAGTGTGCATGGATTTAACCAACTTCGCTTTCTTTTCACCATCTAAGCTGCTAATATTATCAATAGGTAAAGGAACAAGGTCTAATGTAGTTAATGGCTTAAAACCGTAACCTACTTCAAATGGAGAATAATCGGTG
This sequence comes from Hibiscus mutabilis, assembly GCA_019671005.1. NCBI lineage: Eukaryota > Viridiplantae > Streptophyta > Magnoliopsida > Malvales > Malvaceae > Hibiscus > Hibiscus mutabilis. Next base: position 26,364,217 of record CM033741.1, read on the forward strand.
GATGAATGAATAGAATGGTTGTAGGCAAACTCTACAAAAGGTAGATATTCTTCCCAAGTTTTTGTGTTCTTACCGACGACGATTTTAAGCAATGCACCTAGGATCCGGTTTATTACCTCAGTTTGTTCATCCGTCTGTGGGTGACAAGTAGTAGAATAAAGAAGTTTGGTACCTATCTTTCCCCACAAAACCTTCCAAAAATGGCAAATGAACTTGACATCTCTATCAAAAACGATGGTGCGTGGAATTCCATGAAGTCGTACTACTTCTCTAAAGAAGAGATTGGCTACTTGTGTTGCATCATCCGTTTTATGGCATGGTATAAAGTGAGCCATCTTTAAAAACCTGTCGACCACAATAAAAATATTATCTCGACCCTTTTTGGTACGAGGTAGTCCAAGAATAAAGTCCATAGATAAACTGACCAAGGGGAAGAAGGGATAGGAATGGGTGTATATAAACCGTAAGAACTTACTTTGGATTTTGCTTGTTTACATACGATGCAAGTTGCACATACCTTTTTCACGGGTTTTCTCATATGTGGCCATAAAAATGCTCCATTACCATGTCTAAGGTTTTGGAGATGCCAAAGTGCCCCATTAAGCCTCCGGAGTGTGATTCATGGACTAGAGTTCTCTAATGGAGCCTTGTGGTATACACAACCTGTTTATTCGAAAAAGAAACCCATCTACAAGATAAAACTTGTTAAAAACATGGAAAGGCATAAGACTTTCCCTCCATGGCCGAATGGTTATCATGGTGTCCCTCCATGGTAGCTACCTAGGTGACTTGTAGCTACCTAGTGTCACTCCAGCTCAGTTGCAGCTAGCTACACTCTAGTGATTAGCTACCATGTCCTTAGCTCCTCTCTAGCTAGTTTCAGCTCTTTTAGCTCAGCAACACTCCTTATCTAAGCTCCTTATCCTTCAGCTCCCTTAAGCTAGGTTCAGCTCCGATTCAGCTCCTTTAACTATCCTTTCAACTACTATCTTTGTGCATTGAGCTTCTTTAAGTTGGTTTCCTTGTCCACGAGCTGTCCTCGAGCTAATAGAACTCTTCTCTTAAGTTCTTAAGCTGAATGGAGCTGATTTGAAGTTGATAGAAGCTAGTATAGTCTTGGCTGAATGTTTGAGCTTGTTTTGAGTTGAATGAGCTTAGGTGATCTGCCCTTCAATCCTCCCTTGTTTATGTGAGCTAGAAAAGACATACAAATAATGCAAATGATTATAAGTAAATGCATATAATAGGAAATAAAAAATATACTAAGTAAAGATGTGGTTATATAGGATATGCATGCATGACATTACTTGATATAAAAAATATAGGTTATGATATATGGAAATGCATTATAGTACCCAAAGACATGCATGAAATTATTTGATATGCAAAATATAGGGTATGAAGTCAAGCATAGTCACATTATGAGTATGGATAATATGAATAACTACACTGTGTGCATGCATAACTAATGATAATAGTGATATGTTTTGGCGCCAAATGAACTATTTCCTTATCTATTCGGCTATGTCATCATAACCATTCATATATACATGCCTTTATGAAGGGATTTTACCCTTTGCCAAATAGATAGAGGCCTTTTCATCCATGCCCTTTAAAAAACTATAAATAGGGCTTTGGATTTCATTTGAAACACACAACTCTTTCCTTTGAATATAAATTACTTTGTGAGATTTTCTCTCAAACTTGTTCTTTTTAGAACTTTATCGACTTATCAAGCTTTACTTGTGGCATCTCCTATTCTTTCTTTGATACTTTGGGTTCTTGGTTCATATAACCAACGGGTCCAAGTCCTATCTACCACCCTTGATACATGCATGAGTGTGGTCAAATTACTCATATTGGACAAGAAGTTGAAGTTTTTTGATGCAATCAACAAGGTCTAAAATGATCCATGCTTAGGAGGTGTGAAGAGATGCATTTTAGATAAGAAACTGAAACTGTTTTGCAAAGCTGGAGCATCAGCCAACTTGAGACGAATTTTCGGATGGGATCCAGTCATTTCTGGGTCGAGTTGTCTCTAACAAATTGACCATCATTCAGTTACCTATCCAACGCATCTTGAAACGCGTCAATCGGACATCGGAAGCTCAAGATACGTTCATTTTACTGAAGACTACGCAAGCAGAAAACCTTATACGGGTTTCACTACGGGATTTTGTAAATTCAGCCCAAAAGCTAATTTATAAAGCTTTTGGACGAATTAGACTTAGCCCAACCTAATTATTAACATTTAAATTATATTTTTAGGGTTTTATATACTTTAGGAACCAGCCACCCTTCTCTCAAGCCGTTAGATCAAGTCCAATTTAATGGACCAGATTCTTTTTGCTTATTTTATTCATTATTAGCTTTTAGGTTAAAGCCATCCTTCATCTATAAAAGGATGATGCTTTCTTCTTAGTTTTTTAGAGTTCTTTGATTTATGAAATATTTAGTGAGTTTGTTTTTGCAAGTGCTAATTACTTGTGCCTTCGAAGTCTTCTTCAACATAAGTTCGACGATTTCTTGTGAGGGAGATCATCTTCACACTCTTGCTTGCCTAGGTAATTGCGTCTAGGAGGGTGGGTTAGAGCCGCTTGAGGTTGCTTGCTTAGATAATTACGTCTAAGAGGGTGCCGAGGACAAAACAACATCAACAAATCGCAAGCCATCTTCATCTTCAACATTCACGCCACATCTCCATAAACCATAAACAAAGCTGGAAATTTCAGATTTGTTTTATCTATCCTTATCTTAATCTTTTTCAATCTTTTTATTTTTATTCGTATCAATCTTCTTCTAATCTTTCTTCTTGTCTTTGTTTCTTTGAATTTCCTGAATCTGAAATTTTCAAGAAAGGCCCTTCTCTTTTCTCTTTAATTTTTAAAACTGCCCATAGCTTTCTTGATTGAGTCTAGATCTCCAAGTTCTTGCAACAACTTGATTGAAGGCTTCCAAATCCAAGATTGCGCTACTCTATCAACCCTCAAAGCTATTCTCTTAAGGACCGGGGTTATGCTTATTATAACATAGTTTCTTCATTTAAATCCTTTGAATACTATCACCCCTTTTCCAATTCATTTCACAATCTTCCTTTCCATTTCATTCACCATACCTGAGCCTACCCTACACTTAAACCTTTTCATCCTTTTAATCCGTTCCCTAAACACCGCGCAACATAGCTTCTACTCCTAACATTTCAACATCTTTCATTCATCATTTCATCTTCAAGCATTCTGATTACAAGGCTTACTTACGTTCACAATCGGGAACAATCAAGCTTGATAGAGTAGCGCAAATTCGAATAAAGAGAAAAACAAAACAAACCAAAATAAAGAACAAACCTAAAAATTCAGATTTGCTTATGGTGGTGGCGTCAATAGAGGAAGCTTGAATATGTGGAGATGGCGTGATGAATTGATAGTTGTCCTCGACACCCTCTTAGACGCAATTATCTAAGCAAGCAACCTCAAGCGGCTCTAACCCACCCTCCCTAACGCTTTTGTATGGGCAAGTAGGAGTGTGAAGATCCTCAACAACAAATCCTGAAGAACTTGAAAATCGATTTGCTTCTAAAACACAAGATAATGTTCTTGCAAGTTGGAACTCAAAAGAGAATTTTATTTAATCATTCAAATCTGAATTACAATGTGGGTGAAGCCTCCTTTATATATGCCATGGAGAAGTTTTAATCCTACTAAACTTAGGAATTAAATACAATAAATAAATGCTAAAAATCTAATCTCTTAATTAGATAAGTAACTTCTAATAATAAATAAATGATAAAAATAAAATCCTAATTAAATAAATCTGATCCTAATAGATATTGCAAAATCCTATGTTGAATTAAATTACAAATAATCAAATAAAATCTTGAAAATTTGTAATTATCCAAAAATCCCGTATTAATCCCGTATAGGAATTTCTGCATACGCTGTTTTCGCTAAAATAGAAGTATCTTGAGATCCAGATGTCCGATTGAGGCGTTTCAAGATACGTTGGAAAGCTAATTTGCAGCCAGACAGGTTTTAAGAGACATGTTGACCCATAAATGCCTGGATCCCATCCAAAAATGCTTTGCAAGTTGACTGATGTTTCTGACTTGCAAAGCAGTTTCAACTTCTTTTCCAAGATGATTATTTTGACCCCTCTCATGCCCGTGTCATTCCCCCACTCCTCAAAAAGATTCACCCTCAAATCTAGATCGGTAAATGGAGGAAGTTCATCAAAGTACCATAGAAGAGAAGACGTCTTGAAGGATCCTTTTGCAGAGTCTCTTTTTGCAATGTAATTTCAAGTTCCTTCTCATTGGGATCATCACGATTGTTCTTTTGGTCTCAAAGTAACTCATTCTCATCTTCAAAATTGTTATTAATGCTAAAAGATGAATAAGCATAAATAGAATTCTGAAAACATTCAATGATACCTTTTGATTGTAAGGTACCTTCGTCGGTGTTTGTCGTTTGATGATCATCTTGAATCGTAATAGTAGGTTCGTCATTGGAAACAAACACACTACTTATAATTTCTTCCTCATCAATAGGCAAGGTTAAACTCTCGATGGTATCGTCTTTCTCATGCTTTGATACCAAATGATAGAGTAGCGCAAATTCGAGTAAAGAGAAAAACAAAACAAACCAAAATAAAGAACAAATCTAAAAATTCAGATTTGCTTATGGTGGTGGCGTCAATAGAGGAAGCTTGAATATGTGGAGATGGCGTGATGAATTGATAGTTGTCCTCGGCACCCTCTTAGACGCAATTATCTAAGCAAGCAACCTCAAGCGGCTCTAACCCACCCTCCCAAACGCTTTTGTATGGGCAAGCAAGAGTGTGAAGATCCTCAACAACAAATCCCGAAGAACTTGAAAATTGATTTGCTTCTAAAACACAAGATAATGTTCTTGCAAGTTGGAACTCAAAAAAGAATTTTATTTAATCATTCAAATCTGAATTACAATGTGGGTGAAGCCTCCTTTATATAGGCCATGGAGAAGTTTTAATCCTACTAAACTTAGGAATTAAATACAAAAAATAAATGCTAAAAATCTAATCTCCTAATTAATTAAGTAACTTCTAATAATAAATAAATGCTAAAAATAAAGTCCTAATTAAATAAATCTAATCCTAATAGATATTGCAGAATCCTATGTTGATTTAAATTACAAATAATCAAATAAAATCTTGAAAATTTGTAATTATCCAAAAATCCCGTATTAATCCTGTATAGGAATTTCTTCATGCGCTGTCTTCGCTAAAATAGACTTATTTGAGATCTAGATGTTCGATTGAGGAGTTTCAAGATGCGTTGGAAAGCTAATTTGCAGCCGGACAAGTTTTAAGAAGACATATTGACCCATAAATGCCTGGATCCCATCCAAAAATGCTTCGCAAGTTAACTGATGTTTCTGACTTACAAAGCAGTTTCAACTTCTTTTCCAAGATGATTATTTTGACCCCTCTCATGCTCGTATCAAAGCTTCTCTCAACAACATCAATTGGAGAGTTGGAGCGTATCACCTCGTCTATGTTAGCATGGGTCTTATCAACTTCTATCTACTTGTAATAGTGCTCAACACTCTGATTCCCTTGCTTTAAAGTTTGCAATTTGTGAAATAGGTCTCGATGATAGTGTGTTAGAATGAATCTCCTCTGCATGATACTCTTCATGTCACGTCATGTGGATATTGGCCTTTCTCCATTACGTCTCCTTGACAAGGTTAATTGGTCCCACCAAATAAGAGCATAGTCTATGAATTCCATGGCTGCTAAACGTACCTTTTTTGTTTCGAGTAATTATGGCTATCGGAAACATGATCCACCTTACTTTCCCAATCTAAGTATGCTTTCGGATCAATTTTGCCTTGAAAAGGTGGAATACTGACTGATGTTGATGAGGTTGTCATCATATTGACCACACCCTCCTTGATATCTAGGGGCTGTCCTTTGAGATATTTGCTCGACATCCTCATTATCTTCCACGATTTCATCATCTTGGTGTACTTGGTTCTGCCTTCCGTTGCCTTGGTTGCTTTACGAACCTTTGATACAGTCCATCCTTTCATGTACAGGTTCAAGCTTGGCACGCAACAACCTTTGCATTTCTTGAATCAATGCTTGTGAGGTTTTGGGGTTGCAGCCTTCCTCCTTGATTTAAAGATTCAGAATGATGTGACATGGGTAGCAAAGAAAATAAAGAAATAAGAACTAAAACCTCACCAAAGAAAGAAAATGATGCGATCCTAATCTGCACCAACTTTCTCCATGACTTGATCACATCATTGAAGATCCTAAAGGCTGATTCTAAGGGAGTTCTACCTTACTTTATCTTCTATTTACTTATTTATGCATTATATAATGCTATAAGCATGCTTGAATTATCATATGTTATCATTCATCTACATATTATATGATATTCATGCATAACCTATGAGCCACATCTTTATACTTAGCTAAATCATGCATATGCTATGTTACACATCCTTTATTTATGTTTTCCTATCACTTGCATATTCATCTTAGGCGTGCAGCATGTATTCATCACATTTTAAGCTCTTTCATAGCTAATTTGGTTGCTTTCATGATTCATTTAGGTACAAGGGATGATTAGGCAAGCTATGGCAGCTCATACTAGCTCAAGGACAAGGAATGATAGCTCACCTAGCTTAAAGGAGCTCAATGCACAAAGATAGTTGCTGAAAGGATAGCTAAAGGAGCTGAATGAGAGTTGAACCAAGCTTATGGGAGCTAAAGTGATACATGCAAGAGCGGGGTTAAATTAATCATATTGGAAAAGAAGCAGAATTTGTTTGATGCAAACAATAAAGGCCAAAACAATGCATGCATAGGAGGTAAAAAACGATGCATCTTGGACAAGAAACTGAATCTGTTTGTGAAGTCTGGAAAGTCAGCCAACTTACGACGAGTTTTCGGATGGGATCCAGGTATTTATGGGTCTAGTTGTCTTCTAACAAATTGTCCGTCATTCAGTTACCTTTCCAACGCATCTTGAAACGAGTCAATCGGACATCGAAAACTCAAGATACGTCTAACTTACTGAAGACTGCGCATGCAGAAAACTGGATACAAGATTATTACGGGATTTTGTAAAATTCAGCCCAAAAGCTAACATATAAGGCTTTGGACGAATTAAACTTAACCTGATGTATTTATTATCATTTAAATTGATGTTTTCAGGGTTTTATATACTTTAAGAACCAGCTATCCAACCCTTATCAGCTTATCACTTGCCTTATCACCCTATTCCTTGCCACACAAGCACAATGAGTTTAAAGGCTGTTATTTTTTTGATTATTTTTAATTAGATTAGGTTTTCCTTGTTTTAGTAGAAGTTAAATTACTTTGTCTATCCTTGACCTATAAAAGGACGAAGCCTCCATCATTGTAAGGGAGATTTCTTTGATTTATAAAATATTTAGTGAGTTTGTTTTTGCAAGTGCTGATTACTTGTCCTTCAAAGTCTTCTTCAACATAAGTTCGACGAGTTATTGTGAGGGAGATCATCTACACACTCTTGCTTGCTTAGATAATCGCGTCTAGGAGGGTGGGTTAGAGCCGCTTTGATAAAGTAGCGCAATCTTGGATTTGGAAGCCTTCAATCAAGTTGTTGCAAGAACTAGGAGCTCTAGACTCAATCAAGGAAGTTTTGGCAGATCTGAAAATTCAAGAGAAAAAAGAAGGGATTTTCTTGAAATTTTCAGATTCAAGGCTGGAAATTTAAAGAAATAAAGATAAGATGAAGGATTATATGATAAGAAATAAGAATATAAAAAGAAGATTAAAAAAGATTGAGAAAGAGATAAGTAAAACAAATCTGAAAATTCCAGCTTTGTTTATGGAATTATGGAAGATGGAGTGAAGGTTGAAGATGAAGATGGCTTGCGAATTGCTGATGTTGTTTTGTCCAAGGCACCCTCTTAGACTCAATTATCTAAGCAAGCAACCTCAAGCGGCTATAACACACCCTCCTAGACGCGATTATCTAGGCAAGCAAGAGTGTGAAGATGATCTCCCTCACAAGAACTCGTCGAACTTATGCTGAAGAAGACTTTGAAGGCATAAGTAATCAGCACTTGCAAAAGCAAACTCACTAAATATTTCATAAATCAAAGAAAATCTGTCTTACAATGATGGAGGCTTCATCCTTTTATAGGTGAAGGATAGACAAAGTAATTTAACTTCTACTAAAACAAGGAAAACCTAATCTAATTAAAAATAATAATAAAATAACAGCCTTTAAACTCCTTGTGCTTGTGTGGCAAGGGATAGGGTGATAAGGCAAGTGATAAGCTGATAAGGGCTGGTTGCTTGGGAAGCAAGTAAGCTTGATGAAGGCTGGTTTGCTTGGGCATCAAGTAATAGGCTGATAAGAGCTGTTTTGATTGGGCAACAAGTAAAAGTTAATAGGGCCTTTATTTGGACGAATTTAAGGGTATTTGGGCTGGTTTAGATGATAAGAAAATGGTTCTTGGGCAAGGACGCATGTGTGGGCTGTTTTAAAAGCTAACTGGGCCTAAAAACACTTGTAAATCCTAATTTGGGCTAAAAATAAAAATCTGACCCAATCTTTTAATTACAGGTATTGGGTCTAATTACAATAAAAAGGGCTAATTAATGGACATCTAAAGGCTCATGGTTATCCATCTCCAAAGGTGCAGCAAGTTGAGTTTTTGTGACCCAATTATTCTTGAGGATGTTAAGTGTGGACTTCCTTCAAGAAATTCTTCTTTCTTCATAGCAGCTTGTAATCCTTTGCTCACGAATCCTTGGACGGTCGAATTCAGCTTGTCCTTGATTAGCTTAGACTAGGCTCGGGTTATTGGGCCAAGTGGAAAAGTAAGTCCATCTTGTCCTTGGAATTGCCTTGTGGTACATGTATCATCCCCTCCCTCCTCAAAATGATTCGTCCACAAATCTGAAACATCAAAGGGAGAAAGATTAGAAACATTAAAATTTGTACTCACATTATACTCACCTGGTAGATCAATTCGGTATGCATTGTTGTTGATCCTTTCAAGGACTTGGAATGGTCCATCTCCTCGTGGATCAAATTTGGATTTCCTATGGTTCAAAAATCTTTCTTTACGCATGTGCAACCAAACTCAATCTCCCGGTTCAAAGACAACTTGATATGAACGTCAATGGCAAAGACCCAGAGAAGTACCCAGGTGGCCCCATTACTCGAGCAAGGGCCAAGGAGTTCCAAGCAGCCATGGAAAATATGTTTACATCAAGCTTGGGACGTGAGAAAGAAGAAATAATAAGGGAGGAACACTTTACTTTGCTTATGCATGAATTTGCATGAGTATTTAAAGTTTGCATAACATTCATTGCATTCAATAAACATGTTGTTCATTAAAGCATGCGTTGCATTTAAACATGTAGTTCATTTAGTTATACACTTCATTTAACTAAGTAGTTCATTGATTAAACTAGTTCATTCAAGATTATTAGTTCATTGAATAAAGTTAGTTCATTAATTAAACTAGTTCATTCATCAAACTAGCCCATTTATTAAACTAACTCTTAATTGTTTACATGCATGTTTTCAATTAAAGATTGAATAAAGTTTACCTTTGTGTCTAGGTGCATGAGGGAAGATGAACGGTTTTACCAGATGCAAGAATATCAGCAGAATGTCTTCCAATTCTGGATGCGATACAGACGTGTTTGGATCCAGAAATCAATTGGACGTTATTCCTCCATCTCTTAGCTTTCCAATGCCTTTTGAATCACCTCAATCCGATATCGGGAGCTTGAGATACGAATGATTTACTGAAGACAGTGCAGGCTGAAATTTTTATTACGGGAATTTTATGCATGGATGATTTGAATGAATTTGAGCCAAGGAAGAGTTCTTTCATCTTCTACCAAGAGACAAGCAATTGATGGCCATCTTAATTCAGCAAATTCAAGGCATTCAAGGTTGATGTTATCACCATTCAAGTGGGGTTTCAAAATTCATTGAGGAGACATGAAATGAAGGCTGGATGAAACTCACCTTTTTATGACATTCAAGTCATATTAATCAGCTTGGAAGATGAAGAGTTGCACTTAAACTGGACAGCAAGGATGTCTACATTCATCCTTGTCCACATTCATCCCCTTTCTCTTCATATGATAGCAAAACAAGGCAGCCCAAGAGTCCTTCTTAATTTGGACGAAAATATGACTAAATTCAACCTCAATTTGTCTAAACTAATCAGCTTTGAAGATGAGAAGAAAGGACAAAGCATTCATGTGTATTCAAGTGCATTAAGATGAGCATTCATCTTTCTTGTAACACCTTTTTTCATATTCTGCCTACTTCTACTATAAATAGGCATCTTTAGGATCATTGTAACACACACTTTTGAATATATAAAACATCTTTGAAAGATTGCTTTCATTCTTGTTCTCTTGTGGAACTTTATCGGCTTCAAGTTAGTCTTGTAGTCTTCATCCATTTCCCTTTTGTTATAGCGTTGGTTCCTAGCTCATCTATAGCTAGTGGGTCACGTTCCATATCCTACCACTTCATTTCCACTTTATTATATTGCTGGTTCCTAACTCTTTATAGTTAGGGGGTCACAATCCATCCTTTGAATTTCTTCATCTTAACGCCAACACCCCATCATCTTCACCTACATTTTCATCTTTTATTTTTTTTTTTCTTCCATAATCACAACTATCACTCTTCCTACACCCCTTCTACATATCTTTCATCCCATTATTTCTATTTCTTATTTATCTATTTCTACTTACATTGTTGTTTGAGTAATTTCAGAATACATTCAAAGCACTGCAGAGTTCTTACTAGAATCACGATCGGGCATTCACATATATGATTCAAAACTCATAGTCGAGATCATATCACAACTTGGCCTCGGCCTTTGTTTACTTTGGCAGCAACGTTTTCATATGTTTTCTCCATTCTTTGCTTTGCCTTAGTGTGAATGGATTTAACTAACTTCGCTTTCTTTTCACCATCTAAGCTGCTAACATTATCAATAGGTAAAGGAACAAGGTCTAAATGTAGTTAATGGGTTAAAACCATAAACTACTTCAAATGGAGAATAACTGGTGGATGAATGAATAGAATGGTTGTAGGCAAACTCTACAAAAGGTAGATATTCTTCCCAAGTTTTTGTGTTCTTACCGACAACGATTCTGAGTAATGCACCTAAAATCCGGTTTATTTCCTTGGTTTGTCCATCCGTCTGTGGGTGACAAGTTGTAGAATAAAGAAGTTTGGTACTTATCTTTCCCCACAAAACCTTCCAAAAATGGCTTATGAACTTTACATCTCTATCAGAAAACGATGGGGCGTGGAATTCCATGAAGTCGTACTACTTATCTAAAGAAGAGATTGGCTACATGTGTTGCATCATCCATTTTATGGCATGGTATGAAGTGAGCTAATTGAAAAGGACAAAAGAAAAAGACAAGAAAAAGAACACGACGAGAGTGAAAAAGTAAAATTAACGGCCCAAATTTGGTGAGTGAAAATATATATGAGGTAAAAGTCACACAAAGCCCAAAAGAAAAAGACAAGAAAAAGAACGTGACGTGTGATTTTGTTTTGACTAATCCTTACAAGTGTTCGAGTAGTGCGGTCTTATTTTTTCAGGATTATGTTGAACCATTGAGAGGAGCTCAATTAGATCACTCCAAATACAACAAAGAAGCCTTTTCAATTGAACTTGATGATTGTTCTCTCATTGCCGATTTAGATTCGAGGACGAATCCTTTTGAGGAGTGGGGGAACGATACATGCATGAGCGGGGTCAAATTACTAATATTGGACAAGAAGCTGAATTTCTTCGATGCAAACAATAAAAGCCAAAATAGTGCACGCATAGGAGGTCAAAAACGATGCATCTTGGACAAGAAATTGAATCTGTTTGTAAAGTCTGGAAAGTCAGCCAACTTGCGACGAGTTTTTGGATGGGATCTGGGCATTTCTGAGTCCAGTTGTCTTCTAACAAATTTTCTGTCATTCAGTTACCTTTCCAACGCATCTTGAAACACATCAATCGGACATCAGGAACTCAAGATAGGTCCAATTTACTGAAGACTGCGCATGCAGAAAACTGGATACGGGATTTTGTAAAGTTCAGCCCAAAAGCTAACATATAAGGCTTTGGACGAATTAAACTTAGCCCAATATATTTATTATCATTTAAATTGATGTTTTTAGGGTTTTATATACTTTAGGAACCAGCCACCCAGCCCTTATCAGCTTATCACTTGCCTTATCACCCTATTCCTTGCCACACAAGCACAAGGAGTTTAAAGGCTGTTATTTTTTTATTATTTTTAATTGGATTAGGTTTTCTTTGTTTTAGTAGAAGTTAAATTACTTTGTCTATCATTCACCTATAAAAGGATGAAGCCTCCATCATTGTAAAATAGATTTTCTTTGATTTAAGAAATATTTAGTGAGTTTGTTTTTGCAAGTGCTGATTACTTGTGCCTTCGAAGTCTTCTTCAACATAAGTTCGACGAGTTCTTGTGAGGGAGATCATCTTCACACTCTTGCTTGCCTAGATAATCGCGTCTAGGAGGGTGGGTTAGAGCCGCTTGAGGTTGCTTGCTTAGACAATTACGTCTAAGAGGGTGCCGAGGGCAAAACAACATCAACAATTCGCAAGCCATCTCCATCTTCAACCTTCACACCATCTTCCATAATTCCATAAACAAAGTTAGAATTTTCAGATTTGTTTTACTTATCTCTTTCTCAATCTTTTTTAATCTTTTTTTTATTCTTATTTCTTATCATATAATCCTTCACCTTGTCTTTCTTTCTTTAAATTTCTAGCCTTGAATCTGAAAATTTCAAGAAAATCCCTTCTCTTTTCTCTTGAATTTTCAGATCTGCCCAAACTTCCTTGATTGAGTCTAGAGCTCCTAGTTATTGCAACAACTTGATTGAAGGCTTCCAAATCCAAGATTGCGCTACTCTATCATTTGGTATCAGATTTGGGACGATTCTTGGCAAGAATTTTTGGCATTTGGGGGGGGGGAACTCGAAAATTAGAGAAAATTCGTCAAAACCAAACGAGTGAATTTTGAGCAGAAAATTTCCAGATCAGATCTACACCATTGGAGGAGTCACCACACAAAATTTTAGAATTTTTGGACTTCGGGAATACCTCGAACGAAGTTGATAAAATTTTAGCAAAATTAGGGTTTCCCCCGACTTTAACCCTATTTTTATTATTATTTCTTCTATTTTCGTTATTTTCAGTTTATTTACCTTGTAAAAAGAAAAAAAAAGGAAAAAAAAAAGAAAGAAAAGTGAGAAAGCTCATACCTAGCCACCAACCACCATCAAGAATCATCAAGATCACCATCATCAACCACCACAAGCATCACATTGAAGTGGATTCAACATGGGATTTCTTCCTTCAAGTTGTTTCTGGGTTTTGGGGTTATCATCTTTCTCTACTAATTTTTTTCTACTCTTAGTTTCTTAAGTTCCTTTGTTTTTCTTTTTCTTTCTTCTATTACGCAATTTAGCACCTTCTCTTTTCTGGTGTGAGTAGGACAAAAAGTTGCATTACAATCCTTCTTTCTTACAACTATATTCAATTGGTGTCAAGCCTTTCATTAGACTTCTAGTACAATTAGGACTCATTGTTAGGATTAAATTCCGATTGTAACTTGTTGACTTGTGGCAGGAAGGTCTTTAAAGAGCACGAGATCGGTTTACTTGCCTCGCTAAATATTTATTCCTTGGAGTGTTTAGTGAGATTTCTAGTTTTCTTTTGCTTTTTACCTTTTAAATTTGAGTGTTTCAGGATGTCAGAAACGAGTAACGACGAAGAACCACATGAAGTGACTCTTCAAGAAGTTTCAGATACTCTCAATAAACTTGAACGGACTGTAACCTCATTGGCAACCAAGCTTGAGCACATCGATACATTCGTAACCGCAATCTCTCAAACCATTGGGAGATTAAAAACCACTGCTATTGCAAGTGATACAGAAGAGCCTAGGCGTCCAAATCTTGTTCCCATTCAGAATAGACGCCAAAACCCCCTACATAGGCACAATCCTCGCACAGAGCCGCGACGAGCAACAAACATATTAGCCAAACCAAAGATCACTATACCACCTTTTCAAGGAAGGTATGACCCTGATGCTTATTGTGACTGAGAAAATTGAGTTGATCTTCTATTCGAGCATTATCAATGTCCCAAAGAGGATCAAGTTCCACTGTTGACTCTCGAATTAACTGAATATGCATCCATTTGGTAGTCCCAATTGGTTCGCAATCAGCGTCTCAATGGAGAAGCCAAGATAACCTCATGGGGAGAACTTAAAAAAGTCACGCGAGAACGATTCGTTTCCCCATTATATCAACGGGAGATCAAACCAAAGTTACAAAAGATCCGACAAGGCTACAGAACTGTTGATGAGTATCTCAAAGAGATGGAATCATTGATGCAAAGAGCCAACATACAAGAGGATGAAGAGGATACAATGACTAGGTTTGTCATCGGACTCAATGACAACATTCTTGAGGTACTTGAACTCAAAACCTACTACAGCCTTCAAGAGGCCTTCCAATTTGCCATGACAATCGAAAAGAGCATCAAAGATCGACAACGATATCGGAAGAAGAATTATCACTATGACAGAGGTACCACTCAACCTTTATCTCATTCTAATTCTTCTAAACCTTTGCTCGACTCAAGTAGACCAAAGGAAAAAATTGAAACATCCAAGTCACTGGATAAAACTAAGACAAAAATCCTCATGTTGACGGAAAACACACAAACACTCAAACAAAAGGATAGTGATAATGAACACAATAGACAAGATCCCTCGTGTGAAGTTGTAGGTCCACTTGCTATACTCTCATCACCTCCCCACAGAGAAAGTAAGTGTAATTCTAACCCTTCATTTGATTCTTGTCCTATCATTCCGTTAGAAACACTTTATCCTCTACAGAAATTGTACATTGATGATAATTTTTGTGAGAGGGATATGGGATGTGAGATACAAAAGATTGAGAGTAAAGAGACCGAGAGAGAAAAAAAGTCAAATTAACGCCCAAATTTGGTTAGTGAAAATACATATGAGGTAAAAAAGTAACACAAAGCCCAAAAGAAAAAGACAAGAAAAAGAACGCGATGAGTGATTTTGTTTTGACTAATCCTTACAAATGTTCGAGTAGTGCTGTCTTATTTTTTCAGGATTTTGTTGAACCATTGAGAGGAGCTCAATTAGATCACTCCACATACAACAAAGAAGCCTTTTCAATTGAAGTTGATGATTGTTCTCTGATTGCGATTTAGATTCGAGGGGACGAATCCTTTTGAGGAGTGGGGGAATGATACATGCATGAGCGGGGTCAAATTACTAATATTGGACAAGAAGCTGAATTTTTTCAATACAAACAATAAAAGCCAAAACAGTGCACGCATAGGAGGTCAAAAACGATGCATCTTGGACAAGAAATTGAATCTGTTTGTAAAGTCTGGAAAGTCAGCCCACTTGCGACGAGTTTTTGGATGGGATCCGGGCATTTCTGAGACAAGTTGTCCTCTAACAAATTGTCCGCCATTCAGTTACCTTTCCAACGCATCTTGAAATGCGTCAATCGGACATCAGGAACTCAAGATACATCCAATTTACTGAAGACTGCGCATGGAGAAAACTGGATACAGGATTATTACGGGATTTTGTAAAATTCAGCCCAAAAGCTAACATATAAGTCTTTGGACGAATTAAACTTAGCCCAATATATTTATTATCATTTAAATTGATGTTTTTAGTGTTTTATATACTTTAGGAACCAGCCACCCAGCCCTTATCAGCTTATCACTTGCCTTATCACCCTATTCCTTGCCACACAAGCACAAGGAGTATAAAGGCTGTTATTTTTTTTATTATTTTTAATTGGATTAGGTTTTCCTTGTTTTAGTAGAAGTTAAATTACTTTGTCTATCATTCACCTATAAAAGGATGAAGCCTCCATCATTGTAAAATAGATTTTCTTTGATTTATGAAATATTTAGTGAGTTTGTTTTTGCAAGTGCTGATTACTTGTGCCTTCGAAGTCTTCTTCAACATAAGTTCGACGAGTTCTTGTGAGGGAGATCATCTTCACACTCTTGCTTGCCTAGATAATCGCGTCTAGGAGGGTGGGTTAGAGCAGCTTGAGGTTGCTTGCTTAGATAATTACATCTAAGAGGGTGCCGAGGGCAAAACAACATCAACAATTCGCAAGCCATCTTCATCTTCATCTTCAACCTTCACACCATATTCCATAATTCCATAAACAAAGCTAGAATTTTCAGATTTGTTTTACTTATCTCTTTCTCAATCTTTTTTAATCTTTTTTATATTCTTATTTCTTATCATATAATCCTTCATCTTGTCTTTCTTTCTTTAAATTTCTAGCCTTGAATCTGAAAATTTCAAGAAAATCCCTTCTCTTTTCTCTTGAATTTTCAGATCTGCCCAAACTTCCTTGATTGAGTCTAGAGCTCCTAGTTATTGCAACAACTTGATTGAAGGCTTCCAAATCCAAGATTGCGCTACTCTATCATTTGGTATCAGGTTTGAGACGATTCTTGGCAAGAATTTTGGCGTTTTTGGGGGAAAAAACTCGAAAATTATAGAAAATTCGTCAAAACCAAACTAGTGAATTTTGAGCTGAAAATTTCCAGATCAGATCTACCATTGGAGGAGTGACCACACAAAATTTTAGAATTTTTGGACTTCGGGAACACCTCGAACGAAGTGGATAAAATTTTAGCAAAATTAGGGTTTCCCTCTACTTTAACCCTATTTTCATTATTTTTTTCTTCTATTTTCGTTATTTTCAGTTTATTTACCTTGTAAAAAGAGAAAAAAAAAAAAAAAGAAAGAAAAGTGAAGAAAAGTGAGAAAGCTCATACCTAGCCACCAACCACCATCAAGAATCATCAAGATCACCATCATCAACCACCACAAGCATCACATTGAAGTGGATTCAACATTGGATTTCTTCCTTCAAGTTGTTTCTGGGTTTTGGGGTTATCATCTTTCTCTACTATTTTTTTCTACTCTTAGTTTCTTAAGTTCTTTTGTTTTGCTTTTTCTTTCTTCTATTACGCAATTTAACACCTTATCTTTTCTTGTGTGAGTAGGACTAAAAGTTGCATTACAATCCTTCTTTCTTGCAACTATATTCAATTGATGTCAAGCCTTTCATTGGACTCCTAGTACAATTAGGACTCTTTGTTAGGATTAAATTCCGATTGTAACAGACTTGTGGCAGGAAGGAAGGTCTTTAAAGAGCACGAGATCGGTTTACTTGCCTCGCTAAAATTTATTCCTTAGAGTGTTTAGTGAGATTTCTAGTTTTCTTTTGCTTTTTACCTTTTAAATTTGAGTGTTTCAGGATGTCAGAAACGAGTAACGACGAAGAACCACATGAAGTGACTCTTCAAGAAGTTTCAGATACTCTCAATAAACTTGAACGGACTGTAACCTCATTGGCAACCAAGCTTGAGCACATCGATACATTCGTAACCGCAATCTCTCAAACCATTGGGAGATTAAAAACCACTGCTATTGCAAGTGATACAGAAGAGCCTAGGCGTCCAAATCTTGTTCCCATTCAGAATAGACGCCAAAACCCCTACATAGGCACAATCCTCGCATTGCGAGCCGCGACGAGCAACAAACATATTAGCCAAACCAAAGATCACTATACCACCTTTTCAAGGAAGGTATGACCCGATGCTTATTGTGACTGAGAAAATTGAGTTGATCTTCTATTCGAGCATTATCAATGTCCCAAAGAGGATCAAGTTCCACTTTTGACTCTCGAATTAACTGAATATGCATCCATTTGGTAGTCCCAATTGGTTCGCAATCAGCGTCTCAATGGAGAAGCCAAGATAACCTCATGGGGAGAACTTAAAAAGTCACGCGAGAACGATTCGTTTCCCCATTATATCAACGGAGATCAAACCAAAGTTACAAAAGATCCGACAAGGCTACAGAACTGTTGATGAGTATCTCAAAGAGATGGAATCATTGATGCAAAGAGCCAACATACAAGAGGATGAAGAGGATACAATGACTAGGTTTGTCATCGGACTCAATGACAACATTCTTGAGGTACTTGAACTCAAAACCTACTACAGCCTTCAAGAGGCCTTCCAATTTGCCATGACAATCGAAAAGAGCATCAAAGATCGACAACGATATCGGAAGAAGAATTATCACTATGACAGAGGTACCACTCAACCTTTATCTCATTCTAATTCTTCTAAACCTTTGCTCGACTCAAGTAGACCAAAGGAAAAAATTGAAACATCCAAGTCACTGGATAAAACTAAGACAAAAATCCTCATGTTGACGGAAAACACACAAACACTCAAACAAAAGGATAGTGATAATGAACACAATAGACAAGATCCCTCGTGTGAAGTTGTAGGTCCACTTGCTATACTCTCATCACCTCCCCACAGAGAAAGTAAGTGTAATTCTAACCCTTCATTTGATTCTTGTCCTATCATTCCGTTAGAAACACTTTATCCTCTACAGAAATTGTACATTGATGATAATTTTTGTGAGAGGGATATGGGATGTGAGATACAAAAGATTAAGAGTAAAGAGACCGAGAGAGAAAAAAGTCAAATTAACGGCCCAAATTTGGTTAGTGAAAATACATATGAGGTAAAAGTAACACAAAGCCCAAAAGAAAAAGACAAGAAAAAGAACGCGATGAGTGATTTTGTTTTGACTAATCCTTACAAATGTTCGAGTAGTGCTGTCTTATTTTTTCAGGATTTTGTTGAACCATTGAGAGGAGCTCAATTAGATCACTCCACATACAACAAAGAAGCCTTTTCAATTGAAGTTGATGATTGTTCTCTGATTGCCGATTTAGATTCGAGGACGAATCCTTTTGAGGAGTGGGGGAATGATACATGCATGAGCGGGGTCAAATTACTAATATTGGACAAGAAGCTGAATTTTTTCAATACAAACAATAAAAGCCAAAACAGTGCACGCATAGGAGGTCAAAAACGATGCATCTTGGACAAGAAATTGAATCTGTTTGTAAAGTCTGGAAAGTCAGCCCACTTGCGACGAGTTTTTGGATGGGATCCGGGCATTTCTGAGACAAGTTGTCCTCTAACAAATTGTCCGTCATTCAGTTACCTTTCCAACGCATCTTGAAATGCGTCAATCGGACATCAGGAACTCAAGATACATCCAATTTACTGAAGACTGCGCATGGAGAAAACTGGATACAGGATTATTACGGGATTTTGTAAAATTCAGCCCAAAAGCTAACATATAAGTCTTTGGACGAATTAAACTTAGCCCAATATATTTATTATCATTTAAATTGATGTTTTTAGTGTTTTATATACTTTAGGAACCAGCCACCCAGCCCTTATCAGCTTATCACTTGCCTTATCACCCTATTCCTTGCCACACAAGCACAAGGAGTATAAAGGCTGTTATTTTTTTTATTATTTTTAATTGGATTAGGTTTTCCTTGTTTTAGTAGAAGTTAAATTACGTTGTCTATCATTCACCTATAAAAGGATGAAGCCTCCATCATTGTAAAATAGATTTTCTTTGATTTATGAAATATTTAGTGAGTTTGTTTTTGCAAGTGCTGATTACTTGTGCCTTCGAAGTCTTCTTCAACATAAGTTCGACGAGTTCTTGTGAGGGAGATCATCTTCACACTCTTGCTTGCCTAGATAATCGCGTCTAGGAGGGTGGGTTAGAGCAGCTTGAGGTTGCTTGCTTAGATAATTACATCTAAGAGGGTGCCGAGGGCAAAACAACATCAACAATTCATAAGCCATCTTCATCTTCATCTTCAACCTTCACACCATATTCCATAATTCCATAAACAAAGCTAGAATTTTCAGATTTGTTTTACTTATCTCTTTCTCAATCTTTTTTAATCTTTTTTATATTCTTATTTCTTATCATATAATCCTTCATCTTGTCTTTCTTTCTTTAAATTTCTAGCCTTGAATCTGAAAATTTCAAGAAAATCCCTTCTCTTTTCTCTTGAATTTTCAGATCTGCCCAAACTTCCTTGATTGAGTCTAGAGCTCCTAGTTATTGCAACAACTTGATTGAAGGCTTCCAAATCCAAGATTGCGCTACTCTATCATTTGGTATCAGGTTTGAGACGATTCTTGGCAAGAATTTTGGCGTTTTTGGGGGAAAAAACTCGAAAATTATAGAAAATTCGTCAAAACCAAACTAGTGAATTTTGAGCTGAAAATTTCCAGATCAGATCTACCATTGGAGGAGTGACCACACAAAATTTTAGAATTTTTGGACTTCGGGAACACCTCGAACGAAGTGGATAAAATTTTAGCAAAATTAGGGTTTCCCTCTACTTTAACCCTATTTTCATTATTTTTTCTTCTATTTTCGTTATTTTCAGTTTATTTACCTTGTAAAAAGAGAAAAAAAAAAAAAAAAAAAGAAAGAAAAGTGAAGAAAAGTGAGAAAGCTCATACCTAGCCACCAACCACCATCAAGAATCATCAAGATCACCATCATCAACCACCACAAGCATCACATTGAAGTGGATTCAACATTGGATTTCTTCCTTCAAGTTGTTTCTGGGTTTTGGGGTTATCATCTTTCTCTACTATTTTTTTCTACTCTTAGTTTCTTAAGTTCTTTTGTTTTGCTTTTTCTTTCTTCTATTACGCAATTTAACACCTTCTCTTTTCTTGTGTGAGTAGGACTAAAAGTTGCATTACAATCCTTCTTTCTTGCAACTATATTCAATTGATGTCAAGCCTTTCATTGGACTCCTAGTACAATTAGGACTCTTTGTTAGGATTAAATTCCGATTGTAACAGACTTGTGGCAGGAAGGAAGGTCTTTAAAGAGCACGAGATCGGTTTACTTGCCTCGCTAAAATTTATTCCTTAGAGTGTTTAGTGAGATTTCTAGTTTTCTTTTGCTTTTTACATTTTAAATTTGAGTGTTTTAGGATGTCAGAAATGAGTAACGACAAAGAACCACATGAAGTGACTGTTCAAGAAGCTTCGGATACTCTCAATAAACTTGAACGGACTGTAACCTCATTGGCAACCACGCTTGAGCATATCGATACAGTCGTAACCGCAATCTCTCAAACCATTGGGAGATTAGAAACCGCTGCTATTGCAAGCGATAAAGAAGAGCCTAGGCATCCAAATCTTGTTCCCATTCAGAATAGACGCCAAAACCCCTTACATAGGCACAATCCTCGCATAGAGTCGTGACGAGCAACAAACACATTAGCCAAACCAAAGATCACTATACCACCTTTTCAAGGAAGGTATGACCCTGATGCTTATTATGACTAGGAAAATCGAGTTGATCTTCTATTCGAGCATTATCAATGTCCCAAAGAGGATCAAGTTCCATTGTTGACTCTCGAATTAACTGAATATGCATCCATTTGGTGGTCCCAATTGGTCCGCAATCGTCGTCTCAATGGAGAAGCCAAAATAACCTCATGGGGAGAACATAAAAAGTCATGCGAGAACGATTCGTTCCCCCATTATATCAATGGGAGATCAAACAAAAGTTACAAAGGATCCGACAAGGCTACAGAACTGTTGATGAGTATCTCAAAGAGATGGAATCATTGATGCAAAGAGCCGACATACAAGAGGATGAAGAGGATACAATGACTAGGTTTGTTATCGGATTCAATGGCAACATTCTTGAGGTACTTCAACTCAAAACCTACTACACCCTTCAAGAGGCATTCCAATTCTCCATGACAATCGAAAAGCGCATCAAAGATCGACAACGATATCGACAGAAGAATTATCACTATGACAGAGGTACCACTCAACCTTTATCTCATTCTAATTCTTCTAAACCTTTGCTCGACTCAAGTAGACCAAAGCAGAGAATTGAAACATCCAAGTCACTGGATAAAACCAAGACAAAAATCCTCATGTTGACGGAAAACACACAAACACTCAAACAAGAGGATAGTGATAATGAACACATTAGACAAGATGACAATCATTCTAATCCCTCATGTGAAGTAGTAGGTCCACTTGCTATACTCTCATCACCTCCCCACAAAGAAAGTAAGTGTAATTCTAACCCTTCATTTGATTCTTGTCCTATCATTCTGTTAGAAACATTTTCTCCTCTACAAAAATTGTACATTGATGATAATTTTTGTGAGAGGGATATGGGATGTGAGATACAAAAGATTGAGAGTAAAGAGACCGAGAGTGAAAAAGGTCAAATTAACGGCCCAAATTTGGTGAGTGAAAATACATATGAGGTAAAAGTCACACAAAGCCCAAAAGAAAATGACAAGAAAAAGAACGCAATGAGTGATTTTGTTTTGACTAATCCTTACAAATGTTCGAGCAGTGCTGTCTTATTTTTTCAGGATTTTGTTGAACCATTGAGAGGAGCTCAATTAGATCACTCCACATACAACAAAGAAGCCTTTTCAATTGAAGTTGATGATTGTTCTCTCATTGCCGATTTAGATTCGAGGATGAATCTTTTTGAGGAGTGGGGGAATGATAGATGCATGAGTGGGGTCAAATTACTAATATTGGACAAGAAGCTGAATTTGTTCGATGCAAACAATAAAAGCCAAAACAGTGCACGCAAAGGAGGTCAAAAACGATGCATCTTGGACAAGAAATTGAATCTGTTTGTAAAGTCTGGAAAGTGAGCCAACTTGCGATGAGTTTTTGGATGGGATCCGGGCATTTCTCAGTCAAGTTGTCTTCTAGCAAATTGTCCGCAATTTAGTTAACTTTCAAACGCATCTTGAAACGCGTCAATCGGACATCAGGAACTCAAGATACGTCCAATTTACTGAAGACTGCGCATGCAGAAAACTGGATACGGGATTATTACGGGATTTTGTAAAATTCAGTCCAAAAGCTAACATATAAGGCTTTGGACGAATTAAACTTAGCCCAATATATTTACTATCATTTAAATTGATGTTTTTAGGGTTTTATATACTTTAGGAACCAGCCACCCGCCCTTATCAGCTTATCACCTGCCTTATCACCCTATTCCTTGTCACACAAGCACAAGGAGTTTAAAGGGTGTTATTTTTTTTATTTTTAATTGGATTAGGTTTTCCTTGTTTTAGTAGAAGTTAAATTACTTTGTCTATCATTCACCTATAAAAGGATGAAGCCTCCATCATTGTAAAATAGATTTTCTTTGATTTATGAAATATTTAGTGAGTTTGTTTTTGCAAGTGCTGATTACTTGTGCCTTCGAAGTCTTCTTCAACATAAGTTCGACGAGTTCTTGTGAGGGAGATCATCTTCACACTCTTGCTTGCCTAGATAATCGTGTGTAGGAGGGTGGGTTAGAGCCGCTTGAGGTTGCTTGCTTAGATAATTACGTCTAAGAGGGTGCCGAGGGCAAAACAACATCAACAATTCGCAAGCCATCTTCATCTTCAACCTTCACACCATCTTCCATAATTCCATAAACAAAGCTGGAATTTTCAGATTTGTTTTACTTATCTCTTTCTCAATCTTTTTTAATCTTTTTTATATTCTTATTTCTTATCATATAATCCTTCATCTTGTCTTTCTTTCTTTAAATTTCCAGCCTTGAATTTGAAAATTTCAAGAAAATCCTTTCTATTTTCTCTTGAATTTTCAGATCTGCCCAAACTTCCTTGATTGAGTCTAGAGCTCCTAGTTCTTGCAACAACTTGATTGAAGGCTTCCAAATCCAAGATTGCGCTATTCTATCATAAAGGATAAGGAGATTAGCTGAAGAGTGTAGCTGAGCTAAAAGAGTTGAAACTAGTTGGAAGGGAGCTGAGGACCAGGTAGCTGACCACTGGAGTATAGCTAGCTAGAATGGAGGGACACCATGCTCAATATTCGGCCATGGAGGGAAATACTCATGCCTATCCATGGAAAAGGGTAATAGTATTCAAAGGATTCAAAGAAAGAAACTATACTAAAATGTATAATCCCGTTTCTTAAGAGAATGACTTTCAAGGTGGTTGATAGGACTTGAATCCTTTGGTTATATAAACCTTTGAATACTATTACCCTTTTCCGTTCCATTTCACCATCTTTTTTTTCATTCCATCCACTATATCTGATACATGCATGAGCGGGGTTAAATTACTCATATTGGACAAGAAGCTGAATTTGTTCGATGCAAACAATAATGGCCAAAACAATGCACGCATAGGAGGTCAAAAACGATGCATCTTGGAGAAGAAACTGAATATGTTTGTGAAGTCTGGAAAGTCAGCTAACTTGTGACGAATTTTTGGATGGGATCCAGGCATTTATGGGCAACATGTCTTCTTATAACTTGTCTGGCTGCAAATTAGCTTTCCAACGCATCTTGAAACGCCTCAATTGGACATCTGGATCTCAAAATACGTCTATTTTAGCGAAGACAGCGCATGCAGAAATTCCTATACGGGATTAATACGGGATTTTTGGATAATTACGAATTTTCAAGATTTTATTTGATTATTTGTAATTTAAATCAATATAGGATTCTGCAATATCTATTAGGATCAGATTTATTTGACTAGGATTTTATTTTTAGCATTTATTTATTATTAGAAGTTACTTATCTAATTAGGATATTAGATTTTAGCATTTATTTATTGTATTTAATTCTTAAGTTTAGTAGGATTAAAACTTCTCCATGGCCTATATAAAGGAGGCTTCACCCACATTGTAATTAAGATTTCATTGATTAATAAAAAGTTATCTTTGGAGATTTTAGTATTCTTTGAGTTTGCAAGTGTTCGGTAAACTTGTCTAGAAGCCATCTTCAACATAAGATCATCGAGTTCTTGTGAGGGAGATCATCTTCACACTCTTGCTTGCCTAGGTAATTGCATCTAGGAGGGTGAGTTAGAGCCCCTTGAGGTTGCTTGCTTAGATAATTGAGTCTAAGAGGGTGCCGAGGACAAAACAAAATCAACAATTCGCAAGCCATCTTCATCTTCAACCTTCACACCATCTTCCATAATTCCATAAACAAAGCTGGAATTTCAGATTTGTTTTATCTATCCTCATCTTAATCTTTTTCAATCTTTTTACTTTTGTTCTTATTCTAATTTTCCTTCTTATCTTTGTTTCTTTGAATTTCCAACCTTGAATCTGAAATTTTCAAGAAAAGCCATTTTCTTTTCTCTTGAATTTTCAAATCTGCCCATAACTTTCTTGATTGAGTCTAGAGCTCCTAGTTCTTGCAACAACTTGATTGAAGGCTTCCAAATCCAAGATTGCGCTACTCTATCATTTGGTATCAGATTTGGGACGATTCTTGACAAGAATTTTGGAGTTTTTGGGTGAAAAACTCAAAAATTAGGGAAAATTCGTCAAATTCAAACGAGCGAATTTTGAGCTGAAAATTTCCAGATCATATCTACACCTTTGGAGGAGTCACCACATAAAATTTCAGAATTTTTTGACATCGGGAACACCTCGAACGAAGTAGATCAAGTTGCTGCAAAATTCTAGGGTTTTCGGGGTTTTTCTAATTTTCTTTCATTCTTAGCCATTAGTTTTCGTTTGTTTTAGCTTTTATTGCTTCTTACACATCTTCTAACACCTTCTTGTTTCCTTGTGTTAGTAGGACTAAAAGTTGCATACTCTTCTTCTCTTTGCAACTATAATTCTATTGGTGTCTAACCTTTTCTTTGGATTCTTAAAGCAATTAGGATGTTTTATTCTCTTTTCAACACTCGTTATTGTATACCAATAAATATTTTTCGGTCACGATGTAAGATACAAGGTAATCTATGTTGTTTAATTATTGATGGTGATAGTCGTGTAAACTTAGTGAGTAGCTTCATTGTTGATGCACTCGATCTACCATGCCAAGAACACCCTAAGCCGTATCATCTTCAAGGGTTTAATAGCGGACTAGATATGAAGGTAACCGAACGTTGTTTAATCTCTTTTACTCTTGGAAGCTATTGTGATGATGTATGGTGCGACGTGGTTCCTATGGAAGTCACCCACTTGCTATTAGGAAGACCTTGGAAAAATGATTGTGGCGCTGTCCATCGAATCAATACAAATGGATACTCGGTTGTGCACCAAGGCCAGAAGCTCTCGTTTGCTACAATAGATCCGGAAAAAGTAGATGAAGAAATAGCAAAAGCAAAAAAAGCAGTGTGAGAGGATAAAACGAAAAAGATTGGAAGCACAAAAGGCTGATTCAATTGACCACACAAAGGCAACCAACCATGAAGACATCCCAAAACCAGAAGGTACACATGATTCTCTTCGTACTTCTACTTCTAGCATTTGTGCAAATGTTGATATTGGAGAAGAACCATATCTCCCAAACAAAAGGATAGTGATAGTGAACACAATAGACAAGATGACAATGCTTCTAATCCCTCATGTGAAGTAGTAGGTCCACTTGCTATACTCTCATCACCTCCCCACGAAGAAAATAAGTGTAATTCTAACCCTTCATATGATTCTTGTCCTATCATTCCGTTAGAAACACTTTCTCCACTACATAAATTGTACATTGATGATAAATTTTATGAGAGGGATATGGGATGTGAGATACAAAAACTGAGAGTAAAGAGGCCGAGAGTGGAAAAAGTCAAATTAATGCCCCAAATTTGGTGAGTGAAAATACATATGAGGTAAAAGTCACACAAAGCCCAAAAGAAAAAGACAAGAAAAAGAACGTGACCAGTGATTTTATTTTGACTAGTCATTACAAATGTTCGAGTAGTGTTGTCTTATTTTTTCAGGATTTTGTTGAACTATTGAGAGGAGCTCAATTAGATCACTCCACATACAACAAAGAAGCCTTTTCAATTGAAGTTGATGATTGTTCTCTCATTGCCGATTTAGATTCGAGGACGAATCCTTTTGAGGAGGGGGGAATGATACATGCATGAGCGGGGTTAAATTACTCATATTAGACAAGAAGCTGAATTTGTTCGATGCAAACAATAATGGCCAAAACAATGCCCGCACAGGAGGTCAAAAACGATGCATCTTGGAGAAGAAACTGAATATGTTTGTGAAGTCTGGAAAGTCAGCTAACTTGCGACGAATTTTTGGATGGGATCCAGGCATTTATGGGTCAACATGTCTTCTTAAAACTTGTCTGGATGCAAATTAGCTTTCCAACGCATCTTGAAACGCCTCAATCGGACATCTGGATCTCAAGATACGTCTATTTTAGCGAAGACAGCGCATGCAGAAATTCCTATACGGGATTAATACGGGATTTTGGATAATTACGAATTTTCAAGATTTTATTTGATTATTTGTAGTTTAAATCAATATAGGATTCTGCAATATCTATTAGGATCAGATTTATTTGACTAGGATTTTATTTTTAGCATTTATTTATTATTAGAAGTTACTTATCTAATTAGGAGATTAGATTTTAGCATTTATTTATTGTATTTAATTCTTAAGTTTAGTAGGATTAAAACTTCTCCATGGCCTATATAAAGGAGGCTTCACCCACATTGTAATTCAGATTTCATTGATTAATAAAAAGTTATCTTTGGAGATTTTAGTATTCTTTGAGTTTGCAAGTGTTCGGTAAACTTGTCTAGAAGCCATCTTCAACATAAGATCATCGAGTTCTTGTAAGGGAGATCATCTTCACACTCTTGCTTGCCTAGGTAATTGCATCTAGGAGGGTGGGTTAGAGCCGCTTGAGGTTGCTTGCTTAGATAATTGAGTCTAAGAGTGTGCCGAGGACAAAACAAAATCAACAATTCGCAAGCCATCTTCATCTTCAACCTTCACACCATCTTCCATAATTCCATAAACAAAGCTGGAATTTCAGATTTGTTTTGTCTATCCTCATCTTAATCTTTTTCATTCTTTTTACTTTTGTTCTTATTCTAATTTTCCTTCTTATCTTTGTTTCTTTGAATTTCCAACCTTGAATCTGAAATTTTCAAGAAAAGCCATTTTCTTTTCTCTTGAATTTTCAAATCTGCCCATAACTTTCTTGATTGGTCTAGAGCTCCTAGTTCTTGCAACAACTTGATTGAAGGCTTCCAAATCCAAGATTGCGCTACTCTATCAATATCCGAACCTACCCTACACCTAAACCTTTTCATCCTTTCATCCATTTCCTTAAACACCACGCAACATAGCTTTCGCAACCAAAATTCATCATCTTTCCTTCTTCATTTCATCTTCAAAGCATTTCGATTACAAGGCTTACTTGCATTCACGGTCGAGAGCAATCAAGCTTCTCTCAACAACGTCAATTTGAGAGTTAGAGCGTATTATATCAAAGCTTTTGGAAGAATCAAGTAAGCCCATATCTTTTGTGATTTCATTTTTTTGTGATAAAAAAGTACAAAAAAAGAAAAGCAAAATCAGAATTCCTTCTTCATCTATCTAAGGAATTCGAATAGTACAAAAAAATGAGGAAAAAAAAAAAGAAAAAGTATATAGTGAAACACAAAGCTGGTGAAGGCAAAACAAAACAAACAAGCAACCAGGCTCGAAGAAGTACATCAAGATTGATTGTTTCTCAAACGAGTTGTAAGTGAGTTTTGTGGTACGAATACTTCTTTACTTTCATTTTCTTTCTTTCATTCTTTCTTCTTCTAGCCTACACGTCCTTTATTTTTTTTCTTATTGCCTTTATATATTCTTTCCATTTCCCTAGCCTAACCTTATTTGCAGCCCAAACGCCATCAGGTTAAAGCTTGAACAGGTTTTGAGTAAGTTCTTTCAAGAACCTGTGACGAGATAATCGAGCGGTAAAAGGCACGAGAGTTGTGAGCATAGAAGGGGAAGTAAAAGCCTAAATTCCCAAGAGTGAAAAATGAGTGAACGAGCAGAGTGACATTTTAACTTTTCCTTGGAGAGAACTTGTGAGGTTTTTGTGAGTGCGTTGTAAGGTTTATTTTTCTTTTATTTTCACTAACCATATCAAAAAATTCTTTCAACAATCTATCAACCTCAGGACGAGGAGAAAATGAGATCCAAGACATGTTGGATGATCAACAACGATCAAACATCTTTCAGACACGTTGCCATGACCAAGGCGAAGTGTGATTTGTTATCGTAGATGGTGGGAGTTGTGCCAATATCGACAACACTCTAATGGTTGAAAAACTTGGTTTGAAGACTAATACTCATCCATACAAGATTCAGTGGCTTAATGATGATGACAAGATAGAAATCACCGAGCAAGTTATCATTCCATTTTCCATTGGAAGATACAAAGAAGAAGTACTTTGTGACGTAGTCTTAATGTACACAAGTCATTTATTATTGGGGAGGCCATGGCAGTTTGATAAAAGAGCAATTCATGAACGATATGCCAACAGATGTACATTTTCCTTCGAAGGCAGAAAGATCACCTTAGCGCCTCTATCTCCCAAAAAAGTGAAGGAGGATCAAATTCACTTGAAAAAGAGCCTCGAGGCCATGGAGAAGATTGAGAAAGTTGAAGAAGAAGAAGAAAAAGAAGCTGAGATTGAAAATAAGAATGAGAATGAGGATGGAGTTGAAAATAAGAAAAAGAGAATGAGAAAATGAAGGAAGAAGAAAAGTGTGAAGAGGAAAACAGGATTTATTTGTCACTAACAATCTTTTTCTTCCTATTCTTGATTTGCCATTATTACAGGATGATGAAAAGAAGTTTTCAAGAGACATTCCAAACTCATTGCCAATTATGAATATTTCTATCATCAAGGATATCAAACGATCACCACCATTCTTACACATTGATGAGTTTGCTTTCTCTACTCTTTTAAGTTTGATTTTCTTTTCTACTAATCTGGTGTAAGAAATCAAAGAAGACATAAGTTTGGAATTACATCAGAAGATGCGAGGAAACAAAGAAAATAAAATCTCGAAGTTGGCCAACTCAAATAACATTGCTTTGTTCCTAAAGTATTATTGGAAGGAAGTAGAACGAGGGATGTCCATTCACACAAAAGAAATCATTTGGAGAAGTACAAAGGTGAAAGGGCATAATGATTTAAACCAAAGGATACGCGACTTCGCCAAAAATCATGATGATTACAAAGGAGAAGTTCAAAAGACAACTCATTAACCAAAGGCCATGATGTTTCAGACTAAGGAGTGATTCAAAGGACAAGTTTTATTCCCAAAGTGCATGACATTTCCAAAGGAAGATTCCAAAGAGCTCGTGCCTATTCAAAGAAGGATGAAATGAGCAGATTAAGAATTTCATTTGGGATAAGATGTGAGGATTTTTCCACCCCTAAAGTAAGGGAGTATCCACCGAAAAACAACTCTGATTTGAGGACAAATTGCCTAAAAGAAGGGGGATGATAGGATCCTAATCCTCACCAACTTTCTCCATGACTTGATCACATCATTGAAGATCCTCAAGGCTGTTTCTAAGGGAGTTCTACCTTACTTTATTGTCTGTTTATTTATTTATTTATTTTATTTATTTTATTTATTTATGCATTATATAATGTTATAAGCATGCTTGAATTATCATATGTTATCATTCATCTATATATTATATGATATTCATGCATAACCTATGAGCCACATCTTTATACTTAGCGAAATCATGCATATGCTATGTTACACATCCTTTACTTATGTTTTCCTATCGCTTGCATATTCATCTTAGGCGTACAGCATGTATTCATCACATTCTTAGCTCTTTCATAGCTAATTTGGTTGCTTTCATGATTCATATAGGTATAAGGGATGATTAGGCAAGCTATGGTAGCTCAGAAACAAAGAATGCAAGCTATGGCAGCTTATACTAGCTCAAGAACAATGAATGATAGCTGATGAGATCATGGCGTCACCACCACCATTGGACCCAGAGGCATTTCCCTTAGGCCCCATTACTCGTGCAAGGGCAAGGAAATTTAGAGATGTGGTCAGCAATAAGTGCAATCATACATGGAAGATTATTGAAGCTGCCGAAGTTGAATCAATGCTTTGCAACGTGGAAGATTCATGCAATGTGAAAGAGAGTCCATGCAACGTGTTGCATGTTTATTTCTGATGCATATGTTCCATTTGATTACTATAGTTTTAGTATACACATGTTTTCTATTATGCTATTTATTGTTTATTTTACAACACTAGAGTTTGTTGAATCATATACCATATATTTATTATATTAGACATGCATCATATTACCTTGCTTTATTTCTAATCATATTTCTTTTACAGGTGATATGCAAGGATAATGAATAGACACATCATTAGGGTGATTTAGAGAATTATGACTATTGGAGAGGTGCTTGCTTGGCTTTGGAGGTGCTTGCTTGAGGTGCTTACGTTCACATGGAAATTGACATGCTTGCTTACGTTCACAATGGATTGCAATTCTAGAGAGGTTCTTTCTTTGAGATGCTTGCTTGCATTCGCATGGAAATTGACATGCTTGCTTACGTTCATAATGGACGGCAATTCTAGAGAGGTGCTTGCTTGAGATGTTGCTTGCATTCACATGGAAATTGACATGCTTGCTTGCATTCACGTGCAAATTGACATGCTAGCTTATGATTACATTGGGCGGCAAAGGCACACATTTAAGGTTTCTTTTTTATTTATTATCCATTCACACCTCCCAAGGAATGTTGGCTGATCACTTCATGTTGTAAAGCCTATAAATAGAGGCTGGTTTTTCAATTGTAAGTCACACTTTGATTTCAAGAAAATTGAGAGTTTTATCTCTTTCGTTCATTTGAGAACTTTATCGATCCTTCAAGTTCTGCTTGTTGAATCAAACCTTGATATCTTTGGTTCCAAGTTTTACTTAACTAGTGGGTCAAGATCCTTATTTCGTTTAGAGATTGTTATAGAGTTTGGGTCACACTTTTTAGTGTTGGTTCAATCCTCAAGTCCCAAACTACATCTTATCTTCCATTATCCAATTCTACCACCTCCATCAATCACATTAACCATCCAAAATTTCAGAATCTCTATTCCCATCACTTTTTATATCATTACACACCATCATCCTTTAAATCATTCGAAAACCGTTGCAAGTGTTGCAACACAAAGTTACTTCATTTACGATCGGGCAAACCAAGCATCTCGGTAAACTCTATGACGAGATCACATCAATAGCTCACCTAGCTTAAAGGAGCTCAATGCATAAAGATAGTAGTTGAAAGGATAGCTAAAAGAGTTGAATGGGAGCTGAACCAAGCTTAAGGGAGCTTAAAGGTAAGGAGCTTAGCTGAGCAAATAGAGCTGAAACTAGCTGGAAAAGAGTTGAGGACCAGGTAGCTAACCACTGAAGTGTAGCTAGCTACAAGTGAGCTGGAGTAACACTAGCTAGCTGCAAGCCACCTAGCTAGCTACCAGGAGGGACTCCATGCTCACCATTCGGCCATGGAGGGAAATACTCATGCCTATCCATGTTTGGCGCCAGTTTGAACCATCACCACCCCTATTCGACCATGCCTTATGACTTATCAAATAAACATGACTCTATGAAGGGATTTGAACCCTTGCCAAATAGTTTAGAAGGCCTTTCGGTCAACCTTTTCATTTCCTATAAATAGGAAAGCATTTTGTCTTTGTAAACAAAAACCCTTTCCTTTGAATATAAATTACTTTGTAAGGTTTTCTCTCAAACCTTTTGTTTTTAGAACTTTATCGACTTATCAAGCTTTGCTTGTGGCGTCTCCTATCCTTCCATTTGATACATAGGGTTTTTGGTTTATATAACCAAAGGGTTCAAGTCCTATCAACCACCCTAAAAGTCATTCTCTTAAGAAACGGGATTATACTTTTTAGTATAGTTTCTTTCTTTCTTTGAATCCTTTGAATACTATTACCCTTTTCCATTCCATTTCACCATCTTTCTTTTCCATTTCATCCACCATATCTGAACCTACCCTACACTTAAACCTTTTCATCCTTTCATCCATTTCCTTAAACACCACGTAACATAGCTTTTGCAGCCAACAATTCATCATCTGATGCGATCCTGATTCACACCATACTCATTTTCACTATACTTTCAACTTGTTTTACAAGGATGAAAGTCAAGGGAGTTTTTACTACCTTTCTTCACATCTTTTAATAACTATATAATTATATTACTTCTAGTTATGCATGCACTTATACTTACTATTCATATTTACTTCATGTTTAAATTTAAAACAATGCTTAGTGTATTCGGGTATCATAACATCTTTCTTTACATCATACGCTACACTTGGCATATTAAGTAATGTGTCATGCATGCATATTAAGTAGAACCACATCGCTACTTAGCTTATTATCTTAATTCTTATTATATGTATTACTTATGTTTGTTTACTTTGATTTTTAGGTCACCATAGCTCAAGGAACAAGGGTTACAACAAAAGGCAAGCTCATCTTTGATCGTGCAGCTCATGGTTAGCTCAACTAGTTCAAATCAGCTCCCCACAGCTCACTCATTTCAACTAAAGGAATGCAAGCTGCTACTTTCAGCTCTAATTCAGCTCCAATAGCTCGAGGCAAGCTCAAGGACACTAGAGGATAAGCTCACCAAGCTAAGAGTAACTCGTAGCAGCTCAAACAAGCTCAGAAACTAAGTGAAACTCACTCAGCTAGCTAGCTTAGCTCAAGCTAGCTCACACTTAGCTCGATCAGCTCATCTCATCTCAAGCTACCACCTCTAGCTCAACCTCGGAGGGACATGTTTCCTACCCAAGGGACACAACTAACCAACCTTGGAGGGAACTTGCTTGGGGCCACTTTTTGGAGGGAAAATGGACGGCACATGCTTGAAGGGAGACACCATTCAAGCAGAATTGATAAGAGGCTGTCTAGGGACATGGGAACCTTCAATTTGATGACTTAAAAGCAAACCTATGCTCTAGACTCAATCAAACAAGGTATGGGCAATTTTCTTGAATTTCAAGGAAAACTAGTTGGGCTTTTCTTGAAAATTCTAAAATTAAGATGAAAAAAATCAAAGAAACAAAGGGGAGATGGTTAATTAGATGATGGATAAGAAGGAAAAACTATAAAAGATTAATAAAGATAAGTAAAAGGATAGAAAATTCAAATCTGAAAATTTCAGCTTTGAATTGAATGACAATGGCGTTGGTGGTTGTTTGTAGAAGATGACAGTGGCTTGTGGAATTGAAGAATTTGCCCCGCGGAACCCTCCTACTCGCAATTGAATAGGCAACCTCCGTGATATGGATCTAACTGACCCTCCTAATCGCAATTGACTAGGCAACCCATAGTGTGAAGATCAACAACAACAATCAACCCGGTTGAAATGTTGAAGATGGCTTTTAGACAAGTTTACCGAACACTTGCAAACACGTATTCAAAGAATACTAAAATCTCAAAAGAGAATTTTTTATTAATCAATTAAAATCTGAAAAACAAAGAAGAAAGCATCATCCTTTTATAGATGAAGGATGGCTTTAACCTAAAGCTAAGAATGAATAAAATAAACAAAGAAATCTGGTCCATTAAATTGGACTTGATCTAACGGCTTAAGAGAGGGGTGGCTGGTTCCTAAAGTATATAAAACCCTAAAAACATAATTTAAATGTTAATAATTACGTTGGGCTAAGTCTAATTCATCCAAAAGCTTTATAAATTAGCTTTTGGGCTGAATTTACAAAAATCCCGTAGTTAGCCCGTATCCAGTTTTCTGCTCGCGCAGTCTTCAGTAAAATGAACATATCTTGAGCTTCCGATGTCCGATTGACTTGTTTCAAGATGTGCTGGAAAGGTAACTGAATGAAGGTTAATTTTTTAGAAGACAACTCAACCCAAAAATGCCCGGATCCCATTCGAAAAGTCGCCTCAAGTCAACTGATTTTTCAGACTTAGAAAACAGTTTCATCTTCTTGTCTTCAATGCATCTTTCCAGCCCTCCCATGCATGTAATATCCTCTCCTTCCTCAAAAGGATTCATCCTCGAATCTAAAGTATCACAGGGAAGAAAATTGGGCATGTGAAACAATGTCAACTTCTTGTCTTTAATGTATATTTCTAGCCCTCCTATGCATGTATCACGAATCATCACATGCCCTTGCCGAACCAACACATGGACCCTATATGCCCATTCGGCCACCTATTCACCCTTGTACATGCCCATTCGACTAACCGCTTGAAAAATTATAAATAGGGGTCCATTTTGCATTTTGTAACACACAATTTTCTTTGCATATATCTTATACTTTGTGAGGTTTTCTCTCAAACTTGTTCTTTTAAGAACTTTATCGACTTATCAAGCTTTGCTTGTGGCGTCTCCTATCCTTCCATTTATACTCCGGGTTCTAGGTTCATCTAACCTACGGGTCCACGTCTCTTACCATCTTAAAGTCATTCTCCTAAGAAACGGGATTATACTTTTTAGTATAGTTTCTTTCTTTGAATCCTTTGAATACTACCACCCATCTCCATTCCATTTCACTATCTTTCTTTTCCCATTTCATCCACCATATCCTACCCTTCACTTAACCATTTCCTTTCTTTCATCCATTCCCTTAAACACCAGCTTCCTCAACCAACACTTCAACAACTTTCCATCTTCATTTCATCAACAAATCATTTGGATTACAAGGCTTACTTGCATTCACGGTCGGGAACAATCAAGCTTCTCTCAACAACATCAATTGGAGAGTTGGAGTGTATCATTAAAATAAGATGTCACTCAATCACTCAGCACTCTTGTTTCACTCTTGGGAATTAGACTTTTACTTCCCTTTCTGAACTCACCACTCTCTTGCCTTTTACCGCTCGATTTTCTCGTCACAAGTTCTTAAAAGAACTTACTCAAGACCTGTCAAACTTTACTATATGGCGTTTGGGCTGCAAATAAGGTTAGGCTAGAAAAAGAAAGGAATAATGAAAAGAAATAAAAGAAAAGAATGAAAGAGTAGGATAATAGAAATGAAATGAAATAGAAGAAATTAAAACAAGTGTACCACAAAACTCACTTACAACTCGATCGAGAAACAATCAATCTTGATGTCATCTTCGAGCTTGTTGTTTGTTTGATTTGCTTTGCCTTCACCACCTTTGTGTTTCACTATTCTCTCTCTTTTTGCACTATTTGAATTCCTAAAGAATAGTGAGAAGGAATTCTGATTTTGCATTTTTTTAATTTTTAATCACAAAAAATGAAATCACAAAAGATAGGGGCTTACTTGATTCTTCCAAAAGCTCTGATTACCAAATGATATGCTCCAACTCTCCAATTGATGTTGTTGAGAGAAGCTTGATTGCCGTGATGCAAGTAATCCTTGTAATCTGAATGCTTTGAAGTGAAATGAAGTAGGAATGATGATGATAGTTTAGGGTGTGGAAATGTTGATGCGTGGCGTGTAAGGAAATGGATGAAAGGATGAAATGGTTATGTGTTCAGGGTAGGTTCGATGATGGTGAACGAATGGGAAAGA
Organism: Hibiscus mutabilis; assembly: GCA_019671005.1. Lineage (NCBI taxonomy): Eukaryota > Viridiplantae > Streptophyta > Magnoliopsida > Malvales > Malvaceae > Hibiscus > Hibiscus mutabilis. Next base: position 26,400,581 of record CM033741.1, read on the forward strand.
AAGGATGGAGAAATGGAAAAGAAAGGGAATGGTAGTATTCAAAGAATTCAAAGAAAAAAATTATACTAAAAAGTATAATATCGTTTCTTAAGAGAATGACTTTGAGGGTGGTAAGATAGGACTTGGACCCTTTGGTTATAAGAAAACCAAGAACCCGAAGTATAGGATGGGAGGATAGGAGACGCCACAAGCAAAGCTTGCTAAGTCGATAAAGTTCTTAAAAAACAAGTTTGAGAGAAAATCTCATAAAGGATAAATAAATTCAAAGAAAGTTGTATATGAGTTGTGTACAAATGACAAAATGCTTTCTTATTTATAGGAAATGAAAGGGTGTAGCCGAAAGGGCTTGTGATTTTTCGGCTAAGGGCAAAAATTGGTTCACAAAGGCATGATTCTTCAATTAGGCCGAATAGTGATGGTGCCTCCCTCCAAGGCTGATTTGCCGCCATTTCTCCTTCCCTCCAAGGCTGTTTTGGGTCCATTTTAGTTTCCCTCTAAAGTTAAGGTGATACATGCATGAGCGGGGTTAAATTACTCATATTGGACAAGAAGCTGAAGTTGTTCGATGCAAACAATAATGGCAAAAACAATGCACGCATGGGAGGTCAAAAACGATGGATCTTGGACAAGAAACTGAATCTGTTTGTGAAGTCTGGAAAGTCAGCTAACTTGCGACGAATTTTTGGATGGGATCCAGGCATTTATGGGTCAACATGTCTTCTTAAAACTTGTCCGGCTGCAAATTAGCTTTCCAACGCATCTTGAAACATCTCAATCGGACATCTGGATCTCAAGATACGTCTATTTTAGCAAAGACAGCGCATTAAGAAATTCCTATACGGGATTTTTGGATAATTAGGAATTTTCAAGATTTTATTTGATTATTTATAATTTAAATCAATATAGGATTCTGCAATATCTATTAGGATTAGATTTATTTAATTAGGATTTTATTTTTAGCATTTATTTATTATTAGAAGTTACTTATCTAATTAGGAGATTAGATTTTAGCATTTATTTATTGTATTTAATTCCTAAGTTTAGTAGGATTAGAACTTCTCCATGGCCTATATAAAGAGGAGGCTTCACCCACATTGTAATTCAGATTTCATTGATTAATAAAAAGTTCTTGATAGAGTGGCGCAAATTCGAATAAAGAGAAAAACAAAACAAACCAAAATAAAGAACAAATCTAAAAATTCAGATTTGCTTATGGTGGCGGCGTCAATGGAGGAAGCTTGAATATGTGGAGATGGCGTGATGAATTGATAGTTGTTATTTTGTCCTCGACACCCTCTTAGACGCAATTATCTAAGCAAGCAACCTCAAGCGGCTCTAACCCACCCTCCTAGATGCAATTACCTAGGCAAGCAAGAGTGTGAAGATGACCTCCCTCACAAGAACTCAATGATCTTATGTTGAAGATGGCTTCTAGACAAGTTTACCGAACACTTGCAAACTCAAAGAATACTAAAATCTCCAAAGAGAACTTTTTACTAATCAATGAAATCTGAATTACAATGTGGGTGAAGCCATCTTTATATAGGCCATGGAGAAGTTTTAATCCTACTAAACTTAGGAATTAAATACAATAAATAAATGTTAAAATCTAATCTCCTAATTAGATAAGTAATTTCTAATAATAAATAAATGCTAAAAATAAAATCTTAATTAAATAAATCTGATCCTAATAGATACTGCAGAATCCTATGTTGATTTAAATTACAAATAATCAAATAAAATCTTGAAAATTCGTAATTATCCAAAAATCCCGTATTAATCCCGTATAGGAATTTCTGCATGCGCTGTCTTCGCTAAAATAGACGTATTTTGAGATCCAGATGTCCGATTGAGGCGTTTCAAGATGCCTTGGAAAGCTAATTTGCAGCCGGACCAGTTTTAAGAAGACATGTTGACCCATAAATGCCTGGATCCCATCCAAAAATGCTTCGCAAGTTGACTGAAGTTTCTGACTTGCAAAGCAGTTTCAACTTCTTTTCCAAGATGATTATTTTGACCCCTCTCATGCTTGTATCATTCCCCCACTCATCAAAAAGATCCGCCCTCGAATCTTGATCGGTAAATGGAGGAAGTTCATCAAAGTACCATAGAAAAGAAGACGTCTTGAAGGATCCTTTTGCAGAGTGTCTTTTTGCAATGTAATTTACAAATTTCTTCTCATTGGGATCATCACGATTGTTCTTTTGGTCGCAAAGTAATTCATACTCATCTTCAAAATTGTTATTAATGCTAAAAGAGGAATAAGCATAAATAGAATTCTGAAAACATTCAATGATACCTTTTGATTGTAAGGTACCTTAAATGTGTTTGTCGTTTGATGATCATCTTGAATCGTAATAATAGGTTCTACTTATAATTTCTTTCTCATCAATAGGCAAGGTTAAACTCTCGATGGTATCATCTTCCTCATGTTCTTTAGAAGAACAAATTTCTTGATCATGCTCCGGATCACGAATTTCAATATCATTAGAAGACATGAATTCTTTTAACATATCTCTCAAAATTTTTTTCTTGAAAATAAAACTTATCTGGACAATCATACCCTGAATGATCTAGTCGACAACAATAATGACATCGAGTCCCCAAAAGGGTAAAATCCAATACGTTGCTCAATGACATCCTCAAGAACGACCTGAATCCGATACCAAATGATAGAGTATCGCAAATTTGAATAAAGAGAAAAACAAAACAAACCAAAATAAAGAACAAATCTAAAAATTCAGATTTGCTTATGGTGGCGGCGTCAATGGAGGAAGCTTGAATATGTGGAGATGGCGTGATGAATTGATAGTTGTTGTTTTGTCCTCGGCACCCTCTTAGACGCAATTATCTAAGCAAGCAACCTCAAGCGGCTCTAACCCACCCTCCTAGATGCAATTACCTAGGAAGCAAGAGTGTGAAGATGATCTCCCTCACAAGAACTCAATGATCTTATGTTGAAGATGGCTTCTAGACAAGTTTACCGAACACTTGCAAACTCAAAGAATACTAAAATCTCCAAAGAGAACTTTTTACTAATCAATGAATACTGAATTACAATGTGGGTGAAGCCTCCTTTATATAGGCCATGGAGAAGTTTTAATCCTACTAAACTTAGGAATTAAATACAATAAATAAATGTTAAAATCTAATCTCCTAATTAGATAAGTAACTTCTAATAATAAATAAATGCTAAAAATAAAATATTAATTAAATAAATCTGATTCTAATAGATTTTGCAAAATCCTATGTTGATTTAAATTACAAATAATCAAATAAAATCTTGAAAATTCGTAATTATCCAAAAAATCCCGTATTAATCTCGTATAGGAATTTCTGCATGCGCTGTCTTCGCTAAAATAGACGTATTTTGAGATCCAGATGTCCGATTGAGGCGTTTCAAGATGCCTTGGAAAGCTAATTTGCAGCCGGACAAGTTTTAAGAAGACATGTTGACCCATAAATGCCTGGATCCCATCCAAAAATGCTTCGCAAGTTGACTGAAGTTTCTGACTTGCAAAGCAGTTTCAACTTCTTTTCCAAGATGATTATTTTGACCCCTCTCATGCTCGTATCAGTTCTCTTTGGAGATTTTAGTATTGTTTGAGTTTGCAAGTGTTCGGTAAACTTGTCTAGAAGCCATTTTCAACATAAGATCACCGAGTTCTTGTGAGGGAGATCATCTTCACACTCTTTCTTGCCTAGGTAATTTTGCATCTAGGAGGGTGGGTTAGAGCCGCTTGAGGTTGCTTGCTTAGATAATTGCGTCTAAGAGGGTGCCGAGGACAAAACAACAACTATCAATTCATCACGCCATCTCCACATATTCAAGCTTCCTCCATTGACGCCACAAGCCATAAACAAACCTGGAAATTTCAGATTTGTTTTATCTATCCTCATCTTAATCTTTTTCAATCTTTTTACTTTTTTCTTATTAATCATCTTCTAATTTTCCTTCTTATCTTTGTTTCTTTGAATTTCCAACCTTGAATCTGAAATTTTCAAGAAAAGCCATTTTCTTTTCTCTTGAATTTTCAGATCTGCCCATAACTTTCTTGATTGAGTCTAGAGCTCCTAGTTCTTGCAACAACTTGATTGAAGGCTTCCAAATCCAAGATTGCGCTACTCTATCATTTGGTATCAGATTTGGGATGATTCTTGACAAGAATTTTGGCGTTTTTGGGTTAAAAACTCGAAAATTAGGGAAAATTCGTCAAATTCAAACGAGCAAATTTTGAGCTGAAAATTTCCAGATCAGATCTACACCTTTGGAGGAGTCACCACATAAAATTTCAGAATTTTTTGACAACGGGAACACTTCGAACGAAGTAGATCAAATTGCTACAAAATTCCAGGTTTTCGGGGTTTTTCTAATTTTCTTTCATTCTTAGCCATTAGTTTTCGTTTGTTTTAGGTTTTATTGCTTCTTACACATATTCTAACACCTTCTTGTTTCCTTGTGTTAGTATGAGTAAAAGTTGCGCACTCTTCATTTCTCCTTGCAACTATAATTCTATTGGTGTCTAACCTTTTCTTTGGATTCTTAAAGCAATTAGGATGTTTTATTCTCTTTTCAACACTCGTTATCGTATACCAATAAATATTTTTCGGTCACGATGTAAGATACAAGGTAATCTATGTTCTTTAATTATTGATGGTGACAGTCGTGTAAACTTAGTGAGCAGCTTCATTGTTGATGCACTCGATCTACCATGCCAAGTACACCCTAAGCCGTATCATCTTCAAGGGTTTAATAGTGGACCGGATATGAAGGTAACCGAATGTTGTTTAATCTCTTTTACTCTTGGAAGCTATTGTGATGATGTATGGTGTGACGTGGTTCCTATGGAAGTCACCCACTTGCTATTAGGAAGACCTTGGAAAAATGATCGGGGCGCTGTCCATCGAATCAATACAAATGGATACTCGATTGTGCACCAAGGCCAGAAGCTCTCGTTTGCTACAATAGAGCCGAAAAAAGTAGATGATGAAATAGCAAAAGCAAAAAAACAGTGTGAGATGATAAAACGAAAAAGATTGGAAGCGCAAAAGGCTGAATCAATTGACCACACAAAGGCAACCAACCATGAAGACATCCCAAAACCAGAAGGTACACATGATTCTCTTCGTACTTCTACTTCTAGCATTTGAGCAAATGTTGATATTGGAGAAGAACCATCTCCCAAACAAAAGGATAGTGACAGTGAACACATTAGACAAGATGACAATACTTCTAATCCCTAATGTGAAGTAGTAGGTCCACTTGCTATACTCTCATCACCTCCTCGCGAAGAAAGTAAGTGTAATTCTAACCCTTCATTTGATTCTTGTCCTATCATTCCGTTAGAAACACTTTCTCCTCTACAGAAATTGTACATTGATGATAAATTTTGTGAGAGGGATATGGGATGTGAGATAGAAAAGACTGAGAGTAAAGAGGCCGAGAATGAAAAAAGTCAAAATAATTGCCCAAATTTGGTGAGTGGAAATACATATGAGGTAAATGTCACACAAAGCCAAAAAGAAAAAGACAAGACAAAGAACGCGCTGAGTGATTTTGTTTTGACTAGTCATTACAAATGTTCGAGTAGTGTTGTCTTATTTTTTCAGGATTTTGTTGAACCATTGAGAGGATCTCAATTAGATCACTCCACATACAACAAAGAAGCCTTTTCAATTGAAGTTGATGATTGTTCTCTCATTGCCGATTTAGATTCGAGGATGAATCCTTTTGAGGAGTGGGGGAATGATACATGCATGAGCGGGGTCAAATTACTCATATTGGACAAGAAGCTGAAGTTGTTCGATGCAAACAATAATGGCCAAAACAATGCACGCATGGGAGGTCAAAAACGATGCATCTTGGACAAGAAACTGAATCTGTTTGTGAAGTCTGATTACCAAATGATACGCTCCAACTCTCCAATTGTTGTTGTAGAGGGAAACTTTGATTGTTCACGATCGTGAATGCAAATAAGCCTTGTAATCCGAATGCTTTGAAGTGAAATGTAGTAGGAAAGATGATAGTTTAGGGTCAGAAGCGTTGATGCATGGTATGTAAGGAAATGGATGAAAGAAAGGAAATGATTAAGTGAAGGGTAGGATATGGTGAAGGAAATGGAAAAGAAAGATAGTGAAATGGAATGAAAAGGGATGGTAGTATTCAAAGGGTTCAAAGAAAGAAACTATACTAAAAAGTATAATCCCATTTCTTAAGAGAATGACTTTTAAGGGTGGTAAGATAGGACTTGGACCCTTTGGTTATAAGAAAACCAAGAACCGACAGTATAGGATGGAAGGATAGAAGACGCCACAAGCAAAGCTTGATAAGTCTACAAAGTTCTTAAAAGAACAAGTTTAAGAGAAAACCTCACAAAGGATTAATATATTCAAAGAAACTTGTGTGTTACAAAATGCAAAATGAACCCCTATTTATAGTTTTTCAAGGGGTTGGCTGAATGGGCATGTAAAATGGTGAGTAGGTTACTGAATGGGCATGTAGGGGTCTTGTGATGGTTCAACAAAGGGCTGGTGATGATTCGACTTGAATGGTGTCTCCCTCCAAGCTTTTGTTGTCCATTTTCCCTCCAAAAAAATGGCTCCAAGCAAGTTCCCTCCAAGGCTGGTCGGTTGTGTCCCTTGGGGAGGGGACATGTCCCTCCGAGGCTGAGCTGGAGGTGGTAGCTTGAGCTAAGCTAGCTAGCTGAGTGAGCTTCTCTTAGTTTCCGAGCTTGTTTGAGCTGCTACGAGCTGCCCTTAGCTAGGTGAGCTTATCCTCTAGTGTCCTTGAGCTTGCCTCGAGCTATTAGAGCTAAAAGTATCTTGCATTCCTTTAGCTGAAATGAGTGAACTGTGAGGAGCTAATTTGAGCTAGTTGAGCTAACCATGAGCTGCACGATCAAAGATGAGCTTGCCTTTTTAATCTATCCCTTGTACCTCGAGCTGTGATGTCCTATAATCAAAGTAAACAAACATGAGTAATGCTAATAATAAGAATTAAAATAATAAGCTAAGTAACGATGTGGTTCTACTTAATTTGCCAAGTGTGGAGTATGATGTAAGGAAAGATGTTATGGTACCCTAATACATTAAATATTGTATTAAACATAAACATGAGGTAAACATGAATGGTAAGTATAAGTGTATGCATGACTAGAAGTAAAATAATTATATAGTTATAATAGATGTGAAGAAAGGTAGTAAAAACTCCCTTGACTTTCATCCTTGTAAAACAAGTTGAAAGTATAGTGAAAATGAGAAGTGAGTGAAATAGGATTGCATCGATGGAATATAAGGTATGGATATGCATGGTAATATGCGAATGCATTATGCATGTATTCAAACATAACCAAGACATAAATGCAAGTAACATGGAAGATAGGGATAGCTGGAATGGAAGATGCATGCTTAACTAAGAATATTGAAAATATGTGACTAAAATAAATGTAAAGAAAGTAAGAAAGAACTCCCTCGACTTTCATCCTCGCAAGGCAAGATGAAAGTATGGTGAAACTGAGTAATGTGTGAAACAGGATCGCATCAAAGTGACTATCCTTTTGTCATTTTATTTTGTTAAAAGATAGTTTTGAATAACAAAGAAGAGAAAAGAAAGTTTTGGATAGCACAAGTTCAAGGGTGAAAAGCACAACAACGTCATCTTCAACATCAAGCCTGAAGCCATCTACTTCAAGACTTTGATTGTTGGTTAAGAAAGGTTGTGAGTTTCTTGCCAAGTAAGTAACCCTTTCTTTTTTTTCCTTTTCTATTCTAAACTTACCTATACACCATATTTTTTTCTTTTCCTTTTTAAACTAAATTTCAGCCGACGCACAAGATACAATACTTGCCTAAGTCTAGAGTAAGTTCCTTAAAGAGCTTTATAAGAGAGAAAGGAGTGGAAAATGGCAATTTGAGAGTGTGAGATTAGAAGGGGATAATAAAAGCCAAGTACCATCCCAGAGTTCAAACACGAGTGTTGAGTGGAGTGTAATTTTCCTTGGAGTGAACAATGAGGCTTTGTGTGTGATTTTGGTAAGGTCTTTTCATTTTCTTATTTTATCACTAACAAATGGCTCAAGATTCTTTTTCATCTACTTCCAACAGGGTTCTTGTTGTTAAAAGAACATTAAGCCTACAAGCTAAGGATGATGACCGGCAATGGGAGAACATCTTCTACACCCGATGCCATATGAATAACAAAATATGCTCCATGATCTTCGATGGAGGAAGTTGCACCAACGTGGCTAATAGTATGATGGTTGAACAACTTGGCTTAAAGACCACTAAACATCCAAGTCCCTACAAATTACAATGGTTGAACGAGGGAGGCGAACTATAAGGTCAACAAGCAAGTACGAATTCTATTTTCAATTGGAAATTACAAGGATGAAGTCTTGTGTGATGTAGTGCCCATGAGTGCAAGTCACCTCTTGTTAGGGCGATCATGGCAGTTTGATAAAAGAGCTACCCATGACAGATTCACTATCGCTACTCTTTCATGTTCAAAGGAAAGAAGTTCATTTTGACACTATTACACCTAAGGCAAGTACATCATGATCAAATCCAATTAAACAAGAGGATTGTAGCATGGAATGAAAGCAAAAATTATAAGGGGCTGTCTGGATGATGAAGGCTTCCTTTGATTGTTTCGGATCTAGGATAGAAGTAAGAATTCCTGCATAAAAGTATGGCTGCAAAAGAAGATGTTTAGGGATGATAACGTAATGTTTTGAGGATGGTTTTTGGACGTGTTTAATGGTAGGAGGGATGATGAAGTAATGGTGTAAGGATGATTAAAGGATGATGAAATTGTTGCTAGAAATTTGGTTAGAAGGTGGCACGTAGGATAGGTGAAGAAGATGAAGTTTAGTTGCAGGATTTTGTTTTTGGTGGAAAAGGGATGAAGAAAACTAAATAAAAACTAGAACATGGAACAAGGAAGAACCTATACTATAAGGAGTATAAACCCGATCCTTATACGTTCAATGCTCAAAACGGACTTGGACTCTTTGATTATCAAACCAAGAACCACAAGTATCAAGTTGTAGACGCCACAAGCAACAATGCTTGATAAGTCTGGAAAGTTCAGTGAAGAACTGAAGTTGAGAGAAATCTCACAATCTGATTTTCTATTCATAAAGTGGTCGTTATTACATTGACATATGAAGACTATATATATAAGGAATTACAAAGGCACATGTTAGAAATCTGATTTGAATTATTTGCACATGCAAAAATAATTCAAATTCAATCAAAACCTCTCAATCTTATCCATCTTCAATGGCGCCATAGTGTTTCAAGCACATGGGAAATCTGAATTTGAATTATTTTGCACATGGGAAATAATTCAAATTCAAAAAAAAGAAACTCCTCTTCATTATCCATAAGATGGCTCCATGCTTATGAATAGCACATGTTGAAATATGATTTTGAATAATTTGCACATGTGAATTATTCAAATTCAAACTCCTTGGCCTTATCCTCTTCCATGCTGCCCATGCTTATTGTAGAGAGGGAAATTTGAATTACAAATTGGCCTCCTTGGTCCATGATTCATACCGCCTATGTTAGGTGAGTTTGAGCTTGAGCTAGCTGCACAAATAGTGTAGGACACTCCCCTAAGTGTAGGCACATGTCCCAAAACATTTGAGCAGCATTTGGACTCATGAGCTGCCGTTGAGTTGCGTGAGCTGAAGGTGAGCTGAGTGAACTCGTAATGAGCTGAATCAGAATTGCTTGAGCTGAAATGAGCTGAGTGACAAGGTCTTAGCTTCCTTAAGCTGTCTATACTTTATTATTCACTGAAAAAATAAGTAAACACACACTTACTTAGCATATTAAATACGTATATAAGTAAACTAAGTTAAGCTATATATTATATCACATATCAGCATGTAACACATTATATAACTTATTGTCTAAGGATGAAACATTAAGAAACGATTGGGAAGCTTGGATGCATTTAAGTGAAAGGACGTCCCTAAATAACTTAGCCTTAGAACGAGTGATTGGTCCTGGTGGCAAGATCTCCAAATCAGATGTAGATGTGCTCACATCATCCCCCTTCATGAAATGAACCCAAACCCAATCTCTAACTTCAAAGGTAACACGTTTGCGTCCCTTATTGGCTTGTTGTTCATATTGATGGGTTCTTTTCTCAATGTTCTCCTTAACTTGTTGATGAAGTCACTTTACAAATTCATCCTTGCTTTTGCCGTCTTTATTCACAACCTGTTCAAGAGGCAAAGGCAAAAGATCAATAGGAGTCAAGGGATTAAATCCATATACCACTTCAAATGGTGAATGCTTGATTGCCGAATGGACAGAATGACTATAGGCAAATTCGATGTGAGGTAGACATTCTTCTCAGGTCTTGATGTTCTTGCTGATAATGGATCTCAGTAATGTGGACAAAACACGGTTCACAACCTCTGTTTGACCGTCAGTTTGTGGATGGCAAGTTGTAGAAAACATCAACTACGGTCCTATCTTGCCCCAAAGTGTCTCGATAAGAAACAATTGTCCTTGGATCTCCATGTAGTCTAACCACTTCCTTGAAAAACAAATTGGCTGCATTGGTTGCATCATATGTCTTGTGGCAAGCTATGAAATGTGCCATCTTGGAAAACCTATCCACAACAACAAATATGCTATCTCGCTCGGTGATACATGCATGGGAGGGCTGGAAATATGCATTGAAGACAAGAAGTTGAAACTGTTTTCTAAGTCTGGAAAAATCAGTTGACTTTAGGCGATTTTTCGAATGGGATCTGAGCATTTCTGGGTCAAGTTGTCTTCTGAAGAATTGACTGTCATTCAGTGACCTTTCCAACACATCTTGAACTGTATCATTCCGATGTTGGGAACTCAAGATACGTCCATTTTACTGAAGACTGTGCATGCAGAAAACTGGATACGTGATTACTACGAGATTATGTAAAATTTGGGCCAAAAGCTAACATATGAGGCTTTGGACAAATTAAACATAACCCGATGTATTTATTATCATTTAAATTGATGTTTTTAGGGTTTTATATACTTTAGAAACCAGCCACCCTTCTCCCAAGCCATTAGATCAAGTCCAATTTAATGGACCAGATTTCTTTATAGCTTTAGCTTAAAGACATCCTTCATCTATAAAAGGATGATACTTTCTTCTTTGTTTTTCAAATTTTTCATTGATTAATAAGTTCTCTTTTGAGATTTTAGAATTCTTTGAATACGTGTTTGCATGTGTTCGGCAAACTTGTCTAGAAGCCATCTTTAACGTTTCAACTGGGTTGATTATTTCCGATCTTAACACTCGGAGTTGCCTATCTAATTGCGGGTAGGAGGGTCAATTTTACGTTGTATCACGTGGTTTGCCTAGTTAATCGCGACTAGGAGGGTTATGCGGGCAAATTCCTCAATTCCACAAGCCATTGTCATCTTCTTCAAGCTTCTTCCATTGCGCCATCTCCATTAATTCAGATCTAAAATTTTTGTATCTGAATTATCTATCCTTTTACTTATCTTTATTAATCTTTTATAGTTTTTCCTTCTTATTCATCATCTAAT